>CM073208.1:2400000-3000000 GCA_037042885.1 Auricularia sp. M12
CAATGCAGTGACTGTTTGAAACGTTTCGTAGTCGTTGCGTCGAAGTAAGCTGCCTCAAGGCTTGGGTCCCAACGCGCGCACGGCAATGCATAGTGCGCCCAGTCGGCATGATGCAGTGAGAGAGGGCAAAGGTACCTGTCCCGCGCGATCGATGAAGTTGCTCAGCACGTCGGCTTGCCGCGGTCAGATGCTTTGCTTCCGAGGCCAAAGACCGTTCGCTTGACAGAACACCGTAAACGTATTATCGCAACGAGGTCACATGCAAGGCTCGTTCAGAGTCAGACGCGCTGAGGATTCGAAGTCGAAGCAAATTTCTGGCCTGCAAATTCCACATCGCCTGTAAGGCGTCCTAATGGGCGTCTTGCTCTCGTCACACCGTGTACACAGAACCGACTTGTATAAGACGATGTAGGTACAGGTGTAAGAGATGGAGAGACGCTAGTGGATGCCGTCTCCCTTATATACTACATATGAGGGCTCCGCCGGAGGCGGAGCTAGCGCAGCCTTGCACCCTCCCCCGGGAAAAAAAGAAGACACTGAACAAGCACAGATGAGTCAGGGACAGATATGACGATACGACCAGCACGCCCTCTACGTCCCACTCGCTGCCGACGCCGCAAACGCCCCCGACAGTCCCGCTGCTGCTGCCACCCGCGACCCCGACGCCGGCGCCCACACCTATCACGCCGCCGGCGCCCGCTCGTCCGTTCAAGAGGCGTCGTGGTACCGAGGAGTAGACATTCGATTCGTTTTTTTTTTCCACCTAACGGCCTCTCTAGTACAACCATTAATTCAGATCATCGCGCATCGAAGTCCATTTCCGCCCATATCCATCACTAATTCTGGTCATACTGTACCGTCGGCGACTCACATCTTATCATACTTCCCAGTCTGCTGTTCCCCCTAGCCCGTATCGTCATATCTGTCCCTGACTCATCTGTGCTTGTTCAGTGTCTTCTTTTTTTCCCGGGGGAGGGTGCAAGGCTGCGCTAGCTCCGCCGCGCGCCCGTGGCGTCAGCGGTCCGATCCGGCTGTGTTCGCCCTATTCCATTCGGATTGCCGTGGCGCGTTCCTGCGCGTCATTCGCGGCATCAGAAATCATTGCAAATTCGCTCTTTTTCAAATCAAATTGCTGGCCGTACAACGTCAATGTTCCATGGCCTGAAAAATCCATAATGGCTTTCGCCTGCCACAGGAAAGGCAGTCCCAGTATCACGTCATAGCGGTCCACGTTCGCGACGTCGAAGTACTTGTTGCGGACAGTGACACCTCCAATTTGGATATCGGCTCGCGCGCCGTAGTTGATGCGGGATCGACTTCCGATGCAAGCCATCTGTAATCCAACCGGGGTATCCAAACGAAACAGCTTTAGCTTGGCCACTTGCGCAAATTCGGACGACACCATATCAGTGTCAGTGCCTGTGTCCACCAGCGTGTGCGCTTTCAGCTCGCCAATCTGGATGTAACCCTCGAAGAATCGCCTGGTCGCCGATGCGCGCTTCGGCTGGGGCAGTGTGCCGCCAACTTCTCTGGTGGACGGTCGGAACCTCGTTTCTGGCTTTCTGGACATTGCCATGGTCTGCGCAGCGGACGTTGTTACTTCTGCCTCAGTGCTCAATTCCACAATCCTGCCCGTCTTGCTCCATGCAACGAGCTCGTCGTCCTCGTTCGCTATCCAATCGGTCGTATCCAGTTCTGCCAGGCCTAGGTCATCTGCTTCGAATTCCAGATTCGCGTATTCGCTGTCGAGCCCAGTATTAACCAAAGTGGGGTCGTCAGCAGTCTGCACTGCCGCAGCATTGCCACGCATGCGACCGCCATCCGGTCTATTCGCGGGCGATCCGCCCTTCGCACTCGAGTTCGATGCGCCGAAGTTGCCGATGGCGCCGCCAGTGCTGCCAGGCGGAGCAGGTAGAGGCTTGTCCGTGGCCACGAACGGTGCTCTCGGGTTACGATTCCATCCGTTACGCCCCATGCGCGCCTGATTCGTAACGTCCCTGGGTCTTGGGGCTGTCGCGGGATCAACTTGGTCTTTGCGACTCGCGGCCGATGCATGTGCCGCCGCTTCCACATCGATGGCCTTGATGACCAACTCATCGAATGTGCTCTGCTCAGCGCTGAACCCGTCTTTAAGTAGAGCCTGCTTGAAGGCCGTAGGCAATGCCTTCATAAACTGGCTCCGCAACTGATACCCGGACGGTTCCTCCACAAGATGCTGCGCGGTCCTAACAAGCTCGTTCTCGAGTTCCGCGACTCCGCCCTTTCCAAGGCGTATGCTCTCAAACGCCTGCAAGGCTCCAGCCTTGGCTGTCAAGTGAACGAAATGTTGTCGGAGCCCGACGATTATTTGATCTAGACCCCATGGCTCACGCTTGCGTAGACTTGTCGCTCTCTTGGTCAGGAACCAGGACTTGGCTGGCCCTTGAAGCATTAGTGCCAAAATGTTCGGTCCCCGAGCCATTCCCGTCGCGTCCGTTAACCCGGAGGCCTCCAGGAATTCATAGAAGGAATTCAGGAAGTCCTCAAGCTTCACGAAGTTATTCTCGCCGCTGTACGTAGGAGTCTCCACTTTGATGCTGATCTTTACCGGATTGACATCCTCCAGATGAGCATTCTCAAAAGTGTACAAACGGAACAGCAGTTGGGCATCCAACGGATCCGCGCGCTCCATGTTCTCGCGTTGCATATCGGAGAACTCGATCAGCGAGGCACCGTGATCTTTGGTGCGCATAGCTGGCGCGGGCGTCCTGAAGCGAGAATCCGCTCGTATGCTTTGCAGTCGTCCTCCTTGGGTCACCGCACGCGCATGTAAAGGAGTGATACCACGTCCCGACGGTGAGGGAGATGCACGGCCCGACTCGTCCTTCCTCAGCCATCCGGCCTCGCTGGACATTTCGAGTTTCACTCGTGGTTCCGGTGGTTGCGGGTCTGAGATTGACCCAGCCGCGTAGTCGCCGCGCGCAATGCGGCGCCCAGTTTCATTGGCGATCAGTCGGAACGCGCGCTGGCGCCAATCATCAATTGATTCATCCGGGCGCTGGTCCAGCAGTGGCGGTGTAGCCACTAATAGCGCCCGTTGGGTTTCCATGAAGTCCTCGCGTTTGAAGTGATATTCGCCTGCCAAATATAGTTCCCTCGGGATAGCGTCAAAAATTCCACTAAACTGGCTCCCGGAGGTAGCAACAGGCGGAACAGGGGGTGTGTCTCCATCAGCACCACTAGGATTAGCGTCCTTCTTCTTAGCAATGCCAAGGTCCTCCATTCTATCTGCGATTCGTTCCAATGCCGTGGCCGTCTTTGTGAACAGTACTGTAGTCAATTGTGCTCTCTCCTCAGCTCGTTTATCCATTTCTAAGCCCCATCGGGTGAGGGCTTGAATGAGGAACTGATCTTGAGGTGTTGCTTCTGTCCCAAGCAATTCTTGAAGAGATGATCCAAAGGCTTCAGTGGGTCCCGAGTCGGCCATACTGACGTCCAATACGAAGAATGCTCAATCCTGAGAATTGAACGTTCGGATGTGTAAAAAAGTGTAAGGCGTCCTAATGGGCGTCTTGCTCTCGTCACACCGTGTACACAGAACCGACTTGTATAAGACGATGTAGGTACAGGTGTAAGAGATGGAGAGACGCTAGTGGATGCCGTCTCCCTTATATACTACATATGAGGGCTCCGCCGGAGGCGGAGCTAGCGCAGCCTTGCATCGCCGGTCCGGCAGTCGAGTCAAGAATGAGCATGGCTACGCGTGGAGGTTCGCAGGTAACGCTAGAATCTCTGCAGCGACTGCAGTGCACGGTGAGACATCGAGAAGTCTGTAACCAGTCCGAGCCTCCGCGAAATCTGGTTCAGCAATCGCCAAAGCAAAGATCCTGCTGACTCGCTCGGTACCATAGGCGGCCGTGGACGCCAGGATGCGTGGCAAGCGCATGGAGGCAGCATAACGAACGCCAGGCCACGGCATATCTCGATTCACGGTGCACAGTCCGACGTATGCAACCTGTTAGCGCGAGGACGAGGAGAACCGGCTTCCCTACGCCATGTCGGCCGGCGGGCTCCCGCTGCAGCATGGCGACACTTGCAGGTGGCGCTATGCACTCACGTGCACTGGGCTCCCCATACTCGTCGCGTCGACTCCATCGAGGTCTCCGATGTGTGTCGCGCGCCGTGCCCACACGCTGCGGCGATGCGTCATGAGTCTGCGATACACGCAAAGCCGTTTACGCTGCACGACAGGCTGTTCGCCTGCTCCGCGGCTCTGGATGGCGCGTACATGAGGCCGGGTAGGCCCAGACGAGCCCCCACACGGCATCGTTGCGCGAGAGGGCGCTGCGCTCGGTGCGGTAAACAGGGCGCCGCACAGAATTGACAGCGGCTTGGGACGCGGGGAGCCCCGTCCGCTGACCGGCACGGCGAGCACGGCCAAGGTGCGCGTCGCGCCGTCGCGGAGCTTCAGTCACACAGCGCGCGGTGTCCGAGCACAGTGTGAAGTCAGAGAGCTCGGGGTGATGTCATCAGCGAGCGTGTACCACGACATTATGCGGCGCGCGGCCTCCTGGTCACGGTTTGAGCACAGGTAGGTGCTCATCGCGAGCACACGTATTGGGTTAGAGATGACCGGGCAGGCGCGACGGAGATAATACACAGCGGGACGCTATAGGAGCAGGCGGCGCACTGGCAGCAGAAAATTGGCGCGCTCAAGACGAGTCGCAGGTAGCGTTCGAGTGCCATATTCACGGCCCAAAGTCCCAAACAGCAGTGGTGCCCGCTACCGCCGAAGCATCGTGCTCAACGCGCGCGCGGAATCTGCATGCGTGCGGCGTACCGTTGCGCACAGCGGTCCGCGTTTCCAAGAGCCGACGGAAGTCGGGCAACGCGCCAGTCATCGTAACGTCAAGGCACATAGCTTCGCATAGTATAGTCGTCGCGGCAAGTTTTCAAGAAGGCCATTGGAATGTTGCGACTGAACTAGGGAGGCGGCTAGGAAAGTTACGAGTTTCGACCTTGAAGACAAAGATTCAAAACTCCAGAGTCCAGACCGGTCAATGTGTAGCACGAGTCCATCCTGCCGCGTGTCGGGCGTGGAAGATACCGGTTGCAGCATAATCAAGTTACTACTTTGAATCTCGGTTGGCATTGGCCGCTGGCCGAAGGGCCTGCCAGTGAACGAGCAGGAAGACGAGACATCCGGAGGTTGTCCGGAGGACGCCGGCATCCGCCTGGCACCTTCAGGGCCGAACGCCTACCAAGAGTCTCGTTGGACGAAAGAATGCAAGATTGACATTAATATGATACAATAACAGTGCAAGACAATATGCTTTAAAAGAATGACATCGAGGCTACAGCACTTCATAGTCGCTCTTCTCACCCTCGCTCCCGCTGGGCCTCTCCCACTCGCCGTCCGAATCGTGTTCAACAGGCGGGTGCGTCGACGTGGCGAAGGTCTGCGCGGGCGGGTAGGACGCCGTCAGCGGCGTCTCTCCGGGGATGGGCGAGGCAGGTTGGGGCGAAATCGACTTGGCAGCGGCAGGGGAAGTTGGGTCGGCAGCAGCGACGGCGACGGCGGCGGAGGCAGCTGGAAGAAAAACATGTCCAGCGGCATCGGCAAGCGAGGTGGAGGAGGAGGCAGCGTCGAAGGAAATGAGGTCGTCGTTGGTCGGAGCTGAGGTTGCGACGGGCTCCTCGTCGGTCGTAGCAGCGGGCTCCTCGCCAGCACTGCCAATGGCTTGGACTTCATCGAATTCGGGAGCTATTGCGGCGGCAGAAGTGGACGCTACAGGGTCCGACATGGCGAGCTCGTCGAGATGCGCGGGAGTGGACGAAAATGCCGGAGAAGATGGGGCGGCTGTTGTTGGGTCGAGGAAGTCGTCCACAACATAGCCTTCGACTACAGGCGCATCATCAGGTTCAGCGGCAGGAGTAGCAGTTTCTTGAGAGGTGGGCGCATCCTCGACATCTCCAGGAAGATCCTGCCCCGGCGCTGAAGACATAGGCGTAGCAGACGTATCGGTAACGGGCACAGCGTGCGTCGCAGGCTGCGGGGCCGCCTGGATGTCGGCACAGCGGGCAGCGTGTTCGTTGATTGTAATGCCAATAGCACGTTGCGAAAGGGTAGGAACGGCGTCACCCGTCTCGACCGCAACGAGCACTTCCTCAATCCGCCTCACGAGCGCACGCCGGACCTCGCACACGGCGTCGTGACCTCCACTCTCGATAGCATCGACGCACTCGAGGATGCCGTTGAGCTGGTGCCTGAGCAGCGGCACAGACGTCGTGGCGGGAGTTAGGGCATCGAGATCTGCTTCGAGCAGCGAGAGAGCGGCGATTGCATCGGCCGGCGCGAGGGTAGTCTGAGTGGAACCGGCCACGACATTGATGCGGACTTGCGAGGACGCCTTGCCCTTGGACTCGCGGATGGGAATGCGGACGGGAGCAGATGGAGATGGAGCTGACGCGGATGAAGACGATTCGGCCTTGGACTCGCGGATGCTGATGCGAATGGGTGCACGCGGTGCTGTGGGCTTCAACGCCGACTTGAGCATGACGGGAGTGGCTGCTGGCTTCGAGGGCGAGGCGACGGGAATGCGAGCAGACAATTCCGGCGGGGAGAAGCGAACGCGCAGCTGGAAAGCAGGAACGGGCCGCGATGGCGCAAGTCCGATGGGAACCGACGTTGGCTGCGGTGGTGCGGGCGCGGGAGCAGGTCTGACCTGCCTATACAGGTGCCGGTGTGCGCAAGAGCCTGCTGGGCGAGCTGGAGCGCGTTCGACATGACGAGGCTGGGCATCGAAATCAGCTTTGGCTGCAGAATGCGGCAGCAACAAACGAACCTCGACTTGGGTAGCCAGCTCGAAAGCCAGCATCAAGGCCTGACTGAACTCGTGCTCCTCGATCTCCTTGCGGCGACGGCGGAGTTCCTCCTCGCGACGGGCCTGGATGAGCTGCTCGCGCCGAGCTCGCTGCGCCTGGAGCCGAGCTTCCTCGATTGCGGCCTGGCAGCGACGCTGCTCCTACTGCTGCTGCTGATGGAGGAATACGGCGGCCTCATCCTGGAAAGCACGCAGCTGGTGAGCAGCATACGCCTCGCGTGCGGCCTGCTGCTCCTCGAGCGCGTGCAAGTAACGTGCCCGGGCGAGCTGCACAGGGTCTGCCAGGGCCGGCTCAGGGACCAGAGCGTAAACCGGAGCTCCGAAGCCAAATGGATCGTATGACGGGACCCTGGGAGCGCGGCGCTGGTAGACAGGGTGCGTGTTGACGACGAACATGGCGGTTGTAACTGAGCAGTTGGAAGCAGAGTCCGGGCCAGCATCGCCAGCTTTATACGCAGCCAGAAGAGCGCTGAATCATCCTGGACGCGCGTTGCAGCTGACGCGTCGCGCTTGCACAGTCCGCAATCGACAGCATGACTCGGAGAATGGACGCGTAAACACCGTTCGCGAACGTTCCGGAACAAACCAGAGAAACGCTTCCAGCTCCGCCTGAATGCCCTTCTCCTCCTGCCAAACACGCTTTGAGCAGTCAATATCTATCGTCCTTTCTCCATACTTCGGAAATTCCAAGGACTGCTTTTTTCCGAGCCTTGCTAATTAACCTTTCTGTGAGGCTGAGGATCAGAGGAACTCTGTCGAGGTTGGGGTTTCCTGGGCCCGATTTCATGATTGTACAGTTAAGCTAGAACGGAGAGCTAAACCAGGGCAAGGTGAAGTCCATCATCCAAGGTCTCCTTACTGTAATTGATGACGACCAAACAACTCTAACTTTACTTCACGCTTTGCCAGCCATCCCCGCATCGCCGTTGCTACCCCGTTCATCCCCTGCAATATGGCACAAAACCTGCCCGACGAGCTGCTGCGCGAAATTCTTGGTCCTTCGCTGTTTGTTCCCGACGAGCTCTTTGCAGACTGTGGTCCACAATCGCCGTTCAGCAAAACAGCAATCTCGGCGTCTCGTATCCTTTTGGTTTGCAAACGGTGGATGCGCGTCTGCACGCCGTGGCTCTACGAAACGGTCGTCATCCGGTCCAAGGCGCAGGCTGCTTCGCTTGCGCGCGCGCTCACTCGGAATCCGTCGTTTGGCAGCTTCATCAAGAAGCTGCGCGTTGAAGGCGGATTTGACGTTTCCGCGGTCGTTGGCGTTGCGCCGAATATAAGAGACGTATGCTTCTCGCTCGCCATATGGTCCAACGACGACGAGACCGGCATCATTTCCATTCTCGAATACGTCAACCCGCGGCGTGTCATTTTAACGACGCATCAAGCTGTAAGCAACGCAAAGTTCGACCAGGTCCTCTTGACGCTCTGTATAATGATTGGTCGGTGGACGCACCTGGTGCGTACAATTTCAGCCTGTCGCAGGCACCGCTAAATCAACGTTACACTGTAGGAGAGGTTTGTCTTTCCCGAATACAGCCCTCAATTTCGCCGTCGCGCATCCCGGTACCCCTACACTGGCGACGAAGATATGGCGTGCATTGCGGATGCTCTCGCACTGCGCGAGGAACCCACGGTCGTCGTCCTCGATCAAAACTACATGACATTTCACGGTGGTCCCATGCGTCCGATCTACTCATTGCTGTCGCCAAACGTTGCCATCTCATCCATATTGGTTACCGGTATTGACTACTGGGCCAAGGAACAGCGATGGAAAGATTTCCTTCCTCCCGGTCTTCGAGCCATTACCCACGACGCTCAGGAAGCGGAATCACGGTGTGCCTGCTGGTCACACCTCGGCTACCGTAACTCATCATCGTAGCAGACCTCAAGTCGTCCTCGATCCGATTGTTTCAACGACTTCCGTCGGGCCGACTGTAGACCATGCATTCATCAACCCGTTCTACGAGCCGCTGAAATCCGCTACTCCTGGCGTCCGAAAGCACATTCTCCAAAAAATAATCACATACGCCTGCGAACACGACGGTCATTTCTCACATGCCACACCTTGGTACGACACGTTTATCTTCGACAATGGCACAGCGAGAAGTCTTCGTCGTGTGAGCCGTGAATTCGAGGTTCGTCCCGCTCGCAGCTTCCCATTGTTTACTGTATACGCGAGCTGAAACGCTGGGTGTAGCACATTACAACACAGGTGCTCTGCGCGCACGTCCGCCTGCTCAGCACGGGCGTCGCTGCCAGATTTCTCGATGTCCTAACCTGCCACCCCGAGTGCGGCGCGCTCGTGCGAACGCTCTGGTCTTCTCTCGTGCTCAAGGACCTCCCCGCCATCATTCCTCAATGCTCGAATTTGCGCGAGATCACCATCGGCGTGGCGGGCGGCAGGGTCCATTATGCACGAAGACACGACGACGAAAATCTGTTTCTCACACCATGCACCGTGCGCCTCATCGCCCAGACCACAGGTGCGACCCTGCAATGCCTCAAGCTCGCGTGTTCGACCCAGGAAATTATCGACGCCGCCGTCTTCAACGCGTTTCTCGTGTTGAAATCGCTCACCTGGGCGTGTGCGTTCGCTGTCAGGCCCGGCGACACCCCCGTCACTCTTCCGCAGTTGCAAACGCTCGAGCTTCTGCCCGGCGCCAACCCTGCCTTCATCGACGCCCTCGCTGAGTTCAGGTCAGTGACCCGTTCGCATTTCTGCCAGTGCGGCTTTGCTCAGTGACAATTGCTCTCGTCGTGCTCCACCAGCTTGCCAGCCCTCACCGATTTCCGATACCATCCGCACCACAACGACTGCGAGGATTTCCTCGGCGCCCACGGCAACAAGCTCAAGACGGTCGTCACGCACGACGACTGGGGCGAGCGCCTCCTCGAGCTGGCGCCCAACCTCGAGACCCTGACGCTCAACACGGTGCGTCTGAAATTCCTCGCAACTTTTTCGCGCGGCAAAATTCACCACGGCTTGATCTCGGGCAGATGTACTCTGACAGTCAAGCTTTCTCTGGTCAAAGTCATAGCAAGCTGCACACGATTGTGCTGCACTGGTACACGTACGTTCCAAGTCCCCACCGCGGCGTTGCTGCAGCCTGATCCGACCTCTATTCTATTTCAGGGACAAGCACCACATCTCGGAGTGGAAGCTCCTCGCGAAAGCGTTGACCGCGTCGGTCGCGTCTTCAGGCAAGCGGTTAAGGAAAGGAGATACTTCTGCATATCCGGCCCTTCGCACAGTCAAGGCAACCAATTTATGGGGCTGGCCCGGGAGCGAGTGCGAGCCTTTGTCTCCTGCGATGTCACGCGTTATTAACTATCTCGTCCAGGCGCGAGATCTCGAAAAGCCCTTGGCCGGCCATTGCAGAGGCCCTTCTGGAGCAGGGCATCACGCTTCTCGACCGCAACGATTGTGGATGGCGACCGCGATTATGAGTAATTTACTGCGCCCCTCGACATTCGAAATGCCAGCGCTATGCTCAACTTCTCATCCTCCTCCTCATATCCCCTTTCTCATCGCGCCTCTCAATGAGACCACTGCAAGACGGTCGCAAGATGTCAGCGACGCATGCGCACGCATAACCGCTGGACTGCGGATATGTCGGAGAGGTCCGCCCAAGCTTGTTATATTCTTGTATTCGACTCGCCGTGACTGCTGCCGTAGTACCTAGCTGAGAGATGTCCTGACAGCGTTTTCCCCGGCTGTGTTCGCAGGACAGCCCGCGCGCCCGGCTAATGTCAGAACCAGTTCGCAAGATGTCTGCTGCCCTGCACAGATGAATAGGCCGCCCATGCGCCACTGAAGGCGGCTTCTGTGTCATGTGGCTCTTTTTGAGCCTCCGCGAGCATTGCGAATAACCGTGCGCTCCCTGCCGCTCTCCCGACTGCTTCCACGCTTCGTCTTGGTCAGTTCATCGCTCATGGTCAGCATGATGCAATGTCCTCTGTCTGAGAATGACGCGGCATCCTTGTGCAGGCAATGACAGGCGATCGCAAAGACGTCAGCATGGACGAAAAGTCGCACACGGTACTCCATGTGGAAGATACTGCAAATGCCTCAGATACTTCGCTTCGTCTCGAGAACGGGACGCCTTACGAGGCGGTCTACGAGGCGCGTCTGATCCGCAAGGTTAGACTTGAGGAAAGTGTCGCTCGCGCGGATGACAATCACTGACACTCTCCGCGAGATTGACTGGCATATTGCACCGATGGCCATGCTTCTATACCTCGCAGGTTTCCTCGACAGGCAAGTGCTCTCTTGCCATCCCATGAGCTTCCGCTGAGAGCTATGCACACAGGGTGAACATCGGGTAAGCGTCGAATGTCCATCTGATGGTTGGTCTGCAGGAATCATTCTCTTTGCATAGGAATGCTCGGCTTTACGGACTGGAGAATGAACTTCACATGGTCGGACAAATGTACCAGACGGTGCGACCGGCATGATGCTCTCTCTGATTGCCAAAACGTCTTAACCTCCACCGCAGGCTGTATCCGTCCTCTCAGTCACATATCTCGTAAAGAAACGTCTCCTGGCTTGTACAAAAGCTGACAGCATCGTAGGCCAGCGCAGTCCCGAGCAATTTGGTCAGCCGTGCCTCAAGTTTTGCAGACGTCAAAATGTTGATTGTTCGGCTTCGCAGTTGCTGAAGAAGATCAGGCCTTCACGTCACAGTATGTATCAATTCAGAACCAGTACGAATCTCAACCCTTTGGCCCGCACTCGTAGTCGCTGCCATCACAACCGCATGGGGAATCATTGCTACCTGCACGGGTCTCGTTAGATCTTACCACCAACTGCTCGCATTGCGCATAATTCTGGGCATCTTCGAGGCCGGACTCTTGTGTGTGACTCATACATCGCTTGGACGCTCGACTGAGATTTAATTAGCCCAGGAATGGCGATTTACTTGACCTTCTGTGAGCTCCCTCACATTTCTGAGTTCGCATTTTTCTGACTGATTGACATTTGCTTCATAGTCTATACGAGGAAAGAACTCGCCGTGCGAATTGGATATCTTTTCGTCGCGGCAGCTCTCTCCGGAGCATGCGGTGTAAGGACTACGCTGTGCGCCACAAGTCGGCCAGCCGCTTACATGAATGGACGCAGGGGCTACTCGCGTTCGCCGTCGGAAACATGGATGGCATCGCAGGAATGAAAGGGTACGCAGGCGAGTCTGCGAGACTCGGCCTCTCACTGACGGCATGCAGCTGGCGATGGATCCTTATCATCGAGTATGACTTCCAGTCCTGATTGATCAGGAGGAAGTAACTCACCTCACTCCAGAGGCATTCCCTCAGTCATTCTCGGGATTGCGACACTGTTCCTCCTCCCTGATGGCCCAGAGTCCGCGTATTTCCTGACGCACGAGGAGAAGGTTTTCATGCAAGCGCGGCGTCTTTCGCAGCAAGGCGAGAGCCTGAGCGCACAAGAATTCCATTGGCGTGATGTAAAAGCGGCGGTGAGAGATTGGAAAGTTTGGGCTTTGTGCGTCTCTTTTGAAGGTTCCTTCTCCGGACCAGTGCTGAAACCGTGGCAGCGCTTTTGCTCAGTTTGGCACAAATACCATGGTGAGCGGGCCGCAATGTTGAGACTCGCTCGTGCTGACGGGAAATTACAGCTTTACGGTGCGATCCTTGCCAGCCGAATGGATTCGAGTCTCTGAAATTGGTCTAGGCTTCAGCATCTTTCTTCCCACTGTCTTGCAACAGATAGGACAGTGGAGCGCCGCCGAAACGCAGCTGGTGTGTCCCGAATGCCAAATATTGTTGAATGGCTCTGATTGATATTCTCGCGGTGCTAGTTAACCATCCCGTGCTACTTTCTTGTACGTGAGAACTACTGAGAATCTCGCTACTGATGTTGACACATTTCCAGGGTGCTTTGACGTATCTCATCGTCGCAAGGCTATCCGACTACACGGAGCGCCGCGGGGTCTTCACAGTCGCATCGGGCGTTGTCTCCATGGTCGGTTATGCGCTCCTCTTGGCTCCTGCTCCGCCTGGCGTGCATTACGCGGGTACATTCTTTGTGGCCATGGGACTCTACGTCTTTGTCGGCATCCCTGTAGCCTGGCTGCCAAACAACCTTCCTCGTTATGGCAAACGAACGACAGCGACCGGCATGCAGATCACGTTGGCGAATGCTGCGGTGCGTCCCGGTCACCCGCATATACCAGTCGGATGCTCATATCGCTGGGATAGGGTGTAATGGCTCCGTTCCTTTATGCGACTGGCGACAAGCCTCGGTATATCCGCGGCCATGCTGCCAGTCTCGCCATTGTGGGATTCGCTACCGCAATATTCGTGGTCCTCTGGGTATGTTATCCGGAGATACACCCGTGAGAGCGGCTATTCTCATTCGCGATCTGCATAGCTGTGGTTCGGAAGAGCGAATGCTCGACGCGCCAGGGGTGAGGAAGATCATTTGATCGCGGGCAAGACGGACGACGAAATCGATGCTCTGGGGGACAATGCACCAGATTTCAGATATATTTCTTAGCAGAGCAGTGGTCCATGTACTGTAAATAGCAAAGCCGAAGTGAGGTTTTGGTCTGAGACGGCGTGCCTTAGTCGAACTGCGATTTTGGAAATCGTGCGTCTTCGTCGGGAGGGAGCAGCGCACCAAGGTAGCTCTTGAGATCGAATCTGAACGATCGAAAGGAGATTTGCTTTGTAGATCCGAGAAGGTCTAGACGCTGCCTCATTTGGCCTCGGCTCCGATGACGCTGCACATCTAGGTCGGTCTAAATTGCGGCAAAATAATCTCTTTTCAGCTTGAAACAGCTCTCAGACGGTTTCCTCGCCCAATTATTTGCATATCGGGCTCGCAATGACCTGCTTGCCCGCTGGAACGGCTGTGGAGGCAGAGTACCAGATGGTTTGATCGTCGGAGTTAAGGCGCCAAGGCCTTTCTTGTTCGGCTTTACTGCGACCTAGACCGCATTGCGCTCTCAAATGGCCCGCCCGAGCCTCAGGGCGCGTCACGAGCCCAAGGGGACGTTTGGATAAAAGCCTGATCACTTTTTGACTGCATACCAACATCGAAACTCCTCGTACTACTCAACATGTTCATCGTACCGCTCTCAGCATACGCGGGTTACCCGCACCGTACTCCAAAGCTCGCCTTGTGCCTGGACTTGGACAAGTCCAAGGATGTCGTCTATGCCTTTGTGCCTGAGCCCGAGCTTGCTATCTCATCCGACACCGACATTGCCTGTGCACGCTACTTGCGGGCCACCGAGGAACGGCACGCTGCTCGCCAGGCTTATGCGGACAGTATCATCCTGGGCCAGCTACACCACCTGCATCAGCAGGACTCTTTCGTGCAGCCCCGTTCATCATCTGTCCGACTACCGGGCCAGGCTCGTGTCACACGCACACCATCCAATTCCCGGCGTCACGCAGAAGCTTCGGACGTGCTCATTCGTACACTCCAAACGGACGAGCGCCGTCTTCGCGAAGAAGATGATATCCAGCGCCGCAGACAGGCGCTTATGGCCGAGCAAGCGCAGGCCAGCCGCATGCGGGCGCGTGAGCGTGCATTCGCGCAAGCTCTGCGCGTCGCGCGCAACATAGTTAACCGGTCACCTCTTCCCACGGTATGTTCCTGTCCCCAGCCTGCCGCTCAAGACACTGACACGCGTGTACAGACTGTGATTCCCGCTGCAAGTTTGTCCACGACGCACCAAACGCGGCCCAAGAGTGCACGTCCTTCTCTGCGTCTGTGCATCGCCACAGCTCCACCGCGCGACTCGGTGCGGGAGCCGCAGTGCACACCCGTTTCGGCGCCGAAGTCGCGCCCCCGCGCGCGCACACACGCCAAGGCGTTCAAAGCCCTCGAGCTTCTTGAGGCCGAGTTCGCAGCGTTGCCGGTTAACTTCACCGCGGCGCAGCGCAAGCACCTGTTGACAACGCTTCTGGAACGAGCGGACGCCGTCGAAAGTGGCGGCTCCGAGCCAGTGCGCTGTGCTCGACGAGCCTTGGTTCGCAAGGTGCAGGACGCTCTGGACAGTATCGACCGCTAGCGAAAGTTCGCTGCCGCTTCTCCTTATATTTCACAGCGCGTTACATTCGCGTATTCTTCCACAAGATAACAGCACGTGCGGGGCTTGCCTGCGCCGCATATGGACCTCGCGACATACTTCGCTCATTGTGTACCATTGGGATGTATTCTTATCTGCACTACCACTTATGTACTGTATCCTCGAGCTACATGGACATCGCATTCTGTCGCTGCGAAAAACTGAGAAATGTGAATGTGAACCACGAGTCAAATTTGATTTGTTTGGCCGAGATCAACTACACTTCCTCTTGCACATTGCACGTTTGGGCTGCTCGGTGCTCCACCCGACTCTGGCTGGTTTCAATGCCACCGATGGCCTGTGCACGACGACCATGCGCTGCCGAGCGTGTTCCATTCGAGCTGTGGCATCATGTTTTCCAGGAGATGTCTCTCGATGGCATTCTGGTCGTCATGCAAGTCTGCTGGCTCTGGAGGGCCGTAGCGTTCGAATGCGACGCGTACGCATCGGACATCGTGCTCGACAGGCAAAAGCATTCGGCTGTGGAACTATTCCTGCTGCGCTTGAGGCGCACCGCGTCGCGACAACCCACGTTGGAGGTGTCGATTGACCAGCCATGGGAGCTGCTGGGTACCCTGGTCATGCCCGCCATCGAGGAACATCTGTCTGGAATCGGGGCTTTGAACCTGAAATGTCACTCTGCAAACGCTGCAAGCGTTATGGACCATCTGCGACGTCCTGCTCTGCGGCTGCATAGGCTTCGCCTGGCCTTCATACTGGACGAACGTTCATCGTCGACGTTGCCGGGGCTGCCGTTGGATCTACTGGACAATGACGCGCCCAAATTGAGGTGTCTTTCTCTTAACAACGTGGAATTTCTGCTCAATCCCATGACGCGCACACTATCCAGTGTAGTTCACTTGCACGTGGGATATTTTCCCAGCGCCCAGATGCAGATATCGCACCCTCTCTCGGAACACATGTGGAAGTACTTGCCCGCACTCAGCGCTCTGAGCCTTTCGGGGTCCACCTATCTGCTGCATCCAGTATATTGCGATCCCAAATCTTGGCGCGCCATTCAGCAGCTGCATCTGCATACGGACACCACGAGCGCTACTTTCCTACTCAAAGACCTGTCAGTTCTGAAAATGCTGCCCGTCATCGAGGCATCCAATTCTTACGAGTCTGCGATGCACGGATTCCTCCCTCATATACCCGGTCTATTGGACGTCGCTCTCAGGCCGTCGACTTTGGGGCGCTCCGAAGTATGTCTCACGGACAAGGACACGCGCATCACTCGGGTATTTACCGCGCCGTGGGCGCGTGCTCTGCTCGCGTTCAGACTAGAGAAGCTTTTTAGGCTCTACAATATCCGAGAGCGGATGCTCTCACTCACGGTATTTGGCAGTTGGGAGTGGCTACAGTTGGCCGCATTCGAACTAGGCGCCGAGAATTTATCCAGCCTCAGATTCGTCGTCCCAGTTGACCTTGACTTTGCGTTGCTAGGCAAGCAGACGAAGCCCCGCTTCTACTGTCCCTCGCTGGCCAGCCTGGTGCTGCGCTCTGAGTCCACCACTCCGCTGACAATGTCCTGCGATGATGTGGAAGCATTTGTTAGCTTGGCATTGGACCTCCCTCAGGACTCCGAAGGGAGAGCTCGCTGCAGTCTGGTACTTGAAAATGTGACCCTGGTTGGACCGCTGGAGCTTCTGGAAGCGCACTTCCGCAATATACGGCATGACGATCTATCTCATTGGAGGTACGCCGATCGGCTATGTTGCGCAGTCCGGTAGTTTGCATGCCGATCCTTTTATTGAAGGTATCCGTTTACCCCGCCTCCAGGGGATTGAAGCTTCTATATGTTGGCGATCGCCATCGCCGCATTCAATAGTCTAAAAAAGCCATCGTCATGATTGAACTTGTGCGCATTCTGGGCATGTACCAGTGCCGCGGAGACGAGGGGAACGAGGTTCAGGGCCAGGCAGAGCTATATAGAAGCCTTTCTTTTTGGTTCGTTCCGCAAAAATGCCTGCCTGCACTAGGTCATGTGATGAGAAGATATGTACGGGATTATATACACAGAACATTGCAAGAGAATCCCAGCTGCATGTCATATCCGTCCTACATAGGTTGAAGTTCACCTGAATGCGTGGCGAGTCTCGCGCGGCGAAGTGACGCCAAATAGACCCTAACAGAGCTTTCACGCTGTGGACTAGCTGTGAGCTGGACGGTGCTCGACGAACGCAGCCTGGCACATACAATAGGGACGCCGCTGGGTACCTGTACCATGGCACCAGTTGCATGAGTGCCAGACACCGCCGCGGCCGCTGCAATGGTCACACCGCACGTTGACAACCATTACGCCTGTCCCGCCGCAATCGAGGCAGGATCGGCCCAGCCTTCTGCATGGTAGCCTCCGAAGTACGAAACCGTCGCCGCGGCAGACGTTACATCTGTAGCGGGCACCGCCTTTGCCGCCGCAGGGCTGGCAGGTGGGCAAGTACATCGTGAACTAGAGCCGACGCTTCAAGATGAGTGCCAAAATGTCAGTGATCTGATTGAAAGGTCTCTCACTGCGTTGGACTATGGTGAGGCTGGTCTGAGGCGTGAGAGGTGCTCGGGAAAGACCTGGTCCTGGGGGAAGTGCGGTAGAAGTCTGCATTTTCTTCTTGAGTTATCTGTGCGGCCCCTCAGCGGCATTTCAACTCTGGTACCCCTTTCCGCAGCATCTGAACTAAATTTGGAAGAAAGGAAGGTATAGACTGCACTGCTGACCAGCTGCTGATAGCATTCCCTTCTGCCGAATAGGGTAGGATAGGGAGATTATCTGAGGGATCGACGCCGATGTGATCAGCTGCACGCAGAATCTTGGCGAGGCGTCCAGCTTCGGATGGTCAGCTGATGCCGCGCTGACCGGTCGACTCCCGAATTGGACGGCAACACTTCGACCGCTCTCACGCCGGCTAACGCCTATCGCTGGCTTGGCGTTATGTGCGACCCTCAGCAGACGTTCAACCGCTGCCCATGTCAAATCGTGGCACCGCTGGGTTGCGCGACAGTCATCGACTCCTTGCGGTGCCTAGGAAGAAAAGAACCCAGGGGAACGCCGAACCGCTCGGGTCTTCAACCTCACAGCGGCAGGTTAAACAGAAAGGCTCTGAAAAACAGCCGCGCTCTTTTAGAAGCCTGAAAGCACGATTGTGATTGACTGTTAAAAGCGTGTTTGGCGCGTGAAAGGCAGGAGGAGCAGGGCATTCAGGCGGAGCTTAAAGCGTTTCTCTCTTCGTTATGTTCGCGAACGGTGTTTACGCGTCGATTCTCCGAGTCATGCTGTCGATTGCAGACTATGCAAGCGCGACGCGTCAGCTGCAACACGCGTCCAGGATGATTCAGCGCTCTTCTGGCTGCGTATAAAGCTGGCTATGTTGGCTTTGGCTCTGCTTCAACTGCTCAGTTACAACCGCTATGTTCGTCGTCAACACGCACTCGGTCTACCAGCTCCGCGCTCCCAGGCTCCCGTCCTACCACCCATTCAGCGTCGAGGGCCCCGTTTACGCTCTGGTTCCTGAGCCGGCCCTGGCAGACCCTGTGCAGCTCGCCCGGGCACATTACTTGCACGTACTCGAGGAGCAGCAGGCCGCACGTGAGGCCTATGCTGCCCACCAGCTGCGAGTCTTCCAGGACGAGGCCGCCGTATATCTTCAGCAGCAGCAGCGTCTTCGCCGCCAGGTTGCAATCGAGGAGGCCCAGCGAGCTCGGCACGAGCAGTCCATCCAGGCCCGTCGCGAGGAGGAACTCCGGCGTCGCCGCCAGGAGATCGAAGAACACGAGTTCAGTCAGGCCCTGATGTTGGCTATCGAGCTGGCTGCGACCCACGTCGAGGTTCGTCTGTCGCTGCCATGTTCTGCGTCCGAAGTTAATTCGGATACTCAGCTTCGTCACGTTGAGCATGCCCCAGTTCCCCTAGCCTGCGTCTGCGCTCATAGGAACTCGCATAGGCCAGTCAGGCCTGCTTCTGTGCCCACACCGCCGCAGCTAACGTCGGCCATCAGACCTGTGCCCTCGCGCCCCGTTCCTGCTTTCCAACCGCGTGTTCGCTTCCTGCCGCCGGAATCGTCCGCTCGCGTTCCTGTGGCCTCGCCATCGAAGCCGGCAGCTACACCAGTCACACTCAAGTCGGCAATGAAGCCTTCAGCACCGCCGGCACCCATCCGTATTGGCATCTGCGCGTCGAAGGCCGAATCCTCGTCCGCGTCGGCACCAGCTCAACTCCAGCCTGCTGCAGCCGCTGCTCCCATCCGCGTTCCGATCCGCGAGTCCAAAGGCAAGGCATCCTCGCAGGTCCGCATCAATGTTGTGCCCAGTCCCGCTCAGACTCCTCTCGCACCGGCCGACGCCATCGCCGCCCTCTCGCTGCTCGAAGCAGATCTCGACGCGTTGACACCCACGACGACCTCCGTTCCACTGCTCAGGCATCAGCTCAACGGCATCCTCGAGAGCGTCGATGCCATTGAGAGCGGAGGTCACGACGCCGTACGCGAAGTCCGGCGTGCGCTTGTGAGGCGCATCGAAGAAGCGCTGGCTGCGGTCGAGAGTGACGCTGTCCCTGCCGTACCCGGCGCTCTGTCGGTGTCACGATAAATGAGCCCACTGCCAGTCGCGTCGAGGTCAAGGCGGCCCCACAGCCTGCCACGCCTGCTGTGCCCGCGCGCGCTGACGCGACTACTGCGTCCGTGCCCGTGGCATCGGTGCCTGATCTCGTCGGGAACGTCGAGGATGTGCCAGCATCTCAAGAAAGTGCTGTTCATACCACGACTGATTCCACGGCTGTGCTCAAAGGCTACGTCGTGGAGGGCTTCTTTGACGCAACGCCAGCTGCGCCATCTTCTCCAGCGCCTGCATCTACTCCCGCGCCACCCGACGAGCTCGCAGTGCCAGATCCAGCTGAGCCTACTCTTGTCACCGAACTGGCTCCTGTAGTCGAGCAAGACCAATTCATCGACAGCGCTGGCGAGGAATCCGTTGCGACGTCCGTCGAGCAGCCCGTTGCCAGTCCCGCCACAACCAACGACGACCACACCTGCTCCTCCAACGCGCCTTTTTCCGCCGTTGCCTCCTCCGCAGTCACCGTCGCTGCTTCCGACACAACTTCCTCTACCGCCACCGCAGAACCGACGTCGCCCGAACGTGCCTCGCCGATCCCCATCGAGACACCGCTAATGGTGTCGTACCCGCCTGCGCAGACCTTCGCCGCGCTGATGCATCCGGACGTCGAACCCGGTTCGGACGGCGAGTGGGAGAAGCCCAGCGGGAGCAAGGGCGAGAAGAGCGACTATGAGGTTGTGTAAGCTGTTGAATGTGTTGAATTACTTATCAAACTGTTACTGTATAGTGTATTATCAATATCACTTTTCCACTCTTTCATTTAACTGTGTGAGGCTCTTTTACAGTATGAGGCAAAGGTGCCAGGTGTGATTTCACTTCGAGTTGGGTGGCGGCGTCCTCCGAAACCCTCTTCGTCCTGCTCGTTCATGAACACCACGCCATATAGGCCTGCACCGATTCGAACATTTCAGGCCTCAGCGTGGCGTTACATGTGCCCGCTTCTCTTGCGCCCTACTCGCGTGGCATGTCCGGCGCGGTGTGTTTTGTTTTCTTTGTCTTAACCTCGTAACATTCCCGAATCCCGACCGCCGCTATCGTGGAGTTAGATCATCCGAACGACCTGCTCGACAACTCGCCGCGATGTGTTCATGTATTCTTGGCGAAATCAAAGCGCACTAGGCGAAGCTTTGCGTCAGGGTTTTGTCGTTTCTGGAAGACTCGCGCTTCAGCGAGGCGCTTTTCTGCTCTCTCGACATCTCTGTTGAGCATGCAACGCATACGGTCTATTGCTCACTTGATCAGTAATTGGCAGGGCAGGAGCCCACCCCGTTTTATCTGCACCGATGCCTTTGCTTACAGAAACTCTGCACTGCATACCCGACTCCACAAGTCGGAAAACGCAATAGCGCGGTCTATTCTCTTTCCCGCGGTGGCGGCAGCTATGTCCCTGCTGGAAGTGCAATCTGTGACATGCAGCTCTGTCGAGGAATATGGGTTTACCGGAGCATCCACGCACACTGATGTCAACGTCTGCGTCTTGATTTAATCCGATTTTCTCCACGAGGATATCCAGGCTGATAACTCAGAAGGAGCAGCAGGTTGAAGATTCAGCACCCGTGACTCCTTGCGCTGCACCATGGTCGCAGAAGTACTGTCCATCACGGCGCACTGCCCAAACGAGGTGCCGGGAGAGCTAGAAGCACTCTCAGCGTGGCCACTGCGTACTGCGTGTGCCTGGCCTTTATGGGGCCCAAATTCCCGTATAACTGGCCAGGAATCGCCTCCCGACTCCACCAGTCTGCATCCTCTCGCATTCTGTGCCTTCTTTCCCATGGCGTCGAGAAGCACTCTCTCCTGGAGCTCGGCACTGCTCGTGCAGACCATCCTTGTTTCAGTGCTGTATGGTGCGAATTCCGCTTATCATCGTGTCAAGTCTCGTGCATTCAAACAGCGGCAGGTTTTGCCATAATGCTCTTCCTCGATTCGATGAGAGCACTGCTCAGGCGGGCCAAGACGCGGGATACGGTCAATTATCCGCTATTCATCTCCGCCCCGTTCCTCTTTGTATTTGCCACACTCGTAAGCACATCAAGAGTCTCGCTGCTCCGTGCCATTGACTTCTTGCCTTACGCCTAGCACGTGCTGGGCACATGGCTGCGTGCATACCGCGGCTTCGTCGTGTACGCTCCTGGGCCTGAAGCATACTGGGCCCTCATCACGACTCCGGAGAAGACGCTCGGGCAGGCAGGCCAGATCGCCGGCGTCGCACTCGCTGATGGCATGACGGTTTATCGGTGCTGGGCAATTTGGGATCGCAGGTGGACAGTCGTGCTCGTCCCAACGTTGACTCTCGTCGCGACTTTCGGTGCGTGCAAATCGCCGAACTCGAAGTGCAGACACTGCCTGACGATTGCGCCCTTGCAGTGTCCTCGGTGGTGTTTGTTACACTGCAGCATCACGTAGATGTGCAGACGAGTATATTCAACCCGACGGTCACTCGATGGACGGAGGCATGGCTGGCAAGTAGCCTCGTCACGACGGGAATATGCACGTGTACGCCGGATCGCCGCTGCTGCGAAATACCTCCAGTGCTCTCACCTCAGACACCGCAGTTCTTATAACGTGGAAACTGGTCAGCGTGCAGAACTCGCTGCGAGACAGTGGGGCGCAGCTTGGCGCGGGGAAGCGGACCACCGTGGCATCGCGGGTAGTCATCATCCTCATCGAGAGTGCGGCTATCTACTCGCTCAACAACTTGCTGTATTGCATACTATACGCAGTGAACCAGGTGCCCGAGACATGGTTCTCCGGCATGGTAAGTACATTGCCCACTGGGATCGATGATTTATAATGATGCCTAGGAATCTACGGTGGCGAGCATTACATTCAGCTTGATCATAGTGCGGGTGGACCGTGCAGTCGCAAATCGGCAAGTGATTGCGTCCTCTTCGATACCGTTGGCCAGTATGCCGCGACAGTCGCCTGGAGCGGTGTTCGACTTGAAGGGCACTGGGAAACGGAATTCAAGCTCTGCAACGGACAACAGCGACAAGCACGTGCCTGCTGTCTAGTTTTTTGTAGACGCTAGAACTACTGTCGGAAATTTGTTACGTAGGCCTCCACCTCACAGACAACAATGAGTCAATGACTGTCCAGCAAAGTCAATTGATAGGTATCCTGAAGCAATAAAATACAATCCTTGAGCCTGCCAATGACTAGCATGCGATGATATGAGCAACTAATACATGTGCGCAGAGTTCAAATCCATATTCGGACCAAGAGTTACCGAGTGGCCCGCAAGTTCACATCTCAAATCTAGTCCCTTCTTACCCAGACATAGAGATAGCGTTGAGTCTCGCCTTTATATGGCGAGCCATGAGGAAGTGGATGGCCTGGCGGACTTGGGCGTCAGCCCGGGTCAAGTTGAACGCAAAATCAAGTTGAACGCAAAATCTGGGACGCACGTAGTCTAGCAGGAATTGGAAGATATATATCCCTAATACGGTGGGTATACTGATTGATCCAAGTCAGTGAAGCTGGGCGGGTGAAGAAATAACTTACAATCCGCCTGAATCGATGAAGTTATTGAGCTTCGCCGGATGGAAGTCCAGCAAGAACAGCATCCCAAGTCCAGCGGCGACGACAGCCCGAGTCACCACAGACCAAGCAAAATAAGTGTCTGCTCAGATGATCAGTGTCGGTTAAAGACAATCTCGATGAGATACTATGCACTGCTCTTGCCACCGCGGAAAATCATGAGGAGCAAGAGGGAAAACAGGTAGCCCGCTGCGACCAACGCGATCCAGCTGACCGGACTGATTTGCGCCTTCTCCACCCTGTCTAGCAGCTTGTCCAGATGTGTTTCCCCCTGCGTGAGAGTGGCATCCTCGAACGCAAAATTGGAGGAAGTGCCGCGGGAGAAAATGTAATCGTCTGTCTCTTTCTTGAGCTCGTCGCTCAGTACACCGAATTGCTGGTGGTGTGCATCAGGCTTCGACATCAAATGGGCGGCGCCTGTCAGTGGGTCGTACTTACGTCCAGTATCGCCTGTATGGCCTTTGCCAAGAGACGGAACTCTTGTTCCGAGTCAACGGTGTCCTGAGTCTCGCCTGGTCTTGTGCTGTTGACGGCCTGGATCTGTGTGAGGACGTCCCTGAGGTCGAGCCCGATTGCAGCAAATTTGGTCTTGAACTTGTCTAAGCTCAGCGGCACGGTGGAAGAAAAAGTTCTGTCGACAAAGAAAGCGATTGAATTTGCGAGATTCTGAAAGCCAAATACATTAGTGGGATGCTGATACGTCATAAGTCACAGAGTAGACATACGAGGGTCCCCATCACCGATTTCATTCCTGTCGTCGCGTTTTAGCACTGGTAGAGACGACAAGGACCCTTTCTCGGTGCTACCGACCTTCCAGAACTGGAGATATCTGTCATTACTGCGACAATATGAGGCGTAGGCGACGACATACGTAATACGATGAGGAGGTGGGTGGCAAAATGCACCAGCACGATCAGCTTCTGGTGGCCCTCGCTCACGGTCGCACGCCAGTCAAAGCTCGCATAGTAAAGCATAAAGACCATCAACACCAGGAGGGCCATGCTCAGAATCTGCGCAGCGCTGGAAAAGCCAAAACCGACGGATTTGGCGACAGATACAAGCGGTGTAATGAGTCCATTGAGTCCTTCGCCTGTGTAAAGAGAGAAAACTCAACAAGTCGAAGTTGATGTGGGCAACGTTGCACTTACCCAGGATAATGGGCGTCAGTGCTGCCAACCGCGCTGACATCGACCCGGGCCGTCGGATGCCCAGCGGCGCTGACGAATACAGCCATACGCCAATTTCGAGCCAGATTGCAACAAGCCAGATGAAGAACTTGGAGATATTCGCGATGCCGCCTGAGAATCCGTTCGGGTAGGCCAGGAGCAGAAAAAAAGAGATGAAGAAGAGCACCGCGGAGGCTAGCAAGGATGCGATGACCGCGAAGATGTTCCCGCCAGCACGATGCTTCACCAGCAAGGACACTGCGATGCTCGCCGGTCAGTGGTCGGCGGTGAAAGGAGGCTTGACATAGCATTACCGCGGATATATTGGATGGCAAGCAGGAAACGAGTTATGCCGAACACGAGGGCGATGGCTCTGAACGCGCGCGAAATGTATTGGTCTTCTCTGCGGGGATGTGAGAGATGGTGCAAAACTGTCAGAACACTGACACTGACACTTGCAGATCAATGCCGTCTGTGGTCTGGTCGTGTGTTATTCCTGGAGTGCTGTTAGTAAAGCTGCGTCCCGCACTGGATTAAGCGCAGCCTGAGCACCGGTGAAGATATCAAAGCCTTCAGTGAAGCTGAGCGACACGTCAGACATCTAAACATCCATTTTTGTAAGGGCCAAACTTGCCTGGACAGCGCAACAAATGCGATGAACTGGAAGACAAGCATGATGCGGTGGAAAACATCGTTCGTGAAGTACTACGGCCAGCTCAGCAAACCAAGCCTCGAGGTCGAGTATCAAAACAAGAGATAGGGAACCTTTGTATCGTAGAGCACCTGGCATATCACGAGGTCAAAAAATTATTCTCGGCGGAATGTGAGCTTATACGCACCTGCGCCGCCCACAGCCACCAAGCAAGGACAAAGAACACAGCATACGAGACAATTGCCTGCAATGGGCGTAAGCGCCTGCCCTGGCAGATACCAAAAGGCTGCCAACCCGAGAACCGTTAATTGGTGTGCCTTCTGTCAGGCCAGCGAACGAGACGGTCCATGCGAGGTCGAAGAAAAGCTCGAGCCAGTCTGGGGCTTCGTCGTCATCGGCCTTCCCGACTGTCTCCTGATCTTCTTCATCACCGAGGCCTCCCTTCCCCTCCGTAGCCCCGGCGCCCCCCACGGATTCGAGTTCCCCGAAGGGGGACTTGGATAACGGGATGACTTTCTCAGAGAGTTGTCTGTGCACCCTCTGGCTGGAAAGAGGCAAAGGAATGAGCGATTGTCTATGGACGCTGAGGAGAATTCTCGATACGTACTCATGCGGGTCCACGGGAGTGCTAAACGAACGAAAAATGCGGTTCCGAGGCGGCATAAATGGGCACTGCGCTCAGCGCAAATGAACAAGAGGATGCTAGGGTGAAGGGGGTAGAGGCGTGTAATTCGCACGCCTGAAGCGTATATGAACCGCGGCTGCAATCCATGCTGTTTGACACAGCGACGCTATCATTCCTCAATTGCGGGAGCGAGGATCCTGGCATTGCCCAAAGACAGATACAAACTTGCCCAAAGACAGATACAAACACGGTGCCGATGTTCATCCAATTCCGGGCTCGTGCTACACAGTGATGGTGCTTCAAGAGCAATTGCATGGGAGCTAACCCATAGTTTACTGAAAGTGTGTGCTCCGTTGGATGCAGGACCGCCATGTCTTCGTCCTCTTCGTCATCCTTGTCGGGCGTGGAATGCTTGTGCAACCTGAAGTAACAGCCAGAAGCACGAGGCGAGGCAAACATCGGGCTTGTCGCGTATCTGCAACTACAGCATCACAATTGTCTTCACGATAAAACTTCCCGTGAACTGAGTAGCAAACGCGTTAACATTCCTCATTACGCTTGCCTCGCTTCAAAGACATTGTGAGTACCCTAGGCTGCGTGAGATGCAGTCCTCACAGAAATAGGCGGCGACTCACATTCATTCTGTGCTTTGCAGGTGCTGCCCGCAGCACAAGTTGTACAGCCAGTGAAACCTTTGGCAGGTACTCAGAGCCTAAATCGAAGGTCATACCAGACGTGCTCACCATTTCCACCGCACTGTCCCCATTTTGCAGTCGTGCAGCCAGGCGTTCCTGCCGTTGATGTTGGGACGGTAGTGGTTGTCGTTGCCGTTGATGTAGGGATGGTAGTGGTTGTTGTGGGCGTGGACGGCGTGGAGACGCTGGTCGACGACGGGGGCGGCGTGCTGCTTGCGTCACTGGACAGGATAAACGTGACCATCGCTCGCGCGGGCACGCTAGCCGTTGCGCGACCCCCGCTGAGGCTGGCGCTGAGCGTGCCGATGTCGACCGACTGGGACGAGACCCAGGCCGCGACGCTCTGCGGCACGAAATCGCCGCCGGCAACGGCGACGCTGACCGTCTGCGCGGACCCGCCGTTGTTGATTACCTGCACACTGACCGTGCCGTCCGTGTTCCTGAACGCCGAGAAGCTGAGGCCGCTGCCAGCGCCCGAGGTGCCGAGGCGCACCGCGCCGGGGCGCACGAAGCGCGACCACTGCGCGAACGCCCAGAGGCGCTTCGACGCCGTCGTCGTCGTGCCGGACGTCAGGATGAGCGCGCTGTTCGTGTTGCCCGGCTCGGCGCCGATCCAGTAGAGGTACGCCGAGAGGCCCGAGTTGACAATGCCCGAGTAGATATTGTTCGCCCAGGTCAGGCCCTCGCCCGAGCCGCCATTTGCGTACCAGTTATTGGGGTTCAGCGGGCCCGAGAGGTCCGCGTATTCCGTCTGCCAGACGTTCCTGCTTGTGCGGATGGGACCGTTGGGCCTCGAGGAGTATGAGTGGGAGGTGATGACGCCAAGGCTGTCCTCGACGCCCGCCGCAATGAGTTGCTGCGTCATCGTCACTTGGTTGTTCCACCCTTCCGAATCGCAGCATGCGATTTGCGTGCTTAGCCCCGCGCTCTTGATGGTCGGCGCAAGAATCTTGATGAAGTCTGCGGCCTGCGTACCGCTGGACTGCATCGACGAGTAGGTCGGCCTACAGAGCACGTCAACACCAACGACATTCAGTCGTCAAGACAGACGTACACATATTCAGGCTCATTCAAGAAGCCAACGTGGGTAATGTTGATGCCCTCCTGCTGGTAATACTTGATGTACTGCACGATCATATTGGCATAGGCCTGCCGCCAGTCGCCCGACGCGCAACTCGCGCCGCTGACACCGCACAAGAAGCCGCCATTCGCCTCGTTGCCGTTCGTCTTCATGAACCCGGGCGCGCTCCACGCGTCGGCGTAGAAGGTCGTGACGCCGTACTTGAGCGCCTGCTGCGACACCCACACCTGGCCCCTGTCGCTGCGGTCCCACACGTAGCGCAGCGTGCCGCTGGGCGACCCGGGGCTGGTCGGGAGGATGCTGTCACCCTGGCCGCCGGAGCCGATGCGGTTGCGCAGGATCGTCATGCCGGCGCCCTTGGTCGTGCTGAAGAGCAGGTCGAGCACGGTCTGCTGCTGCGCGGCGGGATAGTTGACGAGGTCTGTGCCGTGCCCGAACGCCTCGGAGAAACCGAAACCGTCCATCGTCTGGAAGGTCTGGTTCAGGTTGACCGTCACTGTCGTCTGAGCGTGGGCGACGGCAGCGGCGAGGGTGACCACCGCGACTAGCGTGCTAAAGACAACCATGACGCGTGAGAGATGTGGGACGGCGAAGGCGGAGAGCTGCTAGGAGGGCGGGGTATTATACGCCATACGCCAAATAGCAGCGGAGACGACGACAGTGGCAACGCCGGGATGTCGCCCATACATCGTCAGCTCGGCGCATCGTCGCCGGCGAATCGGAGGTCTTCCTAGTCATAAGACATGATCCACAACCAGAAAATGAGTGCCTAGATGCACGCTTGTACACTAGTACACTTCTTGCAGCGTGTGAAGAATCACCAATTGCCGAGCTCGGGGCAGAAAGAGGTGGGAGAAAATAGCTTGCGAGGTCCGAGGAAACTGCATGTCGACACACGTGGCACGAATAGCAAGGACCGCGACATGCGATTATTCTATTCGTGAACCTGGGTTCATGCATGAACCCCCGGGCTCATCAAGCCGACCGATGTGAACCTTTTCCGATCGCTTCCGAAGCCAGTACCGGCAAACAGTAGGAAGCTCACTGTGCATGAAAATTGGACTCGAGGTTATCATAAAGTTGCCTATGGTCAATTTTCATGATTTCAAAACTTCTGCGGTGGTCAGCGAGTTGTCCGGTCTTCAGCCGAGCACACCAGCGCTTGTGGCTCTGGGAAGTGGCAAACATCATCCCAAGCCTCTGAAACCGTGTAAAGCTGCCTGTAGCTTTAATATAGGTGCACATATAGCACGATGCGAATGACCCAGCTCCGTCAGGGTATTGGAGACGGCATTTTGGGTTGCACACCGCACTTCGGGCGAGAGACGCCCGTCTCCGAAGATTCGGCAGGATCGGATCAACAGGTCGGATGGCGATGAACCCTCATGAACCGGGGTTCACGAATAGAATCATCCCGCGACATGACCGTTGGAGATGCAGGCTTTAGCGGAAGAGAAGAGAAGTTTGGTTTGACGGCCGCCTCTATATTCCATCGTAGGCTGGAGCGTACAAAGGACGTGTAGATGGCCATTGCGTCGTCCATGGCAGTCATCGCCGCAGCAAGATGCAGTAGAGTCGAAAGATGCCATTGGACCAACATGAAGGTCAGGCATCGCATCCTGAAGCCGTTATTGCAGGATGGGGAGCAGTGCTTCGTCGACCGGGCTAAGCACATGGGATTAATTTGGGTCAGCGGAAGCTGAACACAAAATCACGAAGTAAGAAGGCGTACCAAGTAATGGCTGTTAATACGGCTGTAAAGTCTACACCATCTGACCTTGCTATAACTTGGGAGTCCTTTCTTTGGAGGTGGTTGAGGGCGTAGAATCACTCGCAGCGGCGTCAGCTGGAGCTGGCGGAGGCAGCCTCTTTTCGAGTTGATCGGAAACCCATATACCCGCCAAGCTGGTGGCCCCTAGAAAGATACCAAATGCAAGGCGGCCACCACGCCCAAGAGCTACGGGAATCGCGTCGAAACAGAGTGAGTTCAGATTGCACGAATGTCGCGAAGTCGACACACATTTGTAGCTATCGACCAGCGATTTCTTCTGTTGCGGAGAGCTCATTCCCGTGATCGACACGTCGGATAATGGACGTCGAATCGTTAGACAGTTGAGCACGTGCAAGACGATGAGCAATTGAAGTTCAACGCGTCAAACTCCGACGTTTGTACGTATACCTTGTCCAGCCCGTCCCGAACGGAAGATGTGTCGAATTCTCTCTGCCTGACTGCTAATATGCTTGTGCCTGCATAAAGCGGTTCAATGTCTGTCTTGTCCTCGGCCGCATTGTCCTCCTGCTGCAGGTGTCGGCGCATCTCATCGCGTAGTCGGCGCGTGCACTCGCGCATCCTGTCACCTTGCTTTGGCTCTGAACTACGGGAATTACTCTCATGGGCGTACTGATCAGAAGTTGAGCTTCAGTCTATTTCATTGCTCGCATCGTCTGGAATAATTCTACATGCGCTGGACACTGACTAGCCTCTGGCCCATCAGTAGCACTGGTAATAATCTATTCGAGAACAATGGCTCAGCATGACATCGACAACTTACAACGCTCAGCACTCACAATCGTTGATCTTGTTGCACTTGAAAGGCGAGATGCATTGCGTCGGCCCTGTGTAGTTGATGCCACCGCACTGGCCCCACTGAAGGAACAACTCAGCCACGATGCTCTAGCGCTGGATGTTCACGTACCTGGCCAACGGTGCCGCCGGTTCCGGGGTTTGTGCTGGTGGGGGTGCTCGGAGTCGTGGTCGTCCCTGGCAAAGACGTGCTGGTGATGGTGGTGGGCGGCGCAGCGTCGTTGCGCTTGCAGCCGCTCTTCGCAATGAGCTCGCTCGGGCACGCCGTCTTCTTGAAGTTGACCGTGGGGTTGTCCGCGTTCTGGAACCAGTCGAACCGCCAGAAGCAGCCGGCCTGCACCGCGGCGGGCAGGTTATTGCAGTCCGAGCGGCTCGACACGCCGCCGTACTGCTGGCCGCTACCCACATAAATGTGTAAGTCATCGGTGCTGGGCGCTGGATGGGAATGATGGGCATGCAAGGCTTACCCGTTCCAGCTGCCGAATTGCGCGGGGCAGCCTTGAGTGAAGATGCCAACGCCACCGCCCGGGATGAGGAGGTCGAAGTGGTTCGAGCCAAGATCGCCGCCCGTATTGGTGGCTTGCACGATTAATTTCTTGCCCTGCGCTGCCGTGCTCGTGAACCTAGACCAAGGCTCCAAAGTAAGTGATCATATCTCAACAACCATGGGACGCGTTGAAGAACACGCACGTCAACTCGTAGCACTCGCAGCACCATTGCGCCTCAGAAGACCCAGCAATGCTGACGGCCGCAAAACCGTAGGACAGCTGGTCGTTGATTGCCCAGGGCTGGTTGTCCGTGCAGGTGAACGCCGAGCCGCCATCACAGCCCGACTTGACGTCGGGGTCGGTGAGCTTCGACCCGCCTCTGTCGCACGACAGGACGGGCTGGCTGACAGCTGCCTTCCCGGACCATCCGCACGATTGCTTGCAACAGTCCCTGCACAAGGAACACAGTCAGATTCACGTGCAGGGAAACAGGGAAACGCACCAGTAACGCGTGGTCACTCCAGCGCCAGACTGCGCTTGTGCGACGCCAGCGAGGAACAGCGCGAGGGCGGTGGCTTGGGCTGATTTCATGGTGGGATGTAGGATGCCTGTCGCAACGGCGTCGCCGTCGACTTATAGTAGAGCGCGAGGCGGATTATCGGGCTCTCTTCGTGATGTAGCGCCGTTGAGTTGAGACTGTTGGCAAGCACTTTCGCTTGATTATCGGTGCACGCCCAGAGCGCGTTGTCAGGGGACAGACACGCTGGCTCCCGGGAATATGCCCCGAGCTCCAGCGAGGATTAGGGTTCTCCACGGCCATAAACATGTCTGCGTGGAATGGAGAGAGTGAATCGAGCAGACTCGAGGAAGGGATCATTGCGGGGGATATGCCGAGGAATATCCGACCACGGCCGCGAAACCCAGACTGAACCTTTGCTCGACGCGCCGACGCGACCGCCCGCGGCCGCTGTCCGTATACCCACTGGCACTCTTGACGTTGACATGGTCACATGACGCGGCTCTCACTCATTTACGCGCCAAGCGCCAGTGTAATAGCCAGGCACCCGTGAAGCCCGCGTCACCGACTCACCGCGGCACCAGGCCACGCACAGACTACTCAGAATGTGTCCCAGGCTTGCGCTCCTTTGTATAAACAGGTCATCTACGATATGAAGGCTATGATCACGCGCGTTTTGACCCTGACTGGTATGCTACTGTGTTCCTGCCAGTGGCTGGTCATGGTGCTTGTGACGCGGCTCTACGACCGCGCTGACAGGCATGTTTCCCTGCTGGCTATATGTGGTGCTGTGGATATCTGCGTTGATGTGACCACTTGCTTCTCAACCCTGGCGATAATATCCCGGCTGGCTCATGACTCTGCGCTCTGGCTGTCGAGATGGGCCGACCTCGACGGGATTCTGGAGCTTGCACTGGCTAGTACCAGACGATTTCCTTCTATCCTGAGGAACAGAGGGCTTTATTATTGCTCCAGCGTCATTCTTCTCGAGATCATTAGCCCGGATCGTCGCGTTTCTGCCACGCAGTGCAGCGCCTGCAACTGGCTGTGCTGAGGACGCTTTGCCTTCGTCTCACAGAGAATACAGCTTACTCTGCTTAACGTAGACTACGAGCTGCTAGGGTCCGCGTTCTTGGAATTCTAAATCTGCAATGGACGGCGGATGGAATGCGCGACGTGCGTCGTGCTTACGATTTGCACTTGCGAATTTTGTCATGATTCTGTGACGATGCGGCCATTGGCTAATGTGTTAGTTCGAGTCATCCGAAGATATTCTACGTTGAAAATGCCACTCGCGCTGCTGTGGTTCTTGGACTATGACGGACATGCTATGCGCTCGCCAAGGCCACCTATAGCGCTGGACGACTGGATCTACCGGCTTCCTATGTGAAATCAACTTCATGCTCATCATGGACTACCCGATTCTAGTCTTGATTGTACCTGGAGATGCCTCGCCCTCGCGCTGCTATGAACTATCGGAACTCGGAAGTGCTGTTGCCCCGTCCTCCAAAGCCTGACCTTCTGCCACCACCAGATCCTCTGGCAACAACGAACCTGAGGAAACTTCTATATGTCTGCGTATACCATCTGGGAGATCGCGAACCACTATCGCGTGCCGTCGGTGGCACACCTTGCATTTTCTTGGACATACCTGAAGACCTCGTCCATGAGCGGCCGCCGAAGATTCATGTGCCCTAAAAACTTGTGCCATGTAGTTTACTGACTGGTATGTTGCCGTTCAGTCGTTTTTGTGATATGCTTTCACTACCGCAGGGAATAGATGTGCTACACTGGAATTTTTTTTTGTTAAGCTTAATTTCACATACGGGACTGACTGAAGAAAAAAGATTGCGCACAGCCAGCGCCTTTCAGCATCGCATGGCGGCTTTCTTGAAATTCTTCGAGGTTCGTCGGAGTTCATTACCGTGTTGTTTGGTAGTGTTTGGCCAGGGAACCGCACCTGCTGACGACCATGCCGCCACGACGGACAACGCGCGCAGTTTCGACCGCCAGCACCGCGTCTACGGCGACGGCCAGGTCCACGAGAAAGCGCAAGGCCGCCGATGCTGATGAATCGGGCAACGACACCGACACTTCAGTGATCTCGGCGTCGCGCCCCCGCCGCGCAACGCGCGCCGCTTCCGTATCTGCCCCCAGCGACAACGAGAGCCAGAATGAGGAGGGCGACATGGTGACGCCCAAGAAGCCTGCGCGTAAAGGCCGCGCGAAGAAGGCCGTGCCGGTCGACGACGACGACGACGATGACCAGGCCGCGTTCACGCCCAAGCCCAAGCCGGCGAAAGCAGGACCCAAATCCACACGCGGAAAGAAGAAGGCCGCCGTGCCTGCTCCTGCCGAGCCTGACTCGGACGACCTGTTCACGCCCAAAGCCAACCGCAAGATGGAGGCGGAGTCGACGCCTAAGCCGCCGCCGACGCCGCAGGTCGAGCTCGACAGCGAGGACGAGAGCTTCATGGCGTCCGGCGGCCCCGTCCGCAAGCGTCAGCTCAAGAAGGACAAGGAGAGCACGGCCTCCGTCGTCGAAGAGTCCGAGGAAGAGGACATCGACATGTCAGAGGCTGCACCCCGGCCCAGCGTCCCACCGCTCAGCCAGCCAATTCCGAAAGAGCTTGAAGAGCCTCAGGGTCCCCGGCCGCGTCTTATTATCCACAAACTCGTGCTGGTCAACTTCAAGAGCTATGCTGGTCGTCAAGAAATCGGCCCTTTCCACAAGTCGTTCTCTGCCATCGTCGGACCCAATGGATCCGGCAAGTCCAACACTATTGACGCCCTGCTCTTCGTCTTTGGTTATCGCGCAACCAAGATGCGGCAGGGCAAGCTATCCGAACTGATCCACAACTCGGCCGCGTATCCCGACCTACAAGACTGCAGCGTCGAAGTCCATTTCCGCGAGATCATCGACCTGGTATGCTTTTCTCAGCATTATCTCTCACTTAGTTGACCACATCTGTAGCCCGGACCAAACGCATGCAAGGTCCTGCCTGGCTCGGCGCTCGCAGTGACGCGCACGGCGTACAAGAACAACAGCAGCAAGTACACCATCAACGGCACAACGAGCAACTTCAAGGAGGTCACGACGCTCCTGAAGGGCAAGGGCATCGATCTCGACCACAACCGCTTCCTCATTCTACAAGGCGAGGTCGAGTCGATTGCGCAGATGAAGCCGAAGGCGCCGTCCGAGCACGAGGACGGGCTGCTCGAGTATCTCGAGGACATCATCGGCACGAGCCATTACAAGGAGCGCATCGACAGCGCGCTCGTCGAGGTCGAGCGATGCTCGGAAGAGCGCGCGGAGAAGCTCGCGAAGCTGAAGAATGTTGAGCGCGAAAAGGCCAAGCTCGAGGAGGGCAAGCGCGAGGCGGAGGACTATATCCGCACGCAGAACGAGTGGGTGCGCGCGCGCAGCCGGCTTGTGCAGTGGAATGCGTGGCAGGTCGGCAAGCTGCGCGACGCCGCTGCCGCCACCGTCGTATGTAGAGCTATCATTGCTTGAGCGCAATTTCGCATGCTGATGACTATATTTCTATCAACTAGGACGAGACCACACGCGAGCTTCAAGAAGAAACCGAGCGCCATGGCGACGACGTCGCTGAAGCCCAAGACCTTCAGGCCCATTACGACGAGCGCCTCAAGCTGTACGAGGAAGTCAAGAAACACTCCGCCGCCATCATGAAGAACCTGAGTGTCCATGAGAAACAGGAGGTTGGGCTGGAGGAGCGCAAGAAGCACGCGGCTGGCAAGGCCAAGAAGCTTAAGAAGTCTATTACGGACGTATGTAAAATTTCGTCTTGTTGCTCGATGGTGTTGCTTATGGGTGTCATAGGACACCAAGGCGAAGAACGAGGCGGAGCGCACGATTGAGGACAGCGAGTCCAAGATCGAAAAGGAGAAGAAGGCGACGGAAGAATTCGAGGCGTCCCTCGAGGTCGAAGAGAAGGCCCTTGAAGCTATTACTGACTCGCTGCGAGGTAATGTCGTTGCTTGCTTTACCTCGCGGCGGTGGTTGACTATGTTGTCTGTGCAGGCAAGACGCAAGTCTTCCACGACCAGATCGAGGTCAAGCAAAAGGAGCTCGAGCCTCTAAATGCGCAAGTCAACAAGGTGCAGGCGACGCTGGACATTGCGACATCTGAGCGCGACCTGCTCGTTCAGAAGGCCGAGGAGGCTCGCGCAGCAGCCAGGTCGGCCGAGGACAATGTTGCGGAGCTCAAGCTGCAGCGCACGGCAAAGGACACGGAGCTCGACGAGCTCAAGCGTGACGCTGCCGTCCTCACCAAGGAGGCCAAGAGCAGCGCTACACGGTTGGAGCAGTTGCGCGCCCAAGTAACCGAACTGCGCGGCAAGGCGACCAACTCGCGTCAGAAGGTAGACGAGGCCAAGGCCTCGCTTGCGCAAAACACGTCGCAGAACGCCGTCTTGGATAGCTTGACGCGGTTGAAGAACGCGGGGCGTATCACCGGTTTCCATGTGAGTTCTCTTCATCCTTGACGCCCATGGTTGGATATGCTGAGCTCGAGATAGGGTCGTCTTGGAAGCCTGGGTACCATCCCGGACAAGTACGATGTCGCGGTGACCACTGCCTGCGGCGCCCTCAACAATCTCGTCGTCGACACCGTCGAGCAGGCGCAGGCATGTATCGACTACCTGCGCAAAAACAACGTGGGCCGTGCGTCCTTCATGGTGCTGGAGAAGCTGCCGAACAACGCGCCGCCGGATGGCGCGACTCCCGAGAACGTGCCGCGCCTCTTCGACCTGATCAAACCGCGCGACGCGCGTTTTGCACCGGCGTTCTACAAGGCCGTCGGACAGACGCTGGTCGCGGACGACATGGACCAGGCGAACCGCGTCGCGTTCGGCGGGAGCAGGCGCTGGCGCGTCGTGACACTTGCTGGACAGCTGATTGACGCGTCGGGCACGATGAGCGGTGGCGGTACGCGGGTGCAGCGCGGCGGGATGAGCGCGAAGCTCGCGCCGGAGGGCGTGTCGCCCGATGTGCTGCGGCGGTACGAACGCGAGAGCGAAGACGCTGCGCGCGCGCTGGAGGAGCGCACAGCCGAGGCCGCCGCGTGCGAGGCCGAGTGCGAGCGGCTCGCGCAGGAGGCGCCGCGCGTCGACATGCGCATTCAGAAGGCCGAGCTCGACCGCTCAACGCTCGCCGCCCGTCTCGCTGAGGCGGAGAAGCGCGTCCGCGAGCTTCGTGCGCAGAGCAAGCCGGACGCTGGCGATGCGGGGCGCATCAAGACGCTTGAGGCCGAGATTGCAGAGGCGCAGCGGCAGCTGGCGCGCGCGAAGGAGACGGCGGGCGAGGTCGAGGCGGCCATCAAGGCGCTCGAGAAGAAGATCCTCGACGTCGGCGGCTCGAAGCTGCTCGCGCAGAAGGCCAAGGTCGACGGGATCAAGCTGCACCTGCAGCTCTCCTCGGACGAGATCACCAAGGCCGAGGTGGCCAAGGCGCGTGCGGAGAAGGACGTGCAGAAGCTGAGCGCGGCGCTGAAGAAGCACGAGCGCGAGATGGCCGATGCGGACGCTGAGCTTGCGGACTTGGAGGAACAGTGGGCTGAGTGCGCGCGCGTGCTGAAGGAGATGCGTGCCAAGGTCGAGGAGGCGCAGACCGCGGCGGAGACTGCGAAGGAGGACTTGGACGGCATCAAGCAGGACCTCGACGAGAAGCAGGCCAAGCTGCGCAAGTTCAGAGAGAAAGAAGTGAGTACTACGACTATGACGCATGCATATTCTCATATTCGCCCCGTAGATGATGCTGCAGCAGCGCTTGGAGGATGCGCAGAAGGAGATGGACGAGCACGAGCGGAACCTCCAGCGCTACAAGCTTGCTCACGACGAGCTGCAACTGGAAGAAATTGAGTGAGTCTTAAGCATTGGCACAAAACATCTTCTAACCCTCTGTCAGCGATGATGACGACGAGGAAGAAGCTGGGGATGAGAAGCCAAAGGTTGAGCAACCACCAGCTGAACCTTCTGAGTCTACGGAGGGAACGCCCGACAACGAGGACGCGATGGAGGTCGACCAAGAGGACGTCAAGCCGAATATCAAAGAACTGAAGGCCCGCGACAACTCGATGGAGCTCCGCATCTACACCGAGCAGGAGCTCTCGCAATTCAACAGGAAAGAGTTGATCGCTGATACCACTTTGCTGGAAGGCAAGTCGCTGCCCCATCCTGTTCCTGGCTTGCTCTTACTCATGATTATGCAGAACGGCTCAAGAACGCAAGGCCCAACATGAACATCCTCAAGGAGTACCGGAAACGCGAGGAAGAGTTCCTGAAGCGTGCGCAAGACCTGGACGCTGTGACAAATGAGCGCGACAAGCATAAAAAGCTGTACGACGAGCTGCGCAAGTCGCGGTTGGACGAGTTCATGTCCGGCTTCAACATCATCTCCGCGAAGCTGAAGGAAATGTACCAGGTGCGTGCGCTTCGTTACGCCAGCTGTTTGTCCAACTAATTGTGGCCAGACAATCACGTTTGGTGGAAATGCAGAGCTCGAGCTGGTCGACAGCATGGATCCTTTCTCGGAAGGGATCATCTTCAGCGTCATGCCGCCCAAGAAGAGCTGGAAGAACATCTCGAATCTGTCGGGTGGCGAGAAAGTGAGCAGCGTTACTCTGCTTAATGAAGTGTCCCTCTGATCATCGCAGACGTTGAGCTCTCTGGCTCTGGTATTTGCACTGCACGTATTCAAGCCGACGCCGCTGTACTTCATGGACGAGATCGACGCCGCGCTCGACTTCCGCAACGTGTCTATCGTCGCGAATTATATCAAGGATCGGACCAAGAACGCCCAGTTTATCATCATTTCGTTACGGTATGTCTGACAATTTTGCGGTGCGCGCGCAGCTCATGATCTGTTAGAAACGACATGTTCGAATTGAGCCATCGGCTTGTCGGTATCTACAAGACTTCCAATGCCACCCGCAGTAAGTCAGCTGCCATTGAAGCGCCATGTTTCGCTGAGGTGTTTGCTAGGCATCTGCATAGACAACACGCCGCTCAGTGTCGCGGTCAGGGGGTAACGCTGTGACTTCTTTATTTGCTATCATCTGGATTGTTATTTGTACGTGTACCATGTAGAATGCCTCTTGTTTGAATGAATTTTGCAATCTACCTGAGTGGTGATCTGCGAGTAAGATTGCCTCTTGTCCAGTCCTCTGCAAAGGGGGGCAAGGATTGCCTCGGGATTGCCCGGACTTCCGTCCCGACGGCGATTGCTTGCAGATCCGTTCTCAGCCTCCGACGCTGACTGCGGCGGTCCACATGGCCGCGTCCTTTGCTGTTCTCCGGGGCCGTGGCTTGCTACCGTTTGGCCAGTCTTGCTTTAGACTGCCACCTCTGTCCACCCAACGGCCGGTAATCCTGCAGCGTCGCGCGATGGGCCACTGGAAATATCCTCCCGCGCGCCGGTCGGACCACGTCGACGTGTACAAGAGCGCGAAGCACGGCGAGGTGCGCGTGCCCGATCCATACGAATGGCTGGAGCACAAGTCCTCGGAGACGGACGCCTGGATCGATGCCGAGGTCAAGCTCACCAAAGAGTACCTGAGCGACTTCAAGGAGCACTCCAAGTTGGCCGCCGATTTCAAGCTCGCGTACAACTACGCGAAGGTGCGCGATTTTTGCCCCGCCATTCTAGCCAGTCTGACGCCTTCTGAAGTTCAGCTCCCCGAGTCTGAAAGGCGATGGCCGCTGGTACGTGACGGGCGCTCAGGATAGAGCCGAAATTAAACTTTAAACCGATCGTCGGTGGCTGCAGGTACTGGTATTCCAACACTGGACTTGAACCTCACTCGGTCCTGCATCGGTCCAAGGGACCCGAGCTCCCGGACTTCTCAAAGCCTGAAACCGTCGAGGAGGAAATATTTTTCGATGTGGGAGCCATCGCTACTCATGTTATGGAGGCCTTACGAATTTCCAGCCGAACCTCTTGTCAGAAGACAAGACTGCCGCCATTCAGATGACTAAGTTCTCCGACTGCGGCAAATACTTTGGGTTTGGCATATCTCGCTCGGTGAGTTTGGCCGCGCTCACTGCATTCATTCGTCCGCTTGCTCATTGGCCGGCATACAGGGCAGCGACTTCAGCACCATCTACGTTCGTCCCACGGACTCTCCGTTCCGGAAAGGCGAGGACGGATCGATTCCCGACCTGAGCGAAGGCCAATTGCCGGATGAACTCCGTTTCGTGAAGTTTTCCAACATCGACTGGACCGCCGACTCGAAGGGCTTCTTCTATTCTGTCTGTTGCGCACTTTCATCCGCGATTTGCTCTGACACCATGCCCTCAGCGTTACCCTGATCGTAGCACGCATGGTAATGCCACTGACGATGTGGCCGGGACGGAAACAGACGAAGACAAATGGGCAAAGTTGTACTACCATCGCGTTGGCACGCCGCAGTGTACGTTCATTCTCCCAGAAGTCTCTCTTGCTCTAATCGCTTGTAGCCGAGGACATCCTTGTCTTGGAAGACCTCACCAACCCACATCTGTTCTTCGATGTAAACGTTTCCCACGACGGGAAATACATCATCGCCATCATGGCGCAAGACACTGCTCATGTACGACTTGAGATTCTGAAGCCGATATCTCCGTTAACCTCCTTGCAGAAATACAAAGTCTGGATAGCGGACATCGAGAACCAGTCGATCGGGCAGGACCTCAAGTGGATCAAGTTCACGGACAAGTTCGAACACCTCTGGACCTAGTATGTTCACTGCATCTCATGCCCTAACACAAACATAATAATTTCGCCGAACAGCATCACGAACACCGGCACGAAGTTCCTCTTCCAGACGGACAAGGACGCGCCGAAGCAGCGCATCGTCAGCTTCGACCTCGCCGACCCGACATTCGCCCTCTCCGAGGTCGTGCCGCAGGACCCCGACGCGCTGCTGCAAGACGTCGTCGTGGTCGCGTCGGACTACATGGTGCTGAACTACTCGCGCAACGTCAAGGACGAGCTCTACGTCCACGCGCTCTCTGGCGAGCGCGTCGAGCGCGTCGCGGAGGACTTCGTCGGCACCGTCACCCTCAGCCGCCCGCCGCGACGTACCGACCAGCAGTTCTTTGCTATGCTCGTTGGGTTTACGAGCCCCGGTATTTCGTGCCGGTACGACTTTAGCAAGCCGGTCGGACAGCGGTGGGAGGTTTATCGGAAGCATGAGGTTAAGGGCCTTAATCCCGACGAATTCGTCTCGGAGCAGGTAAGCAGTCACCACCGTGCTGCGTATGTGCATTGAGGGAGCCTGATGGCTGCATGATTATCAGGTGTGGTTCACGAGTAAGGATGGCACAAAGGTTCCCATGTTCATCGTACGCCACAAGGAGACCAAGCTCGATGGCACTGCGCCGGCCTTCCAATACGGGTAAATACGCTCCTCCCCACTCTGGGAGAGATTCTCACCATGAACTTTGAAGCTATGGCGGATTTGCGATTGCGATTCCGCCGCGTTTCTCCACGTGGTGGCTCACTTTCGCCAAGCGCTACCGCGCAGTCATCGCCTCCGTCAACATCCGCGGCGGGAATGAGTTCGGCGAGGAGTGGCACCAGAACGGTATGAAGGATAAGAAGGTATATTGCAGGACTCAGTATCCGTCTTTCCGAACGAATCTCATCCTGCCTTACAGATGAATGTCTTCAACGATTTCATTAGCGCAAGGTATGTTTCCGTTTTCCAAGGCTGCAATAGATCGGCTGAGCATTTCATTCGCACCAGTCAATGGCTCGTGGCTAACAAGTACGCCGCGCCCGGGAAGGTCATCATCAACGGCGGCTCAAACGGCGGTCTCCTGGTCGCAGCCTGCGTCAACATCGCGCCCGAGGGCACGTTTGGCGCAGCCATCGCGGAGGTCGGCGTGCTGGACATGCTAAAGGTCGGATCTTTCTCCGGTGTCGGCTGAATGCCTGATACTGAACTTGCGTTTTTCCAGTTCCACAAGTTCACGATCGGTAAGGCGTGGACCGCCGACTACGGCGACCCCGACAAGCCAGAGGAGTTTGATTACATCTTCCCGTACTCGCCGCTGCACAACGTCCCGAAGGACAAGACGCTGCCTGCGGTGCTGCTCATGACGGCCGACCGTACGTAGAGTCGAATTCATAGGTGCTGACGCACTGACAAGGACCGCAGACGACGACCGTGTCGTGCCGCTCCATTCTTTCAAGCACGCTGCGCAGCTGCAGTACACCCTCCCGGACAACCCCAACCCGCTGCTCATCCGCATCGACCAGAAGGCGGGCCACGGGTCGGGGAAGTCTACTGATAAGCTGTGAGGCTCTGACCTCTGATTGCGCTTTCGGAGCTGACGATCGTGGCTAACGTTTTCGTAGGATCAACGATGCTGCCGACCGTTATGGGTTTGCCGCGCATGCGCTTGGGCTGAAGTACTACGATGACTGAGTACTGAGCCGTGGAACTTGTGGCTCTGTGGAGGCCAGTATCACTTCGCGCCTCTAAGACGGTGGCCGCTGTCGATTCGTGGTGTACATGGGGCATGCTCTGCAATTACTTGCTATCGATCTTCCACCGACATAGGCAAATCCAGTGGTAAAGAGTACTACAGTGTGAAAGACTTGCATCATTTCATCTTAAACCCGTTCAAGAGGCTCGGAGACTGGGGGCAATTGATTATGAATGACGTTATTACGCTCTTCCTTGATCTCAGAGCTTATCTATTACCTGGAATTTGAGCCTATTTCCTTCGCAAGGACTCCATCTGAAAATAGAAAATCCGGAGTCGAACAAAACGAATTCTGACTCCGCGATCTCGTTTCATCTTTCCGACGCGAAGCGGTGCGCGTCTAACATCTCACTGTCCGCCTAACGCTCGTTCCACGACCCGGCCACGATGAACGGCTTCGGCGCGCGCGTAGTGCCCAAGAAGGGTGCGCTGGGCGTCGCCGCTGGCTGTATGCGTTGCTGACGCGTGGCGCTGGCAGGCGAAAACTTCGAGCTGCGTGCGGACCTGAACAGCGAGTACCGCGAGCGGCGCAAGGACGCGATTAAGCGGGTTATCGCCAACATGACCGTCGGCAAGGACGTCAGCGGGCTGTTCCCCGACGTCCTCAAGAACATGCAGACCGAGGACCTCGAGCAGAAGAAGCTAGTTTACCTCTATCTCATGAACTACGCAAAGACCCAGCCAGAGCTCGTTATTCTCGCGGTCAACACTTTCGTCAGGGTAAGTACTACAAGTCATACAAGTCGTAATTAGCTGAACTAACTACAATTTATTACACAGGACTCGGACGACCCCAATCCTCTTGTCCGCGCGCTGGCCATCCGCACGATGGGCTGTCTACGCGCAGAAAAGATAATCGATTACCTGTGCGACCCGCTGCAAAAGTGCTTACGAGACGACAACCCGTACGTGCGCAAGACGGCTGCACTCTGCGTCGCCAAACTCTACGATCTCAAGCCCGAGCTCGTGCTGGACAACGGCTTCCTCGAGCAGCTGCAAGAAATGGTCTCGGATCCCAACCCCATGGTCAGCGCTGCGTTACATGTGCCATCATCGCCAAATTGACGTTTATTCTGTCACTTTATTTTGCAGGTTGTCGCAAACGCCGTGACGGCGCTGACAGACATCCACGTGCAGGCCACATCACAGCCCGACTCCTCCGCCGAGAAAGCGGCCTTCATCATCAACGCTGCAATATTGCAGAAGCTGCTCATCGCGTTGAACGAGTGCTCTGAATGGGGGCGCGTGGCGATCTTGACAGCACTGGCAAGATACGAAGCTACCGACGAGAAGGAGAGTGAACACATCTGCGAGCGTGTGGTCCCCCAATTCCAACACGCGAACGGCTCTGTCGTCCTTGCTGCTGTGAAGGTAATACTCGCACTCGAGCTGCGAGCGGAGCGCTAACGTCTGCGTATTTGCCAGGTCGTGATGATCCACATGCGCGGCATCCGACGAGAGGAGCTCATCAAGCAGCTCGTGCGCAAGATGGCGCCGCCGCTCGTCACGCTTCTCTCCTCGCCACCCGAGTTCCAGTGGGTCGCGCTGCGTAGCATAAACTTGCTGCTGCAGAAGCGCAGCGACATCCTGCAGAACGAGATGCGTGTGTTCTTCTGCAAGTACAACGATCCGCCGTATGTCAAGATCGAGAAGCTCGACATCATGGTCCGGCTTGCGGGGGAGAGCAATGTGGATGCGCTGCTCAGCGAATTGAAAGAGTACGTGGAGGTCGCGTATCACAGCGTATGCGTCGATAACAGGGCATTAGGTATGCGAGCGAAGTGGACGTTGACTTTGTGCGGAAGAGCATCAAGGCCATTGGCCAATGCGCAATCCGAATCGACGCCGCCGCCGAGCGCTGCGTGCATGTGTTGTTAGAACTCATCGCAACACGCGTCAGCTACGTCGTCCAGGAGTCTATCGTCGTCATGAAGGTGCGCCGTCCGCCCGACCATACATAGTACGCCTTCAAATCGGCTTACACGCTCGTCCATCCCCCAAACCAAAAGGACATCTTCCGGAAATACCCCTCGCGATACGAAGGCATCATCCCGACCCTCTTCGCAAGTCTCGACGACCTCGACGAGCCGGAGGCGAAGGCGTCGTTGATCTGGATCATCGGCGAGTACGCGGCGAAGGTGGACAACGCCGCGGAGCTGCTCGCTATCTTCGTCAAGTCGTTCTCGGACGAGGGCATTCCGGTGCAGTTGCAAACACTGACCGCTGTCGTGAAGCTGTACCTGCAGAAGCCCGACGCCGCGCAGGGTCTCGTGCAGTCCGTGCTCAATACAGCCACCAAAGATTGCGACTCGCCCGACGTGCGTGACCGCGCGTATATTTATTGGAGATTGTTGTCAACGGACCCTGGGGCTGCGAAGGTTTGCTTGCTTTTTTTTCTGTGGGCATGTAAATGGGTTGACTGACTGGTGCGCAGGCAGTTGTGCTGGCACATCGGCCGCCGATTTCGTTGCCGCAAACGACGGTGCCGCCGGCGCTGCTAGAAGAGCTGCTGGGCGAGATTGGTTCGCTGGCGAGTGTGTATCACAAACCGGCAGAGACCTTCGTGGGACACGGACGCATCGGCGCGGATTCGTTACAACGGAAAGCCAACGAGTGCGTCCTGACTTATTCATCAAACCCGGTGCGTGGTGCTGAGGCGAACATTACAGGGTGCAGGACGTGCAGAAAGCGCTGCGCACAGTCGTTGAAGGCCAGCACTCGGAGAACCTGCTCAACTTCGACGACGACACCGGCGCAGATGGCGGCGCGGCAACCGGGCTGGGCGCGACAGATCCCCTGGGCGCGCCGGCGGTCGCGAACATCCTGGCATCGAGCAACCCGCTCGACGACCTCGTCTCGATCTTCGGCGGCGCAGGGCTCGGCGGGCCCACGCAGGCGCCCGGTGCCCCCGCGCCCGGCTTCGGCATGGGCACGTCGACGAGCAGCGCGGGCCTCCTGGCGTCGACATCCACCGCGAGCGACCTGGCGTCCGCGAACTCCGCGACGCAGCTCGGCGGGCTCGGCGGGCTTGGTGGGCTGGACTTTGGCTCACCGCCGCCGCCCGCTGCGCCTGCGAAGCAGCCACAGCAGGCGGCGTCGGATGATTTGTTGGGTTTGTTTTGAGCTTTGAGTTTTGATGATTTGATTTCTTTCTTTCTTTCTTGCCGTTTTTCTTTTCCAGTCTCGTGTGGTCAAGCTGTACATCCTGTGCTCTGAAACTCGAACGACAAACTCGCGGAATTGCTGCCTGTGCTGGTGCTACGGGTCCAAGTGGGCCCAGTTGTCGAGTTTGGAGCGGCGCTCTCTCTATTTTGACCATCTGCAAGCTGAAACAGCGATCCCCGCGGTCTCTCTCTCCCTTCTCAGCCCCTTTGCGATCCCGCTGCAGTCTTTTGGCGTTCAGGATGCGTCTCGTGGAGTCACGTTCAACTTGCAACTGACTCATCCGATGATCACGCCAACCGCGGCCGAGGATACTGTAGACGCAATGTCAGTACCCTTGCTTCTGCATTTTCTTTGCTCCTTCGGGATTATGCCAACGATGTTACCCGCTGTGAAATCGACATTCACTTGCCAGTGCCTGTGCCGCGGTGACAGGTCGGAGATGAACCCAGAAGTTGCACTTGACAGGCGGCCAACACCGCTGCTCTTCCTTCGCTTCGTTGCGCGGTGCCATTGTGTTGTTATGACTCAGCCTGGACCGTCAACTATCGCACGACCGTCTCAACGTGCTACACTGCACTCTCGCCATCCTAGGCCCCGGTATGCACTGCGGCTCTACTGTTCAGCGATCTCGTGGATAGGAGGCTGTAATGGCTCGCCGCGCAACATACGCTGAGTGCTGGCCGTTGTTGCGGGTGTGTACGCTTTCTGCTCGTACACTGATCAGGCGAGCATTAGCTGCATGGCGGGAAGGTCAGATTCACCTCAGGCCCAGCGCTGCATCCACAGGAAATCGAGATCGCTGTGGAACGGTCCACACGGCTCATCGATGTTCGATAGGTATTGTACACTCTAGGAGGATGCAGTCCATTATACGCAAACTGATCGGGTGCAGGAACCGAATAAGTGTCTTCCAACGAGCAGCGAATGATGCTGGAAAACTGGCCAGGGAACCATGGATATCGTTATCAATAATAACTGCGCAGGTGCTTCTACGAGCATGGCTGGAGCAATGGTGAGCCACACCAACTGGATATCGGCAGCAGACTTGGAAGCTCACACACCTAGCAGTGCAATCCCTATCCCATGCTGAGTTCCGTCTCCGCCGCGCCCTCTCGCACGTAGCCACGTCTTTCGAGCGCGCGAATTGCATCGAGGAGCCAGTCCCAATCGGACCATCCCTGGCCCGTGAGGAACAGGCCGCGATGCAATTTTGCGCGCACGAGCGCATCTACGACGTTGATGGTGCGGAAATGCTGTGGCCCGCCGGCGAGCGTGACGGCGCGCACGAAAGTGAACCGGGCGTTGTACGGGTGGTGCGGCGGGAAGACGTCCAGGACGAGCCGCCCGCGGACCACGCACAGTGCTATGCATGCCGACGCGGTTTGCGCGAAGATGATGGCTACGAGGGGGCCGCCGCCTGATATGCGCTCGAGACAGCAGTACAGCGTGGTCACGTATTGGAATAGGAAGGGTATTGTACGGCGGGAGATGATGGGAGAGGGCAGTTCGCGTGACTGCGAGAGATGTTGTGGCGAAGCGCTGGTGTTTGCGGCCATCTATGTGGACCGTCGGTCGCTCAGCGACTTGTAACGGCCTCGGGAGGAATAGAATTGCACTCACTGCAAGCGATATGCGTCGTCGAAGATGCAGATGGGTCTGCTGTAGGGAGAGCTGGAGCTACGCTCTTTCAGATGAGGGAACGGGCTGAGAGATGAAATGCGCTCTTTAAGATGAAAAGGTGCTGTGCCAACTATTGAAATCTGACGTGGATATGCGGGTGCAGTATACTGATTACTGGGTCATTCTTATACGAATCTGGAAATCCTCGACGCATAGCTTGCCTCGTGTGTCCTGCACGTTTTCAACCCGATTCCCATGGACCACAGCATCCTGCAGGCATATTCCACAGTGATTACTCTAGTCTCTGGTCCATCCATGTTGCTATTCGAGGTATTTAACCACCTGCTACATCGCTGACTCTCTGATCATAGTCAGAGTCATGTATTTCTCGAACGCTCATGCCAGAAGCTTCAGGCTCCGAGCATTTCGTCCTCCTGGTGTTTGACTCAGGCACGACGACGGTCCCGGACACGCTGTAACGGCGAGTCGAACGCGTGTCGCGGAGAGGTACGCCAGAGAAAGAGCGGGGTAGATGTATGGCGGTGCTCGGGCGCGCAGAACTGAATACACAAACCGTTCATTGACAGCTCGGGGCCTGGCTCGTGGCGACCCCAGCCAAGCGCCCGGGTCGGCGTCCTGCAAGTCCTCGGAGACGCGTACACCATTCCCCTCATCATCTACACACCTCATTCTTGCTCCCAGACTGTTTTCTGAAGTCTTCGGAGTACGATTTACACCATTGTGTGCCCGGAATTATTGTGCTGTATCCGCGGTAGTGATCATGACTCGCACAGCCACAGAAACGCGATACGTCATGCCCCTGTCTGCATTCGGCATTCCGTTGCGACTCACGCGCCTGGTACCGGGTTTACTCACGACTGCCTGCAGCTGGCGTCCGGTAGACATGGAACCTCGGGCCCTGCCATTCTTTTTTCTATAGGCATGGAAAGTCTTTGGAAGGCTGTCCTCTCCTCCCCGCCGCCGACTCGAAGCTGTACTGACAGCTGAGTCCTGACGGACGTGCACTCTCCCCGGCGGAGACGTTCGCTATGCCAAGTTCTCCGGCTGTCTTTCACATGGCGCTTCCGTTGAGCAGCATTGGAAGCTCACATGAGCTGTGCTCATGTGTAAGTAAAGTTTCTTTGGGAGCGGCATTACGGACTAGTCTCCTTTGCAGACTTTACGAAGGAAGATAATCGTTCCAAATGTAAAGTCTGCATCAAAACGCGCCTGCCTGATCGCTGGTCGGCCTTCGGTCAAAACCGGTGATGGCACAGATCAGACGGCTCAAGCCGGAAGCCGAAAAATAATTCAAAAATAATTTCTCCCAGCAGTCTGAGCACTTTGAGTCCAAATAGCGAGACATTTAGTGTTCAAGATACTTTAACATTACAATATAATAGGTCCAGGGGGCTCAATTGCCTTCCATCGACTCCCACGCTCAGCAGAGGGTTATCGGGCGCCTAACGGCACTTGTCGATCGAAATCGTTGAAACCGTCCGCAACATCGTTCTACTCCCTTTCACGACCCGAAATGGGTGAAAGAATGTCATATAATCAGATTTAAGCATTATAGACGCCCCAGGAAGTGAAGAGGGCTTGCCAAACGCGTCGGCAATCGGCATGCTGAGATCACGTGCCGCAGCGAAGGCCGACCAGCGGTGTCGGATGCTGAATTGATACAGACTAATTACGGACGCTATTGATCTGACTCATTGGCGTCTCACCATAGCCTTTCGTAAATGGCGAATGACGTTTCACGTAGGTTTACTCAGGTTCTATGCGTGTGAATATGTCCCCGTCTGACGGGGCGGTCCAAGGTTGCCGTATTAATGTCAGCGTCTGTGAAGAGCTCCCTCGCGCAGATCAAGCAATGAGGTGGCAATCTACAGAATGCGTAGCAGGTAGCGTATTCCGTCTGATTTGCGATCGGGTTCCACTTCAGGATAACGTGTTTCACCGATCTCATTGCCGTCATTGTGACTTGGGAACAATTTCCAATTACACAGAGATAGAGTAAGTTTCCCGATCTCGTGCCAGACGTGCGTTGCTTGCATGAGTCGCAGGGGTTTCAGGGGCCAGAAACGGACGCAAGATCGCGTCTTGCAACTTCGTGCGGAGCCGTCCGCCGTGCGAAACTCGCGATCGGCAAGCGACGTGACACCTGGCAGTTGAATGTATTGTTCGAAGGGTGAGAGTCCCCTTTCACTGCTCAGTGGAACAGTGCTAGAAGGGGGCGAACATCCCCTTAGTATTGCTGCGGTCGTTATCGCTGGCCCATGATTTTTAGCTCCATCCTCACATCAATCTCGTCCTGAGATGGGACCTCAGCGCTCAACGCTAGGAGCGTCGCGGGTACAGTCTTTGGAGGGCAGGGTTCCTAAGTAGAAGCTTTCCATCACCTCGCTGGTCGCCGTGCATCTGCATCAGATTCCGCTCAGCGCCGTCATGCGGACGTCGGCAGCTCTTGTGCTTCTCGCCATCGCTCTCGCCGACTTACTCATCACTGCGACCGTCAACAGAGCGCATTTAGAATTATTGCTCTAAGTAGTCCAGATTTTTTGTTGGCCCTCAGGTGCGTGTTGTTGTGAAGGCACAACAGGGACGCATGTCGCTGTGACGACAGCACGTTGGCCAGCACCGCCACTCCGCGTGGGAAAAAAATTGGGCGCCGGGCGGTTGAAGCGGGATTTCGGGAGTCGGAGTTTCGACTTCGTCCTCTCTTCCACCCACCCACCACAGCGCGCAGCGCCTGGCCGGCCCTTACCCTTTTCTTTTCCTCCCCGTTGTTGCTGCATATCCGCCTCGCGCATGTCGTCTGAAACCAACGTGATACGCGCTGGCTGGGCGACCGTCAAGCGCAACGGCCTGCTCGCCTTCCTGGCCTGGCCCAAACGGTTCGTCGAGCTCGGCGACAAGACGCTCAACATCCGCAAAAGCGAGGTGCATACCTTACTAGTTTTAAATTTCAATCCCAGACTCAACCTGATATTTTTTCCGTATTAGCGTGGAGCCTCGCGCGGGACGGTGCCACTAGGCGAAATAGCCAAGATAGAGCGGCTGGACACGAAGCCGTACTGCATCCTCGTAGAGACGCGCAATTCGCGGCGGGTGTATCTGAACCTGTCGTCGGACACGGAGGTCTACGACTGGATGGACGACATCTACAACCGCTCGCCGCTGCGCCAGGGCGACCCGACCAACTTTGTGCACACCCAACACGCGACATTTGATCCCAACTCCGGCAAATTTGTCGTAAGTCCATTGTGCCAGTGCGAGCCGGTTCCAGTGTGGCTGAATACACGACAATCACAGGGACTGCCCACAGAATGGGGCCAGACTCTGAACGGCTCGCACGCATGAGTATCATGCCCTCTGTATATGGTCACTATGTCGGTCCACACGCCGCGCCGGGAGCGCGCTTTCCCGTTCATCTTGGGGTTCAATCCGTCGTTTTCTTGTATGTCACTCCGCGCACAAGCCCATCATCCATCGCTCTCTCGTTTGCATAGTCTCCTGCTGCTGTATTGCCCCCTCGCCCATATGCAATGTTTATCGCTTTCATTCTTGTAACACGCCTTCGCCCGCCCGCCAGCTCGCCCAAGATTCCCGGTCTCGTCATCTCAGATCCGATATCGCCAGCGCTCTAACGGCGCGAAGCACGATCCCAAGACCAGTGACCGTGCCACCGCAGCCTAGGCACAGCGTCCCTGAAGATCGCCTTCCCATGCCAGCGCCGCTCTCGAACCTTGCAGGACACACGTTGGTGATCGACAATTTCTTCCTTGGCTATCTATGTACAGCACAACGCGACGGCCGCACATCGGATTCGCAGACTGCGTTGACGACAAGGGTTGACTGCAGCGGGAGAGCCCGCGTTTGCGCCGCCCTGGGCGCCCACGGCGGGGTGCGCATCGAGGCAGCGCAGTCAGCTGACGCATCCTTATAGGATGTCTGACCGGCACAACGGACACGTCGACGCATGGCTGCTTTTAAACCACTGCACGAGCACACACGGCGTCAGTGGCGAGCTGGGCGAGGGCCGTGGCGCGGGAAGCAGACACGGACCTTGTACAGACAGCTTGCGTGGTACCGGTTCTTGCACGTCCTGCAGGGCTTCGTAGGCAGCGACTGGTCCGTGACGCTGATAACACTAAACGCCCACCGGTAATGAACAAACGATCGAACAAACGCGGGGTAGGGGGCGCGACGGCGTACCTATAGCAGATGGCGCACTCGACCTGGCCCTCAAAGTGGCCCGCGACGTTCTTGCGGAAGTGCAGCAGGCCGCCGAGCACGCCCTCCTCGCCGCCGGCCATGATCTGCGCGCCGAGCACCCACGCGCGCCACCGGTTCTCCGGGATGCCGCCCACCTTGCGCACCTCACGCACCTCCGCGCCCTTCAGCGGCCAGTCCGCCGGCAGCCGCAGCGCGATCTCCAGCGACTGCTCGTCCACGGTGTACGACAGCAGCGCCTCGTTCGCCGACACGCGCACCGCCCAGTTCTCCTCCCGCAGCTCCGAGTCTGCCGGGAGCGAGCGCAGTGGCGCGAGGAGGTGCTGGATGAGCGGCGGGGAAAAGTACGACGATGTGAAGGTCGATACGGCGTTGTGCAGCTGCCGATCGCTCGACTTGACGAACCACGCCCGAATGAGCGAGGGCACGCATTGCAGTGCGCGGAAGTACAGGTGCGCGGCGAGTAATCTTGCTGAAAGCAGTGATGTGTGGTCGTACACTGTTACCCCTGTCAGCACGATCAATATGCAGACTGAGGTGGACACTCACAGGCCAAGTAAAACTCGTCCACTGCCCAACAATCAAGCTTGAACGGTTTTCGACTTCCAGATGGCACCATGACGCCCAACAATCCGAGTATGTTCGGCGCAGAATACGTTGCGATGAGGTCCAACGAGCGTATTTGCTCCGTATAGCCAGCTTTGACTTTGGCCGACTACAGCAAGGGTCGAAAGTGAGCGACAGCGCTCGAGCACGCAGGAGCAAACGCACCGCATCGGTAAAGGAGTCAAATATGAGCATCCACGCAAGAAACATGCCTTCCCAGGCCTGCGCATCCCACAGATCAGTCACAACGCATGTCAGGTAAGCGCAACGCACGATCAAGAGGGGCTCGGAGTCCTCGCCCTCCTCTAGCTCAAACTCCAGATGCATCTGCACGAGCTGTAGCAGCTCGTCCGGCAGCTCGACTTTGGGCGGTGCGGGCTCGTTCGGATCGGGCGCCTCGCCGTCCTCAGCGGCAGTAGCCTCCACTGTCAGGGTCGTCGCCGCGGACTCAATGACGATGAACTCCGTGCGCTTCGCCGCGGCCTGCTGCAAGAAGCCATAGGACGCCTGCAGCACGCTCGGACTCGGCGAAGTGAGCAGATGAACGGTCTGTATGAAACGCGCGTGAACAATCGTTCGTACGACACGAGGGTGGCACGTGGTACCTTTGCAAGGGTGTGCTGGTCGAGCAGTGAAGATGGGATGTGCTGCGCCAGGTTCACAAGCAACTCTTTGCAGATGGAGCGCGGTTTCGATTCTTCATCTTGGTCATGAGCAGTCCGAACATGCAAATACCACATCACTTACCTGCTGGGGACGATGTTTCCAATAGCCGGAGAACAAGACCCATGATGGCCATCTCGCGTGGCGCCCAATATTCAGTCATGAGCATCTTGGTCGAAGCCGCCAGGTCGATGACGCTGGCAAGTAAGCGCAGCGTCCGCGAGAGCAGCAACAGGTCTCCATCCTCGTTGAGGTCCGCATTCTGTCCGAGATCATGAGCCACCAAGCGCTGAGCACGAAGAAACCCGCTTACCTCAAGATTATTCTCGACCATGTCAAGCACGACCTCCCAATGCTTCCCCAGCACAGTCTGCAGCACGGGCGCAAGCTGTACAAAAAGCTCCGCAAGCTCGCACTCGACGGCCTCGTCGAGCTCCTCGTCGTCGCTCTCGAGCCACCGCTCGAGCGCCTTGACGAGGAACACCGCGCGCTGCTGCGGCACGAGCGCCGCGTCGCCCGCGGCGTCCGGCGCGGCAGCATTCAGTGTGCGCAGTAATCGCAGGCCCTCGCCGTTCGCCTTGCCCGGCGGCACGCCTGCGAGCGTCGCCGCGAGCTCCGTCCGGTACCGCGCGAGCAGCGGCGGCTCGAGCGCCGTGGCGGAGACCGTGCGCAAGATCGCGTGTGCAGCGAGCGGTGCTATTCAACGGCTTCAGCGTCAGGATCGCAGAACGAGGCGAGACGCACCAGTCTTCTCCATCGCGCGGGCAGCCTTGACCCACGCCTCCGCGTCCGCCGTCTCGGCGCCCGCCATCAGCCGTCGCAGCATCCACGCCACGCCGACCGCCTCGCGGTGCGTCGCGCACTTGCGCACGACCTCGCTCACAGCTTGACCCAGCGCATCCTCCGCGCGCCCCTCGGCGACGCGCGCGTGCCAGCCGTCATCGGACGGCGGGACGAGCAGGTACGCCGCGAGGGCGAGCGCGTCGGACGTCGACGGGCGTAAGGCAAGATGCGCGAGGATCCACAGGTTCTCCTTCGCCAGCGCGCGCTCGGTACTGAAGAGCGGGAGCAGCGCACCCAAGACACGCTCGTACGCCGTCCTACCGTGCGCGTCCACCCTCTTCCCAGCAACTGCCGCCGCCGAGGAGGAGGAGGTCGAGGGCGCGCCAACCGCAAGCGGCTCGACGACCGCCCACCCAGTGGGGAACGGCTCCCTCGCAGCGTCCGCGCGCATACGCTCGAGCACCGCAGGCTGCGGGACGAGCAAATTGAGCACGCGCCTTGCATCGTCCGCCGCGGCGCGCATCGCCGCGTCCAGGATCTGCGCGGGCGTCGGCAGCGCAGTCGTATCGACCAGCAAGTCCGCGAGGTCCAGCAGCACCGCATCGCGCTCCTCCTCGGTGAGCGCGACGACGACGTCGCCGGGCAGCGCGCCGGGCACCAGGCGCGCGATGAGGAACGCCTTGGGCCGCACGCCGCGCCACGCGCGTGCCGGGCTGGCGCCGACGAGCGCGAGCGCCGCGCGCGCGGCGGTCAGGTCGACGTGCGGGTCGCGCAGCAGCGCCGCGGCGGTGGCGCCGACGCTCTCCGCAACGCGCGCCTCCGCGGCGTCCAGCGCGTCCGGCGAGAGGAACGGCGCGGGGTGCGCGAGCAGCCGCGCGGCGAGCGTCGGCGGCGTCGTCCCCGCCAGGACGTCCGACAGCAGCGCGTCGAAGAACGCGTCGAGCTCGCGCGCGGCGGGGCGTAGCGCCTGTAGCGCCGGAGAGTTCGGGAGGGCGTCCAGGACGAGTTCGAGAACGGCGCTGTCCGCGCGCGAGAGGACGTTGTGCCAGATTTGCGCGCGGAGGGCGCCGTCCGCGCGGTGTGTCAGGTACGCGATGAGCAAGGCTGGCGATGCGCCGTCTTCGGCGACAAGCGCGTCCAGCGTCTGCCGCAGAATTCCAGTCAGTGTTGCTGCGCGAAACGCGCCATGACTAGGACATACCGAGCAGAATTCCTCGTCGGCCATGAGCGACGCGCTGAACGCGTCAAGCAGCTTCACGAGTGCAGCATCGTCGCGCCTTGCCACTGCGTCGCGCGCCAAATCGCGCACCAAAGTCTGCAGCTCCGGCCTCGCATGCAGCTCCGTGAGCAGCGCAACAGCATGCGCCTTATCGCCCTCCTCAGACGCCAAAACGTCCTTCGAGCTCTGCACGATGGCCGCCCACGCCTTCTCATACGCGTCTACAAGCCAACAACGTCAGCGAGCAAAGTAATGGGGAATAAGTTCTGGCGCACCAGCATCCATCTTGGCCAGCTTGCCCAACCCGTCCGCAAACGCAGCCACATGCGCGTTCTTCAGCTCCTTGGCGAGCAGCGCGTCCCACGCGCGCGCAAACTGCGCCGGCGCGAGCCCGCCCGGTGCGCCGCGGCTGGCGAAGAAGAGCGCGCACTCGACGAGCGCCTGGAGGAACGCGCGCGCCGCGCCCGGCGTGCCCAGTGCGCGGCCGTCCACCGCCGCCCAGAGTGCCGCGAAGAACGTGCTGCCGTCGCCGATTATCTGCATTCCGGCGGGGCATGAGTTCAAAGAGGGTGAGGGTGACGGGGAATGGCGAACGCACGTCTGGCGGGATGGTGCTCAGCGCGACGAGCACGATGGGATACCCGCGCGCGGGCGAGCCGCTGCAGCCCAGGGTGAGGAAGTGCAGGAACTCGGCGTACGCGCGCGATTCGCGCGATGCGGGGCTTGAGGACCGTTGTTCATGCTCGTGCTCCTCTTCGTGCTCTTCATCGTCGTCAGAGTGCTCAGCTTCATGTTCATGTTCGTCATGATCGCGTTCCAAATGCCATGCTTGCGGATATTCTGTGACAGTCCGCATTGAGTTTTATAATGAATACTACGTACACGGTACGCACTCGTCAAGAACACGAGCAGCGGCTCCCACATCGCCAGGCGGACAGCAGCGTCCGCCTCCACCCACGCAGACCGTAATACCGCCACGCTCAGGGCGGGCAGCTCATCGTCACGCACGCCGCGTGCTGCCAGCGCGCCGACGAGCGTCCAGCACGCCCTCCGTACTGGCGGCTGTCCATCGCCGAACGCACGACGCTCCGCGCTGAGGCTGGTCCATAGATCTGAGAAATGAAGCACCGCAGGCCGAATGTCGCTAGCCACGAGCCAGGACAGCGCGCCAAGTGCACCCACGCGCAGACGGGCGTTGCGGTCCGCTGGCACCTCGTCATCGCCCTCGGCCTTCTCGCGTGGCGGCGGCGTAGCAGCCACGCCTTTGCGTCCGGGCGTCACTGGCGCTGGCGGAGGTGCCGGGTTGAGGTCGGCGTGCACGGCGGCGGGATCGGTCGCGGCACGCGCCACGAACTCCTCGACGGCCTCGCGCTCGTAGTCGCCGCGCGCAACGAGCGGCGCGCCGTGCGCGTCCCATGCAGAACGCGCAGCTACTGCGATGCTGCGGTCAATATCGTGTGCGAGCATGCACCAGGGCCCGAGCAGCGGCGCCATGTCCACGTTGTCGCGAAGCACGGGCAGAAGCGCGAGGTGCGTGCTGGCGGTCAGCGCGCGCACGCGGCGCTCGGCGTGCAGCGCCAGCGCGGGGAAATGGTGCGCCCAGACGGGCGCGGCGTCGACGACGGCGTCGGGGTCGGCGGCGGCGAGGGCGGCGAGCTCGTCGAGCGCGCGGCGCTTTGTCACCGCGTCCTTCTTGCCGAGCCTGCGCAGGACGACGAGCAGATCGGGGTCGATGCGCGCGGCGAGGCCGGGCGCGTCGAGCGGGTCGGGCCTGGGCGGCGCGGGCTTGCTGGGCGGGATGTACTGCTTGACCTTGGGCGCGTGCTTGTCCTTCTTGCCCTTGCCCTTCTTCGCCCCGCCCTCGTTCACCGCGGGCAGCGGTCCCGCCTGGGCGTCGGCGCCCGACGCGGCCGCCGCCTTGCGCGCGTGCTTCTTGCGCGTCGCGGACGACGCCGACGATTTCTGTTTTGCCATTGCTGGACGCGACCGACGATGGCAAGAGACAAGTAAGTGATGACGGAGCCGCGTTCCGGGTCCGATCGAGCGCATCATTTGCTTCCACGTCCTCGACACGCGCCGCACAACCATGACTCCTCCTGACTCCAGCCAAGCATCTGCAATAAAAATTACGTGAAATGGTGAAATGAATCAATGACTCGAGCTGACATGGCAGCGGTGTCGAAGAAATAACGGCTAAGAAATTCGCAACTGTGGACAGCGAGCCCCGGGCAGCAGTGAGAGTAGCGTAATAAAGATAACTATACGATGCATGCAAGCCGGGCCATGGTCAGGCTGAGTAGAGCACATCCCAGAGAGCCAGTGGACGTACGCCAGCCAGCTCTGCTATAATACCGCCGGACATCAGGTGTGTTCGACTCAGCCGCGACAGAAGGTCTAGGGCAGCCGCATTCTCAACTTTCCCATTCATTATATCGTAGATATGGTAGCTATATGCGGGATGGGGATGGGGATTTCAGCGGGAGAAGACCAGAGTCAGAAGGAAGGGGCAGGGAACAACCCCTCGTAAAGCTCGACATCCCAAGCACGATCACAGATAGATTCGGTCGGTACAAGTTGAGAGGCGCAAGTTCAGTATTTGTCGGGGTCAGCAGTGAGAGTGTAATTGTCCGCGAGGAATTGGCGACCGTGACGGTATGCATCAGACTGGCAGAGACAGAGTGACGACAGCTCAAGAGGAAAAAGAGGAATATCCTGGGGTCCATCAATCGCCAGGGTGACGCGGTCGATCGGGGACTTTGCAGTAGGCTCTACCTGTACCACGGCGATCAGTACCCTGACAAAGTCCAAGGCCACCTTGACCAGCTTGTGGACGTGCTGCTTCCCAGAGTTCAAAAGCGGAAATAAAACAAAGGATAGCAGGGTATCCACGAAGGAGAAAAATTCGCGAGCACAGTTGGAATATACGTATGCCAGGCTGGAACGTGGTAGACAGTAGCGCAGCGATGCAAGATCGCAGAAAGCATGCCAGGCGGACCTCCAAAGGGAATTCGCTGTAGCCTAATGAGCGTAAAAAGACGGTTCAAGCGCAAGAGGGGAGGCTCGGAGCGTATTCCGGGTAGTCTGTCCCCGCGCGCCGGCTGGTCCTCGCTGGTTGTACTCGTGCGGCCCGTATGCGGCGCAAAAAGCAATGCTGTGACAGGAATGAGGAGCTAGAGTCGTGTCACGAGCGCGTGCTAATTAGCGTATAATCAGCGCGGCGGGCGGGCAGATTGACGCGTCGAGCGCGTGAGCATGCAAAAGGTAAAGCGTCGGGTTCGGAGCTTGAAAGCAGGCTGCTTCCGACCGAGGTAAGGGTCACGTGATGAGGTTCCCTTTATTCAGCACATTTTCACTGGGGAAACTAAGCTCGGTGAATGCTCGGTCAATCAGCAAAACAGTTCTTAAACAGTGGTTAGATAAAGTACTCCTGAAAGAGGAGCTAGCGATTATCAATCGCGATTTGCGAACTCCAAGTTGTCACTCTGCACATGATCCACAGCGCAATATGCGTTGTCGTAGTAGACAGCAGTTATAACTCTTCTCCAGTATTGTCTTTCTGCCAACCATGGTTCCGCCACTAGACGCCAATTGGCAGCGAGAGTGGGAGCTGCGAGTCCGTTCGCATCGCTGCTCGGCGGGCGACCCACTGGCAAGAGATCGCCCCCAGGCATGCAGCTTTTAACAGTGTTGGGTTTAAAAGTTATCATGTCCCAGCGCTGCAGGTCAGGGGACGCACACCACTCGTTCTCACCAACTCTGCCGTCGGCTCGCGCTTCGGGAGGTTTGCATCGGCTTTGGAATTCGTGGCATTCGGCATTCGCACCAATTCCTCATTGCCGAGTACTAACAGCTTTCCTCATCAATTCCTTCCTACGACATTTATTCACGGAGTGGAATTTATTCACGGACTGGTGTCCTGGGCTGTAGACTCACATCGACGCCACTTCCTCCAAGATGCCCAGCCTGGAATGCGCCATGAACAGAGCCCGCAAAACATGTGATTGCACGCCGCTACACACGCAAAACAATACGTAAGGAAGTGTCAGGAGCAGCCAATCGCCGAGAAGCTGCATCTGCACCCTGAACAAGTAGGTAGATAAGCCGCAAGTTGCCTTTTGCAGCCAGATGCCGTCGCAAACGAAAACGGATGCGGGGCATAAGTTATCTGACAAGAATCCTCGATCCTGACGGCTTGATGTTCGGCATCGGTGATCCCGTGCTCCCATCGGCGCTACGTCGGTTTTCTGGTAGGGAAATATATGTGCGGGAAAGAGCTACACGCACGCCGGGTTCGCGCGGTTTCGAAATACCTCCGAGTTGAGCACGTGACGTCACGTCACGTGGCACTTCCGCAATCTGAGATCTCCTTGGCAGTGGCACTGGCAGCGAAAACGTGCGGCCGCGCGAAACGCCGGATACTGTATTGCTGTGAGCGGTCGCAGACGCCGGGCTGGTCCACGGTCGAGGCGAGCCTGTCGCCCGTGGGGTCCGGGTGTATGCGATTGTGGAGCGGTCAGGCGACGCGGGTACTTATAGTGAGGTCGAACTCTGCACGCTGCGGCGGCGTTGTTTGTGCCAGTGCACAGGTGCCTGGAACGTGTTGCTGGAGATTGCAGTGCATTCGGGTCTGTCGCGGTGTCACGGTAGATCTCCCTCAGGTTGCGTGCAGCAGCCCTACAATACTTACTATGGGAGACCGTCTACGTATCTGTAGTGGATGGCTTGCTGCGCTCCCTGCGGGCCCTTGTCAATGTACATAGTAGGTCGGCGCTGTTAGTGACCCGATGCCGGCGCGCTGTGTCACCGAGCGGCACAGGCGTGACAGTGGCAGAGGTCGAGTGAGACCCGGTCTCGGACGACGTGTGCTGAGTGGTCGTCTACTGTCACTGACAGACGCTCTCACTATTTACAATAGGGGCATTGGATTCCCTACGCGGTCGACGCGTAGCTCGGGCGTCACGCCTCAGCACCACTTCGCTACTCTACTCGATTCAGCAAGTTCAAGCTGAATCCCAATTTTTGGTGCCGCGGGCCGCTTGAGATACAGCGTGAAGTATACGATGCATGACAACTCGAATTCGAATACCAATTCGAATTCGAACTCGAACTCGAACCATCCCCCTGGCCACTCTCCCAAAGCACCCACCTCCGGATTCCGGCCAGCGCTTGGCCAGCGTGAAATGCCCCAAGAATAAATGATGGGGACTTGGGAAGGGAAGGGACGAGGGACGAGGGACTAACGCGCCCTAGTGTGCCAATGCGTGGCCGGGATATGAGAAGCCTCGAAGCCTGAGAATCATCAGGGACGTGGTGCTGGTGCGCGGGCGGATTGCAGCTGTCATTCCGAGAATTCTTGATGCGAAAGTGGACTGGTGCACCGCATACAGCATACAGCGTGCTCAAATCGCGTGCCTGCTGCAACGTGCACTCTAATTCCGGCAAGAGACAAATTCTCCGAGTCGCCTCTCAGCCTGAGTTGCAGTAGCAGCAGTAGTGATGAGAAACTGGTGCGCTGGCGCTGCAGCGTGTTTGATGAGTTGGTGTTTGTGAGAGTCCGAGAGAGAAAGAGAGACGTGCATGCCGAAGCTGCGACTAGTGGCGCTCCGGATGAGTCGCCGCGCACAGTGACTGTGAGAAAGAGAAATAGGCGTCTGCATTGTGCCTGTCCAAGGGGGGAGGGGAGTGAGAGCGCCACGTACGCGGCTAAGACTCTGCGGTGGGCTTTATTGTTACTCAACTCGGGAATGTGTTATTGGCGGGAGCGTCGGGAGTCCGGGGAACGACGCCTGCGGCCGACGCTCGCTTAGATGACAAAACGTAAACCGACCCTGCACTCTGATTATACTCTCGCAAGCCCGCTCTCGCCCCACGTCCTCACAAGGTATAGTCTGAAGCGTGCGTGCGTTGTCGCCCCAACTGCGCGACGTCGGACCGCATCCCGCGCGCGTTCCCCACCAGAACAAGCTGGGTGAGAACAATTAGGGGGATCCCCCAGCACAGTGACAAAGTCTCTTTTTGTGGGCCATGCGCACGGGGTCCCTGATTAATGATCCCAGTTCAGTTGGGGATCATTGCATGCATGCATTCGGATGCACGGGTCGGAACTCGCGCCGGACCTCCTCCCTCTTTGCATTGAGAATTGGGATCTTGAGAGGTTCGCGCGCAGGCCCCCTGACCACCGCATCAAGTCGAGAAGACGCAAAGCGATCCGGGACGTGGTGCATTGAATGGATAGTAAGCGGTCGCGGGATTTTCCAGTACTAGTGAAGTGAAGGGCGAGGGTGCAGTTGGAGACAGAGAATCCGCGGTGACGGCGCTGGCAGCGGGTCGAGGGAGCAGTGAGGGAGCGGTCGCTGAGACTGACTGGGGGGTCGGGGTCAAGGGCAAGAACGGATAGTTCGGGCGCAGGCGCCGGAGGGGGTGCATGTGATGCAGGTGCCAGATGATCTACGCGCGCGCGAAGCCACGACCCGCTGCTGGAGCCGCAGCGGGCGTCGCTGGAGTAGTGTGTGGGCACGAGGCATATATATTGGCAGCACGAGCAGCTGGCTATCTAGGGTCCGGCGGGCCTGGGCGAGGAAATGCCGAGCTCAGCTGGTGCGGCCGGAAGGAGTCGGTGTGTGCTGGGCTGAGGGTTTTTTCTGCTTCCGGGACGTGTAAACTGTACAGTTATTTTTTTTATTCAGCCGCTAATGCGAAGCAGGGAGCCGGCAGCAGCGTTCGCATAGGGGCTGGTCCTCGCTGGCCGTTACGGGCTACGCTGGCCAGGGCCCTTCATGACGAGGCGAGTCGTGCAGGGTGGGAGTTGGGGGTCGGGCGACGCGGACCGAAGTTCCTTGGGGCCGAGGACTTTCCGGGGTCCTCCGTCGCTCGGCAGCTACACGTTTTTTGCTGTGCACGCGGACTCTGGCGCAAGTACAAAGCTCGCCGACTGTTCTGCTTTCTTTCCTCCTCAGCCTCCTCTCTCCCGCACCCAGCCCCCAGCCCCCCCTCCACCCCGCACCCCGCGCCCCCCCCGCCACCCCCCGTCCGCGAGGAGAGCAGGGCGCACGCAGCATACACCCACCGCTATGGCTCCTTTTGTGCTCAAGTTCAAGGTCGGTGGCCGGCGTAAATGCGCATATAAAAAAACTTATTTTATATAATTTTACGACAGGGCAACCGGTCCTTTGTCGCGTTCCAGTCGATGGCCGACGCCGACGCGCTGACCAAGACGTGGAAGGTGTGCACCAAGGTCGCCCAGCACCTCGAGCAGGGCGCCCGGCTCGAGAACCTGTCCTGGCGGCTCTGGCACCTGCATAACCTCATCGTCGAGGCCGACAACGCCAAGTCAAAGCGCGACTTCAAGAAGCTTTCCAAGAATATGGGCGACAAGCTGGACCGCGAGAAGGGCAGGTACGCATATATTCTGCCCTCGTTGCCCAGCCCAGTCATCCAGTTTTGACCCCGACGTCCGCAGGAGCATCGAGGAACTGCCCGCGCCCGGCTTCAAGCCCACGCCCGCCCAGGAGAAGCTCCGCCAGCGCGCAGAGGAGAAGGAGCGCGCGCGCGAGGCCGTCAGCAACGGCACCGTCCCGCCCAAGGCTCATTACAACTACACTTTTTCAGTTGAGCCCGCTGCGGCCCAGCACACTGAGCGCAGGCCCAGCTTCGGCACCAGCGGCACCAAGTCACACAAGAAGGCCGGCGGAGCCCTCAGGATGACGTCCGCGGACAAGGCGGCGACGACGGTCCGCTTCCCCGCGGTCTTCGGCGATTCGAGCTTTGAGCCGCACGCGCTGCTTTATTCGTCTACAGCGCACTCCACAGCCACTGCCAGGACGTACGGCGAGGGAGCGCCGACGAACGCCGACGAGCGCGCGGCCGAGTTCGGCGTTGTCAGGCCAACGTTCGAGCTCGCGCTCGACGACCTGCTCTCCGACGGCCAGTCGCCCGAGGCCGGCGGCCACAACGCCATGCTCGACTCGCAGGCGACGCTCGTCGACGCCCACGCCATGTCCTACGCCGACAGCGCCAGCCAGGCCAGCGGCTCCGGCTCGGGCGGCACGCCGCCCACCGCGAGCACCGAAACACACTTCGACTACGCGCCGTTCGCGTTCTACAGCGCCCTGCACCAGCACGTGGTGTCCACCAGCCAGGCTTCAGCCTTCTCGCCACCCAACGCCGGCGCCACGTTTTCGCCATCGGCCACGGCCCACACCGGCTTCTCCTTCGGCTCCCCGCACGCATCTGGCCTCGGCCTGCAGATGAACGACGTCGACTGGGCGAGCCCGCTCAACCTCAACGTCTCCTACATGGACCCGCAGTCGCTGGAGCCCGCCGCCCAGGTACGAGAATTTGAGTTTGCTGTTACAGCCGTTTGCATGAAAAAACCGGAATCGCTTTTCTCTTGAAAACGGGCCCACAGGGTTTGTTGGGCTGTGGGGCCGTTTTCAAGAGAAAAGCGATCCCGGTTTTTTATGCGAATGGCTGTCGAGAGGTGGCACGGCAACTGACGCGCGCGAAACGCTCCTGTGTAGCCCGACACCGCCATGGAGCTGTTCCACGACGAGCCCCAGCACGAACTAAACAACCACAACAACAACGCCGACGACGCAGCGGAGCGCAGCCCGTCGCCGCTCGTCGCGCCCATGCCCAGCCCGGAGATCCCGCTCGCGCAGGTCAAGGCCGAGTCGCTCAAGGACGGCTCGACGTCGCCGTACGCCTACAACAACAGCAGCGGGAGTGGCAACGAGTACAATGCGTCCGCGGAGCCGTCGCCGCCGCCTCCACCGCCGCCGCCGCCGATGCCGGCCGCGCGCCCGATCGCCGGACGCAGCACGAACAACAGCGCGAGTACGTCGATGCCGCCGCCGGCCGCGCCGACGGGCGCGCGCCGCCAGCGCAGCGAGGACGATAGCGGTTACGAGGACAATGTGGGTGGGATGCGCACGCCCAGCGCGACGGCGACGCCGCGCAACCCCGACGGCAAGACGGAGTGCTCGAACTGCGGCGCGACGCACACGCCGCTGTGGCGCCGCGGGCTCAATGATGAGCTGAACTGCAACGCGTGCGGGCTCTACTGCAAGCTGGTACGTGTGTTCCCGTCCTTGATATCGTCTTCTTCGCTTTCCGGCCCTGACTCTGACGCTTCGTTTCTTGCAGCACAAACGCCCGCGGCCGAAGAACTTCCGCAATGGCCAGGACGGCGCGCGCGCGGGCGCCCGTGCGGGCGCTGGATTCGTTGATGGTGGCGACGGCGGTCCCGCTGAGCCCGTCAGCTGCTATAACTGCCATACGACGACTACGCCTCTGTGGCGCAAGGACGAGGAGGGCCGGACGGTGTGCAACGCGTGAGTCTCTTTTCATCCCTCTTCCGTCCATCCTTCTTCCGTGCACCTCCGGCTGTCCCGTCATCATTGTGATGACGGGACTTGGGTCGCAAACCGTACCCGTGCTGCAGACCATGTACGGGCGCGGGTGCCGTAGCGTGGCCTGCCGCGGCTGCGACGCGCTTTCTACGGGTCCAGCGCCCGTGGCCGCGGTGTCGTGAGCTGTATGACTACCTGCCCCGGCTGCGAGGCATTTGGAGCGCCACGGCGCGGACGAGGCCAATTACTCGTCTGTTGCGGGTCTAGCGCCCGAACCGTCGACGCTCTCAGCTGGACGTCGCCGCTGTGCCGCGAGCGGCTATTGTCCAAGCTCTCAAAGCTGGACGTACCCGCGGTGGCCTGAGCTGTACGGCTCCGCTCAGTCAGCGAGGCACTTGAACCGCCTCGGCTTGGGCGCCGTATTGCAGCAACGGCCGAGAAACCGGTTGTTTAAGGCCGTATTTTACGGGCCGAGCGCCCGTACCGTCCTCACTCTAAGAGCTGGACGTACCCGCGGTGATGTGAGCTGCACGGCTGCCTGCCCAGGCTGCGAGAGGCTTGAGCCGCCACGGCGCGCGCACGGTATTCTGCGAGTCCCGCGCCCGTGCCGTCCACGTTCTCGGGCTGGACGTACCCGCGGTGACGCGAGCTGTACTGCCGTGGCACTTGCGGGTACCCCAACCAGTCCTCTTCCATCCCCCATCTCCGTCCGACCTGTGCTTCCATCCCCCCATTTCCGGCCAACCCGTGCCGGCCGACGTCGGAGCGGCTGCTGACCCTTACTTTGCTTTGCTTGCAGATGCGGACTGTACTCGAAGCTGCACGGCTCGTCGCGGCCTATGTCGATGAAGAGCGAGTCGATTCGCAAGCGCGCGCGCCACGAGGGCGGCGCGGCGGCTACAAGACGCTCGTCGGTGTCTTCGCGCCACCACGCGACGAATCCCGCCCGACGGCGGCGCTCGCCTACGCCGCCTGCTCAACTGCCTGCTCCCCAGCAGCAGGTGCAGCCGATGAGCCCGCCGGTGATGCAGGTGCAGGCGCACGACGTCGCAGAGACGTACAACGGCGTGCTCGACGCGAACGGGCGCATTAACCTCGGTGACCTCGACCCGCTCGAGGACGGCCTCGCGAGCCTCGGCATGAGCTTTGGACCTGTCACTTACGAGCAGCACGTCACGTCCTCCGGCTCGAGCCAGCGGTACGACGTCCCGAACTACAACGCGGTCGAGAACCAGCAGGCGGCCGTGAGCCACCAGCAGCAACAGCAGCAGTTGAGCGACGAGCAGTACGCGCAGATGCTCTCACAGGAGGTCGCGCAGAGCGCGTGGGCGCAACCTCAGGCCGGCCCGTCGCAGCAGCAGCAGCAGCAGCCGGAGGAGGCGCCGACGTTTGTGACGACCGTCAACTCGCCGCAGTCCAACAAGCGGCGACGGCTGAGCATGGACACCGCGTCGCAGCTCAGCTTCGCCGCGTGGGCAGGCGCAGGCGTGCCGCTGCCCGATGGCTACCTCTACGGCCATGGCTACCACCCGCCGCTCAACTCGGCAGGCGGTGCGGTGCCGGAAAGCCCAGTCATGCACCCGCCGCTGAACTTGCCTGGCGGTGCCCTTCAGCAGCAGCACGACCAGCACGACCAGATGGACGGCCTCGACGGCCAGATGGACCAGATCGTCGACATGAACGCGTTCTGGGCCGACGAGGGCAGCAGCCTGTGGTGCAGCAGGGCGTAATCGGCTTGCAGCCTGCCCGTTCCCTCTCGTATTTTTGGTCTCGTCTACATCGCCAACCTACGACTTTTATCTCGCCCGCGTCTCATCTTCGCATCTGTCGCGCTTCAAGTTATCCATTCGTGCTATCCTCGTCTTAACTGGGTTTTATTCTGGGTGTGTGGTGGTGGTGGTCGTTATGCTTCTGCTTTCGCCGTTTGTTGTTGGCTCGTTCCCGCCTCTCGAACTTCGCTTTCCGGCGCGCGGCGCTGTTTTCTCCCCCGCCTCGACTTGCTGCATCTCTCCATCCGTGTCTCCGCCATCGCCTCTATCGTACCGCACCGCTCTTGCTCTGGTCCGCTCGCCTCTACGACCTGTCACGAAGCAACCTCGGTTCTCGCTCACCGCATGCGGCCGTATTGCGCCGCCATACCATACACTCGCCGCGTTGCCAATCCGCGCACGCGCGCCCTCGCCTCCGATCCGCTTTCACCCTCGCCTTGACACCGCCCGGAGGACATTCGAGTCCCCCATCGCCGATACTCTGGCAGCCGCACACAGCGGCTGTTCCCTTACGACGTTTCTCATCTCTCTCGCCTCATCTTCTCGCTCTCGAAACACCAATAAACCGTGATCTTTCCCGCCGCCTGTACCCGTAGCGATGTAGACCATCATCTCTCCGCCCTATCTCTTTCCCCAGATACTTGCCCAATACCGCTCTCCCGCCCCACCCGGTACGCCCCGCTGCGTCCCTCGCATAGAGGGGCACAGGGAGGGCGCGCCGGGTCTGCATTGCTGACTCTGCCCTATTTTTTCTCTTTTTTTGTTTGCTTGCTACTGTCTCGTCTCGAAGGAATGAATGAAGAAGATGCGCAGTGCGCCGCGTCTCGTTTCTCGCTGTATACATGCCATGTGTCCGATCGCAAGTGTTGAACTTCAAGCTGCTCGGCGCAATCTCGCTGAGATCGCCAACCGTGTTTGTCGGGATCCTCAGGAATCGACCTCAATCGTGCTCGCCGCGGAGTGCGGTTTACGTCCGCGCAGGACGCTCTCAGAGTTAGTCCGCGGCTCCCCCGTATCGTACCGCAGCCCCCGTCATTGTGTTTGGGCTGCGACACGACCCTTGGGCGTGCACGAACGGGTCCCAGTTGCAGCAGGGCGCGAGCAGCTGCAGCCAGCCGGATCTTGCGCGAAGCTCGCACACGTTGCAGCGCGCCTGCCTATCCGGGCCCGACCCTGAGCAGTTCCTGCGTTCCTGGATTTCCCGGCCAACGTGGGTCGTGGTGGGGGATTGCGCGATGCCTCGCTCGGCCGCTCCGACGCCCCGAGCCTCGCAGAGACCCCGGGAAGCGCACGTGGCCGCTTCATATGCGCTGCGGCCAGGGCTAGATCGTGCTGGTCGTGCTCCTGCTTGCAGCGATAAGATTGCCGCCAACGTTGATCACGCTGGGGACGTGTGGGGAAAGGGGCTCCGTGGGCATGCGTGCTCCCAGTCCTGCATTTCCTTCACAGTTGGTATGGCAGAGACGAGGTAACTATCGCTGTTGGAAGCTCTGAAGCGTGCACAAGACACAATCGCGGGTTTCCGGCGGATATATGTGGCTGCCGTAAGGAAGAGATTCCTCGCGCCGAAGACCGCCCCATATTCGAAGGGTGGTGCACCGTGACCATAACCGAAATTCTGAGAATACGTTCACGTTCGGTGCGGCTCTCAACCTCTTCTTGGCGCGAATAGTCGAAATTGGATGCCGGAGTCGGTGGAAAAGACTCGGAGGCGGGAACAATGAGGGCGCGTTGAGGCATCTTGCAGCAGCTGTGCGAAGCCTATGAAACGGTGCGCGTTGAGGACATGAGGCACGAAACGCTGGCGGTGCCCGCGGTGGAATTTCGCAGCTGCTTCTGAGGCTCAGTAAGTCCCAGACCGTTCTAGTTGCAGTGATGTCGCGATGCGTCCTTCGCATATGCTGCTACGCGGGTTTCCAACAGAATGGTGGGAACGTCGCAAATATTGAGCCAAGCCGTCCTGGATATTCTTTGGACCGAATTGTGACGGAACCGTGAGACGCTGTCTCGTCCAGTCACAGGTAACCCGTCGAACACGTATATAGGGAAAACAGATATGTCATCTGTTTTATCATCTACATAGTTCACGAGCCAGGGAAGGATCCCAGCCGTTGTGTAGATCTCCGAGTAGGTTACGACGAACTCAGGACAAATTCCACGATGAAATTCTGCCCTCAACTGCAAGCTTGGGAGTCCTATCTATCATCCAGTATCATATAGACACGCGCTCTACTTCTCAGTATGGATATATGCCATCGCAGTCGCAGGTTGTGCTCGCGGCATGTGGTGCTGGCCTGGTGCTGGCACATGATTTGCCAGAGTCACGGCGGCCCGCTCCGTGAACAGCCACCGCGCCGAACTCCCGAGTTTAGCGTGCGGATCTGACATAAGCTGCCAAATGACGTCAAGTTATTTTTCATCGCCGTGCCTCAGGCCTTAGGACCGATCTCTTAACTTGCAAAGTCTGCCTATCGGTACCTAGTCCCTGATCTCAGAGAATCATCCTGAGCGATGCAAATTGAACGCCAAGAAGTGGGATGCTTGCCTGAAGGCAAGGAACGGTGATTAAGGAAATGGCTTGAGTCCTGCAGACAGAGTGCGAGGAACCCAAGACCTTCTACTGTGGCATTACATAGCACAGGCTCTGATCTGGTACAACCCCCACTCTGGTTACGTGATATTTCAACGGATGGTGTCACCGAGCACTCCGCCGCAGCCACAACGCACCTGCTCACAGCGAACGATTTTATGAGCAATGCGAATTCCCCGTATGTGCAGGCAAGAGCCTGTCGGCGCGGTCCGCGCGACATTGCAGGCCTACGCTGCATACTACGGGTTGCAGCGGGAAACCGTTTTGTTTTCAGCTTCAATGACGCGCTGCACCATGAGCAAAATTCTGGCCATTGAGTCGATACATTATCAAGAAGATGCAGGCAATTCTTCTTTCGCCTTCCCCACTCCTTCTTCACTTGCAGCTTCCTGCGTGTACTGATATTTCGGCCCCCCGCGCTCTTCGATTCCCGAATCTGTCGCGCGCCTTGCCAAGGCAAACGCAACAGCGTCGCGCCGCCCTTTGCTGACGTCGACGCCGAACCAGATAACGAGTGATGCGGCAGCGCAGAGCGCGAACAGGAATGCTATGCGATATTCCGTTTAGCCTTCGTAATTCCTGCAAACGCATTCAGGGAGACGGCGAACTCACGGAAACCCATCCAGTTATTGCCAGACTTATCGATAATGGCCTGAATTACGTTTGGCCCTATCATGCTGGAGGCGCGGTTACTCAGCCCAAACAGTCCAAAGAACTGCAAGGAGTCAGCACCCAGCAGGACTTTGGTCGCGAAGCCAAGGTACGGACCATGTTGTCGAAGCCAGGTGGCGTTAGCTCTGCCATCATCGCTATCGTCGGGAAACCGGTAAAATGAGCACTGGTGGCTATAATCGGATGCAACGGTTCAGGACACACTTTGGCTGAAGGAGTAATACGGCGCTTGGAATATTCCAAAGAAGACGTTGTAAAGCCTGCCGCGAAACGGATCAGCGGGCTATTCGTAACGAGGGCATTCGGTATGCGAACCAGAATTCCCAGGTGTGGTGGAATCCTGGTCGTATAAGTCACACCTACGGTAATCTAATAATTATGCCAGTACGCACCGATCTTAGTCGTCCAGAGACCAATCATTCCCCTGATAGCGACGGTTAAGAGACATCCTTCACGGCGAGAAGAACGGGACTGACCACAACGGAATGATGACAGTCGCAACATTCGTGACAGCAAACTAACACAAATCAGTAGGTTTACGTTTGGCGCTACAACCTGGGGACAACTGACCATGGTTTTCGTATTGAGCTTGTACCGCCTCTGGATCATCCAGAATCCGTACGTGCTGACCGAGTTGAATCAGGATACTATCTGCCTTCGTCAAGTGTTTTACTCACGCGCATGTGCTGGTGACCGCTTGCGCAATACCGTAGTACGTGTTTGTGAGGAACGAGAAGTGGACCTTCTCATTTTGAACTGTAGATATCTTAGCTACACAACCACGTGAGCAGAAGGACGGGCAACGCACTAATGCTGACGAGCGTGCCAGTCGTGTTCAGGCCCTACGACACAGCACTTAAGACTTGTTTCGGGAACCAGGAGGCATGACTTACATCTGCGATTGGCATCAGTCAGGAAGGGAATGTGGCGCAGAGACGCGTACCTGCGAGCAGGAAGAACGCAAATAAGTACGCGAAGGTGTACGGGAGCTCTCTGTATTGGCGGAACGCGCTCCATATCTGAAGCACGAGGTGAGAATCCTTCATGAGGCAGGGAAAGACCAATCACCTGTTTCCAGCCTATTGTGAAGTAACTTTCGCTCTTCGGAAGAGGCGGACCTGGGCGAGGTTGCTGGAAGATGACTGACAGTGCAAGGATTAGTTCGCGAATTGTTGTTGTCGGCAGACTTACACCACCAAATTCCGCAAACGACCCAGTACGCGTTGGTCCTAGGAAAGAAATTGCTCAGAATGCGTAGGCGAGATCTGCCAAGATACATACAGGACAATCGCGTAGTTGTTGGCACGTGGATTATCCATGAGCGGCAACAAGACGCTTGGATCAGTTAGCAAGGCAGCTCCGGCCACTGCGATCGATGCTCACCTGAGGTTGATCAGGAGCACAAATAGGTAGCCGATATTGCTATGCGTCTGTGGGCGTCCAACGTCAAACGCGAATGCCTACCAGAAGATTGTACTTCACGTACAGTAGAGATATTGCTTATGCGATTTTTCTCAAGGCTTTCCTCCTGTTCGTAGACTGCCGCTGTAATCTCGCCGTTCTCAAGCTTCCGGCGAAGTTCACGAGAGTGGGGCGTATTGCGGGCCAAACGCGGAAACAGAGCAGCGTAGAATACAAGCGTCGCGCCGTCTTGAATTTGCTGAGAACTAGGTGCATTGGAATAGCGGAGGACTTACAAGAGATGAACGAGACCATGTACAGGCCCATCGCAACGCGCCATAGGTTGGGGCCTCCAGAGACTCAGTAAACAATACCAGGTATCTGAGAGGGCTGAGAGACGTACCAACAAGTGCGACACTCGCAAATTGGGCACCCCAGCAGATGATGGTAACGACCATGAGAAGCCACCGTCCAAAGTTTCCATAGTCAGCGGCAGAGCCGACGGTCGTGAAGATGAGAGTCATAAACTAAACATGTCAGTGATCTTCGATACTACAGGGGCCAGGTTGACACACCATGAAAGATAACCCGTTTGCGACGAGGACGACAGAGCTGACTTGCTTGGTGCCGCCCGCCCAGGGAAGAACGCACTGTCCAGACGCATCCGGTGCTGAACACGACGAGCCACGCCCCTTCACCGGGTCCCAACCTGGCGCGAAAGATGCGTATCAACGCTTTCAAACGCGCCATTCGTTTCTCTGGGCTCACCTGCGCCAAAAGCGAGCGACTGGAAGAGCGTCTGGCCGTAGCTCAGCGGTCCAACGCCATTACTGTCAGGCGCACGAGTACCAGTTATCCCTCGGGATCAAGACAATTTAATGAAGCACTCACTCGCCATTGTAGTACAAGTAGTACGACCTAAGTGACCGTCAGGTCTCGCGACCGTGAGGCGAAGCACCGTGCTCACCAGAGTTCGCGGCGCGTGACGATCTTGACGGCACGACGGGAGCAACCATCAGACATCTGCGGAACGGTCGCGGGCAGCACACACCGGGCCGTCGTGGTCGACGCTCACAAGGCCGACAGCGTCCGCGCGCATAACCTCTGCGACGGCCGCGTCCTTGGAGTCTTCGAGGGGCTCGGCCTGGACCGTGTTGGTCGCCGCGGGCGGGTGAAACACGTTCTCGACCGGCGCTGGGTGCGACATTGTGGGGGACAATGGCAGCCGCGATACGCGCGGGCTGGCGCTCGCTGCTGTATATATACCGCAGCACGCGGGCCATATCGGCACGACAGGAGATAGAAGCGCTCTCCCATGGAGCCGGGACAGGCGGCTTGCTTCTTGAAAGTTGACGCGCGGTTAGGTATCTATTATCTCCGCACTGGGACATTCAGGCCTCAGGTCTGGAATTGCAGACGGTGTAACGGTCAGGTTGCGCGTTCGCGACGATCCCGAAAGCGTAGAGGACGGCGCAAGGCGGCATGGCAGACTTGGGACGATGAAGCTCTGCACTTGAAGGACATTCGCCGCAATCACAGCTCACGTGCAAAACGCCGTAAACGGCATGATTCACATATCCACCGCAGGTGGAAACCTGTGTGGCGGGCTGCCGCTCGCCGTAGGGAGCATGCTGTTCAGTGCATGTACCTGATATTCGAAACAGCTTTTGTACGCGGAAATTTCTCCACAGCGATAGCGTCCTCATTCTACGGCCAGATGAATCAATAAGTAAATCAGACCGAAAGACGTGACTTACATTCCAGAACACGAATGGATCTAATCGGAGAATGACGCCTTTCTGTGCACAAACGTTTTTTAGAGCTTGAAAGTCGTCCTGTTCCTGCGTGTAGGTGTCGTACGTCACAACGCGCAGCCGTGGTAGCGCTTGAACAAGGCCTATGATGGGCGCCAGCGGATCGCGGCCAAGGTTGGCGAACGCAAGGTGCACTACGGTCGGGGGCAGGTCGGGAGACAGCAGGGTGGGTATGCGGATCATCTTGTACTCCTCAAGCGCCGTGCACGCCGCCAACCAGTGCTTCCATGGGAGCGAGTGCAGATACACCCGCAAAGACCTCAGTTGCGCGCCATGGAGCTCCAGGAAGTTCTTCAGAGGCGGGCTGGGAAAGTCCCAAGATTCCAGAATCTGCAAGTTCTTCGCCGCCGAAAGGATCCATGTCAATGCGTTGTTGCTGGGCGGTCGCCGCAGGACGAGCTCGTAGAGTTCGAAGCGCGGAGGCACGTCTGGCACGCGACACGAGAGCTCACTTTGAAGCCGTAGGTGGCGCAGCGCAGGCGTATGCTCGAGAATATCAAACGGCAGCCGCGACATGGTTGGCCATGTCTGCAGAATGAGCGAGCGCACATTCGGCATGTCGCGCAGCGGCTGGTCGAGCTCTTGCACCTTAATGCTCACGCGGAGCTGGTACAGCCGCGGGCAGGCCAGTACGACGAGGTCGAAAGGTATATCAGCTTGCAACGCCATGTCGAGCGAGCTGATAGATTCTGCCAGATGCCGGCTGGCTAAGGCGTTGGTAAACCGACCGAATGCAACCAAGCCGTATGAGTCGATTGAAACCGAGCGCCAAAGGTAGGGCTGGGCGCAGGCGCGCCATTGTCTGTTCACGAGGCACAGGTTCGCGAGCGTCTGGAAATTCGGGTTACCATCGGTCTTGTAGTATAGCTGTTTGTGTATTAGGAGTAGCCGGGAAAGGTAAAGTAGTAAAGCTCGCACCCGTTCAATTATTTCCTGGACAGTATCGTTGTTGAGTTGGAGGGACATGAGCACGTGCAAGCCACAAGTCGACCGGTTTCTACCGCATATCCGATCATATCATATCCTTTGCTGCTAATAGTTTGACTCGAAGCGCAAGTTGTTTTACTTCGAATGATTGTATTCGATGCGGGCTGCAGCTGGCAACGTTGTTGCAGCAGAAATATCGAGCGTAAAGGAGAGAAGAGACGGAGTCGTCATCGCGATTTGCCGAGAACACGATCATGTCTTTTGCCGCAGACCTTGACCCTGACGCCGGCTGGGCGGCCGTCGCTGAGCCCCCCGCGCCTCGAGATGTGGTCAAGGAGGCTATAGAGAAAGACAAAATCATAAAATAGCTGACACTTTGCACAGAGCGCGCTCCAATCGCTTACATCGATTTGCAGGGATATTACAGCAGCGCAGAATGATCTTCGTGGTGCGTGCACGATTCGTATGCATGGCTAGGGATGCCTGGTCAACTGTTTGTAGTTATACTATCCAAGATACAGACCGCAGAAGCCGACTGCGACAAGCTGTCTTCCGGCAATGCCACGCTCCAGATGTACATCGACAACTTGACGAAGCAAATCGCATCCCGGCGCTGAATCTGCGTCTTCCGTCGGCCATGCGCGTGCTCTATGCCTTGACCATGCACTTGCTGTACCGTTCGACTTCCAGAGACTTCACAGCATTCTCTGGTGCACGTCAACATTCGCAATTCATTCGACTCGAAATTTCTCACGATGCCGACGTCCCTTTGAGCCTTTGCCTTTGACTTCAATGCCCTGCTTTTCTTGTTTTCGAGGAAATTTATTCCCGTTATTTGCCGCAATGTCCTCGACTCATCGTGCTAACCTTGTGCATCTTTGTCGCCCCTCCGCACCCTTCGCAACTTCGCAGTCCCATAACGCATCCGGCCTTGAAAGTACTACATTGCCTCGGGGCCTACAGCAGCAGCGAGTTACTGCAACTGATGCAGGGACCCTGGCTCGTTTACTGGCTGACTTCGTTGTTTTCTCCATTTCGGGCCGCCGAGATCATCACCACGTTCTTCTGGTCCGACTTGCTTGGATGGACAGCAGCATCAACACACAATGCAACCATCTTGGGCTGCATGGGCCTTACAATAAATCTGCAAAAGTCGTGTTATTTACGAATCCAGCAATTCTGCTTGATGGATCATCGATCAGATCTGAATGTAGGTCAATGCAGTCACAAAAGCAGGTCCAACTTTGAAGAGACCCATGGTGCCTGGTCAATGTGAGCAAAATACGGTGAGAATTGCGGGTGCAAGTGTGCTCCTATCAATTATTAACATGGGAATACTTCAGTTGCATCCACAGGGACTCAGCCTTGCTTTTGCTTGCTCTCCAATGTAATGGGGCAATTCAGGTGACTCAGCAGGACAGTGTTCAGTTGTTTTGTGAGTCCTGGAAAACCACATAGAGCTGGTCGGTTTCGTGCCTTGGTCAATGTCTGCGCCGAGCCGATCCGTGGGAAAAGTTGACTCGAGGCTGACTGAGGACGGCTGAGCACCTTGCAGAGGCTCCGAGGGTAAGACTGAGCTGGAGCTGGTCCTTAGTAATGACAACAAAACATGATCCGGAGCAAGCTAGTCCTAAATGAACAGATTATCTAGGGAGACAATGACCTTTTCATAATATATAATAAATGTAATAATGCGATAATGAAGGGACCCGTTGTAATTATTGAGTTTGTGGTGGTCCATCCATCGGGGAAATCCGCGGGAGCTGGTACCGGGATGATGCCGGTTGGATCCGCGGCCACGGTTGGCGAACGATGGCCATCGCGCTCCAGCGCAGGCCATCTCGGCATCATCTGGCGCGCTGCTTGCCGTGGCAGACCACGCTACCGCCGTCTGGTAGTGCAGTTGCCATGTAGTGGTACGCTCATGGCCAACTCCCTGCCAGCTTGTCTTCTGCTGCTCACTAGATTGCAGGCTGTTCGTCATCATTCATCCACCCGGCGGCCCAGTGGCACGACCACGGTAAGTGCACGGCCAGCTATTGAGCCCAGCTTACTCCATATCTCTTGAGCAGCCTGGCTTACAAGATACAAGTAATGTCCTTACTGCTCCTTGGTATGCTCTTCGTTGGTACGTTCAGCTCTGTTGCCACAAGCAATTACTTATGTAATCGCAGGACCTACGCGCGGAGAGTGCAGGCCTCCCCAGGGCAGTGCCCGTCTTTAGACACATCTTTGGGCGCTGCTATGCATGGTCAGCGGCGACTCAGCGCGATGTGACGCGGTTGGACGCGTCCGAACGCGTCCGAACGCGCTCTGGCGCGTCGCAGACCGAGGGATCTACCGTGCACGAGGGTCGCCTCCAGATGCATGCTCTCTCGTATCGCGCAGCTCACGCAACGCCCACTGGAGTCGCATCTGGGCCGGATTTATCGCTGCTGCTCACCGCTCACTCACATTGCCGTCGCTGCCGCAGATCATGTTCAGCACCGCTCGAGCGCCAGGATCCGTGCGCGGCGTCTGTACTCGGTGTCAGTTCGACGCCCGAGTGCTGACGTTGCGCTCGATGCTGGCGTCGGCATTTCAGATTTCGGCGCGCGTCTGCTCGCTCCCGCTACAAGCATGCGCGATCCCCCACACACGGCGCGTCGTTCTTTTGGATAATATCCATTCATCCCGTGCTATCGTTCCTCATCATCGCTCTCCGACTCACTCTCATCCTCGCTCTCATCCTCGTCCTCGCCACCCGGGGGAGCGTCGTCTTCCGAATCCTCCTCCACATCCGCCTCTACCTCTGGCCGTTGAGTTCGAGCTAGAAATGCTGCAGGCATATTCTTGATATGCCCGACGCCCAGCCCGAGGTACCGGTAGAGCATGTCGCGGTCGACGAAGCTGTGCGCCCGTCAGCGAAGAAGGCGACGCTTGCACTGTGCTTACATGTTAACATAGAGCTCGGTCCAGTCGCCAGCGGGGTCGCGCACGACAGAGCGCGCAATATAGTCTGTGGTGCGCTCCAACGCGAACCGCGGCATGAGGTGACAGGCGCGAAGGACTTGGTTGGGATCGACAAAGCCGAAAGCGTTGTCCGTAACATGCGTGAAGCGCACTCTCGGCAAGCGAGTGATGGTCCACGGGTCCTCCTCGTTCGTTATACATTCCAACCGTCGCACCCATAGGAACTCCATCTTCGTAGGCTTCGGGCTGAGAACCGGGTGGCTGACGTTGGCATGGAAGATCCCATGCACGCGAGCATACTGGAACGGGTGGACGGACGGATCGTCCGTGTCTGCGAGCAGCATGATATCGCGCTTCTCAGTGTTGGAGTTGATGATATCCTGCCCGCGGCGCACATCGTAAGTCGTATAATTGAACGATGCGCGCGCGTGCTGATATATGCTGTAGTTTGAGAGCTCGATGCGCCGCAACTCGTCTTCTCGCGCGCCCAGCGCAATGCCTGCTGGCGCAGTCTTGAGCAGGCGGTCATAAAAATGCTCGAGGAGATTTGGAAGGAAATCCTTGAGCGGATGAGGACGTCAATCGCGATATGCAGCGGAGGGAAACGGCGCGCGACACGAACCTCGAAAGCCTGGTCTCCGGCATGAGACGTTATCCACGGCCCGTAAATAATGCGGTTCGACGTGTCGGGCGCGATGTTGTGATGCACCTTGGGATCTCCAGTGGTAGCCGATTCATCGTGCATGCCAGGATCCTCCGCGACGCGCAAGCCGTGCGCAAAGTCCATCCCTCGCAGATTCTCACGCCGGTTTGAGATCTTGATAAGCTGCGGCTCGAAGTTGTTTTTGTTGGTCCCTGAGAAGTCCGTCTTGCGCTGGCGGTGGCCCAGCTCGGTCTGCAGAGTGTGAGTGGGAGAAGACAAACGAGGCATACAAACTCACATGCTGGCTAGTCCACGAATCAGTCGTTCCCACACGCGGGATCTCAGACGGATAGTCCCCAAGAGAGTGCCACTTGTACGTCGTAAGGTTAAATGTTTTTGCTTTTCGCGTTAGGGACGGAACGGGCTCGCCGTTCTTTGCAGCGCGCGCCGCTGCGGCACGCTGCCGCTTGGCGAATTCTTCCTTCGTCTCCATCGTCTGAAACTGCGAGCATATATTTGCTGAGAAGCTGCGCATTAGACGTCCAAGTTGGCGGGTAACGTTATGAAAGATGTGCAGCGACGAATCGGTGTGCATCCGCGACTTTGCCAATCCATGCCATTTCAGCATCGTGATGAGCACATCGTGGATGGCTGAATCGCATTGCTCGGGGAAGAGACGTTCAAAAGCCGGGATAGCGCAGAGGAGCATCTCCTCGTAGTCGTGAGCAGTCAGCCTGGAGAGGTCCGAAACGTTCGTGGGGAAACGGCGAATTGTGTCGCGTCCGAAAGTAGACATCTCGCGGTACCTGAGAATGGTTATGAATGTATCCGTACAGTTGCATCCTTCGAGCTCACTCACCTGCGATTCAGTTCGATGATGAACTCTTCGCCGAGCGTATGTAGAATTCGAATCAGATGCGCGAAGAGCGCTTTCCACACTCCGAGTTCGAACTCGTGCATTAGGTCGAGCACCAGGAGCTCGAATACATCGATATCAATGTTCTCCAAGTGCTTGGAGAACGCATTCTGAAATTTGAACACGTTGAGATGCTTGTTTCGAGAGTATGCCAGCCCACTTACCTCGGTGGGAACCCACGAGCGATCCTTGAGCAACTCCTCGACCTTGTCACTCCCGATCACGTACCCGAGCTCGTAGATAATGTGCCTAGCTTCATCTACGCGGTTCCTACGGTCTTCGTCGTCCTTCCGCTTGCGTTCCGCATCGGCGCGCTGTTTCATGTCGGCCGGTTGACCCATGCGATGGACATCCTCTTTCCGAACCAAACATCGCGGGCACGGGCAGTTACCCATATCGCGGATCGTTGCAAGAAGAACCCTTTACCCCATCAGACTACATGGAGATGGCTGAAAAGGACTTACTTCTCAGGATAGTCCGCCGAGTACGTGAAAAGTCGCGGGTAGTGACGACGAGTAATGCCGTCGGGCCCGGTGATCACAATCCCGTGCTCGTATGCGTGCCAAAACTCATCATCGAGTATGAGTTTGAGAATGGCGTGATAGAGCTCGCGCTTGCAATGCGTATGAAGCGGGTTATTCTTGCTCTTGCCGTGCGTTGTCGTATGTGCCCGAATGAAGTCTGCCAGTGTTTCTGGCAGCTAGGCCAAGTTAGCCCGACTATTTCTCAGTGTCTATTGAACGAATTACCTTCTGAAAAAACGCGATCGGGTGCAAGGCACCCTTCGAAGGCATGGAACGCTCATATTTGGACTGGTTTCCGAACCAGAGGTAAAGCGGCCAGAGTTTCGCGTTCCCGAACTGCGTAAGGTGCGTCTCGTCCGATCCGAGCATGATAGCAGCAATGACACGAGGTAGCTTGCACCCAGGCTCTGGTGCAAGAGCCTGGAGAGCGTCGTGTGCGGCCCGGAAAGCAGAGGAGCTATATAGCTCACCAAATACATTCTCCTTCAGCCAGCCTGGCATTGGCGGTGTCCAGGTCTGTTTGAATGGGATATGGTGGAAGAACGCAGCTACTGGGTCGCTGCCAAAGACCGACTTGATGACCGAGACAATAGACCGATGTAGCACGCCCGGGACGTCAAACGGGAGGCCAGCAGCATCAGGAGGTCTCCCAGCCTCAGCGCGCGGTCTCGCAGCATTGGCACCTGGTTTCTGCCCTGTTGGCACCTTGATCTGAACGGTAGAGCGCTTCCAGCCACGGCCAAGGCTGTTTCCAAGCTCGCCGTCAAGTGCGAGTACGTCGTTGATGCTGTCCCAGGGAACACCGCGCAGATCGTCGGCCCGGAATTCGGGAGCCAACAGAATCGAGAGAAGCGCCTGAAAGTCGGTCTTCGACTTGTCCCGCGACAGATTAAACCAGCGCCCAAGCTGCCACGAAGACCAGTTGGGATACGGATCGTAAGATGGTGCGTTACTCGTCGCGTCAGACTTTGCGGTCGAAACAGGGTTCTCATTGGTATGCAACACAGTGGTGTCGTCAGGCTGGCCGTAATAGAGACGGGAAAGTCCAAAAACATTGGCCTTAGTCCGCAGGGCGTTGAATCGAAGCCTGACGTTGCCTGCAAGGTGCAGGAAAGACCCAATAACACGGGGTAAGAAGGCGACTGGAGCGGGGTCATCTGAGTCCTGCAGAGGCTCGTGAGACTGTGCTGCAGCTTCGTCAGGCTCAGGAAGGTCGTCCTGTATGTATCGGGTGGGCAAACGGCGCTGCCGCGGCGGCAAGATGGGTTCGTCAACTATAATAATGTGAGACTTGAGCCTAATTGTAACCTCTGAGAAATCTCACCATTTTGCTCCACTGCAGCTTCTGCCTGTGCCTCAATCTGTTGAAAGAGGTCAAAGAGCGGGACAGAGTTGTCTTGCTGATTGTCCGCCGGAAATGCGTCCGGATTGATGTCATCGCCTTTGCAGGCTTCAGGAGCAGTGGACGATGCAGGAGCTGGACGCCTAACAGAGCCCGAAGCTGTAGATCCGCGGTGGGAAAGTCCTCGGCGCTTGAGAGGGAAATTCTGGTATCCATCATGCATGAGAATAGATGTAGACACACTTTTTTTCAACACTACTCACCCCTTGGGCATAAACCTTTGGACGCTTGGCTGGATTGAGGGTTGCGGCCACCCCAGGATCAGGAGCACTGCGCTTGTGGCTACTAGTAGCCACAAGACTATCAATACTCGAGACATCCTCGTGCGCTTGCTTGCACTTGCGCTCGTGTCGCGTAAGATCGGCATCGCGTTCAAAGATTCGGTCACAGCCCTGGCAGCAAAGCTCTTCTGCACTCATGGACCTGTTGCCAAACACCAGATAGGCGTTACACTTCAGTGCCCGAAATGACAGCGGCGGAGCAAGCGCGAAGCGATGGGGAGCAGTTAAGCGTGCTTAGTCAGATCACGCCAATGCGGGATTCACCGACAAAGTATAATCTCAGCTTGAATTCACCTATTCCCACGACTGCACGTGCTGAAAGCGCACAGACCAGCAACGGGGATCACCGACCCCACTCACCTATAAAAGACAGCCGGTTTTGTCGCATTTTGCCCATATTCCCTCAACACACCATGAGCTCAATTAGGCGTCGCATCGCTGTACAGGCAAGCAATACACCCGCTGCACGTAAACAAGCGCGGACGACCAACAAGTCCCCGGGCGGGTCTGCCGGCCCGTCGGCAACAAGTTCACCGGTCCAGCAATCAAACTCCGCCATCCAAACTCAACATGCTCCCCCGACGTCGCCCCCCTCGCAGTCCCCCACTCCACCTGCCTCCACACCCAATGCCAGCACCACCACGACCGATGGCGACGACGCTGCCAATGCCGGTGTGAAGCGGTCGCATCCTGATGATGAGGACGACAATGAGGAGTACGCCCAATTCTACTGTCTTGATATGAGGTTGGTTCACACCATTTTTGTAGAATGCATCCAATTGTTCGCCTTGGACGGCACTGGGGGCGTACGGGCGACTGCTACGCCAAGATCAAGTTGATGCTCAAGCTCGGCTTTGAACGTCGCAAAAAGATTGCCGAGGCGCAGTCTGTCGACGGTGCTGATGTCGAGGATGACGATGAGGAGGAAGAGTATGGCATAGTGTATGTGTGCCTTCTTTTCCCCTTGAGTTGCATGCTAATAATCGTCAGTGAGGCGCGGCACATCGCTGCCTTTGAGCGCGCCATGGAGATCGAGCCAAACCTCGAGCAGCACATTTCGGAGCTGGGCGCCAAGGCCGTCATCATGATGGTGCGCCCGCGGCTTTTTTTCATTCCTTCATCACCTTACACGCGAAATATGTAGATGAACACCGCGCGCCGCAACGCTCGCGGCGAAGATTTGAAGAAGATCAAGGACAACATCACTTTCCCTCGTTTCCGCGAGTGGGACCCGCCGCTGCCCGAGCCCAAGGACAAGAAGGCCCGTGGGTGGAACCACCCACAGATTGGCCGTATGTTGTGCCCTGTCGAGTATGATTTTTCGGATCCCGAGTTAGTTGACTGCCAGCACCCGTTTCCAATTCTAACGTGTTGCAGGGTTCAACACAAGCTCAAGCACCGTGTGCTCCGCCCGAGTCCGACACTGTATGCACCATTTCTCTACAGGGACGAGAAGATTCACAAGAATAAATTCCGGGGGTTCACGAAGAGCAAAGGACTTGGCAAGGTACGTTGTCGACATGCGCGTCATTAGCAGACTCTAATGCACTGCTACAGGTGGGCCGCATGCTCTTCACGGGCCCAAACACGATGAACGGCGGCTCGCCGCAGGCATCATCCGTCGCGAAGCAATACGACATGACGGAGATGAACATGCCTGCCATCGCGTACACCTGCATGATAGTACATCCCACCCTCCCTGCTGGTCATTCCGATAGCTGACAATTGCTCGAATCCCGCAGTATTACTTTGCACTCTCGTCGGACGAGAAGTTCGACCCCGAAGGCAAGACGGGCTTCAAGTATCGGCAGTTTTACAATGGCCTGTTGGATCACCTCGAGGCCCTCAACGCGCGCCAGCGCAGCATCGTCCTGACATGGTGGAACAGGTACGTTGTGTGTCTGCTCCATGCGCTCTGCTGACATCCAGCTCAGGGAGGTCTTCCCCGATGATATCAACCCGACGACTGAGCTTCCCGACGGCGTGCTTCCCTACGCGCAGGAAATGCTCGACGCAGGTGACCAGGATGACGACGACGACGGCGACGGGTGCGGCGAGGGTTTCGACGCGCCGACCGGCGACGAGTCGGATGTCGACGAGCGCGGCACAGCAAGCGGTGGAGCGGGCGGTGCAGTGGGCGGCGCAGCAGGCGATGCAGCGGGCGGCGAGTAGACCATCGTGTTCATAATCTATATACTTCGTTGCTTTCATTTGCCGTTCCACCGCCCGAGTCTGTCGAGCCCCATGAAGCAGCCAGCAAGTTATTGCAGGGCAACAGCACTATCAGATGAACAAGACATGACCAGTACAGCTCAGGCAGCTGGCACATGGCCTATGTATGGCCTTTAGAAGACAGACAGCCCGCCATAATGCGGGAGTGTGGCCAGGGCCCCGCCACTTGGTATGTAGATGGCGTGGATGGTGAAATTCGTTGGCGCAGCATAATCGGATTGTCAGCGATGGCCATCGCGACACCATCAGGAGTCGATGGGCCCGGTTGCAATTGCTGATCATTCGGTGCCATCTCCGGCGGTTTTCCCCGATGTCGGACAAGTCGGAGCGCGAAAGGACTTCAGCATAGCGAACCGGCAGCTCTTGGGATTTTTTGAAGTCCCTTTTTCTGATCACCCACACGACCTGGCACTGGGCGCACGCGCACTGCTGGCCGTGCCCCTGGACTCTACTGAGCCCCCTGGATCCTCGTATTCATGTCCGCCGCCGCGAAAGCCAAGGGCAAGCAACCCCCGGCGCGAGCACCAGCCGCGTCGACGCCCGCGCCGTCCCAGCCGCTCCCAGCGCCGCCGCCGACGCCCGAGCCAGTCGCCGCGCTGAACGGCAAGAAGAAGAAAAAGAAGAAGGGCAAAGCCAAGGCCGGCGCGACCCAGACGGACCTGCCCGCGCCCGTCGACGACGACGAGCTGGACGACGAGGACGGCGGCCCCGGCGCGCACACGGGCCTCAGCCCCGAGCTCGAGTCGGTGCATCTGAGCACCACGGCCTCGCTCTCGGCGTCCATGACGGCGTCGACGCGCATTGCAAAGCAGGCCGAGCTCACGCAGCACGCCGAGCAGCTGTTCGAGCACATCGACGCCCACGGCCTGGCCGAGGACGACGACTACCTGGCGAGCCTGCCGCAGAGCATACGCAACTTCATGCGCTCGACCTACGCCGCCGCCGGCAACGGCGAGCGCATCAAGCCCCAGGCCATGTACGCCGCGTTTGCCCAGGGCATGCTGCAGGCGGGCAACAAGGCCGCCGGCGGCCAGTTCCAGATCGACCCCAGCTTCTTCGCCGACCCGCAGCTGGCGGCCGCGATGGAGCAGATGGGCCACGTCGCCGCCCGCCAGACAGTCAACGCGGCCGCGGTCAGCGAGCTGCAATACGAGGGCGAGCTGCAGTACGACGACGAGTACTTCTCCGAGGACGACCAGGACGACGACGGCGGGGTGCCGCCGCCGTCGCCTGTGGCCGCCCAGACGACGACGACAGCGGCGAGCAAGAAGAAAAAGAAGAAAAAGAAGAAGAACAGCGCCCAGCAGCAGCAGCAGCAGCAGCCCGCCGCCGTCGCGCCGCCGCCGTCGAACCCGTTGCCCGTGCCGCCGCCAGCGCCGACGCCAGCGCCCGCGCCATACGTCGCGCCAGCACGGACCGCCCCCGCACGTGCGCCTCCACCGTCCTCACGTGCCGCGGGCAAGCAACCCATGACCTATGCGCCCGCGCCTGCAGCCATCCCGCCCGCGACGCGGACCAAGGCGCCCGCAGGCTATCACCCGTCGCCACCGTCGTCGAACGCTTCGCGCGCACCTGCGGCCAAAGCTGCACCGCCGCCGCAACCCAACAAGATATGGTCGACGAATTCGTCCGAGGAGCGGCAGCGGATCAAGGAGTTCTGGCTCGGCTTGCGCGAGGATGAGCGGCGTGCTCTCGTACAAGTCGAGAAAGAGGCTGTCCTGCGCAAGATGAAAGAGCAGCAGAAGCATAGTTGCTCTTGCGCCGTCTGCGGACGAAAGCGGCATGCGATCGAGGAGGAGCTCGAGGTGCTTTATGACGCCTATTACGAGGAGCTCGAGCATTATGCCAACCGTCAACAGCAGCACGAATCCTCAGGCGGCCGTATCCCTGCACCGCCGGGTCCTGGCCCGTTCCCCGGCAGCGTCGAACTCGACAAGGACGGCGCGCTCGTGCGGCACCATACTGCTCCAGCCAAGAAAGCGCCTCCCGCGAAACAGGAAAGCGAATTCGACGGCGAAGAGGAGGACGAGTATGACGATGACGACGGCTACGACGACGAGGAAGAGGAGGAAGAGGAAGAGGAAGCCGACGACGAGGGTGAGGACGAGGACGACGATCAAGCGCCGCCGCCCAAGCCTCGCGCGCCCGCCGCCAACACACGGCCCAAGGTCAACGGCGTCAAGCACGCCCCGCCACCTAGAAAGGACTTTTTCAATTTCGGCAACAGTCTAACTGTTAACGGTGCGTGTATCATTTATTCTATTTCGCATCTGCTCATGATAGTATACAGGTCCTGGCGGGATTCTGACTGTCGCTGATGACCTGCTCAAGAATGACGGCCAAAAGTTCCTCGAGATGATGGAGACGCTTGCCGAGCGTCGCATGCAGCGCGAGGAAGAGGCCGCGGACGCCGTCGAGATGGAGAGCGACGAGGAGGACGATGTCGAGGGTGAGGAGGACGACGAGGACGAGGAAGACGAGGAGGAGGATGAAGATGATGAGGAAGACGAGGTAATGAATTGTTTGTCCTTGCCGTTGCCTTCGCTGATGTTGCTACCAGCCTGCCATGACCGAAGAGCAGAAGACGGAGGAGGGCAAGAAGATGTTCTCCATCTTTGCCGCTCGGATGTTCGAGCAGCGCGTCCTGCAGGCCTATCGGGAAAAGGTCGCGCAGGAACGTCAGCTGCAACTTCTCCGCGAGCTCGAGGAAGAAACCAGGGCGAAGGAACGTCGCGAAGAAGAGAAGCAGAACGCAAAACAGAAGAAAAAAGACAAGAAGAAGTGCGCTGTCGTCTGCTATTCTTTCGTGTCGCGTGGCTCATCGGATTGCAGGCAGCTCAAGGAAGCCAAGGACCAGGAGCGCGCGGCCCAGGCATCCAAGAAGGCGGCTGAGGAGGCGGCTCTCAAGGCCAAGCAGGCTGCGCAGGAAGAGGAGCAGCGCAAGAAGCGCGAGGAGGAGCGCGCCAAACGCGATGCTCAACGCCGTGCGCAGGAAGAGGAGAAGATGCGCAAGGAGGAGGAGCGTCGCAAGCGCATCGCGGCCGAGAAGGAGCGCGAAGCCGAGCGGGAGCGCCAGCGTAAGGAGCGCGAGGAGAAAGCGCGTGCCGAGCGCCGTGAGAAGGAGGAGCGCGAGCGCAAGGCTAAGGAGGAGCGCGAGGCCAAGGCCGCTGCAGAGAAGGCCGCGAGGCTTGAAGAGCAGCGGCGGCGCGAGCAGGCTGAGCGTGAGGAAAAGGAGCGGCAGGAGAAGGAGCGCAAGGCGGCCAAGGAACGCGAGGAGCGTCTCGAACGCGAGGCGCGCGCGCGCCTTACTGCCCACAACCGCGCACAGCAGCCGCCCATGCCCCGTGCGATGCCGACGTCGCCCCGCGCACCGACAACGCCCGCGCCTCGCAATGCGCCTTCAATGCCGAGTCCCGCGCAGCAAGGCCCGCCTGCGAACAGCCCGATCGCAGGCCCGTCAAACTTGTCGCCGCGCCCGCTCGCGATGTCGCCCGTTCAGCAGCTTCCGCACCACCACCAGCTACAGCATCCTCAGCCTCAGCAGATGCACGCCATGCCCCCGTCAATGTCGACACCGCCGCCTCCTGGCCCGATGCCGATGGGCATGGGTGGTCCGCCGCCACATGCGCCTCACCCGCAGAACCATGGGCTCCCTCCCCAGTTCATTGCTGGCGGTCCAATCTCGCCTGTCATGTCTGGGCCAATGTACGGCTTCTCGCAAGGACCGCCGCCGCCGCAGATGCAGCAAGTCTTTGGCCGTCCTCCGCCGCTGCCGCAACAGATGGCACCTCCCATGCCATTGGGTCCGCCTGCGCCCATAGGCCCACCCAAGGCATTCGCCACCGCACCCGGAGCCGGTGTCCCTCGGCGTGGATCTACCGCGGACTATGGTGCCGTTCAGCGCCCGCGCGGTGCCACGATCCCCAAGGGTCCTGGCGGGTCGCGTCCCGGCAGCCCGGAGCAGGTGCTCGGCAGCTCCGCACTCGTCGCGGACGACGACGAGCCGATCATCCCTGCGAACTCCGGGCGGCGCGTGCCGCTGACGCCCATGTGGCGCCCGCCGTCCGCGCACCCGTTCGCCACGTCTCCGCCGCCCACTTGAGCTGTCGTTCTTTTTGTACGTGCCCCCCGCGATCTCTGATCTTTTCTTATCCATCCCTCATCCATCTCATCCCCTGAGAGTCTCGCATCTTGTTCTCTGCTCTCTTTTGCCATCCACTCAATGACTCTTCGTATCGCTCGCTTGCTTTCCTAGTCCACCTCCCATGCAGCATGAACTACGAATACAAATGTCCGAAACTCTCAAACTCGTTGCGTGAGTCCTGAGAGTTGTGCGAGGCCACCCACTCCACTCAGGCAAATCGTGGATGACAGAAGACATCGAGAGTAACACTAAGATTCATGCAGCATTTTGGCAACTTGTTTACATTCACAATTCCACCTCCGCTACTAAGAGCTAAGGACAAATGCCACGGTGGCACAAATAGGTGGATATCAAGTATGATATGTCTTCACGATTGGATCAGGAACACCAGGTCAAGCCTGCTGCCCCCTTACAACGTAGCTGTCCGTAAATACGGCCTTACACGCGTGCGCTGCTACTCGTGTCACCCTCTGAGGCTCTTTCCTTCCTCGTACGACCTCCTCTGATTACTGAGCGCGTTGGGATGGAACGAATACAATCTTCACGAAATAGATAAACAGAAGAACCCTCCTCCTCAGAATGCGCCTCCTTTGGCTGCGTTAATCCAGCCAGAGTCTGCACGGGGGAACTCCCATGACATGATCCCGCCTTTCCAGCCTTTAGCAACAGCAGCTGAAACGCACTCCCCGAGCGCCTCCGGTGCCATGTACCCATCCTCCGCATCGTTTGGCCCGCCAGGCTTCCCAACAACTGCATACGGTCCATTGTTAGAAATCTTGGCAGGCTAATGGAAAATGAACGTCGAACGGGACGCACCTATCTTGTCGAGCGGCACACCATTCTGAGCGAGCTCAAACACACTCGTGCCGGGCCAATTCGGTGCGGCGTCAAAGAGCGAGCCGCAGTCATTGTAGTCGCCCTGGTTGTAAAACTGCATGTTGTAGAAGTCGATGAGATCGCCCACCTCCTGGTGCACACGCAGGTACCCGCCGCCGGGCCAGCGGTTGTCTCCCTGGAACCACGGTGCGAGCGGAGCGTGTGTCAGGGTGTACTGCGGCGAAGGGAGCTCCTGCCGGAGCGTCTTGGTGAGCTGGATGATGAAATCCTCTGCCCCAGAGCCAGTGTTGAAAGCATCGAGGTCTTCGAAGTCGACGTCGATGCCGTCCAGATCATCTAAAATTGAATAGAGCTTGTCAGTCCACCGAATGCGTCTCGGCATGTAGGTGATGAGAAAGAACTCACATTGCTTGACGAAGTTCGCGGCGCGCTTAGCCACGTCGTCGGGGTTGTACCCCTGCGACACGGGCTGCTCTGTGGCGCCGAACAGGGACAACACGATCTTGATCCCTGCGTCGCTGTACGACTGCTTAATGGCGGCGCGCTGCCCGTCATCGAGCTGCTGCCACGCGATGGCGTTGTCCGCCGGCTTGTCGGACAGCATGAACGCGATGTAACTGCAGAAGGTCAGACTTCTGAGACTCAGAACTGGAGGGAGGTACTCGCAGATAATTCCATCCTTGGAAGGCCGACGCATCCGGCCACTGGTCGAACCATTCGTCCGCTGGATACCGACTGAGTAAAAAGGCGCTTCGTTGTGACGGAAGGATTAGCATGTACGCACCGTATACTACGAAGTGGCCTCCCTCCCCACCAACGCCGCCGCCACCGCTAGGCGGAGGCGTGACAGTGGGAATGGGTACCGGTGCCTCCGTGGACGTCGGGTCGGGCAGTTGCGTCGAATGGCACTTGCGTTTCGCCACGCGGGTTCCATTTACGTAGCGACGGTGAGGACGAGCAGCAGCACTGGTGAGAAGAAGGGTTGCCGCCGCAAAAACTTGAAGTGGAAACTTCATCGGAAAATAAATGAAAGCAACGGGAACAAAATGGCCACAAGAGGGAAGAGGAATAAGAAGACGGCCTGTGAATGTAGGCCTCTGCGTGGTATTTATGGCTTTCTTTGCCCGTGAAAGCGCTGATGCACTGCCCAGTGTCCTGAGTCTTGATAAATTTGCTGTACAACGTGCCCAGCAGTACCCTGAACATCCGGTGATCCTTCCGCGGCAACAAGTGAATCTTTGTCTGCCACGAGCGAGCAGTGGTTCGATAGAGCGAGCTGAGCGTGTATTTGCGCAGACACGCGCGGGCCCTGCAGTAACGTGTCAGCATTGTGACAGACATCGGAATCCGAGGGCGTCGGAGGCTTCACGGCGAACTTGAGATGCCCGGAATGCTCTGCAATCAGCGTCTCCAGATGCATTCAATGCGATGGAGAAAGGATACGCATGATTTCCGTTGCGGCTGGAACCTGCAGGAGGATAATGAGCCCGTGTGGATCTTGTATTCACGATCGCGTCAAGAATGTGTATGAATTCGACACTACATACTGCGCATAATTGTATCATGAGAACTCGCTCGCCAGTGAATGATGCGAGAAGATACTCCTCAGCACGTCGGACGCGAAGCTTTCGACGCCGGGCGATTCTTGTAGGACCTCCACCCTCACAGTTCCGTTTTCGCGTGGGAGTGGATCATGTTCCCCGGAAACTCCGTCTCGAGAACGGACGGTGAGGTCATCTTCAACGAGCGAGGAACTACTGGCGGTCAGTAATCGTCAACTCGCTGAAATACGAAGCTGCTCGCCGTCTGTCCACGACCAACATCCCACGCGTATGCTCTCCGACGCGTTCCACAGCGAACGTGCGCCAGGTAGACTTCCAACCAGGACGCAGATTATCGGCATCGTCGTGCGAGACGACGAAGTACGCAGCGAGAGGGTCATGCATCTCGAAGACGTCGCTTGTATACCCGAGCGAAGCGAGCACACGGCGCGGCCGGGCAAGAATCGCAGAAAAGAACGCCGCGAGCAGGGTGGCCGGAGAATCCTGGATTATGGCCGAGAAAGGGAGGGTGTGCCGCGATGTGATATCCAGCGGGACCAGCAGTAAAGGCAGAGTCCCGGAGGCTGAGAACACAATGTGGGCGGCGTGGGGATCGGCGAAGACGTTGAATTCTGCGACGGCGGAAGTGTTTCCGGGCACTTCGAAGTTCCCGCCCATGATGACGATGCGTTTGGCACGCGCGAGGGTGGCTGCGTCTCTCATGTAAGCTCGCGCGACGTTCGTCACTGAGATGGCTGAGTCGTGGTGATCTAGTGAATGAACCTGTACCATGCTTACATGGGCCAACCGCGAGCAGAGTGACAGTGCCCGGTGGTTCTCTCTTCAAGACTTGGAGAATCACGTCGTGCGCATCGGTGGCGGTTTCTGATATCCACGGCAACATCAAGGGTCGAGAGAAGCCGTATTCAGGATGCGTTTCTGAGATGTTTGAGAGACCATCTGCGCCATGCTGCTGATGTGAGAGACCCACAACTGGTTATGTAATTGGGCACGCACAAAATATTCGGCAAGCTCCAATGTTCCTTCTAAGGGGCCTCTTGCACCCCTGGCTAGAACACAAGGGGGACGCGAGTTTAAATGCTCAAAACGTCCGTCTTCGGGATGCTGCTGGCAATGCCGCTGGACCATGTCAAAAACCTTCAGGACGTTGTTGTACGCGTGATCAAGGTCTGTGTTGCCTACCACAGAGTCAGTTTGACGCATATATCATAAGAAATGTCAGACGTACCAAAAGTGACAGTTATAGCTTCGAGCTGGACATCGGCGGAGACAAGAAGCAGAATTAAAGCGATCACATCGTCGACGCCAGGCTGTCTGCACGAGTCAGCATAGGAGCGCAAGGTTACTGGGCATTTTCACATCGGTGTCGAATATCACGCTGTGTGTCATCGTGGTTGATGAGACAGAGCTTATCAGCGGACTTTCGTTCCGATTCAGCAGTGCGGAGTTTTATGTTCTTTTACCTGTCCTTCTTGCGCCCGCCGCCTTGCGCATGCGCAGCCTCGTCACCATCCATAACGCTCACGCCTCAGATAGCTAACGACCTGCGCACTGAGCTTTACCAGCCAGAAATCGATATTCATTACGTCTGGCTGTCGTCTTCCGGAGCCTCTACATCGCCTTCAAAACTAACAAGATGGCGCGTGGCAAACGCGTATAAGCCTTGCAACGTTCCTTTACCGAGCAATGCCCGACCTGGGGACTCTTGGAGGCTCTTGATGTGGGCTGGAGATCCGAAGCCACCGGCTGCTGCTTGTCTCAACGATTCGACCGAACTCGGGCGTATGCCGCTCGGCGTGCTTTCTATGCCTGTGACCGTCATGAAAAACAAAGGAGGTGCCACGGACAAGAAGCAGGAAGAGATCGAGCGCGTATTTCGAGTCGGAATTGCTACGTCCGCGACGTCAATTCGAATTCGCGAGAATACATCATTTGCCCTGGACAAGGTCTGTACCGCGCATTGACAGTTTGTATCCTGTGCATAATGTAAGCTTAAATTGCACAGAAAATGTGGGACTCGGGTCTTGGGCTAAGTGCATGGCTCGTCCAGACGCTGAGTGCGGAACACGAGCGTAACACATTGGTCTCTCGCGTCCGTGACTGCCTATTGCAGCAGGATTGTTCAGTACTCGAACTTGGTAAGCTCCGTGAACAGCACTATGGCTAGCTACTCAAGTAGTTCATTATGTGGCTCAGGGACGGGAACGGGCTTTGTGTCGCTCATGCTTTACGCTCTCCTGTCTCGTTCCAGGTCGCGCGCACGCATCCTCGCCACGGATCTGCGTACGTCTGTTTCTCCTCATTTCTGCTTAACTATCTGTCATGCTGATCTTTGGGCGGCAGCGTCTGCATTGCCTCTCATTGATCACAATATCGCAGCCCTCAGAAAATCTGTTGAAAGACCCACTGATCACGAGTTTGAATGTACGGTGACCATCTCCAGCGGCGTGCTCGACTGGGACGACCCCACCATTCCGCCAGAGGCCGCTCGACCTAATGTCGTAATGTGCGTCTTATGCTGGCTCTTCGCGATTTGTAACATTGACCGCGCGCAGAATGGCGGACGTTACTTATAATACCGCTGCATTCCCGTCGCTCGTAGTCACCCTGCAACGGCTTAACCCGCCGCTGCTCGTGTTGGGATATAAAGAGCGCGATCCCGAAGAGAGGGGACTGTGGGATCTTTTGCAGGCGGAGAATATCCAGTTGACGCTTGTCGACGATGTGGCGGGCGCGGGAGGTGCACCGGTGGAAATTTGGATTGGGGTACGGGTTGAAAGGGGGCCTGGTAAAGAGGCTAATTGAGGGTACGTGAAACCTTTTCGCTCGAGATGGTGTTGAGCTGTTTGCGCTAGATTTTCTCAATGCGAACCACATATGCTTTCGATGGGAGCGCACGGGAACGGTCTGGGGATCACGGCTCGTCATGCGGTTGACGCCGCAGTTAAACTCTCGTTTAAACATGTTTAAGATACGTCGAAATGCCGCATTTTGCTTACCCTCTCGCCTCATTGCGCATCTATCTGGTCCGACGCGACAAGCCCACAGTTATTCTACGCTTGATCCCGCACCTGTCGCTGCTTTCAGGGGCATTCAAACATCCAATGTCTCAGTGCCGGGCACATTTCAGTTCGAACTGGCGGGATATTTTAATGTCGACCGCGGCATCGACGCCGGATGAGCGGCACCGGTCTCGGGATTTCCGCTGTGACTGAACCCCTGGTGCGCTCTGAAATCTCACTCCTTATATATTGTGACCCCCGCATGCCGTTCTCTGCCATCAAAACGTCCCGAGCTAGTTCTCACTCCAGTCACTCTCAACAGTACACTCACCACAATGTCTACCGAGATGTTCACCCTCCCCACCGATATCTTCGCCCAGGTGGCGACATCCTTCACGGCCATCGATTATTCGGCCCATCCGGACGTCGTGCTCGCAGATGAGAACACCGACCCGGACGATTTCATCGTCGAAGGCATCAACTTCACCAAAACCGCAGAACGGATGCTGGAGGCGAAGGAAGATATGCCTGACATGCCTACCCTCACCAGAACCTATTCGGATACTTCGAGTGTCGCGCCGACGACGCCCGCCCAGGAGGTGGAAACCGTCGCGCTTCGCGACCTCGAAATTGTCCCCTCGGCTGTTACGACGCAAAACATTCCCGCTATTGCGTTCGACCTCGAGGCCAAGTCGACTACAGCATGCCCGCCGCTTAATCCAGAAACTGACTCCTTCTACTATCCAATGGCGACTTTCGACCCCATTCGCACACCGTTCCCGGAGTTCAGTGCTCCTGCGCCGGTCGCAGTTCCTCAACTGCCCTCCTATATGGCCGCCCCGCCACAGCCGATGGTCTCTCCCTACGATATTGCCCTCTACTACCAGCAGCTCATTGCCATGTCTCAACTGGCTTATGCAGCGCAAGCTCAGTACCATTTGCCGTGTGCGCCCCGCACTGCGGGACCAGCGCGCACATCCAGCAAGGCCAAGCGGGCTCGCGCCGCTCCCTATGTCCTTTCTAGGCCAATCATCCCCACCGAAGCCGTGCGGCTCGGACAGGCCTCTGCGCGGTCGATGGCCTCGCTCGTCACAGGATGGCAGCCTGAGCCTAGCGAATCGTCCAAGCCGAAGCCGACCGTCGCGCGGCCGCAGGGCGGAGCGCCCTTCTTTGCCTATGCACCTGTGGCCCAAGGGCATGCCTCTTCCCGGAATCCCCCCAGCATCGATGCAGGCCGTTGAAAAGAGGGCGGATAATATTGGTGCTCCATTGTAATTGATAAGTCAGTTTCTCGAATGGAATTTCGCATCGATTCCATATCACATGTGCGTCTGAAAGAACCATTTTGCTGCGTAAGTTAATCCTGTACACAACACAAATGCAGATACCGTAGTGACCCCAGATCCGACCAATCTGACCGTTTCTCTACCTTTCCCTCCGACCCTCCCCTTTGTTTTCTACAAGGCGCAATTAATCACATTTGAATGTGCGTCTCAAATTTAATCAGAATTTTCGGAGGACGGGATGGCTGGCAATGGGGTGGGACGGGAAGCGGTTAAAGCCTCCGGCGCGACGACCCGGCATATGGTGGGCGTTCATTTCGTACAGATTCCCCTCCAAATTGTCTCTCGGGTCTTAGAATAGACTCTAATAAACCACTCTGTGAGGTTATAAGGGAGGGTCTTTCCCAGGTGTCGAATTATCGAGCTTGCAAGCTCGGCCGGATCCATCGGCATAAAGCTTTCAGCTATTGCCCTCGAGTAAGAGCTCATTTCCCCTCCATTGCACCACAGCTATACACAAAGTATATCAATATCTTGTTCTGTAAAATTGGGAAGGGAGGGAAGCACTCCTTAGAGCAGGAGACACGAAAATGTACAGTTTGGTCGCATCTAGGGCCGGCGCCGGATCTGGTTTTTTTTTTTTTTTTTTTTTTTTTTTTTTTTTTTTTTTTTAAGATCATATATTGTCCATGAGGCGGAGCCTATGTGGACATGAACATCCGAGATACAATGATTGCAAGCTACATGTATAAATGTCTGTCAGGGCGTCCCCTTTATAATCAGCCGCCAGTGCTCGGAGGCATGCCTCAAATGCCGTTTGCAGTGCCGTGCTGTACGTACGCACGACAGGCTCGCGGCGGACAGGCGGGTGATTGATGACTACGTTTTTGCTGCATCGATACGTCTCTGCGGCTCCTGTAAAAGAGAGAGTTGTGAATCTACTCAATTCTCAGCGGAAATCATACCGTGTGTAGACCGAAAGCGGTCCGTCTTCGCTACAAAGCGCAGCAGGCTGCGCATTCCTCTCTTTGTGTAGAGCAGCGTCGAAAGCTTCCCACCGTCGCGGCCTACGCGTGTCCTCATCTCCCAGCGCTCGTGCGAGTGAGCTGGGCATTCCAGAAGATAATGCCGTACCGACTCTGCCGCTCCGACACATCTTGGGCATAGAGCGCTGTCCGCTCGGTTGATGCGAGCCAGGTGCTTATTGAGCGGTGCGTGACCCGTTCTGAGCTGTGTAATAATGCTCATTTGTCGTCTGGGCAATGGAAGCAGCAAGCGTCGACTAGCGGTCGGCGTTAAGAGTTCGTCCAAATGAGAGTAGCGGTGGTACCGCTTCGAGCGTCGCCAAAGCAAGTGCCAGGAGTCTCTGAGGCTTTGAGTGTGCGCCTGTCTCAGCGCGGAGGAGCTTAGTGGCAAGCTGCGGCGAAGAATCGGTGGGAGGCTGTGGGTTGCGCTCGTCGCTGCTGGTCCGGAGGCCGCCAGTTTCGCCGCTCTGTCGGCAGCTTCGTTTCCCGAATCCCTTCGTGTCCAGGCGTCCAGGTCATGCGCAGCGGCCCCGACTTGACAACTGTGCTCGCCATTCTATGGATCTCGTTGATTAGATGCTGTCCGGGTCGAGGCCGTATCCGTCGGCAAGCCCTGATGACAGAAGTGTTGTCGAGCCCGATGGTGGATGGCCCAAAGTCCACATGCTTGCACAGGAGGTGCAAACCCATGAGAGCGCCGACGGCCTCGGCTTCGTACGTTGTATGCTCGGAAACAGTGCCAAGGTGGTACTGCAGCGACGCGATCTCGTTGCCATTATGGAATAGGACAGCTGCCGCTCCAACGTCCTGGCCGTCTGAGGAGCCATCGGAGAAGACCCGATACTCGTTTTGCTGAGCCGCTAGTGCCTCCGCAATTCCCGTTGCACGGTCCGGGGCAATGTGGGTGGCGAATGCAGACGTCCAGTCCATCGGGGAAAACCGTTTCGGATGGCCATCACTGGCGGGGCATTGCCGGGCTTGGCGCTCCTTCCAGGCACACACACCAGGTCGTGGCCATGCACACCGGACGTGGTGATCGCATGGCCGCGCCGCGTGTCGCTGGCCATCTTCGCCATGCATGGAGTCCCATTGCCAGTTCCTGCCGGGCAGATGGCCATCCTGTGGAAATGTCCTTTGCCATCGCAAGGTATGTACATGGCCAATGTCTTCGGTGCTGGCTCTGGCTGAACCCCGGAATTGATAGTGTACTATATGCTGGCTGCTAGCCAACCGATTGCGCGACGCAGGACGGGCCTAACGATCGCGCGCTCACGACCGCTTGCTCAGCGACGGGCTAGTTCGCAATCTACGGGCTTGGTGAGCTTTTAAATATGGGGCCCGCCTCTCTGCTTGCTGTGTCTTCCGTGCTCGCTTTCTTCCACGGTGTGTCGTTATTTTCTGGAGCTGTGAATCTCGATGCTGATGATGCAAGATCTGCAGGCAATCCGCCATGGTGCGACGATGCAAGGGTTGCGGCGAGCCTTATGCCAACGCCCAAGGGCTCTCGAATCACCATCGCAAGTGCAGGAAGTACCGCCTCAGGTACAATCTGATTCCTCGCTCGCATGCGACGGCGGAACCGGCAGGCGCTTCGTCGACAAGTGACCCTCTGCCGTCCTACCACTCTGGCCCACGCAAGGACGCCCGCAGGCGACCAAAGAAGGTGTGCCGTATGTTCTGCGTACTATTCTCACCGCTGATGACAATTAGACGACGGCTCCCGCGCCCGCCTCCGCTGACGAGGCAGCCACCGACGATGCAGTCACCGACGACCCATTCACCGACGAATGGACCACCGATGAGGCGGGAGAACCTATGGAGATCGACTTTGAACCTCTCGATGGTGTGTATGGCTGCACTTTTCTTCTATCAGGTTACTAACTACGTATGCCAGACTTCCCGCCGTCAGATGTCGAACCAGAACTTCTGGAGCGGCATGCGCGCCCCAACCGCGGTAAGCTACCAGCGAGATACGTCCAGGACGCTCTCCCAGAGGGCCCTGCCCCGTTCATCGAGGAGGACGAAGGAGACGATGAGCACGAAGAGGGGCCGAGCGCTAGACGCGTGTTGCAGGTCGGATCTGTACGCATTCGCCTCGACACCACCCGCACCGAATCGAACAGTTTTGGCGTGTCTCGCCGTTATTTTGGGCGACCAACGTCCGTGCCTGACGAGTTCACGCCGCTCGAGGATATGCTCAACGACAACGAAGCGCCATCCGACCCCGAGGGCGACGCCGACGAAGATCAGGGCTCGTTGGCGGACCGCATTGCAGAGGCTATCGCACCGTACCCTAACTTTAGCTCCTGGCTCTTCAACGAGCATCACTGGTCTCACGACAAGCGCTCAAAGGAGGAGCGTCGTGTGTTCATCCGCAACGTCCTCCTGCACGAACTCTTTGATACGGAGGAGTTGAGAGGCGTCAATTTCGACGCTCTCGATGAGCAGCTTTCTCGCTGGGATCTCGACGATCCGTCTCTCTTTCTTGGACGCGGGTGGAAGCGTTCCTCCGTCCATTTTGAGGTTCCTCACGGCGTCAAGCAGAACCCACCGCCTCAGAAGGACACGCTCTTCGAAGCACCCAACATTCTGCACCGCTCAATTCCCGACCTCGTTTGCGAGGAGTTCTCCAAGCCGTCCGGTGCGGCGTTTCACTACACACCCTTCGAAGAGTACTACACCCCTCCTGGTAGCCACACACCGGAGAGGATGTATGGCGAGATGTATTCGTCCCAGGCGTTCATCGACGCGCATGAGCAGTTACAGAAACTTCCCGCGGAACCGGGCTGTTCCCTGCCTCGCGCAGTGGTCGGTGTCAACCTCATGTCCGATTCAGCTCATCTCACCGACACGGGCAACGCCCACATCCACCCTTTCAATGTTGCATTTGCTAACGAGTCTATGTACTCGCGCGGCAAGCCCTCGAACCATTCCGTCCACCCTGTTCTCCATCTGCCCGCCGTGCGCATCTCTGCTTCTTCGCGCATCTCGTTCTTCTGACCCTCTAACAGTTGTCCGACGCGGCTCTCAGCGAGTTTATAACCACTTTATGCGGGGAGAAGTCCATGAAGAACCCGATTTTTACCCACTGCCGCCGAGAGTACTTCCATGCGGCACTGAGGCTTTTGCTCGACCGTGATTTCTGGGAGATGTATCAGCACGGGCGGGTTGTCGAGTGTGCTGACGGCGTCAAGCGTCGCCTTTACTTGCGCCTTTTTGTCTACAGCGCAGACTACCCCGAAAAGTACGTCAACTTATTTTCATCGGCTCCGTCAAATAGTTGAACACTGCGTAGGGTTCTCATCGCAACAATTCGCGACGGCGGACTTTGTCCGTGCCCCCGCTGCCTTGTTGCAAAGACCGATTTGGACCAGATGGGCACGCCGGAGGACATGGAGGCAAGAAGAACTCGGCGGCGTTTTGACGATCAAACCCGTCGAGCCAAAGTTCGCCGTGCGCGGAAAACATTTCATGATGGATACGTGGTGACGAATTCGCACGCCGAGAAGGAACTGAAACCAGAATCATATGTGGCAATCGAGGTCAGTGCTCCGAGACATGTCTCTGTTGCGCAATTTGATGAGAACCACTCCAGAACGCGTTTTCAGTAAAATTGGATAATGGAGTCTTTGTGAACGTCTTCGATCTCCTCGTCGTTGATCTCATGCACGAAATTGAACTCGGGGTCTGGATTGCGATTCTTGCGCACCTCATTCGCATTCTATACTGCATCGGGCACGAAAAGGTCCAGGAACTCAATAGAAGGTGTGCCTTATTGTTCGCAGCCATCCAATTTCAACTAACTGCACAACTCTCAGATACCGCGATGTGCCAACATTCGGCCGCGATGTCATACGACTGTTCTCGGACCATGTCGCAGATATGGTCCGGATGACCGCACACGAGTACGCGAATATGCTCGAGGTATGTGCGGAAATGTGTCGTTGGGGCATGATCTCATGTCCGCTAGTGCTCGCCGCCTTGTTTCGAGGGTTTGTTTGGGGAATGGGACGAGGAGATTCAATCCCTGTTATTCACACTTGCCCGCTGGCACAGCTTGGCCAAGCTTCGCCTACACACTGAGTCGACGTTACACCAGCTGAGGCTGGTTACAATTGACTTTGGCAACGCCGTACGGCGGTTTCGAGACGGATGCTGCGAAGCGTTTGACACGTACGAAACCCCAGCAGAACAGCAGAAACGTGTGCATCGCGCAAAGGCGGCGGCCGCCGCAAACAGCAGTGGAGGTTCTTTGTCTACGACGGATTCAACTCGCCAGCAGCGCAAGTTCCACGTTCAAACCTTCAAGTTCCACTCGATGGGCGACTACGCTCCCACGATCGCGAGCCTTGGCTCGACTTATAATTATACTACAGCGGTCGTGCGTGCAGCTGTTGATATTTGTGTCATTTCCCTGACTTTCCGTGAAGAACGAGCTTAGCCACCGTTCTCCTATCTCAGCATACCAACGGTCCAACAAGCGCGACTTCGAATCACAGATTGTCAAACAGGGCAATATTCGTGCTGCCCATCGCGATATTCAGACCAGGTTGGATTTATTGAACCTGGATAAAGTCTCACCGCCAGTTGCTGCCAAAAAGCGCTCTGACGAGCATGACGGTCTCGTCAGCGATGGGAGTTCGCACCACCACATCGCCGCAGACGAGGGACAGGCAGTATATCTCAGAGATCTTGACCCTCGCCGTACCAATGACATGGCACATGACGTGTGTCCTCTCTCTCTCTACGCATTCCAAGTCTCAATACACATGCAGTACTTCAATCCTGCGCTTCGGGACTACTGTCTGGCACGTCTCAAAGGCGAAAAGCAGATTGCTATGAAGTTTCCGGATGACGAGCGCGAAGAGATTCAGTTCATTGGCAACCGCATCTACTCGCACGCTCGGTTTCGCGTGAATTACACATCCTACGACATGCGACGCGCGCAGGACTGTATCAATTGCAATACCCGGAAGTGCAACATCATGTTGCTTGCAGACGAGGACGAGGATCCATCTGCATCCTCGCGTCCTGCGCCGTTCTGGTATGCGCGTGTCCTTGGCGTTTTCCACGCTCGTGTCTACCATCCCATCCTCACGGAGAACGGGGCACGACGGCTTGACTTCCTTTGGGTACGCTGGTTCGGCGCAGATCCAGACTTCAACTCGGGCTGGGCTGCTCGTCGCCTGGATAGAATCGGCTACGTGCCCTCGTCCGATCCAGACGCCTTCGGGTTCCTCGACCCCAAGCTCGTGCTGAGAGCGGCTCACATCATTCCGGGATATGCATACGAAGTAACAGATGACCTGCTTCCTTTATCCAACTACAGTGATACTACGCAGGGCGACTGGCGATATCATTATGTTAATCGGTGCGTTGGGAAGCGGTCATGACGCACACTGCGAAACTCACACTTGCGCAGATTTCCTGACTGCGACATGATGCAGTGCTTCACTGGTCTGGGAATTGGACATGGTCCAAATCGCACGAGGTATCCCGACGTCAGTGAGCCCGCAGAAATCCACGACGATGCACCCCGGCTGTCGCCGTCTGAGCAACAGCAGCCCAACGACGAAGGTGAGATTTTGGACGATGATGTCCAGGAGGAATACCCGGACGATATACAAGAATACGAAGAGCCTCAGGAGGAGGAGGAGGATATAGAGCAGAGACTTGCCGAGCAATGGATATTTTGATGAATGTTACGTCGCACTCACATTACTGCGCCATAATACCGCCTCACTGTCCTGAAAGAACCCTGATAATGTTGAGATTATGCTAGTGCATAATAGGTGACCAGTGGGGGTGAATTGCCTACATGCCTGGTGTTGTGAACTTTGGATTGCTTTACTCCCGCTTCATCACAACGCGGTGGGGGAATTACTCCGGAGACCATATGGTGCATTTGGCGATATATAAGCTAAAAGACGCAGCATTTAATGCTGCTGACTTGTCTTCATTCCCCCATCTTTGCCGTCTACTCATGCCCGAACGTCGTGGGCCCTTGGTACCCAAGGCAAATGGCCGCCCAGTCGCTGCTTCTCAGCAGCAGTCAAGGAGGCAAGCCCCTGCAGGCCAAGAAAATCGGCCTGTGGGCAAAGGCAACGGGGCAAAGGCAGCTCCAGGTCGTCCAGCAGTCACTGATCCTCCGAGGACCACGGGCGGTGCGGCCGCAAATCAGACTCCGAACCGGACTCCAGCTTCCAACCGTACCACCGCGACGCAGCGCGTCCAACCTGCTGCGAGCAGCGCAGCGCAGCGCTCCCATCCTGGAACTGGCTCTGCTGCTCGCCCACCTGGCGCACCAGCCCGTCCAGCAGCCCCTGCCAGTCAAGTGGAGCCCGCACAAGAATGGGCCGCTGCCGAGGAAGAGAGCAAGGACGAGCACGAGACGCTCGACCCAGAGGATGACACCGCGCTCGGTAAGCGCAAGCGCCCTACGCAGGAAAAGCACTACCGTGCGCACGAGGCAAGTCTAAGGCAAGCTGCTCTGTTTTTTTTTGCCTGATGCCCTTGTTCACTTGCTTTCGCAGCGATAACGACGCCCAGGCGCTGCTTACAATTGGGCGGATTGCAGGGCGATTCTATGTGCCCTTCTCGCCCTACGAAGCCGTTTTTCATTTCGGGGCAAAGGTCAAGAAGGAGGACGTTGACGCGGGCAAAGTCAAGCCGGGGTACGTCTGCCATCGCCGCCGATTTTATTTTTTGATAATTTCTCATAGGCCCCTGCACTATTGGCGTCAGTGGGACTCGCTTATCAACGGGTTCCCTGAGCTCCAAGATCTGCTCGACCGCTTGGATTCGGGTTTCATCATCTGGAGGGTGCGGGCTCCGTCGCTTTGTTTTTCAAGCGTGTCACGGTGTGCTGCATACACCACCGACCAGGAGGCGTAGCCGACCAGGAAGGGTACTCAGGAGGGGAAGGTCGAACACATAATAGACCAGATCCAACCTAGGGTACATCCGAGGGCAATCGCCGGTACATATAGTCCGATCGGAGGCAAACCGGATCCGAACGCTCCAGACAACAAAGGAAGCCAACCAACACCAAAGAGAGGTCCGGAAGCAATGGGAAAGGCATCGGGGAAGTCACCGAGGGTAATCGGGAGCCAATGGAAGCAATGGGGGGTAAAGGGAGTCAAGGGAGGGTCAAGAAAGAGTGAAGCGTCGCGCCGAAGGCGCAGAACGGCTCCGGACGAAGGGGATAAAGGATGTCCGTGCCTATGGAGGGTATCGGGCGGGTATCCGAGACAGACCGAGGTGTCCTTGCATGTATGCACGCACTGACACCGGGGGCGAAAGGCGCCGACGCAATGGCGAGCGCAGCAGCGAGCGCAACGCGTCGGCGAGCGAGGTACGGGCGCACCACCCAACAATCAACACTCCCACTCCATCCGGACAGCCTCCGGACCATGGACTATGCCGCGCGCGGACCGAGGAGAGTGTGGCGGCCGAGGTCCGAGGTGCCGGAGCGGTCGAGCATCCAGGGGACAGAGGGTGACGGATGTACGTCGGCACGATCGTTGCAGCTTCACCTGTACTCCCAGCGCACACCGGCCATGCAGGGCAATACCCGAGGTGTGGTGTGCGGCATCTCCGAAGGTGTAGGCCGTAATGTGACACCGAGGAGACGGACCGACGAACGGCTACACACTGGTTGGAAACCAACGCAGCGGTGATCGACAACAATGGCAATAGCGCGTCGCATCCAAGGACCGAGGTTGACAGGGGTCCGGTGACGCCGAGAGAAGGTAGCCGAGGTGCCAGCGGTCCGGAGAGGCATGCGGAACGGGTATATCGGTCCGACGGAGCGGGTGAAGCGGCGAAAGAGATCCAACGGAAGCGGCGTATGGGCAAGATCGCCGCGCACCGTAACAAAGCGCTGACATTCAGCCAGCTCACTGCATATCGTACGGCAACGCGCGGCGAGGACGTGATGCGCATCAAGGACGAAGTGCCCTTCTGGTGCGATTGGGAGCCGACCATCACAGCCGCGCAGAGCAACCAGAAGCACCTGCGCGGTCTGTCGCATGGCGGCATGGGCAAGCTGATGCTGCCGCTGGAGGACGACTTTGACGAGTACGTGACCCGCAGCATTATTGTATTGTCACTGACGATCCCTAGCCCTGCCACTGCACGTGCATACTGTGACGGCGACAAGAAGATCAAGTCCAAGGTCTTCCCAAGGCTATTGTTCCCCCTGCCAGACAAGAAGGACGCACCGGGTAACGACAACGACTTGCCCGCCGAGGAACAAGACCCGGGATTCCTGCGGAACGTGCTTCCCCCTAGGGTACGCTGCATTCTGGCTGTGTGGAGCACTGCACTTACCGGCATTCCAGGCGGCCAAGTCACTGCTCTTGGGCCCGAAGGCTGCTCGTACCGGCACGTCCAAAGGTGCCGCCAAATGCGTTGCCTTCAAATTCAAGATCAAGTTCGTCACCAAGGCCTTCGTCGCCTACGTCAGCTGTTTGGTACGTTCTCGGACTCGTGTGGGTGCTGTGCTCATGACAACACAACAGCTCCGCTTTGCTATCTCGGCGGAGGCTGAGTTTTCCGCGGGCGGCGAGTACGGCTTCCATTACCAGAAGCTGTTCAACCGCATTCTCGCCACCCTATATGACATCGAGTCCATCGGCCCGGCAGGCGAAGAGGAGGTGAACGACATCCTGCAGTGGTGGGAAATGTACGTTGTATGTCTCCTGCTTGACACCGTTGCTCACAAATTTCTTTAGGCAGATCTTTGGCTCCGATTTTTCCCTTCCGGAGGACGACGACTCGTCTGACGACGAGGAGAAGGACGACGAGAACGCGGAGCCCGACGCCGGCACCCGCACTGCGGTACTCGCCCGCTACACAGCATTTGTCGAGGCAAAGCGGCGGCGCCTGGACGCCGCTGGCAACGCGACTGGCGGTGCAACCGCCGACGCCGACGCCGACGCCGACGCGTAGTCAGCCATCGTGTCTTACTGTACCGTATCGACCGTAGGTTCATTTGTCCTTGTTTATTTGTATTTGGCGTCCATGTCGGGCTAGGTTCATGGGCCTGTGTTACACGTTACACCCATTATAACTAAGTTCACGGCGGCAAAGGCCAGCCACTCACTTGAGATACAACACTGTGTCTGTGGGTGGCATACAGCATGAATTACATGTACTTATATAACCACAAGTTTGCCAGCTGTTCTATGCAACAACGGTGGCGAATCCGTGAGGATGAGGAGGGCGACAGGCCGGAAGCAAACCGGAAGTCCAGGTCTGGACTTTCCGCGGAGTCAAAACTAATCCCGGATATAGTTCCGGCGTTACATGCGAAGTTCGCCACCTGGATGTTACACGTTACAACCCCTATTGCTAGGTTCAGTTCGAAGGCCTCCGTTACGCGTTACTGAACCTACGGTCGATACGGTACAGTATGCCTGTGCTCGTAGTTCATATGCAATCGATTTCATTTTATTTATTGCATCTGCTCGTGTGTGCCGTCAATCGCAACCAATCAACTGAGCTAACAGGCCGGCGTGCACGACGTTCATGACGGTGCCCAGACTATGGCAAATGTATTATATGCTATGACAAGTCAGTGCCCACTCAGCGGCAATGCTATGTCCAGTGTACAGGCAATGATCTGGCGGATGAACCGCCCATGGCATTGCCAGGAGGGAGCAGCATTGCCATACGACACATTGGGATTCACTGCGTGCGCGAGATACCTGGCCGATCCAGGTAGATGCGGCCACGTCTTGTCGCAGCTCTGGATGCGCCTTATGTATATATCGCCCAGCAAGTTCTTAGAAAACTAAATACTTATCATATGCCTTGCTCTGTATACGCCGACCTCCAGCTGCTGTCACTTTGCCCTCCTGTAGGCAGGAGTATATTAGCTAGCCTGCATTATCCAAGTTGCTGGCTACGTCGTCCAACCAGTTCCAAGTGTTGGCATGCTAGCTGACCTGGCCGATCGTGTTGACGTCACCTCGGACTGCTCAGATAGGAAGTATGGGCATATGACCCCGCGTCGGAGAAGGCGGAACAGGCTAGATCGGCTAGATGGCTCCGTCCTGCACCTGGCCAGTTCACTTGCACGCCGGTTCTTGCAACGCCGGCAGGGTCATCTACTATGATCTGGAAGGCCAATATGTCAAGCTTTTGACTTTGCATCTTTTGCGGGCTTCAAGCTCGCTCTCTTTCTCCCGCACTTGCAAGCCGGTCCTGCAGCGGTTGGTGGTGACTTCCCTCGCGCCGCTGCATGCTTCAGTCTCGACTTATCTGGCTCTGTAGTGCTTACCTGGCCCACAATATCCGCCCACACCGCTGCACTCAGTCTACATCTTTGGGCCGAATCGTTGCCCTCGCGAGTCTGACTCAACGTCTTCACCAGCAGTATGTCGCCAAGCCCGTATTATCAATTCTAAGTGCTCATTACCAGTATAGTATGAAACAAAATGCGCCGTACAAATGCCAGTTCACGAACGCCTGCGGTACCTCGTCAGCCGAAGCCGTATAATCGGCCAGCCGCTGCTCAGGTGCGTTTGATATCGCAGGTATATATCTTACTGACAATCAAAACAAGGCCAGGGAAGAGCAGCGCTGTAAATGCCGCCTATGTCTCCTTGACGACCCTCTTGGTCTACCAGCTGACGCTCGCACTATCTTGCGACACCAGAAGAACGACAGGCGCATGCGCCAACTCGCAAGCTCGTCGCAGTCCAGCATCCAACCTATTGCCCCAATGTCCCCTCGTTTGCCGTCGCCCTCCTTGCCTGTTGCATGCTCCCCGACCAACGCAGCGTCCCTGATCGACGTGCCCGGCAGCTCGCAACTCCCTTCTCTCGTCAGCGGCATATGCGATGGCTGGATGGATCTCGACGGTCCTGTCATTCTACCACCAATCACTGCGTGCGCGACAAACCTGGCCGAGAACACTATACGAAAGCAGAGCGTGTCGTCGACGTTTCCCGGAAAAATGTTAGATCACCTAACCAACGGTGCCGCAAGTCGCTCCTAGATCAGCTGCAGCTTCACAGCTTTACCACTGGCTAGGCATCATAGCAGCAGAAACGGCAGGACTTCACTAGGTAGCCTGACTGGTGTGAATCAGCTTGGACACACAAATCTATGCCATCTAGACGGTGCGGCCGGCTAGATGACCTAGAGTCCGGCAATCTGTGCGGATCCACATTGCCTGCCACCGTCCAGCAACCCACGCGTCCACATGCCCTGGTTATTAAGTACTCCATGGCAAGTACAGACTTTGGACTTCGAGCTTTCGTGAAGCTGAGGGCAAAGGATACATGAAAATTTTTCAAACTGCGCAGGCCGCTCTTGCCCTCGTTCATGCTTGCTCCAACGCTCGCTTCAGTACCCGGCTCCAGCCACGCCTCCTGTAAGCCCGATATTGCCTGCGTCGCTCCACATCCAACTCATAGGCTCTTTAACTACTGCAGTTTGCCGTCGCCGTTGCTGCGACGGCCGGGATGACGCAGCTACCGACGACCACCCCTGGGCCTGGCCCTGACCCTTGCTCGCGCGCGCTGCTACCCCGTCTTCACAGCTGCGTGTCATCATCCCACTCCGCGCCGCACTGACAATATTTTCAGCACACGGTTGAAGACCTCGGCGTCGCAGCAAGACACAACCTAGAAACGTTGACGACCGCCGTTTCCTGCCTGGCACCGCACTGTAGTACCAGCGGTAAGTCGTCGCAGACGAATGTCTTGAGTGCGCGGGGCGGGCTCACCCTAGTGCAGGAAATCTTGCCGCATCATCGCTCTGACGGGATACCTCGTCGCGGCACCTGACTCTATTGAGTACGCGCCGTCACCCCTTCCCCTGCTATTGCTGCAGGTTCATACTAATTATGCCGCAGGCCCATGGACGATACAAGGGCTACTGCAATCCCCGTACGTAGCTTGCCTCTTTATCGTCCGTTATAATCGTCTTCCCATGCTGACATCGCTTTAGATTCTCATCTACGCCGCACCGCCGCAGCCCCTGCGGCAGCACTGCAGGGATTCCGTTCGCAGCTATGCGTCAAAACGCAGGCCCTGATTCCGCAGGCCTGTATGCTCATCAAGGCGTCCGCAACGCATGGGAGCCTTTCCATACTTCGTATCGATAATTTATATATTTCCCCGCTACACTTTCTGCGCTGTATCGTATCAATTCCAATGCAATATAATCGTTTCCCCCATATTTTCTGCCCCCGAAGTACCGCTTCTGAATGAATAAATCGGGAAGCAAACTGCAAACGGAAGTAATGCTTCCTCTAGAATGAGGACAAACCAGGCCGACTGGAGAGCCGTGTATTAGGTTGAAGTCTAAACGACCTAGCCATGAATCTGCCAGCCGAGCTGGACGGCCGCAACTTGGGAACCGTGCAGCTGATCTAGCGATCTCGGCTGGGCCTGGATGTTTTGCCGCGCGTGCTGCGCATGTGGTGCGCGGACAATATCTCTACAGAAACATAGCCAATTCCGTTAATTTCTAGAGCAAATTGTAGAGTCAAATGTGGGCCACAAGTTACAGATGCAGGGTAAGCCAAATAGGCAATAGAAAGATGTTAGGAAAATTATCAGTATTCTGGTATGTATAGTTCCGTGGACAGCCACGCGCGGCACTGCGCGGCACTTGCGCGGCACTGTGCAGCACCCTACCACCACACCAGCCCAGCACCTCAACAACACATTATGGACATATCTCATGGTTTGGATGTGCACCCCCACACCCTCTGACCATGCTATACTCAATGGTTTCAAGTGGGGAGGTTGCTAGATGCCTGGGCACCAATGCGCGGCATGCGCGGCACTTCTCCTGCTGGGTTTGAAATGCGCGGCACCCCTTGCTGCTTCAACCACAGCTTCTGTAGTTCTGAAACTTGTCCAGAGCATCATATTAGACTTATATGATCCACATATAGTCAAGAAATAGTGTTGGATTGTATTAGTTCATGAGATGTGGTTGAGGGGTAAAACTGCCCCTTTACCACCCAAGCCCAGTGCACACCCAAAACATCATTTAGGCATCCACTATGGACTGGACTAGCTGGGACCAAGCTATGGAGCATGTCCAGACTGTTTGTAACACTACAGATGCTGCTGAGGGCACTGGGTGCACATGCGCGGCACGCGCGGCACTTCTCCTGCTGGGTTTGAAATGTGCGGCACTCTCTCCTGCTCCAACCAAAGCTCCTGTAGTTCTGGAACTTGTTCATTCCATGTTATTACACTACTTTGTTGACAATGGTACAGCAGAAAGCCTCTAGGGTACCATGGATAACTCCAAATTGTCGAGGGGCAAAACAGCCACTTTAGCACCCGAGTCTGAGGCACACCCAAGACACCTTGTTGGCAACAAGATAAGGACTGGAATAGCTGAGATAGTATTATGGACCAAGTCTAGACTGTTTGGAAGACTTCAGGTCTTGTTGTGGGTGCAGGGTGCACATGTGCAGCACGCACAGCACTTCTCCCACTGAGTTTGAAATGCGCGGCACTCTCCTCAACTCTCCCTAGGGCCTCCCTAGTTCTGAAACCTGTTCAGGTCATGCTCTTGTGATTAAGGGGGGCCAAGGATATGGTGAGAGTAAGTGCAGAATCTGTTAGCATTTGAGCTTATGTCCGCGCTCCGTTCATATGGGCGTCGGAGTTCATTCCGTTCCGCATCCGTTTGTCCGCAACGCTCTGTAGCTACACGCGGGACAAACGGAATACCAACCAGACCCTTCGCGCATCGGGCACGGCGAAAGCTAACACAAACGGATCACGGGTGGCTCCCGTTCACCAAAGCTACGTTGCGGTACGCCCTGGTCAGAGGATCGGCGGCCGCTGGAGGTTGCGTGCTGGTCAGGGGATCCACCGCCTCCACCCCTGCCCCTGGTCAGTGGATCGGGCAGTCCTTCGTGTTGCTGGTCAGAGGATCCGACACCCACACCGTCGCCAGAGGGCGCGGTGCTCGCTTTGCTTATCTCAAACCTTGTTTTGTTGATTCGGGTTATCCCGATCCCATCCTCTTCTTTTCCCCACGCTCCGCACCTGCCCGGCCCGCGCTATCTCCCACATGACCGACCACATCCGTGCTGATGGCTACTCCATCCGGCCCCTGTCGCTGTCCAACTACGAACCCTGGCGCCAGATGCTGCTCGCCATCGCCGATGTCCGCGGCTACCGCAAGATCCTCGAGGGTACCGCCGCCGTCACCGATTACGACTCTTCCGCTGCCTATGCGCAGGCCCAGACTGCCGCCAAATCGCTGCTTGTTGTATGTGTGGGCTTTGACATGCTGGGCTACATCAAGGACTCGGACTCGGCTTCGGAAGCGTTTGCGCGTCTGCAGGACACGTTCCGTCCGAAGGGCTTCGGAACTGGCTTCACCCTCTTCCGCGAATTCTTGAAGATGCATTTCCATGAGGACGACACCGGTGCGACCTGGACTGGCCGTGTTGAATCCAACGCAACCCGACTTCGTGGACTCGGCATCACGATACCCGACTTCCTCGTTGTCTACGTCATGCTCAACGGCCTCGGCTCCGACTGGGAGGTTTTCATCCAGACGCTCGATGGTTTCGACAAGAACGCCATGAAACCGGACTACGTCAAGCGTCGCATTGTTAACGAGTGGACCCGCCGCTCGTCCGACCGCAATTCGGGGATCGACGAGTCGCGCGAGGAGAACCGCGCGCTTGCTGCCCGCTATCGGCCATCCACCTCGGCCACGAGTTCGGGCCCTCGGCGTCCTGCACGCCCCGCCGCTGGTGCATCGCGCACCCCGAGCGGTGAGAAGACGTGCCACCGCTGTCACCTGCAGGGCCACTTTGCCGCCGACTGCAACATTCGCCTTGAGGGCGACCGCTTCATGACGGACGAGGAGCTCGCTTCGCTCTCTGGCTCCGCGCACGTCGCAGCGCTCACAGCGTCTCCTGGTGACGTAGAATCGTTTACCGGTTTTGAGTGGTAATTTCCTGGGGGAGTATTCTCTTCGCGCGTCCAGGGGGAGTGTTAGCATTTGAGCTTATGTCTGCGCTCCGTTCATATGGGCGTCGGAGTTCATTCCGTTCCGCATCCGTTTGTCCGCAACGCTCTGTAGCTACACGCGGGACAAACGGAATACCAACCAGACCCTTCGCGCATCGGGCACGGCGAAAGCTAACAGAATCAGTTGGCCTGCTCTTGTACTGGCAGCCAAGTTGGTGGGCAGGTCTGTGCCTAGTATTCCACCCCTGAATACTCATAGCATGCACTTCTCGTGGTGTCCTTAGCCCCCCTTAATCACAAGAGCATGACCTGAACAGGTTTCAGAACTAGGGAGGCCCTAGGGAGAGTTGAGGAGAGTGCCGCGCATTTCAAACTCAGTGGGAGAAGTGCTGTGCGTGCTGCACATGTGCACCCTGCACCCACAACAAGACCTGAAGTCTTCCAAACAGTCTAGACTTGGTCCATAATACTATCTCAGCTATTCCAGTCCTTATCTTGTTGCCAACAAGGTGTCTTGGGTGTGCCTCAGACTCGGGTGCTAAAGTGGCTGTTTTGCCCCTCGACAATTTGGAGTTATCCATGGTACCCTAGAGGCTTTCTGCTGTACCATTGTCAACAAAGTAGTGTAATAACATGGAATGAACAAGTTCCAGAACTACAGGAGCTTTGGTTGGAGCAGGAGAGAGTGCCGCACATTTCAAACCCAGCAGGAGAAGTGCCGCGCGTGCCGCGCATGTGCACCCAGTGCCCTCAGCAGCATCTGTAGTGTTACAAACAGTCTGGACATGCTCCATAGCTTGGTCCCAGCTAGTCCAGTCCATAGTGGATGCCTAAATGATGTTTTGGGTGTGCACTGGGCTTGGGTGGTAAAGGGGCAGTTTTACCCCTCAACCACATCTCATGAACTAATACAATCCAACACTATTTCTTGACTATATGTGGATCATATAAGTCTAATATGATGCTCTGGACAAGTTTCAGAACTACAGAAGCTGTGGTTGAAGCAGCAAGGGGTGCCGCGCATTTCAAACCCAGCAGGAGAAGTGCCGCGCATGCCGCGCATTGGTGCCCAGGCATCTAGCAACCTCCCCACTTGAAACCATTGAGTATAGCATGGTCAGAGGGTGTGGGGGTTCACATCCAAACCATGAGATATGTCCATAATGTGTTGTTGGGGTGCTGGGCTGGTGTGGTGGTAGGGTGCTGCACAGTGCCGCACAAGTGGCTGTACACTGCTGCGCCACAGCCACATACTTTTTTTTGATAGTCCTCCCAATACTTGAGGAACTCTTTCCCTCACATGGTGTCTGGAGAGGGCTCAGTTTTCCCTGCTGATTAATCTTTCAAAATCTGCTTTCGCTGCAATAATCATGGAGATATGGCCTGCGCACCACTGCGCGGCACATGCGCAGCACGCGCGGCAAAACCTCCTCGCCCATCTCGGCTATATCAATATATTTCATCATCACTTTATATCCATGAGTCTGGCTAGATGACCTAGGAATTCAGCGGCTGAGCTCATCCAGATGCACTGGCTTGATCTAGACATACTCTGACATATATCTCGCGCACGCAGTGAATACCCCGCGTCGAGGTCGAAGAGGTGCCCGATGAGCAGCTCAACTATCGTGGCGCAGAGCCGCTGTCGTTGGAGTTCGGAACCATCCTGGTAGCTCTCGACACTGAGTTGGACAACACAGGCGCAGTTTCTCCTGCTGCTAAGGTGTCGGAACTACACCCCGAGGGCTCGGAATTGCATCTTGCAACGGGGCTGGATATGGTCCCCGACGCGCCAGTTATGGTCCCCATCGCGCTATCTGCTGCGCATACAGCATACGATGTTGAAGCTTCCACGGCACGCGCGGCAGGAGGGGCGGTGCCTTTGCAGTCATCCAACGCAAACGATGGCCGTAATACAGTACATGGACGCGCATTCCATACTTTGGACGACCTCGCGTCACTGAAGCTACCCCGAGAGCCACTGCGTGCCCATCCGCTTCCCCGAGCGCCTAATCTCCCGCCTTTCAAGGCCGCGCTTAACGACGCCTATGTTGCTGCTCACGATAAGTGGTACATCCGGTCTTTCTTTGCGCTGGGTGCCGTTCTGCACTACAAGTACCACGTCTCGCACATCGCCGTCAACCTCCTCATGTGGACGGTTTACACTGTTTTTACCGCCCTCGGCCTCCTGCTTCCCGTTCCGGGCCAACCAAATCTCCACAAGTTCACGCAGACTCGCACAGTCCTCAAGCGCCTCAGCCTCGACGATGCGGTGACAATTTACCCTACCTGTCCGAGCTGTCACTACATCGCGCCGCCAGAATCCCCCCGCGGAAGCCTGTGTGCAGAATGCAGCGAGCCGTTATTTGGTGCGCGCTCCCTCCTTGGCGCGCTTCGCGGTGCAAAACCAGCGCCCGTTCGACCCTGGGGCTACATCCCGTTATCGTACCTGCTCTCGGTCAAGCTCAGCGACGACGATCTCCAGCGGGAGATCGAGGCCGAGACATCTCGCAAGCGGCGCACGGGAGAATACCACGACATGCTCGACGGAGCTGTCATGCGTGATCTACGTGGGCACGATGGCAAGCTGTTCTTCGGCGACCACGACGACGACGAGCTGCGCATTGGCGTCACCATGAATGGTGATGGATTTGCGCCATTCTTCTCGACATTCCGCGACAACCATTCCACGACTGCGATTTCGTTCAGCATCGCAAATCTGAATATTGCCCTACGATACGCACACCTTCTAGTTCCAACTCTTATTCCCGGGCCCAAGGAGCCGACATGCCAGCAACTACAGCGCTACTTGGCGCTCATCGTGGACGACCTCATCATGTTATTCGAGCACGGCATTCTGGTATATTCACAGAAGTATCCCAACGGTACGTGCAACATGTTTCTTATTTATTTGCGGTAATCTGACGTACAGAAGGCCGTCGCGTGCGTGTGGCACTTATTGCTGTGGTCTGCGACCATCCAGCTATGTGCCGAACATGCGGGTTTGCCGATAAAAACCACAAAGTCGCCCCGTGTACGAAGTGCAAAATCAGCCAGCGGGAAATCAGCACTCGTGCAGGAGTTACCCAAGGTAAGCCTCTGGGCAAATTGCAGCGCTGGACTTCGAGTAACAGAGCACTGTATAGTGTACGAGGCGCGCAGCGGTGCGGAGCAGAAACGACTCGCGCTCGACTGGATCGAGCTCCCGGCAGACAAACGGGATGCACACTACGCAAAGCATGGGCAGCAATGGTTTGAGCTTGCCCGCCTGCCTTACTTCGACCCCGTTCGCCAAACGGTCGTCGGGCCAATGCATTGCTTGCTCAATGGTGTGCTCGTTCTGATGTCCGCGCTGTGTTTTGGCGTATGAATGACGTGCAACTGCCCAGGCTTGATGAAAAATCTCTGGTATGAGACGTGGATCAAGGGCCGTAAGGCCTTGCGGGCTGGCACCGAGGCCGGGACGTTACGAGAATTGGACTTCATCCACAAGTTGTTGAATACGGTGCGCACCCACTCAGTGTCGTAATGACTTTATCCCAATGTCCTACTTAGTTCGAATCCGCACCATGGGTTGGTCGCCTCCCAAAGCTTGTTGGGGAGCCAGCGGGCGGCAGTCTGAGCGCCGATGAGTGGAAACACATGGGGACAACGTTCGGGCCGATAGTGGTATGGTTATTAATTACTATGCTGTCTATACTTACTTGCTGCAGATCCCGCCTCTGTGGTACCAGACTCAGCCTTCTGTTGATGCAGAGCTTGCCGGCGCCACCGTACGGTACAAGAAAAAGCTTGCCGACCATGCAAAGGCACAGGAGAAGTTCGAGCTCTTCCTGTAAGCTATAACTCTGTGGTTCCACGATGTCGCTGATCCGAATCTGTAGCGCACGCACGACTGCGCCAAGCATTGCTACGAGCGCTCAGGATGAACAAGGTCTGCGGTGTTTTTGTCTTATTATACCTCTCTGACTCAGTTTTGAACAGCGGCTGTTGCGTCGCTTTCAGGAACTCGAAAGAAAACTAAAAAGGGCGCGAACCCCGTGTTGCCAGAGCCTACAACACTCGACGAATGGATGGAGCGCAACCCTGCTCCTCGTCCTCCTGCCGGTCTTTGTCGTGTTGAGTCGGAGGTACCGATGTTCCTCAGCCTATCTGCGGCCCTCCGCGTTCTACTCTCAAGGTCCCTGGCAACCAACGACGTCGAGCGTGGCAATGATCTGATGCTGGAGCACTTGAGGCGCTTCGCCGATGTGCGTCACGGAGAACCGAGCTGTGCAGAGCTGAACTCGTCTCAAGGTATATGGCGACACGTACCTCAAGTATAATCAGCACTGGGGTACGCATGTTCCACCTCAAATTCCTGACTTTGGACCAGTTTATGGCTTCTGGGAGTTTCCTGGAGAGCGTATCAACAAGACACTCAAGAACATCAACACAAATAATCGGCGGGCAGGTGAACTTGAGCTGACGATGCTTCGGTCTTATAACAAGGCCGCACGCCTCATGCACATGGTGTGTTACATGTGCCATACATGCCAACGGTGCCTCATGTCTTCAGCTTTCCATCGCAGAGCGGACCTGTGCCGACCCTGTGGAGAAAAGTATTCTATTACGCCTGTTGACCGACGCCCGTCAAGTTCGTGGAACCGTGGACGCTGTCATCGCATCACATGGCGAGCACGACACAGCAGAAATCGATGAAGCCGACGATGATCAGGGTGCTGCAAAAGACGATGGTATGCTTTGTGCTCGATTTATTCGTGTTAACGCCTGATTACCACACCTGCTAGAACTCATCGGCGAGCGCAGCTTCATCAGCGTGGGGCCACCTGCCACACTCGCATACCTGTCTGCTCGGGAGCAGCAGTCGTTGATCAGCCATTATCGAGCGTCAGGCTTCCAAGTTCACGCCGCATTCGATGCGCGCCAGCAGGTTCAAGACAGCACTGCTCTTTCCGTATACGCTCAGCCGCATGCCTTCTTGGTCCTCGACGGGCGCCGAATACACCCCGCATCGTCCAGTGGAGCTTCAGCATCGGCGCTTGTAAAGCTGCGCCATCGCAGCACTGACACAAGTCTGCGCTCGGAACATGGTGAAGTCCTCAACATCTTCTCACACAGTCATCTCTCCATGCGGCGCACCTTCGCAACGGTCCGGACCTTCAGGCCTTGCAATCCGGGACTCCTTCATGACGGCTGGGGGAGCTGGGCAACTTAGTGAGTGACATACTTTCATATTATCAGAACCACATAGATCGACTGGTTCACGCCTATGCAGCCCAGAGGTCGAGGTCAAGTACTGGCATGCCGATAAATACAGGGAGTTCAAGGTTATTCCTATTGAGGATATTGTCTGTCAAGTTGCACGCGCACGCTACGAAGATCCGGACCTTTGGATGACCGTATCGCTGGAACGGGTGAGCACCGCAGAGTTGATGCCAACTCGCTGACATGCACACAGCATCGTGTTCGTCGTTGAGGTAGCCAGCTGTCCGTTGTTCCAATCAGAGGTATGCCATCCAGTGCATGATGTAGGTCGAGGAACTGATTAATTATGCCGCAGTCGAGTAGCGTATAAAGTGCGGACATTATGCTATAGCGATAATCTAGATTGCCTTCCCTGTGTGCTACCCACAGCCTGATGCTCCTACGTGCGCCGTCTTCTGAAAGACCGTTCGATTACGCTGCTGCTGCTGCCGGCAACCAGTTCTTCTCCTCGACCTCTGTCGGGCCCCAGCCTTCTGGGTCTGGCACGCCATTCCATCCATCGGGGCACTCGAGGATGTGATCGAGTACCCACCATGAATCTATCATGCATGGCGGAGGCTTGGTCTTGGGTATCGTCGTGATCTCGCGACCGCATGGTACGCGCTTCTTGTGCTGTTGACCGCGCGTCTCGAATTGCTGATATATTTCGTCCAGCTTCTTGTAAACGACGGTGACCCACTACGACAGGTCAGCACACGTCCCAGCATTCGTGTAGAGACTAACCGCTGCACGCCACTTCAGCTGGTGCGTGCCAACGACCTGTGTACGGTGCGGTCCTGTACGATCGTCCTCCGGTACCTTGGCCGCATCGTAGTATTTCTTCAGAAGCTCCTCGTCCTCACCTGCAGACTCGTCGGCACTCATAAAATCAGGATCCAAGATCGCGTTCGGGCACCGTCCGTAGGTGCGCTTGAAGATCGCGGCTGCTTTGGAGCGCGTCTCATACTTCTGTGCGTTGGTCAGTGACGTAGGATAGACATGGTTTTTGCTCACATATGCCTGCAGTATCCGCATGCGTGACTTGTGATTCTTGACCTTGCGCTTGTCGGCTGCTGCCTCCTCTGTCTGTACCTTGTACTCCGTCTTCATGAGCTCGAACCGTTTCCGAAACAAGTACTCGACGACCTCGGTGGTGACCTCTGGGCAGTCTTTGATATGTTCGGTTGTGATGCGTGCGTCCTTCGACACGTATACGTGAGCAGCTAAACAATTGTGTTGCACAGATACGCACGTCCAGCCTCTCGCGCACCGTCTTGACGACGTGGTTCAACAATTCCTTGTTCACCTCGTCGCCGTGCTTCACAGTAAGGTCCACCTGGAAGGCATGCGCGCCGTCGTTGTCCTCCCTGATCTCGTTCGGTGCAGGGAGCTTGGTCCATGTCGCTCGCACAGCACGCTTCTCAAGTCTATCCTTTCGTGCAGCGGCACGCTCATCCTCCGCAAGCTCTTCGTCCGAGCTTTCTTCTTCGCCGTCGACGAATTCTCTCTTTCGAATCCAGAGCCCCTCGTCAACAACGCTTGCAACGAGCTTCTTCAGGCAACCCATCAGTATGCCATGCAACACTGTGTAACGTCGTTCGCTCAATAACGTACCCGCAGCTTCTGCAGTGCCGCCTTCTTCCCGCTCTGCGACGATAGCTGTTTCAGAGTCAATTCGAACCAGGCCCGCGGTTTACGACGCTTGGAAGATCCTCGGCCAGTTTCCTCGTTGCCTTGGTCGTCCAGCCGCCGCTTCAATGCTGTCACATCGGTCTGCAACGATTCAATGGTTGAACCCTGCTTCTTGAGGAGCTCGTTCGAGGTTGCAAGCTGCTGGAGCAGCAACGCTTGGACCGCGTCAGGCGCGCTGGATCCGCATCAGCATCGCAGAACTATCAGGGCTTGCATTACGGACATGGCTTGCGCTGGCCCTGGCTGCGGTGCCGGGCTCGGCGATGGAATTGCACTGGAGGTAGTGTCGGTATTGCTTTGTCTGGATCGCACGCTGACGACGTACACTCGATTAGAGCCTGAAAGCGCAGCCAATAGCTGGGCTAGGCCCGGTGCAAGCTCGATTGTGGAAGTGCTCGCCGCGTTGTTATTCATCTCGATGTGTGTGGGAGGTGTAGGATTCGGTTTGTATGGGTGGCGTGGGACGATGTGAATTAGAGTTTTGGATCTATTACACAAATCAAAGATTTTATAGTGGATTCAAGCGATTACGCAGGTCGGATAACTAGCCGCCCCAAGCGATAAGCGGTGTGATACTGTATAGCATGCTGCCCGAAGACAGATTCTATATGGTCTGCCCGCAGCTTGAAAAGGACAGACAGCTGTTATAGCAGCTTTGACGTCCACACGATCTAGAGATATTTTACTGGCGCATGGCTGGTCATTATAGCATCGATCGGCTACAAGACCTAGCCTTTGATCAGTTGGGCACGGCTGGCCCATGACGCCGCTTCTCGTTGTGCCGACTGCTAGCTTATGTAGGATTCTCGTCTATACCAATATATTTGATCATCAGTTTATATACGAGCCCTTGGCTAGGTGAGCTAGCTGCGCAGGGGTAAATGCGGCACCAGATGGTTTGGATGCGGCTGGCGGCGGAGTGACAGGAATCTCGCGCACGCAGTGATTGCCAGGTCTGGTGGCCATGGCCATCACCTTTTGATCTTGGCCTCGACGAGGCAATCCGCAGCGGGTTTCCCCGATGTCCGGTCGGGATCTGGGGTCACTACGGTACTCACAGCCTGAACAGTCCTCACCGACAATGGCTAAATTTAGTAGTCACACTAGGTACCAGTCGCTCGCAGCAATGTTGCATCGCACTGGCTTCAGTGGCAAGCGCTTTTCTCAGGATGTGGCATTCGTAGAGTGTGCTCGTCATGTTGCCACCCGTGCGCGGCTGTCCAAGAGTAAAGGATCAACTGTGTGGCGAACAATAAGAGTGCCTTGAGTCGGAGAACAAGGTCTTGCCATTATTATCTCGTGCATTCTTGCAGCATGGGACAATTCAACAGCAAAGTAGCCTTATATATGTATGCAGCAACAGGAGTACCAGGTTAGGATCCTTGGACCGCGGGTGAGTACGAGGCTCGGTCACGTGAGCTCAAGTCTGGTAAGCGCAAAGGTCACGGTCGAGCTCCTCCACCATCGTATCGAATCAACCTCGCCACTCACTTTCTACATACTCAGCTACACACGCATGAGTTGAAGACCCTGAAATGCTCATTTCACCTGCGCAAACAAACCCCGTAAGTATGGTTGCCAAAAGGCATCACGAGAGCTCGACTGACCGTGGTGCAGCCCATCTTTGACGGTGCGGAACCTACAGGGCATAATCGCACCGACAGTGTCAATTCGAATGGCACGCAAGGCTCGACGACAGCCGTTGAGCACGTCGACCCGCCACCATCGAACATTCCGCGCGCGATAAAGCGTCCCGCAGTCGGCGACGATGACCTGGACGACGTTTCATCCATCCCGGTAGCCAAGCGCCGCCGGGTACCCAATGGAATGGCCCCGGAGTCGACGACGGAGCTACTGGCTTCCACCCAGGAGTCGTCCACTCCGGCGGCCGCTCCAGTAACCTTTCCATCAGAAACTGCGGCAGCACCTGCTGTCTCGGACACCACCACTACCAACACGTTCCTAGAACGGGACAAGGTAAGCAGTGTCAAGCTATGATTTGCTCAACTTTTTCGTCTTTCTGACGCCCCAGCTTGCTGTTCAGGTTCCCAGTGTCCACAACGCGGAATCCGGCAGCGCGATGGACGACGCTGAGGAAAGAAGCACAGCGGACATCGAAGAATCGCCCGAGGCCGCAGTGTCATGGTTGCAGACGCCCAGCGCGGCAAGTCAGGCAAACGAGACCGCTGGGCCTCGACGACCTAGTATACTGTACAGCACACTCGCATGCCCGATGTCAACGATGCAACATACGCCGGAGAATGCGGCGCTCATCGACAGAACTACAAGACGAATATCTAGGCTGCTGACGCTCTGATGGGCCTGGTCGTTACGGCCACAGCGGCGGGTAATGCGCCATCTGGCAGCCCAATCACCGTTCGACAGAACTGCGCGGAGAACAGCCAAGCACCCGCCGCGCACGCTCTGATAGGCCAAGGCTTGGACGCCGATATGGGCGTGAGCTGCGAGACGGACGCCAACGACGCTCCATCAAACACTATGGCGTCGCTGCAGGTACGCGCCACGCACCCCTTTGCCATCGACACCGGAATTCCAGACTCAGACACCGAGTACGAGGCCGTGACGTAGAGGCAGCTGCTTCAGATCGCGACGCGGGTGCGGGAATACTGCACTGGGCGGCGCCCGACCATGGTGTCGCGCCACTCCCTCCCGATGAGGAGGATCACAAGAACCTCCCACCCGGTGAGCGGGGGTGCCGAGAAGATCTGTCTCTGCCTTAGAAAAGAAGCAGTTCCTTTCAAGGACCTGAGTGAAGATGCGGAGCAGTAACGTCGGAGTCTTGATGCAAATCGGCCCTTATACTGTATAGCGACCACGAGCACTGCATTCTGCTGTTCCCAGCGTGATACTCTACTTATGATGATTGCAGACAAGGCTAGACAAGGGCACGCCGAACGTCGAACTCGTGGGAAAACTGATTTGTCATGGGGCTACATGTTAGCACTTATGTACATATAATACAACAAAAAACTACATAACGCTCTGAGAGATTTCAGTCCACGAGACTTTGTCGCAACGAGTCGACTTCGACACTCAATGGAGACGTGGAGCTGGATGCACACACCGCGATAGAACGAGGCTCGCCCCGTCAAGGGCAGAGGCTCGGTCTTTCAAGCTATATGCACCCCACGCCGCGTCCCCAGGTGTCAGTCCCAGTGGTTCTGGCAGGATGATTCCCACTGCCGTGTTGTGGGCAAACTTTATACTCCTTGGAGGACACAATGGACCTTTGTGCCACCCGCTGCGGTGCGTTGCTACTAGATTCTTCCCTTGTCCTCCATTATGAATCTGAAACAGCGACGACGTCAATGACAAACCGCAAACCGAAGTTTGCGACCACATCTAGCACAGCCCGAACACATGGGAGATGCGTGCACAATTGCCTTGTTCGACTACGTATCAGTGCCTTGAGTCTTCGATAATCGGTCTCGTAGATGAATCCAACTCTCATATGCTTGCCGCATGAAACTACGAATACATGTCCTGAATGCTCACGATTTATGGAGGGGATAGCAAGAAAGAGCGCGCCAACCAATAAACATAGAGTAAGCGAAGCCCGAGTGCGTCTATAATATCCACATGCACCGTGACCCCTCGCGAGTTGCTGCTCCCTTTATGTGAGCTTGCTCGTCGCGGCCGGGGCGATGCGACTCCGGATGAACTTGATCATGTACAGCGGGAAGGAGCTCACGGCAACAATGACCGCCACCTTCCATGCATACCGCGCCGAAAGCACGAAAGTCAGGTCTGCAGTGGTCCAGCCAGGTCAGCCATGGCCAGCGCGACGATAACCTGGCGGCGACGTACCGAAGTATTCCGGCAGGAACGCCATGCTGACCATATATATGATGAGCGTGACAATCTCCGAGATGACCATGTAGATATGCCTGTCCCGACCCGACTACAATCAGCATGGGCCGAGTACAGCGAATAGGTAATCGCACCATGTCGTAATCTCCAGCGCGACCATGATGAGCTCATTGAGGATGAGCGCGGTGAACGAGATGGCGACGATGTTGAGGAACTCGTTTTCGAAGAGTGCGAGCGAGATGATCATGATGGCCGCGCCCTGGTACAGGCTGATCATGAGCCACTCAAAGAAGGTCTTGTTCGACAGCGCGCGGCCCTTGGTCAGGTCCTTATAGAGCTCCGGGTACAGCAGTGCCAAGTCTGCATTGACGTCCGTGTCGAGCACAAGAGAGAAAACCGGCGCCATGGTGTAGATTGTCTACTCAATAGGTTAGCCCACTAGCGCAAAGGGAAACGCAGTCAGACGTACTGCGTAGCCAACGAGTAGCCAGCCCTGGTAGAGCGCAATGGGTGCGAAGTAGAATATGGACGAGAATACCGCCTGCATGACCGAAATAATCAAGCCACGGTGGATGATAAATTGCGCGAGCTTGGCCGAGCGCTTGTACGAGTTGCGGCCGTGCCACATGAGCAGCTTCGACAAGAAGCTGAACTGCGTGACGCTGAAGTCTGCCGCGAGCGACGCCTGCTTGCCCTCCTTGCCGACGATGCCGACGCCGACGTCCGCCGCCTGGATCATACTGACGTCGTTACCGCCGTCGCCAATGCAGCAGACACGCTTCTTGGTGTGCGCGCGGATGAGGCGCGCGACGTCGGCTTTCTGAGTGGGCGAACAGCGGCAGGCCACCACTGCAGACAGCTTGGTCGTGATCTCGATGAACTCGTTCTTGAAAAGATTGAGGCAAAGCTGTAAGGCAGTATTAGGTTTTCACGGTCCTATCGCGAAGACGCGATGCTCACCTGCAGCGATTCGCCGTCGATAACCAAGCAGCAATCCTGCTTGGACTGCAAGAAATCGAGCTCGTTCTTCGCAGCATCGGCGGTCTTCACTGGTAAGACGTGTAAGCAGATTGTGACGAGCAGAAGACGCTAAGAGAGAACGCACACTTGGCAACCTGGTGGATGTACTGATTCCTCGCGACAAGTTTCGTCGAGATCGCAATGCACGTAGCAGTCTCGATCTTGTCGCCAGTAAGCATCCAGATCTTGATGCCTGCATTGCGCAACAACTCCAGGGTAGAGCGGACATCGTCCTGCAGCTTGTCCTCGACGCCGGTAATGCCCAGCAGCTCAAGTTCCTTCTCCAAGTGCTCGGCAATGACACCAGCCATGGCCTCTCCGCGCCCAGCGTCCACGCGGATACTGGCAGCATGATAAGCGCTCTTGAATGCATCGTATGCCTCGGTGCTGAGCCGCTTGCGGCCAACGACGAGCGTGCGCAGGCCCTCACGCGCCATGTTGCCGCACTCCTCCTCGAGCCAGTCGTTGCGCTGCACGATGCGCGCCATGACGGTGTCCGCGCCCTTCTGGAGGAACGTAAGGTCGCCTGTCGCGCGCTCGCGCACGACGATGCCCATGCGCTTGCTCTCCGACGTGAACGGGAAAAGCTCCAAAACGTCGAACTCCAACGTGCTCCCGTCCGGCGCGCGGAGCTCGAGGCGCGTGCGGTCGCGCATGGTCAGGGTGAGCCCGACGGACTCGGTCCACTTGACAATCGCGACCTCGTCCGGCGACGACGCCTGGTACGTCACCGTGCCGTCGTCGTTCGCCACGGGCGTGACGTTGTGGCAGAGCGCGAGCGAGAGCACGACGTCGCGCACGCGCGACGACATGTCGCGCCGCCCGCGCGCCGCGAGCTGGAAGCCCGTCGCCGTCGGGCTGCGGTGCTTCAGCGCGTCCTCGGCCGTCGCGCCAAACGCCATCGCGAGCTGGTGCGCGACCTCGTCCATCGAGTCGAAGCCGAACGACATGGTGCCCATGTGCAGCTTCTTGAGCTCCATCTCGTTCTGCGTGAGCGTGCCGGTCTTGTCACTCAGCAGGTACTCGATGCGACCAAGCTCTTCTGGGAGGGTGCTCGTGCGCACAACCGTGCCCGGGATCTCGCTGTCGCTCATAATCTGTTGCGCATAGACAGTCTTGCCCATGTCGAGGTTGACGCGCAAGCTGAGTGCATGGGTCAGTCATGAAGCCTCAATAAGACGTTCAGTTCTTACCTGATTGGAATAATCGACGAAAAGAGGATGAGGAACCGGAAGATGTAGACATACCACTGCCCGCGGAAGCCGTTGAGCGCAACGAGCAGTATCGACATTGCGAACGTCACAGCACAGAGAATCTTGGCAATTCTGTTGATCTCGAGGTCGAGCAAGCCGACCTTGGTGCCCGGATGACTGGTGTTCATGACGGCGCGCGTCTCCGAACCAGTGTAGACTACAAAACCGACCGCAGAGCCCGCAGCGAGGACGGTGTTAGACCACAGGACGTTCTCCGCAGTCAGCGGCTCGACCTTGGACGCGGCGCCGCTGTGGAGAGAGAACGTGCCGACGAACGTATGGATGTCCTTGATGGGCGCGTCGGCGTAGATCTCGGCGTTCAGTTGCAGCAGATCGGCGTCGGTGGGGACGCTCTGACAAGAAGGCACGGCGACACGCAGCTTCCAGTCCGTCTCGCCGTCGAGCTGGTCGGTGCGGATGAAACAAGTGCCGCTGGCATCGGACGTCTTCAGCAAGACCATATCGGCCGGTACGCGCTGATTCTTCTCCAGGTAGACGAGGTCGCCGACTCGCAGATCGGATGAGGGCACAGCGCGCGAAGGAAGGCCGACCGAGTTGCCTTCGGAATGGGATTCTGGGTCGAGAATGAGGTAGCGCGCCGAGTTGGCTTCCCGATCCCGTTGAAAGCGCTTGTAGTCGTCGTATGCCTCCTTGCCAATAGTTACACATAGCACAAATGCCAATGGTGCAACATATGTCACAATAAATCCTTGGATCATGTCAGTTGCACTTTTAGTGGCAGCAGGCAGTTAAAGCATACCGATCTTGAGAGCGGGCACAAACTGGGAGAGCGCGACAAGTAGGAAATAAAGATTGAAGAAGAACTTGAACTGTTCGTAGAAGACGAGAGGTAGGAAGGTGATGGGATTATACTTCTGGTTGCGGACGACATTGCGCGGAAATCGACTTTGCAATTTGTCTGAGCACATTTAGCACATGTATGAGCAATTGAACTGGGAGTAGACAAGAAAATCCGAAGACTGAGTCCTGAGTATTTTGGCATGGTTCAAATATGGTATGCTCATAAGAGCCTCCCATGCACACAGCAATGGAACTAATACGGGAGTCATGCATATCTCAGCAAATCATGCCAGAATACTCAAGACCCAGTCATCGGATTTTCATATCGGCTCCCAATGAAAGCCGCGCGCGTACCTGGCGGTCGGAAGGGTACCGTCCTAGACTTGTCACCCTTTCGCGGAGGAGATATTTGCTTCTGCAATAATCCTGAGCTACTTTGCGAAAGCCACGCTGAGCGACATACCGGTCTAGTATCCAGCGGAATTTCCTCAGCCTCTTGCTGCGCCTCGGCGTCAATGTCTGTGTCTCCGGCGAGCAGGTGGGCGCCCTCCTCGTCCTGGTTGTCGTCATGGTATCGTGTGAGCTTGCGCTTGCCCTTGCTGCGGGCCTGGGCGCTAGTCTTGGCTACGCGGGCACTCGACATCTCTGAGTCCTCCTGGTCGTCGTGGCCGCTCAGCGCGGTGTAGGCAGCGCCTTTAGTCCTGTTGAGTCCAATTTGGCGCAACGGAATGCTATCTGTCATAGAATGGCCCTTAGCAAGGGCTCCAGTGTATGCTGGGCGCGGCCGCTGCGCCCGTTATGGTCAGCAGGAAAGGCAGGTTCGGAAATGGCCGGTGACGCGTCTTGCCCTGCTTCCGCGAGCGACAGCATTGACGGCTTCAATTATCAACGATGTTCATAAATTCCAGATCAGCACCTCCAGGGTATTCGGTTTCAAAAAATTGTTTGCGGCCTGGTGTAGTAGTTCATACCATCAAGTCAAGCGTAAACGGCCACTGGCCTGTACTTCTCTATACTTCCGTCCCGTGAGTATTACAGCCCATCCTCAGACAAATGACTCAAGTAGCGCAGCGTAATAGCCGATTCTGAAGCAGATAGACTGCACTCTACATCATACAAACTGCGAACCTATCCTCTTGACCTTGAACGTCCGTGCAAGTGCGAGAAACATCGCAGATGCAACCAAGAATGCCTGAAGCATACCGTCAGCCGAGCCCCAAAGTAATCGCATTCTGCACCACGCACCGCGCCGAAAGTGTTGGCTTTCCACCAGTGATACTCCTTCGTGAGAAGCCAGCCGATGACCGGGGAGCACAGCAGGGCGGCAAAGCCAGTGAAAAGGAAGCCCACGCCCGTCCGTGTACTTCATGTCCACAACATGATCAGCTGGTTGAAGCGACCGGGAGGCTACTTCATACCCAATTTCGTGAACTGTGTGTGCCTCTGACGCAAGCGCAGTGTTTATCTGTGAGAGTACTGTCACACACTCAGCGTCCAGTATACGATATCTGGGAGGCGAAGGCGTACTAGCGCCTGAGAAGAATCCGTAGATGACGGATATGACGATGAATGGTGCCGGCGCCGCGTCTTCAATGCTCAGCATCGACAGGATGACGGCCGCACACGCAACCGCGTTGAATATCATCGTGTTTAGTATGCCTATCCTTTGGCTGATGTAGTTGAGGATGAGCCGTCCGGGAATGGCAGACGCGTTGATGATCGTCGGCTAGCCACAGCCGTTAGTGACCGTGTGGAATCAGGAAGAACATGGGATCAGGGTACGGACTATTTTGAACGCGACACTTTCGCGCACTCCGTGTTGCGTTGCATTTAATTGCATATAGAAGACTATGCTGCAATCAGTCAAAGGAGGGCAACATGCGGAGACCGACACTGACGCGGATAAATTACTGATATCGAGATGCAAAACAAGCTGTCAGGGCGAAGTCAGCAAGCCGACAAACGTCACATTTTCAACTACAGCATTGCACAATACGCACCCAATCACAACCGCGACATACTCAGGTTCCTTAGCATATGCTAGCATGCCAGCAACCGTCGCCGGAGGAGCAGGAAGAATCCGAGATGATTTGGGACGCAGATTACGCGGTCGCATGAGCGCGATGCCCGCAAACGACAGCGTACCAATTATCCCAGCCACAATCTTAATGGTGGACGCATAGCCCAGGTTGGTGTACAACAATTTGTTCAGGATGAGAGGCATGACGAGACCCCCCACACTTGCGCCGGTGTAGGCAAAGCCCGTGGCCAGAGGACCGCCGCGAGGGAAGGATTGTCCGATGGCCGCTGTGGCCGGCAGGAGAATGCACCCGGCGCCGATGCCTGAGGCTACTCCGAGGGACAGCATAATCTGCGGTACAGCGCGTCGCATCTGTCAGTATCTCGACTCACGCAAGCGGATGAGCATTTTGACCTGGTAGAACTGCTGCGGCTGGGCGAGCGAGAGCATGAACAGGGAGAACGTGTTGAACGCAGCGCTGAACAGGACGATGTGACTGTCGTCTGTCAGAGGCGTCGCGGGAGGAATTTACTCAGTGCGGTTGCTCACTAGAAATACCCTCGGTCGAAGGGAATACCGACGACCAATCCTGTGGCAAATATAAGGAACTCCTGCACGCTCGCGATCCATCCAATTGCGAATAGCGATGTGTCTGATAGGTACACTCGGACGAAGTAGTCTACAGCCGTGCGGCAGTCATGTCAAGCTCGCCAGAAAATACTGCAGCTGGCATGAGCGTACCTTCCAGTGCCCCAAATGAATTGAGCAGCCCGAAAGAGGTGAAAATCTCGAGCCATCTAGTGGGAAAGGATCCAAGATCGGTTTCACAGCGTCGAGAGTGTCGACTACGTACGCTCCAGCCAGAGTCATCCATGCACGCGCTCCAGCTTCCTGGTATACGTCATGGGCTTGAGAGTCGGTACCAGCAGGTTCAATGGACACGACGGGTGCGCATTCCTTGTCGCTCGCCAATTTATGATGCGGCTCGTCCATGGCCATGGGTCAAGCCAACTCGCAGAGTCAAAGCGACGAGATTTTCCGCTCTGGGAGTCATAACGGGCCACAGACCATTGCGTCTTGCCTTACGTTTCGGGTGCGGCAGGAGAAATCCCTCAAGGGAAAGACCAAATGTTGACGACGCCGCTCTCAGCTATTATTATTTCGGCCGACATCGGCAAGTCGGCCCGGACGTGGAGAACTGTCACGTGATGCTGTTCGTGGTTGGGGTATTGAGTCGGAGATTGAAGTAAAAGTTCAGCCCTTTCCTTCCTTCTCTCCACTCGGCCTTCACCATTCCATATCTGCGTTGACTATCGAGTCAGAAAGACATTCAGCATGCTCGAACCGCCTGCCAAATCAGAGCCAGTACGTGTCGCTGCAGCAGGCGGCAACCATAGAGCTCGACTGACCGTGGCGCAGGCCGTCGAGGCCGGAACCAGCCCAACGGGGCATCGGCGTACAGACAGCACCGCATCGACTGGCACCGAAGGCTCGACTACGGCTGTCGAGGATACTCTGGATACCTATAGCCCAACGTCAGCGGCGGGCCTACGCGCCAGGAAGCGCGCCGCTGAAGAAGACGAAGACGAAGAGGATGCCGTCAGCCAGGTCCCGGGAGCGAAGCGCCTCCGAGTTCTGACTGGACCGGCCGCGGGGTCGACGATGGCCCCCGTCGCCACCAGCATCGCGGGGCTGGCCACAGTGGCGGCCCCGCACACCGATTCAATCAGTACCGCGGCGGCACCTGCTGTCGCGGAATTTCCCATCAACGGAAACGGAGAGCCTGACGAGGTGAGCAGGAATAAACGGTCTTCTGTAGTGCTTACTTTCGGAATATTTCTGACGACCTGAAGGTTCACGATGTCAGTAATGCGCCATCTGGCAGCCAGATCGCCGTTCGACAGAACAGCGCGGTGAACAGACAAGCCCCCGCCGCGCACGCTCTGATAGGCCCGGTCCTCACGGAAGGCTCGGACGCCGATATGGGCGTGAGCCGCGAGACGGACGCCAGGGGCGCTGACCCATCCAACGCTATGTCGTCGCTGCAGGCTCGCGCCACGCCCTCCTTTGCCATCGACACTGGGACTCCGGACTCAGATCCGGAGTACGAGGCCGTGACGCAGAGGCAGATGGAGCAGATCGCGACGCGGGTGCGGGAATACTGCACTGGGCGGCGCCCAACGACTACGCACGGCCACGGTGTCGCGCCACTCCCTCCCGATGAGGAGGATTACAAGAACCTTCCACCCGGTGAAGGGGGCCCCGAAGACGATGAAGACGGGAGTGACGACGATGAAGGTGATGGTTACGACGGTGATGATGAGTGAGCCGAGCATCCGTCGAATATGCTTCCTGCTATTTATTATCGATGTAACGAGTCCTTCTGTGGTTCAGACGCACGGTGAATCAACAAGCATGCGTCTTGCGGATGACTGGAAGTGGAACAGCAATTGCGGAGCTTGATCTCAGCAGCTGACTTTTGACCGTTCTCTTCCGTAGACTGACGAGGACGCATGAAAACGTGAGCATCACTGCAATATTTCTGTAAATCAAGAAGGACGAGATGCACCAGCAACACATTTTCTAGTGACCGCAATTGGGACGCGTCATCCTTGTATTTCAAACTCATTTCCGCTTCTCTCCCTCTTTTTCTCTCTCTGATGCGGATTCTTGGTGTACTCGCGCTCATCCGCTCTCTGCTCACCGCTGCCTATGCTCGCGATGCCTGGGAAACCCATGATGTTGCTGTATTCCCGTTGGGCGTCTGGCTCGAGAATATCGCCGTCCGTGAAAATGGGGACTTGCTTGTGACACGAGTCGACCACGCCCAGGTTATCTCGGCCAACCCTTGGACAGGCAAAACCAAGGTCGTCTTTGACTTCCCAGACACCACTGCCGCGCTGGGTATAGCCGAGGTTGAGTCTGAGGTGTTCGCCGTTGCAACAGGAAATTACTCCATTGCGGCAGGCACGACAGTCGGCTCGTATTCCATATGGGTCCTAGATCTGCGCCCTGGACATCTGAAAGCGCGTAAGGCGGCAGACGTCCCTCCAGCCGGTACTTTGAACGGGGTCGCGCGTCTAGACGATGGTCGGGTCCTCGTTGCCGATACGGTCTTTGGTGTCGTGTACAGTGTCGACCTGCTTACAGGAACCTTCTCTGTCGCACTGTCGGGGCCGGGGTACGAGCCTGTCGCTCCTCCGGCGCCGCAATTTGCAGTCAACGGTCTCCGCGTTGTCGATTCGAAACTCTACTTCACCAACACCGGCGCAGGGACCATATCGCGCGTCCCCATCAACCCAGATGGTACTGAGGCCGGTCCTGTCGTAATGATAGCCGATAATCTCGAGCTGCCCGACGACTTCGCGGTTGGACCAGGCGGCGAGGTGTTCGTCGCACTCCACATGGCGCAGGCGGTCGATCAGCTCACCACTGAGGGCAAGAAAACACGGATTGCTGGTGGGCTCAACAAGATGGACTTCGCATCTCCTACTGCCGCACAGTTTGGACGGACATCGCGTGATACCGACACGCTTTATGTGGTGACTGGCGGCGCGCGCGACGAAGCTGGAAACGCGCTCAGCCCGGCAAAGATCTTGGCGCTTTCCAGCACCGCGCCAGCTATGAGTCGCGAGGAGTTGTAGGCTCACCTAAGTTCATAATCCAAGACTTGGATGGTTTGTTTCATTAGCTCACAGGTATGTATAGGTGATGCTCGAGTAATGCTCACTGATAGTAAACGAGTTACAGCACGTTCCCATGGCAGGGACTGAACTCGGACGCGGTGTCGATGATTCCAATGATGAGCCTGTCGAGCGCGTCGTCGGTGTATCCCGCGCCTTTAATGAACGCCTTGCGCAGGAAGAGACTGAATTCATCGTCGCCGTAAGAGGTCAGGCGCGAGCGCAGGCCAGTGGCGTGAGGGGCAGACATGACGGCCAATGGCAAAGGTCACGTTACGGATACTGTAACTAGCGGGCCGCTCGCTGTCCGGTGCAAGATTACCAGGCTGGCAGGGTCCCTGCATATCGCTAGAAGGCGTGATTGGGATGGCCTTACTATTCGTCGCACACTGACCGTCACGGCTTAGCTCTGACACCGCCGTAAAACAGGTAAAAGGCGGCTGGCGCGTCAAGAGACTCTTGAAGAGACGTTAAGAGCAACTGTCGGACTTGGCAGAATCGGCTATATCGGTCCGAAAGGTCAGTTTGCTCATGCCCACAGGGATGAGTGACTTGAATATACAATAGTGTTTAGAAGCAAATCTCTGTCAGGGCAGCTCGAGATCACGATAGTCACGTGATCGTGACACGTTTGAGTGGGTCGGAGGTTGAAGATTTCCGTGACTCACCATCGAAAATACTTAGTCACCCGCCGCACTTTTCGCCATGAGCAACAACAGATGGACGTCGGCATCACCGCACATCATGGACATTTCTTAGCAAGATGATCACTAATGATATTGGTAATAGTCAGTCAGCGACGCGTCGCGTTTTGCATATAATTCTCGAACTCACCTCAATGTTGTCCTTCACTCCATCGTTCGCTTCTCAAGCCTCATGCTCTCAACTACCGTACTCGTTCTCGTCTGCTCTATAATCGCCTCCGCCTTCGCTTGGGATGGCAAAGACATTCGCGACGTGGCCGTATTCCCGCTCGGCAACTGGCTCGAGAATATCGCCGTCCGTGCGAATGGCGACCTGCTTGTGACGCGTATAGACCAAGCTCAAGTCATCTCCGTGAACCCTTTCACAGGCAGAACCAAGGTCGTCTTCGACTTCCCGGTCACCACCTCCGCGCTTGGCATCGCAGAGGTCGAGCGCGATGTCTTCGCCGTCGCGACTGGAAACTACTCCACCGCCACGGGCACGACAGCCGGCTCGTATTCCATTTGGCAACTGGACCTGCGCTCGTCCCATGCGAAGGCACGCAAGGCGGCAGACGTCACACCGGCTGGCATCCTCAACGGAGTCACTCGTCTGGACGACGGTCGCGTCCTTGTCGCAGACTCGGTCTCCGGTGTCGTCTATCGCGTCGACCTGCGCACGGGAGCCTTCTCAGTCGCGCTGTCCGGACCTGAGTACGAGCTCGCCCCTCCCCCCGCCTTCCAGCTCGGCGTCAACGGTCTCCGCGTCGTCAACTCGACTCTCTACTTCACCAACTCCGGCACTGGGACCATCTCGCGCGTCCGCATCACCTCGAACGGGAGCGCGGCCGGACCGGTTGAGCAGCTGGCTGGCGGTCTCGAGCTTCCCGACGATTTCGCAGTGGGACCGCGCGGAGAGCTGTTCGTCACCGTCAACATCGCTCGCGAGGTCGACCGTATCACTGCTGACGGCAAGAGAACTCGCATTGCGGGCGGAGCGAACTCGACGGACTTTGCCACTCCCACTTCGGCTCAGTTTGGACGGACGGTGCTCGACAGCCAGACGCTGTATGTGGTGACTGGCGGTGTGCGCGATGACGGTGGAAACGCGCTCAGCCCAGCAAAAGTCTTAGCAATTGATACTCGCCATAATTACTTGTAGGAGTTATTTAGTCCCCGTAACAATAATCTGGATTACTGTGAAAATTCAGTGACTAGACCTCGCGTGTTGCGTCTCGGCTGCGTTTGGTTGGCATATAGCCTTCAGCAGAAGGATCTTGAAATCAGGACAATAGTCGAAATCCACAGAAAAAGGAGTGAGGCGTGTGGAATGTTGCACGGCCGTTCACGGACGAGTTGCGGGTAGAGTCGGGACTGTCGGACGCCAATCATGCCCGCCGCCGTCCAAGCAGCCCGACGACTCCGACGAGCGGGTTTCCGCCCGTTCTGTCTGTCCCGGTTACACGGTGACAGATTCTTAAGCCAGGCCTGTTGTGAATGGTAAACTGAAACCTGAAGAGACCAGCCAAGTTCGACACGACTAGATACCTCTTCAAATTCCCACGTACTGCTAAGCACCTTTCTGAGTCCGTGGTCATTTGCAGCCAAGGTAATGAGAGGAGCGCGTGCGAAAGCAGTTCGGGCTCCGATCGTGCTTCGCGTGAAAGTCAGGAGGAGCCGCGGAGAGCCGCGAGCAAGTCCAGGCTCCTGAGAACACAGGCGTTAGGAGCGCGCGAACAGGGATGATCTGGCTGCTTTACATTTTTGCCTTAGCTGAGCCGCCATTATGGCCGTTCTGAGCGCGTTGAATCAGGTGCAAGGCCTGCAGACCAGGTCAAGTGAATTAAGGAGCCAATCGGAGTGCGCCCGAATGGAGACGGGTTCGGCGCCGAGTGTGAAACGGTGATATCACAGGCTCGGAATACATTCAGAGTCCGCTCACCGCTCTTTTCCTCTTATTTTCCAGCTCATACCGCCCGGCGCGCCCTTGCAATCATGCTGGCAGCGTCGCGCGCAGCTGCTACCCGGCTGCAGCGTCTTGCGGCCGGGCTCGCCACCGCCGCCCCGCGCATCGGCGATACCAAGGTCCCCATGAGTCTCTTGGAAAAGGACTCGTATATCAATTACCAGCGTATTGACGACAACCTCGCGGTTGTGCGGTCACGGTGAGCCGCCTTGGCAGCCTATGCGGCATACATTCAGCATAAATTAAATGCGAAAATAATTCAGGCTGAACCGCCCATTGACGTACTCGGAAAAGATCCTGTACGGCCACTTGGACGACCCCCACCACCAGGACATCACTCGCGGCACCTCATATCTCAAGTTGAGACCAGACGTGAGCTCATAGTGCCGGCCGCTGCCACAGCTCGTGACTGACGTGGACCAACCAGCGTGTCGCCTGTCAAGATGCCACTGCCCAGGCAAGACTATTCATTATCGGACAAAATACAGTATGCTCACAGCAGAGTCCAGATGGCTATTCTGCAGTTCATGTCTGCAGGCCTGCCCACGACCGCAGTGCCGACAACAGTCCACTGCGACCATCTTATCGAAGCCCAAATTGGCGGTGCAAAGGATCTTGCACGCGCCATGGAGATTAACAAGGAGGTCTACGACTTCCTTGCCACCGCGACGGCCAAGGTCAGTTTATTCCGTTACTTTGCGGCGGTTGCTTACTGACTGCTTCTAGTACGGAATTGGATTCTGGAAACCCGGGTCTGGTATCATCCACCAGATCATCCTCGAGAACTATGCCTTCCCCGGCGGTCTCATGATTGGCACGGACTCGCACACGCCCAACGCTGGCGGTCTGGCGATGATTGCTTGCGGCGTCGGCGGTGCCGACGCGGTCGACGTCATGTCCGACATTCCATGGGAGCTCAAGTGCCCCAAGGTCATCGGAGTCAACCTGAAGGGCAAGCTCTCCGGCTGGACCACACCCAAGGGTGCGTTACGCGCGCCTCTTCGAACTCCAATTTCTGACGTCACGCAGATGTCATCCTCAAGGTCGCCGGCATCCTCACCGTCAAGGGCGGCACAGGCGCCATCGTCGAGTACACCGGTCCCGGCGTCGAGTCGCTGTCGTGCACGGGCATGGCAACGATTTGCAACATGGGTGCGGAGATTGGCGCTACTACGTCCGTCTTCCCTTGGAACTTCCGCATGGGCGACTATCTCAAGGCGACCAAGCGCGGCGAGGTGGGCATTTTGCTTTGTCTGTTTTTGTTGGTTGCTCACGCACTCTACTTCAGATTGCCAACTATGCCGCGCAATTCTCGCACAACCTGACGCCGGACGAGGGCTGCGAGTACGACCAGTACATCGAAATTGTGAGTTCGCGTTTTCTTGCGTGGCCGCCTTTGTTGATTCCTTTCGCCAGGATCTCAACGAGCTCGAGCCCCACATCAACGGACCCTTTACTCCTGACCTTGCCACGCCTATCTCCAAGTTCGCGTCCGAGGTCAAGAAGAACGGCTGGCCAGAGGAACTGAAGGTTGCGCTAATTGGCTCTTGCACCAACTCGTCCTACGAGGACATGACCCGGTCGGCGTCGATCGCTAAGGAGGCTAAGGACCACGGTTTGGAAGTCAAGAGCAAGTTCACCATCACGCCCGGCTCTGAGCAGGTCCGCGCCACCATCGAGCGCGACGGCATCATCGACACTTTCGAGTCTGTCGGTGGCCTCGTCCTCGCGAACGCGTGCGGACCGTGCATTGGCCAGTGGGACCGCCGCGACGTCAAGAAGGGCGAGAAGAACTCAATCATCACCTCGTACAACCGCAACTTCACGGGCCGCAATGACGCGAACCCTGCGACGCATGCGTTCGTCGCGTCACCGGATATCGTCACGGCTTTCGCGTTCGCTGGCAAGCTCGACTTCAACCCGCTCACGGACACGCTCACTGGCGCCGACGGCAAGCCGTTCAAGTTCACGGACCCCAGCGGATTTGAGCTCCCGCCCCGCGGATACGACCCCGGCCAGAACACCTTCCAGCCTCCTCCGGCTGACCGCGCGAGCGTCAATGTTGCCGTGTCCCCGACTAGCGAGCGTCTGCAGCTGCTGAAGCCGTTCCCCCCGTGGGATGGCAAGGACGCGACTAACCTCCCGATTCTTATTAAGGTCCTTGGCAAGTGCAGTATGTGTCGTTTACTCAATTTCTCGAGCTGTCGTCGCTGAGAATCCTGTCCTGTAGCGACTGACCATATTTCTGCTGGTGGTCCCTGGTTGAAGTTCCGTGGCCATCTCGAGAACATCTCCAGTGCGTATTTTGCTGCCTTTTATGTGATTGTTATTAATGCTGCGCGCAGAGAACATGCTCATCGGTGCGATCAACATCGAGAACGGCGAGGCGAACAAGGTCAAGAACCAGGAAACCGGCGAGTGGGGCGCCGTCCCGGAGGTCGCGTCGCAGTACAAGGAGAAGGGCATCAAGTGGGTCGTTATCGGTGACCACAACTACGGCGAGGGCTCGTCGCGCGAGCACGCGGCGCTCGAGCCGCGCTTCCTCGGCGGCCTGGCGATCATCGTCCGCTCGTTCGCGCGCATCCATGAGACGAACTTGAAGAAGCAGGGCATGCTCGCGCTGACGTTCGTCGACCCGGCCGACTACGACAAGGTTCGGCCGGACGACCGCGTCGACATCCTCGGCCTCACGACCTTCGCGCCCGGCAAGAACTTGACGCTCGTGCTGCACCACTCGGACGGCTCGGAGGAGAAGCTTGAGCTTGCGCACAGCTTCAACGAGGGCCAAATCGAGTGGTTCAAGGCTGGCTCTGCGCTCAACCTGGTGCGTTGTCCGCCTGCTCCCATTTTGCCAAGTAGCTGACTGGGTTCTTGTAGATGGCGAGCAAGGCCAAGGCCCGCGCCCAGAACTAATCTTCCTTGCGCAACTCCGAAGCAAAAGTAGTAGATGGCAGGGCTGCTACTGCGACGTGAACGACCACGACGAGATGAACTCTACTCGAGAGCTCGAGAGGGGAGAGGGAAGGGACAGTCTGCTTTCTCGGCTTTCTTCTGTTCTGTTGTATGTCAGCTCTGAATGTGAATTCCTTTTCTTTATTGCAGTTTTCGAATGGCTTGCAGGCGCCGCACCCGACTGTCGTCCAATGGCGCGGGTGCCGGGTCATCGGACCGTTTACTTCGACCGACCTCTGACGATCTCAAGCTCCGTGAACGTACCATGCGTCGTCCTTGCGCTCCCGACACGCTACTCTGCTTTTGTTGTAGACCATGGACGACGAGGTGAAACTAGAATCTGTCAATGGATTGAAGATGGACGAGAAACGCGACGTTGGCCCTGGACGCCATGACGTCGGCGACGCACACGACACGACGACGGACGAGACGGTGCACGAATTTCCCGAGGGCGGCGCGCGCGCGTGGTTGTCTGTCTTCGGCGCGTACGTTTCAACTCTTGACGCAGGCTCAAGTTGCTGGCTGATCGAACCTTGAAGATGGCTGGAGCTGTTCGTTTCCTTTGGACTTGTCAATTCGTTCGGTGTTTTGGAAGGCGCGAAATTTTCTTGTCTTGTTGGAAAACAAGGTACAGTACTGACCTCTGCGATTGTAGACTATTTTGCACGGATTTATCTTTCGAACACTTCGTTGTCGGCCATTGGATGGGTTGCGAGCGTGCAGTCGTTTCTCATCTACGGCATGGGCCTCCTCGTGGGCGTTCCCTTTGACAGAGGATATTTCTAGTACGCCTCACGTCGCACATCTGCGAATTTCTGCCACCGTCTCATGCGCGTTGCTCACCTGCAGCCATATCATGCTGTTTGGAGCCACATTGTATACGTTTTCGCTGTTCATGCTCTCGCTGGCTCAGCCTCAGCAGTTCTACCAGGTATGTCCCCCCCCCTGTGAGGCTACTAAATTGAGCGCTTAACGTTGAATGCCCGTCCTGTCAGATATTTCTCTCATATGGTGTGGGATCGGGCATTGGCCTTGGCTGCATCGTCCTCCCCTCCATCTCGGTCATCGGACAGTACTTCCACCACCACCGGCCGCTCGCGACGGGGATCGTCTTCACGGGGGCGAGCGTCGGGGGCATCGTCGTGCCCATAATGATGAACCACCTGCTGCATGGCAATGTTGGTTACGGGACGTCTATGCGCGTTGTTGCGGCCATGCTCGGCCTGTTTTCGTTTGCGGGCATTGCGCTCATGCGCCCCCATGTCTCCCGTCGGGCCGCAAGCGCGAAGACCGCTTCTTCAGGCAGAGAGAATCCCGTTGCGACTCTGTTGGCGTATGCCAGGGAGCCGGAGTACGGGGCTGTCGTCGTAGGGTATGTCAACGTCTAAATTACCGAATAAGTCGCTTTTTCACTGGTGACTGATCTCCTGTCAGGTTGTTCTGCATGGCGCTTACGGTTGTTTACCCCTGTATGCTCCTGATTTTGAGGAAGAGGCTCTGATACTAACAGCTGATATGTAGTGTTCTATCAGCAGCTCGATGCGACGCAGCACCGCGTTCGGGATAGCATTGCGTTCAACACGGTCAGCACCTCGATCCATATAGGCTTCCGCGCTAAGACTCTCTGATAGCTCACTATCCTGAATGCCGCGGCCATTCCTGGACGCGTCGTGCCCAACTTTCTCAGCCAACGGCTCGGTATCCTTAACACCATGATATTCAACGACATTGCCTGTGCAGCCATCATGTTCGCCATGCTTGGCATAAAGGATGGCTCCCCGGCTCCCTTCGTGATAATTGCAATCATATACGGATTTTTCTCTGGCGCGCGTGCGTGCGACGTTGTCTGGATTTGTAGTCTTTGACACCCCAGCCAGTTCTGTCGCAGTTGACTGCGGTACTCGCCTCTCAGGCCCGCAGCGTTCATGAGATTGGGTCAGTCAACTTAATCTTCGATTCAGAAGGTTTCAAACGACCTTGCAGGAGTCGAACGGGCGTAGGATTCCTCTTCAACGGCATCGCCATGCTTCTCGGTTCTCCCATCATGGGCTGGTTATTGACGAAGCAATATTTCTGGTGGAAAGCCACAGTTTTCAGCGCAGTAAGCAACGCTGATTTGTTTTTAACACGATCAAGCAACTTACAGTAGCGCAGGTGTTGATGCTCGTGTCCGCGGCCGCCTTGGGCGTTGCTCGGTCTCTGAAGGTCAAGCGCACTGGTTCCCCATTTGTATAATCATTATCAACGAGTCAGAGTTGTTTACTTAGCATATAGATGCGCTTCCCGTATGTTTATCTATGAGTCGAATTTATGACAGCACGTCAAAGGGACTTCGGAGACTCTCGGATGATGCCGATCGTGGCTTGGATCCCTGTTAGATCCTGACCGTCATGCTCGAACATCTCCCACACGAGCTCACTTTGCTAGCATTATCATGGCTTGATTTGGCAAGCCTTCGGCAGCTTAGACTCGTATCCAAGTCCTGGCTTGCGCTCTTGAACCAATACAGCGACACCATTTACAAAGCCGCTGCTGTTCTGCATGGCTTTGCGCGCCCCGGCATGCAGCTTGAAACGGCGCGTCGCGGCTACGCTACGTCCTGGCTTGAATACACACCAACATGGGAAGATTACTGTGCGTCCAGCACTTGCTGCTCGGCTGGCCGTTGATCTGCGGTTCACAGGCCGACGATTCAAGACACTGGATCGTGCCTGGATGGGCGACTGGAATCCGCCCACAATGCTCAAGTTGGAAGCTACATGGCCTCTGGCGCACCGTTTCAAAGTTGTTTCAGACGACCAGCTTCTGCTCGTGACTCTTGGGCGCTCGCGTGGCGGCCGGATATTCCATGCCAACCCAATTGGCCATCTGCTTGCTGTAGATATCAAAGAGGATCGTGTATTATGGGCACTTCCAAAGGTGTGTGTGTGTGTCTTTGACTCACCAAGACTTGCTCTAACGCTGGTGCTATTGGGTAGAGTCGAGTGCGTCCCTATGCACACTGCGAGTATGATGCTGGCTTTCTTGTATTTGACCGCCAAGGCAATGCTCTCGAAGTCTGGCGCCGCCAGGCCGACGTTGACCGCGACCCTTTGCCTGAAGTGCCCGCTGCAGCGCGGCCTGACGATCATATGCTCGACGCATCGGCTGAGGCGTATCACTGTACTGATCCCGATGAGTCCCCGACTCGTGGTGTCTTTGTGCCCCACGCACTTCTACGCACTCCTGAACCGTCCTGGGCCTATCATCTCGTGGGGACTACACTCGTTGTTGCGTCGCAGCTTGGGCGAAAAGCATTTCTCTTCGATGTTGCACGAGGCGAGCTCCTCGCTAGTCTGGACCTAAACGGCGAATGGGACGGGATTAACTACGTGGATATTGATCCAGCGCGTGGACGAGTGTTCCTGGCGACAAATACTGGATTATACGCGTATGAAAAAGATCCCCAAGGGCAGAACACTCTGCTAGTTGCTGAGGTACTCGACAACTTAGGCTCTGTGACAGTCCATTCGGCGGATGATGCGAATTCAAACCCTCCTATGATGGCTGCGCCGTCCCGACATCCTGATGTGTTCAACGTCTTTAAATGGCGACTCACCACCAGTACTCACGACTCGGCGGGGCTTATCTCGCCAGACTCGATCATTCGTAAGTCATTCTTGCACCAAGCTAGCATCTCACATAAATTTATACTTCACTCAGTCGCGGCGCACGTATCGCCTTGCGGCAACCATATCGCAATGCTCTCCAAGCACGCAGTAATTGTCGTCCACGACTTCATGCGTACTGGGACTGCATCTTTGCCGTACGGTGTGCATCTCGTTCAACTCTTAAGCAGAGCGTCCGCCGAGTACCTGGCATTTGACGGGAGAATCATTGCCGTTGGAACTGTGAGTTGTCTTCCTGCTGTCTCCCCAAAGCGAACACGCTGACATGTAATTTTACATGGTATAGAGCGACGGCGTTTTGCTTCTAGACGTGGCGCTCACAAACCTAGTTTATCTCCGCCCACAATTAGTGCAAACGCACGAATTTTCGTGCGTACAACTCACCCGCGAGGCCCTGTGGATTAGCTGGGGCGATCCCGGGAGCGGACAGTGGTATCCTGCTGGCGTATTAGGTTTCAACTTCTTGGGCGATCCACACGCAGCGACCCCGGATCCCGATCGGTTTGCCACCCGAGCGTGAGAACTTATGGCGTGTGTTTGCCTGATAGTGCATCTCATGTACTCATGGTATGCCAGTGTCCAAGATCATTATTACGGGAAATTAGTGACTGCTACTATGACTACTTGCGACGGGTGTTAATCGCCAAGACTTTTGCTGGGCTGAGCGCGTTTCCACCGTCATCGCGCACACCACCAGTCACCACATACAGCGTCTGGCTGTCGAGCACCGTCCGTCCAAACTGAGCCGAAGTGGGAGTGGCAAAGTCCGTCGAGTTCGCTCCGCCCGCAATGCGCGTTCTCTTGCCGTCAGCAGTGATACGGTCGACCTCGCGAGCGATGTTGACGGTGACGAACAGCTCTCCGCGCGGACCCACTGCGAAATCGTCGGGAAGCTCGAGACCGCCAGCCAACTGCTCAACCGGTCCGGCCGCGCTCCCGTTCGAGGTGATGCGGACGCGCGAGATGGTCCCAGTGCCGGAGTTGGTGAAGTAGAGAGTCGAGTTGACGACGCGGAGACCGTTGACGCCGAGCTGGAAGGCGGGGGGAGGGGCGAGCTCGTACTCAGGCCCGGACAGCGCGACCGAGAAGGCTCCCGTGCGCAGGTCGACGCGATAGACGACACCGGAGACCGAGTCGGCAACAAGGACGCGACCGTCGTCCAGACGAGTGACTCCGTTGAGGATGCCAGCCGGTGTGACGTCTGCCGCCTTGCGTGCCTTCGCATGGGACGAGCGCAGGTCCAGTTGCCAAATGGAATACGAGCCGGCTGTCGTGCCCGTAGCTGTGGAGTAGTTTCCAGTCGCGACGGCGAAGACATCGCGCTCGACCTCTGCGATGCCAAGCGCGGAGGTGGTGACCGGGAAGTCGAAGACGACCTTGGTTCTGGCTGTGAAAGGGTTCACGGAGATGACTTGAGCTTGGTCTATGCGCGTCACGAGCAGGTCGCCATTCGCACGGACGGCGATGTTCTCGAGCCAGTTGCCGAGCGGGAATACGGCTACGTCGCGAATGTCTTTGCCATCCCACGCGAAGGCGGAGGCGATTATAGAGCAGACGAGAGCGAGTACGGTATTTGAGAGCATGAGGCCTGAGAAGCGAACGATGGAGTGAAGGACTACATTGAGGTGAGTTTGAGAATTATATGCAAAACCGACGCGTCGCTGACTGACTATTACCAATATCATTAGTGATCATCTTGCTAAGAAATGTCCATGATGTGCGGTGATGCCGACGTCCATCTGTTGCTGCTCATGGCGAAAAGTGCGGCGGGTGACTAAGTATTTTCGATGGTGAGTCACGGAAATCTTCAACCTCCGACCCACTCAAACGTGTCACGATCACGTGACCATCGTGATCTCGCCCTGACAGAGATTTGCTTCTAAACACTCTTGTATATTTTTTCTCAAGCAACTCATCCGTGTGGGCCTGAGCAAACTGACCTTTCGGACCGATATAGCCGATTCTGCCAAGTCCGACGGTTGCTCCCAACGTCTCTTCAAGAGTTTCTTGACGCGCCAGCCGCCTTTTACCTGTTTTACGGCGGTGTAAGAACTAAGCTGTGACGGTCAATGTGCGACGAATAGTAAGGCCATCCCCATCACGCCTTCTAGCGACATGCAGGGACCCTGCCACAGTGCCAGCCTGGTAATCTTCCACCGGACAGCGAGCGGCCCGCTAGTTACAGTATCCGTAACGTGACCTTTGCCATTGGCCGTCATGTCTGCTCCTCACGCCACTGGCTTGCGCTCGCGCCTGACCTCTTACGGCGACGACGAATTCAGTCTCTTCCTGCGCAAGGCGTTCATTAAAGGCGCGGGATACACCGACGACGCGCTCGACAGGCTCATCATTGGGATCATCGACACCGCGTCCGAGTTCAATCCCTGCCATGGGAACGTACCGCAACTCGTCGAGGCCGTAAAGCGCGGCGTCTTGCTGGCCGGTGCCCTGCCTGTCACTTTCCCGACGATTTCTCTGCACGAGAGCTTCGCGAGCCCGACAAGCATGTTCCTCCGCAACTTGATGAGCATGGACACCGAGGAAATCATCAAAGCCCAGCCTGTGGACGCGGTCGTGCTCGTGGGAGGCTGTGGTATGTGCCTACCGAAGTCCTGAACGAATGCTAACGAGACTGCTGTCAGACAAGACGGTTCCTGCGCAACTCATGGGCTGCCTGTCGGCAGGGATACCCGCCATTCAGCTCGTAACGGGGCCCATGCTTACCGGATCGTATAACGGCGTTCGAGTAGGCGCTTGCACAGACTGCCGTCGTCTTTGGGCACAGTATCGAGCAGGCGACCTCGACATCGAAGATCTTGCGCGCGCGAACGACGAGTTGGTTCCCACAGTCGGGACGTGCGGCGTGATGGGCACTGCATCTACAATGGCCTGCGTCGTCGAAGGGCTGGGTATTATGCCCCTCGGCTCTGCCACGCCTCCCGCCGTCAGCGCCGCGCGGATTCGCGTAGCAGAACGGACGGGCCAGTTGGCCGTGGCCGCCGCCAAGGACAAGATCGAGCCCTGCAAGATCATCACTCGCAAGAGTCTCGAGAACGCCGTGACGGTACTGCATGCTATCGGCGGGTCGACCAATGCCATTGTGCACTTGCTGGCAATGGCTGGCCGGCACTCTGATGTCGAATTCACATTGGCCGACATTGACACCATCGGCAGGCGGACGCCCATGCTCGTAGATCTGAAACCCTCGGGGGCGGGATACATGGAAGACTTTCACCGCGCAGGCGGCATGCCCGTCCTTCTCTTGCAACTCAAGCATCTGCTTCATCTCGACGCGCTGACCATCACCGGCCGCACGCTCGGCGAAGAGCTGGACGCCCTCCCACCGCCCTTCGCGCAATCCATCATCCGCCCGTTCTCCAACCCACTCTTCCCAGCATCCGCGCTCGTAGTGCTCAACGGGAACCTCGCGCCGCGCGGCGCCGTGTTGAAACAATCAGCCGCGACGCCGGCGTTGCTGCGGTACGCCGGACCCGCGGTGGTGTTCACCTCGCCGGCGGACATGGCGGCGCGCATCGACTTGGCCGAGCTTGCGGTGACGCCTGAGAGCGTCCTTGTGCTGCAGAACATAGGGCCCGTGGGCAACCCTGGCATGCCCGAGGCGGGGCTCATCCCCATCCCGCGCAAACTTGCAGCGCGCGGCGTGAAGGACATGCTGCGTCTCTCGGACGGCCGCATGAGCGGTACCGCGCAAGGGACCGTCGTGCTGCATGTTGCACCCGAGGCCGCTGTTGGTGGCCCGCTTGCCGTTGTGCGGGACGGCGATGTCATTGCGCTGGATGTCGAGCGCCGCTCGCTCGAGCTGCGCGTCTCCGATGAGGAGTTGAGACGAAGGCTTGATGTGTGGAAGGAGCGTCAACCTGCGCAACCATTCGAGCGTGGATATCGTGGCCTGTATAAACGCACCGTACAGCAGGCTGACAAGGGCGCCGACTTTGATTTTCTGCGCGCCAATCCTTCGCAAACAGTGGCTGCGGCCCTTTCATGATCGAATTTTTCGGGGGCGCTTGCTGTAAGATATAGCTCGCTTTGCATGTACTTGTACCAATTGCATAACAACTTGTCGGAAGCGCACACAATGATCAAACTTGCTCCGAAGTAGTATTCCGACTCCGACAACCAGCTCTCTTTATGTCTGCAATTGCGCTGCTTCCTGACGACCTATTTGGCGATATTCTTAATTTGGCTTGCAATGAGGATATTGGCGAGAAATTCATCGTGGCGCAGGTCTCGAAGCGCTTGCGCAGCGTCGCGCTCAACACCCCATTGCTCTGGTCGTCCTTCCGTTTAAATACGGCGGTAGATTGCTTGCGCTTGCCCACCGTTTTGCAACGAGCTGGCGCCTCTGCACTGTTGAACATACGGGTAGACATAGAGCCGGTGTCCGCTTCTATGAGCGGCATCGTGATGCAGCTGCTTGTTCCCTTCGCCGCGCGGATTCGCACTTTCGATCTGGAACTGGGGTGCACACAGACGCTCGCGCCGCTGTTCACGGGAGAGTTGGACTTCCCTGTCCTGGAAACGCTGCGATTGCGGGCGCCAGATCAACCGCGCATCTCCTTTGCTAGCGCGCCCGAACTGCGAGTCCTGTACCTATGGGGCGTCAGTACGACTCAGTTCGCAGCCAAATCCCTTCCTTCTCCAGAGCTGTCTTCATCTTCTCCGCATGCCGCATTTTCCACCATCTTGTCGCAGGCTTCGCGGCTCACGATGCTGCAAATCACTTGGTCCGACTGGGTGCCGTCGCACCTGCCGTACATCTTTGTGCTATGTCCACAACTTGTTCGGTTGGTATTCCACACGGTCGAGCCCCACGATAAGGAGGGCATCAGGTTTGCAGTTGACTCTATGGACCGGCCGACGGCATCCGCTCTGCGTTCACTGGATTTGCAACTCCCGCTTGAAGACATCCTCGAAGTGCTTGCCGTGCGCGTCTCACAGGCGCTTTCCGAGGTCGTAGTGGCCACAAACCATCTGCCTACTATGAACAACTTGGCGCGGCTCATGGATGCACTGTTGCAGGGCGTCGGTCCGATCGTTACGTTCGACTGGTATGACAGCCGTGATATCGTGCTCCACGACGCCGCGGGGCGCACACGTACTATGACCTCCTGGGGTCGGTATCGGCCCTTCGACATCGGGGAAATTTGGCGCTGTCTCGCCTCACGTCACTCAGCGCACACATCCGTGCAGCGCATTCACATCCCCCGGCCCGGTGACCACTGGGCGGGCCTCGCTTCTGCGCTCGCAGAGTACCCTTTGCAGACGCAGCAGCCAACGACAGTGTGCATCTTCATGCGGTGGGACGATGTGAGGCTATTGCCGCATCGGATCGACTTGCCCTCGATTGCCGTGCCTGCGCTGCATTGCGTCGAGTTCGCGAAGTTCTCGCACTCCGACACTGACATAGGATTTACGAAGGAGGCTGTCGCTTACTTCTTGCGTCGGATCTCCTCGCAGATCGATGATACGACCGCGGTGGACGTTGTTCTTGAGGCCCCTTGTGTCGTCCAAGACGCCTGGCACGCGCAATTCCTGGACGGTCCCGACTTGGTTTCTGCTCAGCATTCAATGCGTGTCCACTTGGAGAAGGAGGTCCCGGGAAGATGGCAGCTCTATTTCGAGTAGATTTCTCCACTTCTGTTCATCTTCTCGGATTGACCGGTCGCGGTTCCTGTCTTGCAGGTCAAACGAGCCATATTCGACCATATTCCTGCTTCCTGCTTCACGTATGCAGCGCACGATACCGTATGGGAGTATGGATACGATGGTTAACGAACCTAATTCCCTGTTCCATTCCCAATACAGTATGTATTAATGTCGTCCCTGACGGGCGTAAGCACGCAGAGCCCGTGAGCTATCCCCGTCAACACCGTCCACGTCCAGCGCTGCACCGTGAAGTCCTTGTAATTACCTTTCTCGGGAGCTTGAGTATTAGGCGGGGGGAGGGGTCATCTCAGCTGCGATAGTAAATCCCGTGAATGGGGGCATAAGTGTCTGAATGTTGCCCCGTCAGTCTTTCCGGATTTCTCAGGTTGCCACTTTGGCGGTGAACACGGACATAGCGGATGTAGTCAGGCACTGTGTACCGAAGTATGGAATTATGCTGCTGAGAGTAAGTATCAGAGCATGGGAAGCTGCGATCGTGCCTCAGAATGGGTAAAACACACCGCCGAAATCGCACCATACTGTGGGAGCTCATTTGGCTACATTAGCGTGACAAAGAAGCGTTGTGAAATGGTCACAAGCACAGTCTCTGAGGCAAGTGACAGGAAGATGAAGCTAAAACGGGCATAAAGTTGCAATTGAGAACGGGGGGTCAATGCATACACTACAAATGATGTGACAAGGGATGATAGGTTGGCAAGTAAGCTGGGCTGGTCGGAGTGCGGAGGCAGGAGCGCGAGGCTGAGGGTGGTGGTGATGGGGGACTACTACAAAAGACAGCATGCAAGATGCAAAGCACAGCGTAAGCGTAATATGCACAGCGACCGAAAGTGGGGATTATGGAGAGGCTGAGGTGGCAAGGAGTGGTGTGAGGAAGGTGTTTATGTGTAGAGGGGCGGATTGTGCGGGAGCGCGATGCCTTGGGGCTAGTATAAGGTGACGGATTAATCCTCAGGTGCAGGTTCAAAATGGCGACAAGCTAAGGCGACAGGGCTTGGGAATGGGACGGGCCCTCTTCTGTGCCGTTACCATTCGTCTGCGCAGCGTGCGGTCTGGAACTGGTCAGCGTATCTACCGCAAGCCACAAAGCGACAACAAAGAAAACTCACGCAACGGTGTCTAAAAACGCGCGAATGTCCTTCGCAAGCAGTCGCTGGACGTGCGTCGTGGGATGCACATCGTCGACCCACAACCCGCCTGAGGCGCACTTAGCGTCAAAAACGGCCGTGCAGCCCGCCACGCCCGCGTCCTCACCTCCAAGACCCGCATTCGCCATGCCATGTCGTGCGGGGTTCTCGATGAGCCGCGTGAACAGCGCGTGCGCGTCGTACAGCATCACCGTGCACTCGGGCTCGTGCCGCTTGCGGAAGCGCTTCACGGCCTCGACGAGCCCGCGGTTCCACGCCTGCACGCGCTCCGCCAGGTTCTCCACCATCATGCGTCCTGGGCGTGGCGCACACGTGAGCACACAGCAGCAACGCGGAGAGAAGTTGAATAGGGCAATCCGGCGGCTGATTAGGCTGGCGGGCGGCATGACGCAGCGTCGAAGGAAAGGCTAATGGAAGATGGGCCGAAGCGGTTGACTTACCGACGGGCGCCCTGTCGACGGGCATAATCGTCATGAAAATGAACGTCCGCGCGCCTGCGTGATATAGCTCTTCCTGCAGCTCGAAGAGTGTTTCCATGCTCTTGTTGACGTTGAATAACCCCCGCGTTCTAGCAGCGTCGAGTGAGTGAGCGAAATCGACGAGGTACGGGTGGGGGCGACAAACCCGCAGTCGTTCGTGCCGACGAACGTCCCTGCGAAAAGTCAGGACAAATGCTGAGGCGGCGGGGCGGACGGCACACACAGAATATCGAATCGGAGCCCGTCCAGAGCGTGCCGTCGGCCGGCTCGAGCGCGGTCGTGTGGCGCAGAAACTCGTTGCGCACCTGGGCCATGAGCGAAGTCACGGTGTCGCCGCCGCGTGCGTATACGTAAGCCAACGCATCTGCGGAGCGCAGCTCGCGCACGAGCGAGCCAATCCAGTTCTCGCCCTCGTTGTATGTCTCGCCGGGGTAGGGCACGCCGAGTGGCTCGGCGATGCTCGGTTGGGGGTATGCCGGGCTGGCACGGTATCCTACGCTGGAGAGCGAATCGCCGCTGCGCCGTGTTTGTTAGTATGCGTCAAGTGGACAGCGGGGATCACATTGGGTATGCAACGCCTTGCAACGACGCTCAGAGCGGACTGTTGCGACGAAGATTGCGGGCAAGTACTATGACTGCCCTCGCTACATCGTTCGCAGCACTGCAAACGTCTGGGCGATTGCGTGCTTCGTCGCGAGAACGCGTTGCGAGCTTTTGGCGAGGCGCTCCGACTCGCGGGCTCGGAAAGGCGTGGTCACGGTGTTGCGAGTGTTGCAAGGCGTTGCGAGCACTGCGATGGGCCCTGATGTTAATTCGGGACTCACAAAACAAAATGGTGACGGATCTTCTCAAAGCCCATCCAGCTTGGGCCCGTGTTGTAGAATGACATCTGCAAGCGTTATCAGCGGTCATCGGCCTCGTTTTGTGGAGCAAGACGAACGCCGAATTGGGATTTCGGCTGGCGGAGGCGTTGTTGAGAGCTCATGTGACAACGGCGATGGGCAGGGGGATACGTACACCGGATACATCGGGTTTGGGTGGGTCCGGGAGCTTGTCGGGGATAGGCTCTTTCGACGGGCTCTTGACGCGCGCGCGGCGGGAGGCGTCATGGACCTGGGCATACTGGGCTGGGTCGAGCATGCGCAGCGTCTCGACGAGCGGGAGGAGGCCGACGACGCGCAGGAGGGCGCCGAGAGCGTGAACGGCGTGGGCCTTGACTTGGTCTGTGGCACCTGACTTGACGGCGAGCACGAGCGAGTGTGCAAGCATGCGGGCGAATATGTCTACTGGCGCGAACGGCGTCGCGGCGACGCAGCGCTGGACGAATTCCAGCGTGCCGGTGGCAATGGCTGGGTTGCGGGATTGTAGGGCCTGGGTGAGGCCCTCGGTGAGCGCGCTAACGGTCGTCTGCGGGAGTGAGGCTGATAGATAAAATTGTTATTATTATTATAATTATTGCCTACCGTCGCAAAGAGAGCGTCGAGAGTGTCTGATATCTGGGCCGTGAGCCTGGGGTCGCCGCGAGCAAAACCCTGAAGCAACGAGGGCATGACCGCGCCGCGGTAGCGTGCAAAGCGGTTGTGTTCGATGCGGGTGGTGAGCGCGACAAGCATGGTACAGGCAAGCACGGCGACGTCGACGTTGGCGTCCTGGACGCGGGCGGCGAGGGCGTCGAGCAGAGTGAGGATGTCCTCAGTGTCCTTGATGCGCTCCTGACTCTGGACGACGCGCAGCACGTTCTGGAGCAGTAGCAGCCGCTCCTCGGGCGACTCGTCGTCAATGCGGTAGAAGCGCTGGGGGATGATGGACAGGATGTCGACCGACGACGGCGCCATCGCGCAGCGCGTTGACGGCGATGAGGAGAGAAGGAAACGCGGTCGGCCCTTGCCGTACTTCATGCTCGACGCCGACTCCATAGTGTCGCCGTCGCCGAGGCTACTAAGGCCGCCGCATCGCCGCTGGCTGCGTCGGCTTCGTCGCTGTCGCTAGCGGCGGCGAGCTCGCCGCTGGCCGCTCGCGCAAGCTATCCAGCAACCCCAAATTCAGGCCGATGCCCTGCTGAAGCTGACCCGACGCCGACTCGCACGATGGCGACAACTACATGGTCATAGAGCAGTGCTCAAATCACCAGTCTGGGTAGCCCTTTGAGTGGACGAGCTCGTCGCGGCCCACGTCCAGGACTGTATCATCGGCGTCTGTGGCAAGTCGTCGTCCACGCAGGCATCGCCAGGCTCCGGCAGCGATGTCGCCTGGGCTAAATGGCTTGAAGATGGGTGTCTTTGGACCTCAAGACGAGGCCATCGATGGTATATACCGCATACAAGGTATGACGTCGTTGATCCCCAGTTACACATTGAAAGTTTACAGTTTGCAGTTGGTAACCAGTGACGCCATTGACATGCAAATCATTTCAATGTGGTCGACCGCGGTTTCTTTGTCGGCCCGGGAATTCAGAGAAGAAGTACTGTATCTCTCTCCGAGTCATCATCGCACGCTCACAAAAGAGCTGCAGGGCTGGCTCCGATGAATCAATCGCGGCGTCCCTGTTCAGCCCACCATCCATAAAATCACGATGTTGTGAACATCTTCTACACTCTGTGAGTTCTAGCCCATAATCTCTCTTATAATCATCGCAGGATCACAGTCAAACAAAGATTCACTGGTGCAAGATATGGGCATAAGACAAAGTTGTGAGTTCTATCAAAGCCAGAGCACTCATCATGGGGACTCATCACTAATGTACCTAGACCAAGGGAAAGCTTCCAATCATAACAACTTTGGTCATGAGAACCCTGTAGGTGAAGTGAAGGCATCATCAAGGAGCAAGCACACATTCAGCTCGTAGTTGTTGCATGCTGAATCGTAGTGTCATGCATTGCCTTCCTCTTCCTGGATCATGGGCCAGTGCAATAGCAGAATGCATTAAGTACACCCGCCTCATCGAGGGAAAATGCAGGGAGAAGGGATTGAATCAACATCAAAATATCATAAAACAGAGTAGACATGATTACACCTGTTCTTTCGATTTGCCTTATTGAAAACTGTCAGTGCATGCATGAGTAGTCACGTGTCAACGTGCCTCGGCCACATCCGCGTCTTGACCGGTTGACCAGTGACCACAATGTTGAACATCCTCCCGCCCGAGCTCATCCTCCAAGTTCTTTCGTTCCTGGACTTGCCCAGCCTTCGCTCCGTCAAGCTGCTCTCGCACGCCTGGTGTGCATTCTTCGCGCAACATAGCGAAGCGATATACAAATCCGCGGCCTTCGCGCACGCATACGCGGCGCCAGGCATACACGATCCGCAGACAACTGCGTGGCTGGACGGTGTAGTAACCTGGGAGATGCTATGTACGCCTATCCGAGGGGCATGTGCGCGCATGCGCCATCTGACTCAGACGCTCGCAGGTCTGCGGCACTGGACGCTGCAACGGGCGTGGCGGGGCAGCTGGAACGCGCCAACGCACAGGCGGCTTGAGGCCACGGGCCCGCGCGCACGCCGCTTCACCATCGTACCAGAGGAGCGCGTCGTGATCGTTGCGCAGACGGCCAACTGGGCCGTCGAAGACCTCGACCTTGGCGACATTCTGGCCGTCGATATCACCCAGGACCGAGTGCTCTGGAAATTGCCGCAAGTCCGCAAGTTACAGACTCGCAGATGCACTACCAGCACTGAATATTTTTTCCTAGGTCCCGCAGCGGCGTATCGAAGCGTGCGCGTATGACGCTGGCTTTCTCGTGCTCGACCGTGAACGCAATTCGGGCTTATTCGAAGTTTGGCGACTCCAGCGTACGTCCGAACACCCGCACATTGGTCCCTCGTCAGGAGAACATGTGCCAGACACGGCGATGACCGCGGCGCATGCAAGCGCCTGGCACGCCCCGCATGCAGGCGCCCTCGACTTTGTGCCGCACGCCCTGCTCCGCATCCCTGAGGCAACCCACTCCCTCGAGCTTGTGGGTACAAAGTTGGTCCTCCTATCGCGCTTCGCGGTCCATGTGCTCGTTTACGATGTCGTAACTGCGATGCTAGAGTACACTTTCGACTGCCATCCGAATGACACGGCCTGGGGCAAGCTCTGCGCTGTCGACTTGAGCTCTTGTGTTTCATCCCCTATGCTTGTCACCGCGGTGGGCCGCAGCGTGTTTGGGAGCCCACCGAATGGAGAGCTGCCGCGGCAGCTGCTCAGTCACCCCTCGATCGATTACAACGAGTCGGCGCCGTGGTTGGTCTATCGTGTACAACCCATCAGGTTGCTGGACGTGCGAGGTGATTCAGATTCTCGTTTGCGGTCGCTTGAACTTGTGCGCATTCCGGACGACACATTCACGTTCGATGAGCCAGGCTCCGATATCTGTCAGTAAATTTCACACTCTCCCGTGTCGCGCTCATTGTCGCTGGCAGTCAAAGTAAAAGTCTCAAGGGCGGGTGGCCACCTCGTCATGCTCACAAACGGCGGTACCCTCATCATTGCGTGCCTTTTGCCAGTGGAAGACCCCGAAATCCTCTCGGATAGCAAACCATCTAGACAAAGACACGACGTCCACGCCGTGCGCTTGCGTGCTAGCCCCCATTGTCTGGCGTTCGATGGCCACAGAATCGCAGTCGGGAATGTACGTCCCTCCGCCGCATAGTATGTCGGCAGGCATGCTGATGTGGATGTTCTGGTAGAGCACAGGTATATTCATCACAGACCTCAGTCTCTCAGGGGCCATTCTGCTGGTCAGCGCTCAGCCGCGCCTTCCGCATATGCTCCGCCTCACGCCAGAAGCGCTGTGGGTGCTAGATACAACATGGTCGTTTTTGCGTGGTACGCACAGAGGAGACGAGCGCGACCCCGTCGTCGTGCACTATTACAGCTTCGCAGACCTTGATGATGATGAGTGGGCATCGCCGTCCGATCGAAATGCAGCTGCGCCCACACCGCCGCTGCTCGGTAGATTCAATGCTGCAATTTTAGACCTGTTGGGGCGATGAACTGGCAGCACCATTTCATCCCTCTTTGACTTTTTTAAGGAGTATTGCTGTTCTCTCGAAGGCAAGCTCCCGCCGAGACGGCCGTCCAGGCGGCGACTGACTCCATTCGCACGCGCGATTCCTCTGCTTCAGCCATCGCGGCACGTCCAATGTCGAACGCGGCAGTCGGCCAGTCCGGGGACCCACGGTCGCAATAATCATCCGAGCCGCCTGAATCGTCCGACGCGAATGGCATATCGATCATCGGCATGAAAATATTGGTGAAATTTTCGTAGTCAATGTGCTTGAGCTTCTTCACCACACATTGAATGTAGTGCCATCGGAATAGCCCAGGCGGTGGCAAGTTGGCTGCCCCTGGTTTCGGTGGCGTAACCCTGAAGCCGTGAAGGCGCGGGGTCGCCTGGAAGTAGGTGGAATTAGGGCCCGCCGGCCCAGCTATAGTGAGAAACGTGTTGGCAGGCAGCGTTGAAAAATCTTGGCATTCATACACGTTCTAGGACAACAGATTGATTAGATACGGTGAAATAACGGACACATGGACACGCACAGGTCCGCGGTACTTGAAACCGATTTCAAACTTGTCGAAATAGCCATCCAGAGTCTTCATCAGCAGAAGGCCGAATATGGGGTCGTAGAGAGAAACTTGACCGACTATGGCGGCCCTGGTAACATAGTCCTCCAGAACACGCTTCGCGAGCGCATCTCCCAACCTCTTCGGGCATATATGACTGTTTATGCACCCCGAGTGGTGGAACCCGGTAATCCAGCAAAACTCGTCGCGAGCTTCGAGGCGGTTTCGCATCGTGGTAGCGTTCCCGCTCGCATCTGTCTGCGACCTCCTGTCCCGTTTGCATATCTTGGTCAGAGAGAGTAGTGGGTGACCAGGAGGTACATAGTAGAGATAGGACGCGGCTAGAAGTGGCGCAGAGGACAGGACGCTCGTCCAGCCGGCTTGCTGAGGGTCGTAGACAAGTAGCACCCCCCGCTCGTGGCGAGGGTCGCATATGCCGTGGGCAACATCTAGCAGCCAGGCCGAGCGTTCCCCGCCAGCGTATTTATCGAAATCGACGAGCTTGCCCTCGAGAAGCCCAAAGAGAGCATCCGACGCAGAAGTAGGAGGCAGAACGGTGTAAACGTTTTGAACGTCGTGGTCGTTGAAAACGGCAGCGGGGGGTGGAGCGTAGCGACCAACTGATCGGCCCAAGATGTACAGCACAAGTTTATCGTTCGGCCGCTGTGAAGGAGCGGGTGCGATGGCCGTCTTCAAGCCCGGCGAAGGGCCTTGTCCCTGCGCTGATCCTGACAATGACGTCGTCGACATCTGAAGCTCAAGGCTGGGTGGCTGACTTTGAAAAATGGTCCGTGAGTTTACGGCGTATTTCTCGAACGGAGTCTGAACGGAGGGCGAGAAAGACGGAGGAGAATTCTGGTAGATTGCGAGCAGAATCCCTCGCCTTTTATACCTGAGGCGGGATTCTGCCAAGACCATCCTAACAACATCCAGGCACAGAGAAATTATGAAACCGAATCAAAGGACAATGGAGCTCGTTTCCTATTGTCGTTGTGTGCCTGGACGGCGCGCACTTGCGCTGCGAGCGCGCGGCGGCTTCGTCGCAGTTGCACGGCTGCAGCTCGGACTTAAACACCAACATCACCGCGTAAAGACGGTTGCATACGCACGGAGTATGCCGGCCGTAGTCTTTTCCAGCGTTCGGTGGCTTGGGGGAAAAAAAAAAAGACGTGATATCCTTAATCACCAACTCCTAAAAGGTTAGACGATAGTCTATGCCTTTTTAGGTTGTTGGTTTTTCCTGGGTGGGGGGGTCTTTGAAACGATAAAATTTTCGGCCCGCTCAGCTCCGTTCCAATGGGATTTCAAGGACTGCCTCCGAGCTGCCTCCGTAGACTTGCCGTTTTGGTAACCGACCTTCAACTACTCTCTGGCCACCGTGCCTGGGACTCTCACAGCAGATTTATCATACAGCAGCTCCTCAAAAAACTCGAGCTGTCGTCTCATCCAGTTATGGTATCGCTGAGTTGCAGATTGGCTTCGGAACACCCTCATTCGGGCATCCATCTTCTAAATGCCTTGTTGACCATCCTTCGCACCCCTGAGCCTTAGAAACAATACTGATAGACTATAAGATAGGCCCTGTGATTATTGTTGAAGTACCAGGGCAGGCTTGTGGGCAAGGATTCACAGGTACAGCTCGCGATCGGGCGCGACGCCGCGATGTATCATGGACTCTCAGGAAGATTAAATCATATTTTCGCACTTAAAAAACATTTTTCTAAACCCTTTCATATACCTTTGGAAGCTTTCGCCTACACAGCTAACATGCTGTACGCCTCGCGCCCGTCTGAGCGGAGGTGCCGGGAACCGCCGAGTGATGGCTCTTTCCTCTCCCAGCGCACGAGCGCGCAGGCAGGTGCTCTTGGGTAACTAGAAGCAAAGGGCCCAACATCTACTCTGTGCTCTGCATTGCTGCTCGCGACAGACCGTGCATCCCGGGCGTACCGCTGGTCCTCGCCATCTGCTACGCGACCTAGCAACACGTGTACCAGTACCACCAAGCAGTCGTGCTCCGGTTGCCCTGCTCTGTAGCCAGCCTCTTCACCATACAAGCAGTTTGCCCTCCTGCAATCACAATAATGGGCGACGTGCGGCTTGGTGACTGCTTGCAGTTCCTCCACCGGACCACTGCTGAAATTCGGATCACTTGCTCTGCACACTGCGCATGGTTGGCCGTATTTTCCATCTACTTTTCCTCGTTTACTCGGCTTTCTGGGACTTGGCTTCCTTGCTGCAATCACTAGGCGGTCGATGCACGCAAGTCCCAGTCGTCCGGACTCCGGACTCCATCGGTTTTGCCGCGCATGGACTGCATGGTGATGGTCATGCCAGGCTCCCTACATGCGGTGGTAGAGTTCCAAAACCACCCTGGTGTCGTCGATGCGCGAGTACAAAAATATTGTGATCGAAGTGAGTCTCTCTTGATTCTTCACATCAAATCGCTGTCATCGTCGTCCCTGCCCCGCCGAACTAATCCTCGTACCGTAGTAGCCTCAATGCTGGAACTCGCTCTCAAGCTGCTATTCCGTAGCCCAGACGAGCACGTGAGGATGACGCTGGCAGATTTACATTGTTCTTTGTGTACTCAGCGTCTCTGCATCCCTGTCGCCTCGTCTGCGTATTCGCTCGACGCAAACAAGGGCTGGTCACGACTCCCGCGGGTCTTCCGCTGGCTTGCACTATTCCACTTTGGGCTGATATCGCCGCATATGACATCGTGCTCCTCGGCTCTCCGCTACTGGGGATCGGGCCCGTTCTGACCCTGACTGAAGAGACTCCCTTGGACACCACCTGCTTCTGCAGCGCGCGCGTTTGGCATACCTTTATCCCATTCCACTACCAGCTGCCCAGAATCGAGCAGATGGACCCCATCCTGCGCCTCTTCGCCAATCAGAACCACCTGCCCATTCTCGTCCAACGCGGCGGGGGCAAAGAACGGTTTGGCACTGTCGCAGCATCTTGCTACCTCGCGGCCTTGGGCTTCAATCCTGTCTTCCATGGTTCGTGTCCCACGCTGGACAGCAGTGCTGCCATTGATCAAGAAGCTGCGCGCCATGCGATTTGGCAGTATCGAGACGAAGCAGCAGGAGGCGTTCGTGCAGAACCGGCGCAGCACGCTCTGGAAGCGGTAGTTGCTCCTCCAGCGCATGCCGGATAAGCCGCCCCCATGCTCGCTCGAGGTGCAAGGCGACTTCAGCGTGGATGAATGCGACATGCTCGTCCTGAGTTCTCGTCGGGCTCCCAGGTGTTTGCAAGTCCTAATTCCCGAAGTCCGTCGCGAAGTGCGAGCCGGACAAGTGGACGCGGATATTACAGGACGAGTTTGGGACGCGCGCCAAGGCTGAGGACGACGTGGGCCACTGGAGGAAGATCATCCCCAACCGCTGCAACACCGGCGACACGGCAAGGGGACACCGGAAGCAAATTGAACGGCACCGGGTCGGTAACCTCTGCAAGCCACCGAGGCCCGACCCATCCATCCTATTTCCGCGGATATACCTCCGGTTTGCTTCCGGAAAAGCGCAGCTCACCAAATTTTCTGGTACCTGGCAGCTTTCTGCTCCGAAAATAATATTTAATCAGCCACATGGGGTCCCAGACTGCCTTTGCATGCAGCAGGTTGCCCAAGGGTTCGATCTTGGAATGTTGATGTATTATGTCAGCCTACAATATGCATCCGAGGCTTCCCGGATCGGTGCCCTTGTAGTCATTCAGGGGGGTACACAAGGCCTAAAACTACTGCAAATGTTGCACAATTTATTTTCTCAGTCAATATGAAGTTGAAATGGGCTCATTTGACCCTCTCCGGAGCTAAATTTGCGGAGGTCCCGAACCTCCCTAGCAGAAGGTCGACCGACCCATCCATCCTAACCCGGTGTTCCGGATTTTGCCGGCTGGGCCCCCTTGCGACACGGACCGGCGATGGTTCTCAGCCGTGTTGGACGTCGAGCCAGCGTTTTGCGCACTCGCCAGCTCATTATCGTCTACTACAAGGGTCAGTACCACATCGTACAGTACGGCCAGTGGGACGGGTATCCGTACGGCCAGGGGCTCGATGTCCTGAAGTTCGTGCGCAATCCCGAGCTGGTGGCCAAGCTCAAAGCTGTCCTGGACGCCGACATGATGTACGAGCCCACGGAGGAGGATGTTGAGGTGTTTCAGAAGAAGGTAGACGATATGCAATAGGAGCTGAAGGAGAAACAGATGGCGGCGGACTCCTACAACCGCTACTGGGCAGACGAGCCACGCCCCTTCAACGTCTCGCTCTCGCGCGACACCGGCGCCAAGATCCTCGGGCTGGTTGCCACGGCCACCGAGCGCGTGCCGATCCGCAAGGAGCTCGACTTCATTACCGAAGGCCTGTTCTGCGAGTGGGGCCTGGGCCTGGGTGCTCGAGCTCGACCTGCGCGTGCTGGCGCGGCGGGAGTGGGCATCCGGGCGAGAACTGGGAACTGAGCACGCGGTTCAACAACTTGGAGGCCATCCGTGTCGAATGCGGCACGCGGCCGACGACAATGGCGCTTTGCGCTGGACGAGTTGCATGACGAGCGCTCGTTCCAACAGTGCGGTTAAACCAGGCAGTTCCACGTGCATAGTTTCCCCGGGCTGCCAGTCCCACCTGCACAAATATAGCGAATAGGTCTGCACAGTCCAGGCCAGCATATCTGTTCTCAGGCGGCAACAAAAATCAGGCTTGAGAACTTCCTCAATTCCGTGCTATCGTTGTACGAATCTCTGCTCTTGCAGTCCAGGCCTCTGCTTTTCACCGCCAGCTTCGTCTGCGTTGCTCGTCGCGTGGACGCGCGCCACGAGCCTGTGTACGTACGGGCGTAATTAAAGCATCCAGAGCGGGAGACCGCTCCAAAAGTTCATGTGCGTCATGAAGTCGGTGCGGTCTCTGACTAGCGCATCAGCTTGGTATTATTACTCGCGGAGCTCGACGACGCGCGGGGCGGCTGCCCAGTGCGCGTGTGCAGATCTTATGCAGTGTATTGTAGGTGGGAGAAGGCGGCGTAGATGGTTGAACAAATGTTTCAGGAGCGACCAGCAAGCAACTTGAAAGTTCTACCTAGCATCTTCGAATAAAGCAAAAAATAACAGTAGGGGACGGGAGTCCAAGAGAAGCACAATATCTTGACTATTTTGTAAGTCTCACACTGGCAGAGAGCGAGCCAGCTCTGGCTTGGGAAGAAGTGGATCTGAAATAACTTGCTGAAACACAGGTCAGGCTGCCCCGATTGAAACAACCGTAGCAAAGAGCCCAAAGGTATGAGCAGTAAGCAACGTCGTCGACGTATTTTCCACGTGTGAGTCTGTGGACCCTCTGTCGGACCGAAGAAAGCCTTCTACCAGGAGTTGGTGACTGCCGCGGATCTAGCGGCGCTACGATTAGAATTCTGAAGACCCCTTGCGCCCCGAAGTTGTGCTCACACGCTGCTCCGTGTGCTTGAACGGGCTGCTCGTGAGCACTCTGTGAGCTGCCAGCCACGCTCACCGGTGCTGATGAAAAGGTAGGGTCGCTCTCGGGCTCACGCACTCGTGGGCAGCGTGAGCGCTGATGAGCAACCCGGATTTTTACAGAAGCAGCCCCGATACAATGCTTCCTCGCAGCTCTCAAACTTCCTAGTTTGCTGAATCCTGTCCAATTTTTATCTCTTATCAATGCTGGACATTAATGGGTTGCTTCTCTTCTCATGAGCCAGCGTGCAGCGAGCCTCCGCTTGCATCATTGCACGGGTACTGTGGCGCTGGACAGCGACAGCCTTCGAGCGCTTTCAATTTGCTTTTAATTCACACAGTCTACCTCACATAATTTTACAGAAGCTATAGTCGACTGTGAAACTCATCCCAGCACCTCGATTCCAGGTCGAGTTGTTGCTAGTCACACGTCGATAAGTACAGTATGCCGCGTCCATCCCTCAGACAGTGGAAGCACTTCGATTGACCACTCCTAGGTCATAGTATATGATTATTTGAAGAGAAAAGAGTTTGTGAGCTGGCGCGATAGCAAAACATCATGGGTAATCAAAACCCGAAGCCGAATCCAGTGGCAAGACTTTGATTATGAAGTATAACTAACGTGTTGCATTATCAATACTTCACCATTCAGTCGCGACTCACCACCAGAAAACCCTCAGGTCAGAAGTCCGTCATGAGAGCAACTTATGCGAGGCCCATAGGAGCTGGAAATGGGGTCTTCAACTGCGACCCCGCGCCAGGAACTTCCAACCGGGAACTTCCAGCCGGAAGTTGGCTTGGGCTGATTTTCCCGCAAGGTTCGCGTGCGATCAAATGGCCGAAAAACTGGCTGGTGCTTGGAACTTCCAATTGCCCCCCGCCTCGCGCCCACCACCGCCCGCGCGACACCACGCCCGCCGCACCGCGCTCGCCGCCCGCCCCCCATGAGCTCCAAGGCCTCGCCCATCGTCCTTGACGACACCGAGCCCGAAGACGAGGGCCCAAGCACGCCGCGGGTGGCCGCTATCCACGTTATACCGCCCACCTCGCCGGCCGCCGAGCTGGCCAGCACACCGACCTCGCATGCGCTCACCGTCACCCAGGAAAATTCTCCAGAACCTCTGGCGTCCGGGTCTGCTATGGACGAAGACGAGCCTGAGCCCGGCACCGACGACGTTGTGCCGCCGGAGCCCATGGACGTGGATGACGCTGCCGACGGCGAGCAGGCCGAGGGCGAGGCCGACGACGAGTCTGAAAGCGACAGCGACAGCGAGGACGAGCCCGACGACGCCCAGGGGCCTTCGCAGCACTCAGAAGAAGACATCACGCGCTCGCCGACCCAGCCATCGCCACCGGCCAGCCAGGCTCCGTTGCCTCCCGCCAACGGCACCGCTCCGGCGACTGCTTCCGAACCGGCCGAGTCTACACCCACACCTGCAACCGCAAATGCCGCAGGATTGTCCAGCAAACCCAATTCCAAGGGGAAGCCTGCGTCTCAGGCTGCGAAGCCGAAATCCAAACGCGTGCACAAGTCGCCCACACCGCCTCCCCCGCCTCCACCCCCTCTCCAAACGGTGCGGCTGGAGATTAAGCTTGGCCGCGGTTCCAATCGCGAGTATGCTTTCGACCTGGCGCAAATGGCGGAGGAGAAGGGCATGCGTATCCGCCCGCCTCCGCCACGCAAATTGGAGTCAGATTCAGAGCCGGACAGCGCGGAGGAGATGGCTAAGGCGCTCGATGCCGCCGCCGCCGCTGCCGATGCTGCTGCTGCCTCAAAGAAGAAACGGGTACGTCCCTTCGACATGTATATATCACAGCACGCTGAAGATTGTTACAGAAACGCAAACGGGCCGACGAGCAATACGATCTGGAGGATGATTTCATCGACGACACGGAGCTGGCCATCGAGGAGCGCAAATTCTTCGCGCAGACAAAGCAGACCGGCTTCTATGTCTCGTCGGGCGAGGTCGCATTGCTGCGCGAGAAAGTCGAGCCTACCACCAAGCACCGCTCGCCGAAGAAGCTGACCGCGCAGACGGCGCCGTCCACGCCCATACCCATCATCCCGCCCTCCATTCCCCTCGCCAACAAACCGAACGCGAAGCGTAGCTCCCTTGCTCGTACCCTGCAGAGTTTGCCGGGCTTGCCGGCGCCGCGCGAGAGCCCTGCGATGAAAGCGCTGGTCAGGAAGATTCCCATGCCGCCGCCGCTCAATCAGGGCACGCCTGACAATCCGATTCCGCTAGACGGTTACAAAGACGAAGACGACGAGGGCGGCGAAGAGGAGAAGCATGAAGAAGTGCTGACGGGCGGACGTGGTACAAAGCGCAAGGCCAGCATGGGCGGTGCCGGAGTCGACGGCCAGCCCGACCGCGCAACGCCAGGGGACGGCGACATGGTCGCCGAGCCGCGCAAGCGACGCAAGGTGCACGACCTGCCGCAGTTCAGCAAGGAACTGCAGCCCGAGATCGAGATGCTTAAGCAGCTTGTCGACCGCGGTGCGCTCAAGATACATTCCGTGTCATTCTCCCTCCTTATTTTGACATGACATGCCGCAGAGGAGCAGGCTTTCTCAATCCGCGGCAAGTTCCCGCAGCACGTCAAGCCGATCCTGGCGCAGGTCGCGCTGAAGGCGATCGTGCTGGACGAGTACGACGACGAGTTCTTTGACGCGATGCCCAAGATCTTCCCGTACAACCGCTTCACGATGAAGAAGCTCATCACGCGCATCGTGTACCCGCACCACGTTGAGCTGCTGAACAGGCGGTGCGAGGAACTGCTTGCCGAGCTCAAAAAGATCGCCGACGACGGATTCGAGAACGCGCAGGCTGAGCACGCGCGCGCCGTCGCCGCATGGGGTGCGTCCTCCTAGCCTTTCCGGCACCTTACTGACCATGACGCGCGCGCAGAGAGCAAGCAGGCGAAGAAGAAGGCCGAGGCGGCGGACGCGGCGGTTGTCGCGCCGCCCGTCGCGGTCGAGAACGGCGCGGACGGCGAGCGCGAGGACAAGCCGCCGAAGCAGAAGTTCAAGCTGACGGAGGCGATGCGCACGATCATCTGGAACCTCGTCTGCCTGTCGAACGACTGCGCCGCGCTCAGCAACGAGAAGAAGTGCGCGCCACCGGTTTCGGTTTCCGCGCGGACGCGCCTGCTGATGTTCAAGTTCCCTATTTGCAGCAAGCTCGAGAACATCACCGAGAACGTCAGCGAGCAGGGCCTGCGCAAGGTCTTGTATCAGAAGGTTCGTGTGGTTTCCATTCTGCTGTCTTGTGCTCAAGCCCTGCCAAAGATAAATAGTTGTTTCCCCGATGGATGGATGGACACGGGCATCCTCTCTCGCGAAGTGAGCTCGCTGAAGAAGAAGCAGGGGCGAGAAAACATGGCTGAGCTTCCCGATGGCGCCACATAGACATTCGCGCTTCCCTGTCTTGCTGCTTGGTTTTGCGATACCTTAAATTCCGCTGTACTTGTTTCCTACTGTACACTTATCGGCCATAATCTTGCTAACCATACTCGAGCACCAATGCGATACCTATCTTGCGGTCTTGCTTGTCAGAGAGAAATCAATGACGTTGCTTGTGATTTGCCGGTCGCGGATGCAAAATGACTTTCCCCATTCCTTGTTGCACGCCTCTTCGGCCTGACTCCATGCTGCTCCAGCCCCAGCGCGTCCTTCTTACCTTTATACCACGATGATTGGCAACTCTGTGGCCGAGTACATCTTTATTCGCGCTTGCATCACAGCTCTGCGCCTCGTCACGCCGCTCAGCTTCGCATTTCTCGCGTACCTCGTCTACGATGCTCGACACGGTGGCACAATACCTCTCTGGACCGCGACTTGGCCAGCGATAGAATGCCTATTTTACTTGATTATCTACCTACCGTGGACCAGGCGTCTCCAGCAGGTCAGTCGCTCGATTTCTTGTCCCGTAAAATCCAGATTGCACGACTCGGAGTGCAAGCTCGATATGAAGATGTCTGTCTGCCATTGGCAGTGCATTAGCATATTTCACGTCACACATTCAACCACTTTCTAACATTCATACAGGCTGCTGTACACCCACCGCTACGTCCACGGAACGAGCGCGAGAAGCTCTTCAATGCGTGCCATAGCCATATCCCAGATATCCGCGCCTATATTTCTGGGTGGTACAGAGGCAGCCATTCCGACGAGCTTTTCCGCGAGAATATCGTGGACTGGCTGCTTTGGGCTGTGTTCAACGCAGACAGAGCCGAGCTCGAGAAGCACGAGAGCTGGAGCGACGAAATCGACAACTATATAGCGCGTATAGAGGAGCTTGTTGGCCACCCGTTCCCCGAAGGACGCAACCCGCATGTGAAGAGTATCAGGCTCACACTTGACGAGGTGTCAATGAGACATCGTCCGCTGATTTGGTATCTGGTACATGACTTTCTTTGATTCTGAACCGTCCCTTATTTTTTTTTATCTTTTTGCAGATTGTCGGTCTCGTCGATCTCATAACTTGTGTGCAACTGCGAGCGCTCGGCTTCACGCACTTCGCGACGCCACGCTGGTTCACCGCCTTTCCCTTCCGCCCATATACGGTGTTGTCTCAGAGATCAACAACCAATTTATCGTATTGGGTGCGACCTCATCGTTCGGAAACCAAGCTTCCCGTTGTATTCCTTCATGGCATAGGCGTCCGTGCAATGCTTTCGTACTTGCTAATCTAACATTGTCAAAACAGATTGGACTGTGGCCATACGCAGACTTCTTTAAGGAGTTCAAGACTCTAGAACCGGACGTCGGCATCATTCTCATCGAAATCCTGCCCATTAGCATGCGCATCACTTCGCCCATGCCAGGCCAGAACGAGATGGTCGGATCCATTAACGCCGTCCTCGATCGCCACGCTGTAACACAGACAGTTCTCATGACCCACTCATACGGCTCCGTCATCGCCGCGCATCTCATCCATTCCGAGCTGCACGACCGCTTGGCCGCCCTCGTGCTAGTCGACCCCGTCGCGCTTCTCCTGCATCTCCCAGACACGGCGTCCAACTTCGTGTACCGCCGCCCGCGCCGCGCGAACGAGCACCAGCTCTGGTATTTTGCCTCACGCGACCCGGGCATCTCGCACACGCTCAGCCGCCGATTCTTCTGGGGCGAGAACATCCTGTGGAAGACGGAGATTGTGCCGCCGCGTGCTGCCGTCGTGCTGAGCGAGCGCGACCAGATCATGCCTGCGTTACACGTGTGGAAATATCTAACGGGCTCTGACGTCGATTGGGACGACAACACCGTTGTTCGTAGCTGGGCGACGGGCGAGGGAGACAAGAGACTCGAGGTGCTGTATTACAAGGACATCGACCACTCGCAGGTGTTCGAGACTAGGACTAGACGCGCCGACTTGCTGGGGATCCTGCAGCGCTTTGTGGGTATAGAATGACCTCGCCATCGTATGTACCATATCCGCTTATGCAATACTGAGCCTTCTGGACATTTGATCCTTGCCAGCTCAGTCGTTACCACTTGCAAGGAGGCGCCTGTGCAGTGTGACTAAGGACTGACTAAGGTATTAGACGCGTCCATTTCCTTATCCAAACTCTAGCTTGGATCTCGAAGCCCGAGGAGTACGCTTTCTTTGTCACAGTGGCTTGGCCACTATAAGAGGTGGGGCAGCCTGTCCTCCCATGAGTCAATTAATTCGACACATTACTGAGCTCTTACCAGCTCGGGTCTCAATCCCACCTCTAGGAATGTCTGCTCTCATGACCTACCGGTCGTTCGTCGTCGCCGGAACGGGACCGTTGGGCATCGCCATCGCCACCGAACTGGTGAAACTGGGTGCGACCGTCGTCTTCTTCACTCGCAACAGCAACAGCAAGCTCGAGGCCTCGGGCATCGTAACGAAGGTCGTTGACTATGCGAACGCCGATGCTCTGGTCGAAGCCTTGCAGGGCATGGACGTTGTCGTTTCGACTCTCAACGGCGCGGGCTTTGATGCTCAGCCCACTCTGGCAGACGCGTCGAAGAAGGCGGGTGTCAAGCTCTTTGTGCCGTCGTAGGTCCTCATTGCCACATTGGCGACATCTTGCTAACTCGTGCGTACCCTAGGGAGTTTGGCTCTCGCACCCAGGATCAGGAGCCCGGCGGCCCCCTCGAGTTCAAAGTCCAACTGCAGCGACATCTGAGGTCGATCGATCTGCCTTTCACGGTGTACAACATCGGGCTGTTCTCTGATCTGCCGCTGACTGAACCATGGAAACAGTACGTGCTATGCTCATCCTTTATGCCAATAATGATTTTGACATGACCTCGTCGTCGTCTTTCTCCAGATTTCCGGCGGTCTTCAACATTACTGAGAAGAAGCTGACCATCGTCGGCAAAGGCGAGACGAAGATTTCGCTCACGACGCAAGCCGACATAGGGCTCTTCGTCGCCTACACTCTGACGCATCTTCCCGCCTCCCTGCTGGCGTACGCGCACCTGGGCATTGCAGGTTCGAGGCTCTCACTCAAGGAAATGGCGGCGGTGCTGGAGAAGAAGTACGGAGGACCGATAGAGATCGTGCATCGCGACCCGGACGCCGTCCTGCAAGAGGCCAGGGAGAAGGGCAAGGACGCCAATAACCTCGACTACATTTACTGGATGTTCGATCGTGGCTACACCGACATCGAGGACTGCAGGCATCTCGTGCCAGGTTGGAAGCCTATGTCTTACGAAGAAGCTGTTGAGAAGTATTATCCCCCTGCAGGCTAATGTACTTGTTCCTATTTGTGCACGCCGGCGGCCAGAATAAATTACGCCCGTTGCCTGCTCCCTGTTTGACTGCAGGCCTATTTACAGGCTTGCCCACGCCCATTGCTTCCTGCGTGTTTCATTTGGATTTTGAACAATATATCTGCGCGTCTATCATATTCATGATGTTGAATGTAGTATCCAGCATGTATTTTACATCCCAGAGCGGTAGAGCAGAAATAAGGATAGCAGAGAGATACCTGTACAGTCAATAGCCTCTCTACATGGAGACCGTGGCGTAGCCGAAACTCGAATTGTCTAAACCGCGCGCGACGAGCGCAAATTGCTGCGCGGCATCTCGTGTTCTTCTTGGCGAGCGCGCGCTGCGACTGACGTTAGCAAGAACGCATTATGAGCGGTTAGAGATCAGTACCTCATGAGCGCCTTGAGGAACTTCTCACGCGCATCCGCGTCGGCCTTGCAATTCTCAAATCCGTCCTGCAAAATGGCCAAATTCAGCGCGCAGTCGCACATAAAGTGCGCAGTGACGCACCGAGAAGAGCACCTCCGTCATCCACATTCTACAAAGCTCCGATTTCGATGTAATCAGACGCGCCAGCAGTTCGCTCAGGTTCGGCACAACCGAGCGCGGCGCGACGCCCGCGATGCCGAAAAGCAGCGCAGAAACGATGTTGAGCCCATACGTCGCCAGCAACGCGTCGACCTGCGTGCCGAGTGTATCGTCCCCGAACGCGGTCTGCAAGAATCGTAGCTATATACTTGTGTAAGTACCAGCGGAGCATCGAGCGGGCAGAAATCTGCACGCACCAGGAAACTGCAGGCCGCAACGAGCGAGTATCGCTCCTGCAGCCCAAGCGCAGCGATCGCGCAGCGCATGACGGCATCGAACGCGCCGGGCGGGAGCTCAAAGAACACCCAAATGAAGTTCGTCGCGACCTGCTCGAGGAACTTGAAGAACGCCTGGGCCACGTCGGGTTGCTCCTCCGCCGCGAGCGAGGCGAGCGCGGGCTCCAGCAACAGCGGCAGCACGCTGACAACGAACGCTCGTGCCTCCGCGTTCGGCACGGGTTTGAGAGTCGACGACGTTGGCGGATTGAGTTGCACGATGAGCATGCCGGCAAGACCGAGCCACACGGCCGTTAACTGCCGTCGCGCGGCGACCGCGACGAGCTGCAGCAGCGGCATTGGGCTCAGAGTAAGGAGCGTCAGATCCTGCGGAAGCGCAGTGATGCTCTTCATCGTCTCGCTCAATGCCTGTAAATAGGTAATACTTTAGCGACGCGTAACGCAGATGTCCCAACAAAGAGGAAACGCACGTCAGAGATGCCGGCGTCCGTCGACCAAATTTCCACCGTCTTGCTCAACGCCTGCAGAACCGCGTCCCGGAGCGCAACCATGCGCGGGTCGGCTCTTGCCCGCTCCATGCGCTCACGTTCCTTCTGCAAGAAGCCTTCCTCGTCGTCCCCGTCATACCACAAATCCATCTGACTAGTCAGGCCCTTGGCACAGCCAGTCAAGGCCTGCAGCTCGGTCATGCAGAGCAAACGCGCTTCGTCCGGCAGCTTCAAAAAGAATGAATATACCTGCACAAAGAGCAACACGTAGACCTACCGTAGCACTGTTGTTCAGCGCCTGCATGAGCTTGCTCACGACGGGACTGATAATACCCTGTGATACTCGTTAAGCACAGACGAGGAGGGCATCCCCGGGACGCACCTCAACGGGACCGATAGCCTCATCGGGCGGCAGCGCCTGAATCACGCTCGCAATGCTCTGCAAGATCTTATTCCTCTCCGTGTCCTGCAAGCCATAATTCAGCGCTGATAGCACGACGAGACGAGTACTCACAGGTATGGAGTCAAGCTTAGAGTACAGCTCCCCAAATGCCGCAATGTGCGGTGCAAGCGCTGCGCGGTTCGAATCGCACAGGTCGCGCAGCGCGTTCACGGCGTAAAGACACAGAGCGGGCTCGTGGATGGCTCCGACAACGTAGTTGATGACGCTGAGGAGAAGCGCGCCGTCCTGCTTTGCAAACCAGCTGGCGTAGCTCCCTAGCGACCAATGAGATTAGAACAAATCGAACTTGCAGTTGAAACGAAGGCGCACCAATACAACTCAGGGCGGTCAATCGCACCCTGTCGGTCCCACTCGCAGGCAGCCGACCCAGGATGTCCGCTGAGAACAGGCGCCCGAGGATGGGCTCGCTCTCGCGTTCTGGGGGCACGCCTTCCTGGATGGCAGTAAGGCAGTGCAGCGCGGCCTCGGCGTCCTCCCAGCCATGCGGAAGCGGCCTCGCGACCTCCGCCGCAACAACATCCACCAACGACCGCGCCATGGTGTCGCGCAGGACATAATACGCATTAACGAGGCTATCCCCAATATCGCGCCTATAGACCGTAAACCGATCGCGCTGGTCCTTCTGCCACGCACGGAGCTCGTGCGGCGGCGGCCATGTGGCCTTCCTGCGGAGCACGACGACGACCTCGGCGTAGAGCTGCTGCGCGATGGCCCAGTGCGGGCCGTCCTCGGGCGTGTCGGCGTTCCAGAGCGCCTCCTGCAGCAGGTACCAGAACGGGAGCACGAGCTCGCTCTCCTCCTCGTCCACGCCGAAGACGCCCGGGAGCGCCTGAAAGCCGAGCACGAGCCGCAGGAACGCCTGCACGCGCGGCGCGCCGAGGTGCGCCGCGATGTACGCCACGCTGTGGTCGCCCAGCGCTGCGAGCAGCTTGCACAGCGCGTGCGCGAGCTCGGGCTCGCTCTCGTACGCGGCGAGGATCGTCGGCCCGTTCGTCGCAAGCCAGTCGAGCAGCGGCTCCGTCAGCGTCCGAGTGCCCGCGCCCGATGCAAGCGAGGACCCCGTGAGCACGGCGTCGAGCGCCTCGGTGGCGGCGGCAAAGGAGGTTGGCGAGTTCAGCAACCCCAAGAGCATGGGCAGCATGCCTGTTAGGTCGCTGTCCGCAAGAATGAGCACAGGGAATTTGGGGGTTTTTGCATGCAGACGCACTCAGCGGGGATGCCAAACGTGATCCAGGCCGAAAGACACTTCATGGCGGACTGCAGCTCGCGTTGCGAGGCGCCTGGGTTGGACATAGTCGCCTTCACTGCCGCCGTCGTTAATTGCACGGCATCCAGCAATGTCTGGTTCATTCGCATTCTGCAACATGCAATTCAGTAAGCTGATAACGGGAGAATGAGCAGGTATCGTGAAGAGAGGGAAGGCATCATAGTGCGGTCTAGGCGTCACGACTAGTCGAGCAACGCTGCATGCAGAGTGGCAATGGAAACCAGCGGAGACTGCGACAAAACGTAGTTCGTGCAGGCGGACAAGATCCATCTGGATGTGCTGGAGCCCAACTTGAGCCGTGTAGAGTAGTCGTTTGGTTCAGCCATTTCAAAGCCGTCCATCCTAGCACGGCAATGTCGCTGCTACCATGCTTGCTACCGAGCGACAGCGCGCAAACGTTGGAAGTCGACGGACGGACAAATGCTAGAAAGACCATATGGGGTATTTCAACGAGCTTGCATGCCTCGCAACGAGTCCTGCAACGAAATGTTGTAGCAACAACATAGCGCGAGTTCGTGCTTCGCCGAAATTCGGCGAGCTGTTGTGCGGCGCCGTTACGACATGCGTTGCAATGCCTTTGCGGACACGCGTTGCGAGTTAAATGCAAGTATGTCGATACCCCATAATGGGCTCTGCTCGCAGGCACACAATCCAAGTGACACGGGAGACCGTCTGCAATGCGTGAAAGGAGGTATGTACTTACTTTGTGATACCGAGCAGATCGCTGCTCTGTATTTCCTCAGCCGCAATAGCAAGGAAGTCGAGTATGTGTTCTGAATGCACGCCGCGTTGGGAGAACAGCTGGACGGTCGACACGACCCAGTCTGGCCAGCGCGAGGGATGCAACGGCGCCAATCGGATGGCGAGCGACGTTAACTACCAGCAGGCATTATCAGTGGCTAGCTTGGCTTTTTCAGTAGCAATTCACGCACGGCGACAAAGAGCTTGCGAAGGACGGGCTTGGGCTTATTGGCGAGCGCGGCGCGGGCCGTGACATCCAGCAACGCGTCGCGCAGCGCCTCGCGCTCGTCTTCCGGGAACGCTGACCTGCACTCAAGGCTGCTCAGCGGGGATAAAAATTCGCCCAAGTTCACGAGACGCACCAATCGCGCGCAATCTTGACCTGGGCGGTGTGCGCGCCGAAGAACTCGACATTAGGGTCCGCGTGCGCCTCGAGGAAGGGCACGACGAGCCCCCACGCCTCGGGTCGCTTCTGGATCTCAAAAAGCTCAGCCTGCAGCCGCTGCTGCTGCTCGGGCGTGCCGCCGGGAGCGTAGGCCTGCACGATGAGCTGCAATTCAATGGGCCACAGTCAGTGGCTGGCAACAATGTAATGGCATGGCAGCGCACATGGGCCGCCTGCTGCACGTCCGAGGGCGCCAGCGCGGGGAAGCAGGTGTATTGCGGCGTCGGCGCGCTCATCGGTTTCGGAGTACAAGGTCGAAAGGAAGAGAAAGGCGCGGTGCGGAGTCACGTGGTTCTTCAGCCACAACTTGACCCTTTTGCAGCTCCGCGGCCTTTGCGATTTGCAATAGAAACACGGATCTCAAATTCAGCACATCAAAGGACGCTGCTAAGAATACAGTTGACGGAATTGCCGGTAGAGACGTTCAGGCTGGGGCTTCGAAGACAAAGAGCAAAATCCGGAGAAAATGCAGAACGAACGAATGGTCAGGGCCCAGCCCTCGCAAGGTATCCTCTAGTAGTACGATTCACAGGCACCCGAAAACGGCTGGAGATCCTTGACGAGTCCGCCGGTGTCGGGGAACTCGCCGCTGCCGTCCCACGGCCGCGTAGGGTAGTGCTTGGGGCTCTCCGCCGCGGGGCTCTGGGGCGGCGACGTGCGGAGGTCGATCGCGACGATGCTCTCCGTGCTGAACTTGGCCTTGCTCGGCGACGACAGGGTGGAGGGAGGCGCAGGGGTGCTGTGGCTTCGGTTGCGCGTCTTAATTGCGCGTCGAGAAGGCGAAGGCGGGGTGAAGGCACTGGGTGGAGGAGGTGGAGCTCGATGTGCGGGTGAGGCGGATTGGAGTTCGTGATGCTCGTGCTGAGACTGAGAAAGCGGAGAGAGTCAGCATTCTGCGCTTGGGCGAACAAGCAGATAAATGACGGACCTCGTCGCGTCTCACAGCATCCAGGGTCTTCTTGCGTCTCCAGAACATGAGGGAGATAGTAGCTGAGATGACGAGCGCAACAGCAAGGAGAGGGAGTACGAGGAGAGAGAGGTGGACACCGGAATCCTCAGCGAGAGGCGAGTGAGACTGAGGCTGCGATGAAGGGATGCTCGCGGGTTCAACTCGAACCACCTGCTGATGACAAGGCCGCATTTAAATCAGCCCAAGCAGAACCCAGACACTTCGAACAAGACGCGCAGTGGCAGATCTGTCTCATATAGGCAGTCTTTGTGCTGCGGCATCCAGATCCGTGCTCGCGTGGGGGACACGAGGCATAAGCGAGAAGCCAGGGGCGGGAATCTCTCCTTAATCCCAGTGCAGATCGCCTTGTTCTCAATCTTAGCTCATTATTAAGCGACCTTGTCCTTGTCCTCGTAAGCGCCCATCGCGGCTTCGAATTCATTCCGGCTCCGAAGTCCGGACTGCGGTTTTCAACTTTAACCTGAGCCTCTAATTCACAGCCAGGAAAACATGCTCCTGCTGCTCTACCTGTGAAATTGCAGCAGAAACAATGAATGCTCGCGCGTTCGGGCGTTTCGCACGCTAACACACCACAGCATGACCAAACAACCAACCTGCAACCTACCTCATGGCTTCGATTATGAGCACGAGTGGCAAGATCAGACGGTGCATCGTGAAGCTTCCCAGTGACAACGTCTGCGGGGTCATCGCAGTGGCGGATAATCGCTGTGAACTGCATGACGCGCAGTACAAAACGCTCAAAAAGAGATGGGAACAGGCAAGCGCAACGATCGACGAATGTCCAGCACTGCAGCTCCTGGAGTTTGCAGAGCGGCTCAGGCGGAGCGATGGCGACATCAGAAATCTCCTGCAAGTCCTGGGAGGCGTTGTGCTTTTGCGCGACGATTTGCATGTGGAGCGGACCGCCAGAGATGTCGCCGAGAATCGTTTCGAAGCGCCTCTAGGTAAGTACTGCAACCTGTTTCCCCCAACACCCATCAAATTCATCATCTTCGAAGGGCCTCTCGATACCTCGAAACTTCGCTTTCTGGCCCAGCTCAACAGGAAGGTAGACAACCTTCTTGAGGAGGACGACATCATGATGCCCCTCCTATTGCTCGCACTCGCACAGCATAACACGGGAAGGAACAGTGGGATTGGGGGTAGAATGACGGATTTCGACAAGCAACCTCCTGAAGATGCCGATTCCACTGGCTATCGCGCTCCAGGCCCCGACATTATCAGGCTGTACAGGACGTTCGATGGGGCATTACTCAGAGCTCAGCTGGATGACCCTCCTCGCTCTCGTTTACTAGAAATGTTGAACGACGACGAAGAAAGGGCCGACGACGATCCGGTGCAGCAGGCAGCGCTCTTGTGCGTGATAGACATTACGGTGCTCCCTGGCCTCCCCGGCGCTTATTCTTATGAGCTTACAGTGCGAAGCGAACCTTTGCGCATAGATATGCAGTTTTGCTGGATGAGCGCCCTTTTTCAGGAATCAAGAGAGGGTTCGAGATCGACTACAACGCCGTGCAGTGCATTCGCCGATCAGCTCTCGGCCAGCTATTCAGGCGCATACTGTTGTATATGCCCCACACCCGAGCGAAGGTGCTGCGAATCAAGACGTTTGCCGATCTCTTTCTCTCCTTGGAGATCACACCGAATGACTTGGCGGCCTGCGAGCTTGCGATTCGCGACTTGCTCGGGAATGGCTTGGTCTGGTGGAAATGTGCAGTGAAGGAAGCGCTTCAAATCGCGTCGGGTGAGACGCCACAAGGTGAGTATATCCAAATCCACCTGAAGATCATTGACCTCGTCTTCAGAGCCCACGCTGGATGTGCTCGGAAGCTGGATCTATGTCTCACCTAAAAGGGCATCTCTGAGCGCCGACGGGTGGATGGTAAGCAGACCGTTCTGACCTGCCGTAAAAGTAGATTACCTGATACGTGAGACAGCTATTAACTGCGATCGTTGGCCAGCCTCCCCAATTGGAAAGCAAGTTCACGCCCCTGTGCGCCACATTCGATGAGATGCACACGTTCCTCAGCTTTGTGCATCTCTGCCTGCCGCCTCCCGACCACGTAGTCGACCTCGCCATGGCGCAAACGCGTGCTGTGCTCTGCCAGGCTGGCTTTCTTATGGCGGAGCTCGTGCCTAGCGAGCGCAACCAGATAATGCCGACGTCCTTTCCTACTGAAAATCGTGGGAAAAGGCGCGGTATGGTGGAGTGGAGGCAGATGCAGCGGCGCTCGTACGTGAATGGCATCATCGCACCGGCGGAAAACGAATGGACCGCAGCGTTCATCGAGGCACTCTCAGCGTCTTGCGTGGTCGTTCTCTACGACGAGACGATGCCCTCCGACGACCCTGGGAATCTGCACGTCTTCGGCGGGCCGCCGAACGAAATCGCTGACTGGTGGCAGCGCTCCCGCACTTTTGACGGGCCCCCATTCAATCTCCAAGAAGGCATGTTTCAGGACCCACCGATTGTCAATCCGGGGCCGTGGGAGACGCTCGCCAAGGCCAGAGAAATCCTCGTCTTCGATCCTCTCACAGCCAAGAAGGAGAAGGCATCTCCTCTTCGGGAGATAGTGCTCGAGGAAATGCAAGAGGTCTTCGGCTGGGTGACGAGGATGCAGCGCGGGAAGCAGACGTTCTTGTTCAGCAACAAGGCGTTCCCCACACGCTACATCTGCATCCTCGACGCAGCACCCCGTACCGATGGTTTAGACCTTCTGAGGCGTGTCAAGATAGCTGCGCTGAAGGCTGCGGGTCTCCTGACGAAGAGCAACCCGAGCGACGGTGACATCGCCGTGGCTGCTGCTGACCTTCACGAGAGGCGAGTGCGGGAGTGTTTCTAATTTCCTCAGACTTTCTAGCCACGACGCTCTGTGCACCGATGAATCCGCCCAGTTTCGAAATAGAATGTGCAGATCTGTCTCATATAGGCAGTCTTTGTGGGGCACCTGAATCTATGCTCGCGTGCTGCCTCGACGAAGCCAGGGGCAGGAATCCCCGTACAGATTGCCTTGTTCTCAATCTCCTCCGCTTTGTACATAAGCGACCTTGTCTTTGTCCATAAGCGCCCAGCGCGGCTTCAGTTCATTCCGGCTCCGAAGTCCGGGACACCTCTTACCTGAACCTCATCATGGGTCTAGCAGACAGCCCAGCGAACGCGCTCCTGCTGCTGTACATCCTGTACGGCGCGTCTAAGCTGGTCTTTCCGTCGCTGCCCAAGAGCAGCGCAAGCCCGGAGCAGGCGCACGACCCGAATGCGACGTACAACTGGATGCCGCGCGCGCACCCGTCTACGATCGTCTTCCAGCGGTACACGCCCAAGACGCTTGCTGTTCACAACGGCGAGAACGGCGCGCGCATCCTGCTCGCCATCAAGGGCATGGTCTTCGACGTCACTGCCGGCGGCTCGTTCTACGGCCCTGGTGCGCTCCGAGTCGCCGTGCCACCGCTTATACTTGTGCTCATAATATTCGGCCTTGCTTGAAACAGGCGGCGCTTACGGAAATTTTGCGGGGCGCGATGCCAGTCGCGGTATGGCGAAGCAGTCTTTCGAACCCGGTGCGTGCTTGTGCTTGCTTTCCAGCGATTTTCATTGGTCAAATGAACATCACATTCAGAAATGCTGACACCTATCGACCAACCACTCGACAAACTCGAGGACCTCACTCCTTCGGAGATGTGCGTCACCCGCCCAGCTCTTGATATTTTATTGAATTTGACTTGTTGCGCAGAGAGAATATGAATGGTGCGCGGCCGCCGATAACACCGGCACAATGACAATGACGCTGACACTGACTAACCCCGACGCCCACAGGCTGGCTCGAGTTCTTCCAGGGAAAGTACATCTACTGCGGCGAGCTTGTCGAGAACACCGATTGAATGAAATCTTCTGGTCCTGCTCCGTACGGGTGTCTCGTCTTGTCCGGCTGCCTTCTCAAGCTTCACCTCTGCCCACTAGTGTCTACACAACCTGATGTTCAGCAGTCACGACCCGGAAGATCGACGTGCATGCCTCTGCACCTTCACACCTCAGACGGTCTTTCTTGCGGACTTCCAGAAAGTAAAGCAGACTTGCCCGTCCCTCCGAGTTGATGTTCAGCTCTGCCATCTGGTGCTGTAGTTCTTTGCGGAAAGTCTCGCCACGCTGCTATATTTGGCTACTTATTGCCCTGGTCCTTAATGACACGCGCCCTGACCGTTGAACAGTTCTCTAAGCCCTCAATGGAAGTTTCAGCGCGCAGTTTTCGCCATCAATTGCTGGTACGGGTGCACTACAGCTGGTCGAACGCGCGATTATTACCGACTTCACCGGCTCCGTTCTAATTACCCCAGCGCTTGCTTCGGGGGGCGCCTTTTGGCCAAAGTGCGGGCAAGCTTTATGTGGCGTGCGGCCTAAGTTGGGAAGTATCCCACGTGTCGGCACCTGCGGCCTGCTTCACCTGCCGCGTTGACGCTGGCTATAGCGCTGCATCCATTCCGGTAGTCTGCTTGGGATCAATGAATGATGACTGCTGGGATTGTCTGTTTTCTAGCCGTGGTTAGCGCTAGCCGCAACGCATGATACAGGGCCAACGGGCGCTTCAACATGCTGTCCCGCCTACAGAGTGGCGAAAACTATGTGGACGTTTCGGTCCTGCGAGTATAAATGCAGCAGCTTAGCAGCCCAGCAGTCTCCATCTCTCCTGGCAGCAGCCTCATCAAGCACTCGCTCTTCCTCTCATATTTACTCCACTCCCCTCATCTCTTTCAGACTATGGGTTCCTCGATCAGCGCAGTCCGCGACGCCGCACGCGCAGCGAGCGCGGATGACGAGAAGACGGCGAACGACTCGCTGAACGCGCTGCTGACACTCGCGACGCTCAAGAAGGACGTGTTCGACGCCAAGATCCGCAACGACTCGGACAAGAAGCTCATCGCGGTCGACAAGATCCTGCTCGACGACTACGTGGTGCAGTGCGGCGTCTCGAATGACACGGGCAGAATCAAGGACACCATCGGGGCGACGCTCGGGTCGTTCGCCAAGGGCGCGGTCGTCGACGGCAAGTTCACTCGCTGTTCTCTTCCTACGCGGATTCAGTTGTTCTGACTCGAACTCGGAGCAGGCATCACCTCGCTTATAGGCGTCGGGCTGGACGTCGTCTTCGGCAGCTACTCCGCGAACCAGGCCGAGCACGAATTCTACGCGATCACGAGCGGCAGCCTCGGCGGCATCATGCGCGTCGACGTGCAGATCTACTCGTACCAGTTCACCTCGACCTCGCTTACCAAGTTCTCCAAGAACGTCGTCTGCGTCGCGTATACCGTCTCCTCCGCCCAGGTCGCCGGGCTCGATAAGAACACCCTGCGCAGCATCGTCCAGACGTGCTATGGCAGCTCCGTCGATGAGGTGAGCATCTGGTCATTGTGCGACTACTCCCGGCGTGTGCAATTGCTGAAGGGTGCTGCGTTACATTGTGCAGGATACGCTGCAGAAGATATTCGATCAGCTCGTGGATGCGCTGAAGCAGGATAAGGAGGACGAGGTTCTGGTTCCGGTGATGTGAGCCTGTATCATTGGAAGCATTTCGCCCGTTCCTGCCTACTACGGCCTAGTCGTACTTCACATTCCTGTATATACATTCAGCGGTGAGGCTTTCTCGGTGTTCATCGTGCCTCACGCGTACGGCCAAATGTGGATCAGAAGCATTCCCGCACTCGCCTCTCGTGGAGGTCAGCAGCAGCCACGGCGATGTCACCGTCGCTCGGGTTGCTCTTCGTCAGGAGACCCGCAGCCTTCAGCGCAGCTATCTTGACACGCCTCAGAAGGTCTAAACCATCGGTACGGGGTGCTGCGTCGAGGATGCAGATGTAGCGCGTGGGGAACGCCTTGTTGCTGAACAAGAACGTCTGCTTCCCGCGCTGCATTCTCGTCACCCAACCGAAGATGTCTTCCATATCCTCAAGCAACCTCGCCCGGAGAGGGGAAGATTTCTCCTTCTTTGCCGTAACAGGATCGAAGACGAGGATTTCTCTGGCCTTGACGAGCGTCTCCCATGGTCCCGCGTTCACAATAGGCGGGTTATGGAATATCCCGTCTTTGGGATTGTGTTTTGGCCCGTCGAAGGTGCGCGTGCGCTGCCACCAGTCTGCGATTTCGTTTGGCGGCCCGCCGAAGACGTGTAGATTCCGTGCGTCGTCAACGGGCATCGTCTCGTCGTAGAGAACGACGACGCAAGACGTTGCGAGCGCCTCGATGAACGCCTTCGTCCATTCGTTTTCCGCAGGCGCGATGATGCCATTCACGTACGAGCGCCGCTGCATCTCCCTCCACTCCATCATACCGCGCCTTTTCCCAGGGTTTACAGTAGGAAAGGATTTTGGCATCAGTCCATTACGATCGCTGGGTACGAGCTCCGCCATGAGAAAGCCAGCCTGGCAGAGCACCGCGCGCGTTTGCGCCATGGCGAGGTCGACGACGTGGTCGGGAGGCGGCAGGCAGAGATGCACAAAGCTGAGGAACGTGTGCATCTCATCGAATGTGGCGCACAGGGGCGTGAACTTGCTTTCCAATTGGGGAGGCTGGCCAACGATCGCAGTTAATAGCTGTCTCGCGCGCATGAGGTACTGTCTCCTGGATCAGAATTGCCTGCGTACTAACCATCCACCCATCGGCGCTCAGAGATGCCTTTTTAGGTGAGACATAGATCCAGCTTCCGAGCACATCAAGGGTTGGCTCTGAGGACGAGTTCAATGATCTTCAGGTGGATTTGCAAATCCACTCACCCTGCGGCGTCTCACCCGACGCAATTTGAAGCGCTTCCTTCACTGCACACTTCCACCAGACCAAGCCGTTTCCGAGCAAGTTTCGAATCGCATGCTCGCAGGTCTCCAAGTCATTCGGTGTAATCTCCAATGAGAGGAAGAGATCGGCGTATGTGTTCATTCGAAGCACCTTCGCACGGGTGTGAGGGCTGTAGAGCAGTATGCGCCTAAATAATTGGCCGAGAGCTGATCGGCGAATGCACTGCACGGCGTTGTAGTCGATCTCGAAACCTCTCTGAACTCTCTGGAAAGGGCGCTCATCTAGCAGAACCGCATATCTCTGTGCGAAAGATCGCTTCGCGCTATGAACTCGTAAGCTCAAGCGCAAGTCGGCGTCCGGGAGACTATCACGCACAACAACGCTGCCTGCTGCACCGGGTCATCGTCGTCCCGTTCCTCGTCGTCATTCAACATGTCCAGCAGCCGTGACTGGGGAGGGTTGTCCAGCTGAGCCCGGAGCAGTGCTCCCTCCAACGTTCTGTACAGCCAGATCACTTCGGGGCCAGGCGCACGACGGCCAGTGGAGTCGGCAGCCTGGGGAAATACCTCGCCAAAATCCGTCAATTTCTGCAAGATATCCTTGTTTGGCCCGCCTGCTTGATTTTCTGCGAGTGCGAGGAATATGAGAGGCTGTGTGACGTCGTCCTCGTCCAGAAACTCGTCAACCTTCCTGTTTAGCTGGACTAGAAAGCGAATTTTTGAAGCATCGACGGGTCCTGAAAATCACGATTAGTTTGTCTGAGTACTGGGAAGATGAAGAGTTGCACCTAGCGGTGCTTCGAAACGATCTTGAGCAACGTCTCTCGCAGTCCGCTCCACGTGTAAGGCCTCGACCAAGGGCTGAATGACGGCCAGGACCTTGACCAGTTGCAGGCTCGCACCTTCACTCCTCAGAATTCGCTCTGCGAAATCCAGAAGCTGCAGAGCTGGACATTCGTCGATCGTTGTGCTTGCCTGTTCCCATCGTTTTTTGAGCGTTTTGTACTGCGCATCATGCAGTTCACAGCGATTGTCCGCCACGGCGACGACCCCGCAGAGTTCGTCGCTAGGAAGCTTCACGATGCAGCGTCTGATCTTGCGTGTGCTCATGATCGGAAGGAGGAGCAAAGTTGCAGGTGGGTTGTTTGGCCATGATGTGGCGTATTAGCGTCTGAAACGCTCCCGGACGCGCGAGCATTCATTGGGTCCGTAGAAGAGACCTGTACGAATGGCGGCACTAATCACAGAGAAAGCTCATCGAGCGAAGAAGTTATGAGAAGGACTGTCGTCCATTTCAGGGTGCGAGGTGCATAAATAGAGCAATAATAGATTGTAAAGCTGAAAATGCACCAGTAGACGCCGCATCCTGGCACCCAACACTCATATTGGATACAGAAAGGATTCTACTTGGGATGCGGGAGCTCCTTATCGAAGCCGACCGGACGGGGGAACGAGGGCGAACCGTCCTTGTTCCAGCCGAAGCTCTGAGTGCGCGCAGAGCGGCCGCTCCATCCAGAACCAGACTTCTCCATGGCGTGGTAGACGATATAAGGCGTCCCTTTGCGGTCGACTGTGAAGCTCGCGTGGCCGGGGCCGAACGCGACGTCGCTCTTCCAGAACACCGGACGCTCGTCGAGGGCCCACCAGTTCTTCTTGCTCATAGGGTTCTTGCCGCCGTCAATGCCCATGAGAGCAAGATTGTAGTCGTCCGTCCAGCTCCCAGCAGTGGCTAAGCCATTACGCATCAACGCCCCGAAACGAAGGAGACAAGAATCGTGGACGTACAGTAGACGATGAACCAACGACCGTTGTGCTCCAGAACCGTCGGGCCCTCGTTGATGCCCATCTTGCCGGAGCGCTGCCATTCGGGCTTGGGCTCGTGGATGAGGACGCGTTTCGAGCTGATCTTGGTCGGGCTGCTCATCTCGGCGATGTAGAGGTTCTGGGTGTTGCCGTCCGTCGAGTTCTTCCACCCGGACCAGATGAAGTACAGCTTGCCCGTCGGCGTGTATTGCATGACCGTGCCGTCGATCGCCCAGTTGTCATCGGCGGTGGAGATCTTGCCCACGAGCTTGAACGGCTTCGTCGGGTCCGTCTTGGAGGTGCCCTTCAAGACGTACATCCGGTGGTTCTTGTTCTGGCCGTCGTCCATCGCAACGTAGATGTACCATTCGCCCTTGATCTTGTGCAGCTCTGAGAATCGGTTAGCCCGGAAATGGCAGGTTTGCGCCAGACGCGTAACACACCAGGCGCCCAGATGTTCTTGTACTCGGACGGATTCTTCCAGACGACGGGGCCGTCGAAGTCCCAGTTCGTCAAGTCCTTCGACTTGCGCACCTTGAGACCGCCGGCTACGTTGATGTAGTAGTAGTAGTCGGTGTCCTTGTCGTAGATGATCCAAGGATCCGCGTTCGTGCCCTTCTTGATAGCTGTGGCCGCGTCAATGTCGCCTTAACGCGTTGCCTAGACAAGCGCAGAAACGCACGGTTGTGGAAGGTGGCAGGGAAGACGGGGAGCTCGTCCTTGGGCTTCTCGGTCGGCTTCGGAGCCTTGGTCGACGTCGCCTTGGTCGTAGTAGACGTCGACTTCGTCGTAGACGGGACGGGGGCCTCGGTCTTGGGAGGCGTGGTGGTGCTCACGGTCGTGCAGGTGCCGTTCGCGGCGCGGCGAAACGGGGTCGCACTGGCACCGAGCACCAGCGAGAGCACAAGAACAAGCGAGGTGAAAGAAGAACGAAGCAACATGGCTGGCGCGAAGAGAAAGGCGAAAAGGGCAAGTGCCCGGGGCGAAAGAAGGAATGAACGAGAGGGGAAGAAAGTTTGTGGCCATCGTTTGAGCGTTGGGTTTATATAATGGCCACGCGAGCGAAGGCTGCGCAAATCAGCGCTCCAGCATTCATGAATGATGAGAGTGCCCAATACTGTACTTGGCAATTGATCGATGCAAGATTGGCCGGAGTTACCGTGAAAAGACTGGTGCAGGGCGCAGGAATGGCATTCTTTGGAACGACCTGCATCTTTCCTCGGAGGCGCAAGAGCTCAACGTCACTTTCAAGTTTTGGAGAGTCGGATGAGCGAACGTTGAGAGGGACATAGCCAACCAAGGATAGGAACATAAGCAGTTATGACGATAGGACCGATGGCGCGATGTTGCTGCTGTCGTTGGGCCATTGTTGGGCATCCCATCTTCTGCTCAACGTGTCGAGCTTCTTGACGGTACCGCTGCAGCTTGCCCTACTTGTTCCATCGCCGCGCACAACCCTTTGGTCATGAGCGCCCAATGGTACCTCGGGTCCGAAAGCTATTGCCTCATGTTATTAGCACAGGGCGAGACAACGCGGCCGGTTTTCCTCGGTGCCGCGTCGTCAACGCGCAACGAACGGGAATGGCGTTTGCCACGTTGCCAGCACGTGGCTCGACAACGTGCTCTTGCTATGCTCAATGCTGTGCCGAAGAGTGGAAGTGATAAGTGATGGGATTCAGCAAGGGCGGTGCCATATAGGGAGTAAGGACCAACCTGAAAAGTATCCATCCTCTCGGGACAGTAACGCATGTTTTTTGCACAGAACTTGCAGCCGACAGACGATACACCTTGAACAGTTGCTTGATTCGCGGGGGAAAAAGAAGAGGATAAATAACATGCACAGATGTGCGGTATAAAGAAGATGCTCGTTCGCTCGCTCGCGTTGCAGTGGCTCACTGCGGGTGGGGGAGCGCCTCGCTGAAGGCGACGGGGGTAGAGAACGCAGGCGAGCCGTCGGGGTTCCACCCGAAGCTCTGCGTGCGCATCGTGCGGCCGTCCCAGCCGGCGCCGGACTGCTCAATGGCGTGGTAGACGATGTAGGGCGTGCCGGCGCGGTCGTACGTGAAGCTCGCGTGGCCGGGGCCGAACGCGACGTCGCTCTTCCAGAGCACCGGGCGGTCGTCCAGGCGCCACCAGTTCGCGCCGTTCATCGGGTCCGCGCCGCCGTCGATACCCATGAATGCCAGGCAGTAGTCGTCGGTCCAGCTTCCAGCGGCGGCTGAGAGAACGCACGTTAATGATTGTGTGGAGGGCGAACAGCGGCGACTCACAGTATACGACGAACCAGCGGCCGTCGTGCTCGAGGACGGTGGGGCCCTCGTTGACGCCCTGGTCGCCGGAACGCTGCCAGCCCTCGCGCGGCTCGTGCAGCAGTACGCGGTCAGAGCATATTTCCGTCGGACTGCACATCTCGGCGATGTAGAGGTTCTGCTCCTTGATGTTGCCCGGGTCCGTCCAGCCCGACCAGATGAAGTACATCTTGCCGTTCGGCGTGTACTGCATGATTGTGCCATCGATGGCCCAGTTGTCGTCAGGCGACGTTATCTTGCCGATGAAGTCGAACGGCTGGGTCGGGTCGGTCGAGGTGCCCTTGAGCACGTACATCCGGTGGTTCTCGTTCTTGCCGTCGTCCATCGCGATGTAGATATACCAAGCGTCGTTAATCCAGTGCAGCTCTGCAGTTTTTGTGAGCCGATAGAGTGTCGACCGAATGAGACACTTCGTTACGCACCAGGCGCCCAAAGCTCCTTGAGCTCCTCGGGCGGCGTCCACACTGTGACACCGCGTTCGTCGAAACTGCTCAAGTCGCGCGACTCGTGCACTGTGATGCCGCCAAACGCGGACTGGATGAGGTACCAGGCGTCCGTCTCCTTGCTGTAGACGACCCAGGGGTCGGCGCCGGGGCCTGGCTTGATGGCTGCGCGAACGGTTCAGCGTCGCGCAGTCCGTAGTCGGAGACGTACGATTGTTGAACGTGGCGGGGAACTCCGGAGGCGGCGGTATCGTGGGTGTGGGCTCAGGCGGCGGCGGGACCGCAGTTTCGACAGGCGCAGGGGTCTCAACTGGCGGCAGGGGCGCAGGCGTCGTGGAAGGAGCCGGTGGTTCTGGCGCGACGGTCGTACACGTTCCGTTGGCCGCACGGCGCAGACGCATGCGCGTGTTCGTCGGGCGCGCATCGGCGCCAGAGAGCAGGAGCGACGAGGCTAAGACGAGCGAAGCGAGCTTGAGCGAAGAAGAAAACAACATGGCCGCTGCGAAGAGAAAACAAAAAAAAAGCGGAAGGTTGAAAGAAGAAAGAAAGAGCTTGCTGCGTCGGACAGGAAGGCTGCTCCTAGATATAGATTGATGCGTGGAATGCTGTGCCGCCAGTGATTCTCCGGAAGACGACCGTTTCCGGCCACGTGGATCATGTTTGAATCTGCGCAAAACGACGGTGGTTGTATTTAGGTGCCTAGCCATGACTTCAAAGAGGCTTGGATAAGACAGTCAGTCGAGTCTATTTCGATGCAGGCGCAGGTCGCTGCGCTCACCGGTTGCGGTCGGCAACAGATTTGCGATTGTTATCTTGGCTTGTGCACTGAGCGATGGCATTTCACATTTGTAGCAGGAAGGCTTGGCTACCTATGGCCTTCGCAGAAAGTGCGACGCCGGGGCAGATACAGTTGACTGTGAGACATCCCGGCTGGCGGCAGGCTCTACTCCATGAGAAACGCAATTGGAAAAGATGACGGCTGCCCAGTCTCACAGATTCTAATGCAGCAATGCTTCCAGTCCCAGGCCGAAGACTGTACGAATGCAAGGACAGTTTCCTCACCCCAGTTCAAGTCAATCAACCTGACATGCAGTTAACCGGTTCTTTCCTCACCACTGTGGGGGGAGCACCGGCTGCTGAGCAGCCGTCAAACGACTGGAAACGCACAAACAGCAGTTCACCTGCTGCTTTTGGCGCCGGCTGGTTTCCGGCTGATTTTGTAGGCTGCTGGAAACGAGTCGGATGCCGCATGATTTTCAAACCACATACAAAACCTCCAGGAAAAATATAGGAGAAATGGTCTATGACTCATTTTTAGCGAAATGACGGGCCTCCTAGCGCCAACACATGCTGCTTGCTCTGCGAAACAGCAAAGACACGTTGACCCGGCTGACCGGCCGACATCACATCACGGACTCTACTTTCAGAGTCCGACTCAACCACTTTGCGCTCCCCGACACACAGCCGACTCGTGCGTTGCCTGCAACGCTCATCTGGCGCTGTTTTGCCTAGCCAATACAGCGCAGCATTGCAGCCAGACTCACGGCTGGCCCCCGTGCGCTTGACTGCAATGTTGCGCTGTCTCTGCGCTGGCGGCCCAGTCCAAGGAACTCCCCGTTTGAGCTGTCCTCCAGAGCTGTAAGCAGCCCTCCAGAGTTTTCCGACTCTTTTCCGTATGCCTTGATTCTATTGCCTGCGTTTTATACTCTTTGATGCTTTCTGCCACAGTCTGCTCGTCTGTTCGTCTCCGTCGTAAACCCAGTGAGCACCAGCCCTTCCGTCTAACCGCAGCTAATGACTTGGCTTTCTCAGTTCCGCATGGTTTCTTCTGCACAAGGCCTTTCGTGTCCTTGGTATTCGTCGCAGATACGCATCTGACCCCGCGTTGAGTACAGCATCGTCAACTTCGCTATCCACCTTTCTATGGTCCGTTGCCCCTTCATAAACCCTTATTTGTCTCATGCTGACGTTGGGGTAGCATTGTTCATCACTTATTACACTTGCACCCGCGGCTGCGGACGCCGGAGGGCGCGCTGGATGCAGATCGCAGCGCGGGCGCGAGCGTGTGCCGTCCGCTGGTAGTACCCTGCCGTTGTACATACATCGTGTCCGCCATGTCATGCAGTAATACACTCAATTTACTTCTATATCTGTTCCATGTGCCTGGACGAGTAAATTTAAGGCCTAGCGTGGGTGACCGTACCGCGGGTGACACACCCAACCGGGTTGCACCCGGGTATCACCCGGGTATTCGTAAACGGGTAGCGGGTAACCTGGGTATCTCACCCGGGTAGGGTTGGTCAGAGGTCGGACATAACGTATTCCACCCGCGAGTACCCAAGTGTTCCCACAACAATATATCCCTGTGATGGCCAACAGCACCTGAAACTCTGGGCAAATTCCATGGAATGCTATGGAATAAAAATGCGTCATTCAGCAGGTTTCCATGTCATCATATTGCAGATTTTTCATCCCAGGGATCACGGCGGGATCATGTTGGTATGATAACGGAAATTTATAAAAGGCCAAGTTGTTCATAGTTCTGCCTTCGTCTCAAAAACACCCCAGCATGGCGTGGCTCGAGGCTGTGGGCTTGCTCTTTTGCCTGGTGTCACTGTGCCTTGCTGTCGAGGCGCGCGCGCACGTCTTTTCCCGACTCCGACCTCGTACCGCTGTCCGTCTCCCTCGCTGGCCCGGTGGCATCTTTCGCGCTGTCCGTTTGGGCTGGGCATACGCCGTCTGCCACTGGGGTGTCCGTGCCTACAAGTACCGTCGTGTTGTGGTGCAGAACGTTCGGCATCGCGTACGATCGCGATGCAAATCACATTGTACGTCACGATGCGGTATCGCGCTGCTACGGCTAAAGTCTATACCTAGATGTTATTCCCTTCGCTCAAAAGGCTGCGCTACTGTCCCTGTCGTCGCGATATTCTGCTGCTGCCGCCGTAATTACCGCTTCGGCTGCAGCTGCGGCTCGTTTACTGCCAACATCGCGCCTGCCGGCTGTCGTCGCCCTCTGCGGCCTTCTCATTCTCGGCCGTGTCGCATCCGGAGCCCTCTGGGCGTGCAGGCCTTCGTCAAAGGCATCCGATTCAACAACGAAGGTCATTTACATTCGCGGTTACGATAGCCGGCCCTGGAAACTCGGTGAGCATCTTCACCGACGCTGCTATTCACAACGAACTAATATGCATATGACAGTTGTGAATGACTCGTTCACAGTCTCGGACATCGTTCGAGGCCTCTCCCTGCGTCACTCGCTCCCCGTGACCCGCGTTGGCCTCTATTTGTCGTCCCGTTGGCTTCCGTTGTCCCATGATCAGCGTATCGGTGACCTCTGTCTCGATGAGCTGTCGATCTTGACGCTCCGCATCGCGCTCCCCGGAGGAGCACCCGATCCACCTGCTCCGCCGACGACGCCTCGTAGACCCGTGCAATCTGCGGCTGCTGCTGACTCGCCGTCGGGGAACACACGCAGCCAGGCATCCGCTAGCGGCAGCCCAGTGTTGCGGCGCAGCCCCCGAAAGCCCCAGCCTCCGCCAACGCCTGCGCCTGCAGAAAAGGAGTCTCCGCGGCGGCGCAAGAAGGCCAAAGGTGTTGCCAGTCTTTCCGACGAGGAAGCATGGGACTACACTGACGCGGAAATCATTGGTAAGTGCAACTAGTTCTTGTTTCACCGTATATTTCGGTACTGAACTGCAATCAGACGCGGCGCGGAGCCGCTGGACGTCGAAGGCCTACAACCACTACAAGGTCACGCTCTTACGCAGCAAGGATCGTAACGGGCGGCCGTTGCGGCTGGTCTTCAAGTTCACATGCCGCCACAACGACGCGAACCACAAGTCGATCACCCGCGCGCGTTCGGACACTTCCAGCGGCACACATAACCTGCTCACCGCTAGTCGGAGCTGCGACAAGCGCAACGGGCGCACCGAACGATCGGACCAGCAGACGCGGGGACAACAGTCGCTCGACACCGTCACGTCCAGGTATTGCCCGTACAAACACCGTGTCATCATTGCGCTTCGGTGTGCCGTCCACAAACGGCCCTTCAACATGATTGCGGATCGGCTCTATCGCGACGAGGTTGAGCTGCTCCGTCCTGGCACAAGGCTTCCCCACCCAAGCACGGTCTCCCGCGACACGGTCACCATACATCTGGAGCTGTCAAAGCATGCGAAGGCCTATTTCAAGGTATGCATTCTGTCTGATCTGTCGTTGCATATAGCCCGCTCACATCATCCAATAGTCTCTCGGTCAGTCGGCCGTTCATCTCGTCGTTGACGGTTGGACCGCGCCGTTCGTGGCATCGTATTTGGGCATTTGTCTCGTATGGTATGCAAACGGCCGCATGTGGCGCGCCATTTTGGAGTTCAAGCGGTATGTGTTAAATTTCTGCCATGATTTCCGCACTCATTCTTCGCAGGTTGACTCAGCGGCATACTGGCACATATCTTGCTCTCAGCATCGCACGTGTACTCAAGGACTTTGGGGTCGCAGACAAGGTGTGTGTAAAATGAGTGTTCATTCACTTTCTGACATGACTCATAGCTTCTCACTGTCTGCGCGGATAACGCTACCAACAACGACACAATGGTTGAAGCCTTGGCGGACCAGATATCGACTTTCCAGGGTTCAAATGCACGCCTGCGTTGCTTCCCACACACCATCAACCTTATGGCGAAGGTACGAAAGCAACTATAGATTCACGCCGTCGGCACTCACAGATGTCTAGGCTTTCCTTGCTCCGTTCTTCAGCGTGGAAAAGAAGAAGGCGGCCGTGGTGGTGAAAGCTGGGGTGAAGCGCAAGCGCCAATCCGATGCTTCCACTGCGGCTGTTGAGGTGCTGGCCGACGCTGACGGCGTCATTGACGCTGATGGCATGACATGTGCCGATGAGGCTGAAATAGACCCTGGCAAGGCCGCACATGACGACGCCGCCGTCAGTGGCGTTCTTGCGCAGGCGTTTGAGCACGCGAAGGAACGTGGCATTACGGTGTCCGATGCGGAGCGCCGCATGGCCAAGGGTCTATTCACAAAGGTATGCATTCACATTCGTACTGCTGCTACCGCCCACTGACATGCGCATCTTGGCGTAGATTGCTGGGTTGGCTCGACGCGTGCACGACTCTGCAACGCTCCGCGAACGGTTTGAAGAGCTTGTCAAGAAAGCGGGCAGCAAGGAGGCGTCGACCGCGGGCGAGAAAGGCGAGGCAGGCGGCGATATGCGCAGTCTTACGCGTCGCGTGCCAACACGCTGGAATTCGGACCTTGCGTGCCTCTCAGCTCACATCTACTTCAAGGACATCGTCAAGGAGCTGATTGAGAACGACAACACACTGCAGGAGTACGCACTGACGACACCGCAGTGGAAATTGGCCAGTCAGCTTGAGGATGTGCTAAAGGTGAGTCATAGCTTGATTTTCACAGTGTGCGGGAACTGACATTAGTCGCAGATCTTTGAGGAGCCTACGCGTCTGTTCTCGCAAGCTGGTGTGCCGCTCGTACACGAGACGGTCCCCATGATCGAGAAACTCGAGCACACGCTGTGCGATATCCGCGACGAAGACGGTACTAACGGCAAGGACAACCTCGCGCCTATTGTCCGTGTCGCCGCCATCGCCGCTTTACTCATCGTGGGCAAGTACTACGCCTTGACCGACGACACCGAGGTTCATCGGATTGCCATCAGTATGTAGCTGTATATTTGTCCGCACCTCCTCTCCTCATGCCGACTGCAGTTATGTGTCCGCATCGCAAGCTCAAGTGGTTCCAGACCCACAAGTGGGAGCCACTCGATATCGACACCGCCCGCGCTCTTGTCGTCAAGAGGTTTGAAGAGAGCTATGCTCACCTTGCAACCGAACAAGTGCCGGCGCCGCGTGTGCGTCAGAATGCACAGCCCGTGAGTACGTGCGGCTTGCATGTTGGCAGCGCTAACTCGGGCAATGTAGAAGTCCAAATGGCACTGCATTTCCGACGATCTGGAGACGTCGCCAGGTGCTGCCGACGAAGACACAATCGAGGCCTATCTAGATGCGCCGCCCGTCGATCCCGCCGTCGTGAAATCCTTCGGTGGCATTCTTCAGTATTGGGAAGCACAGCGCAAGACTCGGCCGCGCCTGACGCAACTGGCACTGGATTACTTATCGGCTCCAGGTATGTGCAGAATTTTGTAACCGGTTCCGTTTCTCACTTTCGGACACCACTAGCCTCCTCAGTTGATTCTGAACGGGCGTTCTCAGGCGGTCGACTGCAGGTGAACCATCTGCAGCACGGGATCACGTCACAGACGTTCCGTGCAAAGGTCTCGCTGGGTTCTTGGATTGAGACACCCTGGTGGAAGGACTACGATACATGCGCAGAGTATATCGGGGGCAAGAAGCGGGCAGTGGCAGCAGCGCAGAAGGCGAAGGAAACCGAGGTCATTGAACTCGACTAATAGAGTACCAAAAGTATATACGCACTTCGAACATAAATACATAGCTCTCACCCACGCTCACCCGCGGTTACCCGCGGTTTACTACCCAGGTGAGGCGGGTAGTTCTGGGTACGGTATCCGGGTAGGTTTGGTCGCAGTCTGAAAGTCCGTTTTACCTACGGTCATTCACCCATACCCACCCGGGTATACCCACGCTAGGCCTTAAGTAAATTGGCCGAAATGAGCATTTCCAGACACCAACCTGTGTTAAACCAGCAGGACTCGAAAATGCAACACCGTCTGATTTGTTTCATTTTCCGTCTGAAAATCTGCCGGCAGAAACCAGCAGCCTGCCTGCTCGAATGAAGTAGATTTTGCTGAAAACAAGTCGGGCGCCGGTTATGGACCAGCAGGGTGACGGCTGGTTTGCCGTATGCTGACCAGCCGGTTCCGCCCCCACAGTGTCACCCTCAGCGTCCTCGTCGGCGTCGTCGCCAACTCCGGCTTCGGCCTCACGTTCTCCAACATCCACCTCAGTAGCTCAGGCTCTAGCCTCGTCATCGCCGCCCCCTGCACCAACGAGGGCGGCGGCAACAACGGCAACGAGGTCCTCCGGCTCAACACCTGTCTGAGCCACAACAACGGCGCGCTTGCTTGCTCTTTAAAGCAGGTCATAAGCCCTCATATACCTGGCTAATGTCTCCCATTGATAACGATTTGGGTGGCCTCTCACTTGCAGCGGCTGCGGCCTCTCGGGAATTTTTCTGGTCTGCACCTGCCCGCGTAGCAACGGCGGTACAAACACCACGACGAGCGACCATCCAATCTGCTGTAGCTCCTCGACGCACTGGTCGTTGACCGTTCTTCCAAGCGGAACAAAGTCGGAGCTGAAACTCGCGTCCGCGGGTCGATCCCGTTTCTCTTCCTGGCCGGACCGCTGTTGTTCTCTTCTGGAAGCTGGATGTCCAGCCCTCGGTCAGCATGCTCTGGCGGTACAATACGATTCGCTCTCGCCGTGCTGCGCACACGAGCGCTGGCAGCAGCCTAACGTTCGTCCCGAATTCCGAGAGTTCTGCAACCGTTCCAGAACAGGCAACGAGTCGCGCCGCACCCTAGGCCGAGCGCCGTTACAGCATCTCTGGGCGAATAGTCTTCGACTTCTGTGCGGGTGCAAAACTGCGATATTGATATGATTACGGCGGGGCGGGGCGGGATGGCCCAAAGCGGCGTGCCATGACGCAACGCTGTGGCCGCCCAGGATACTCGCGACCGCCAGGCTCTAGCGCGATAGTCTCCAGGCACTCTATCCACCCAGGCTCAGGCTGCAGAAGGGCTCGAGGCAGCAGAACTGCGGGTACAGCATCCGGGCGGCGGCAATGTCATCTGAATTTCTCGAAGACGGGACGCCGGCGGCATCGCCAGCTTATATGACGCTGTGGCGCTTCTTTCCCCGCAATTGTCACTCTCAGTCTGCCCATGCCCCACGCACCGACGCTCGCAAAATCGGTCGTCGACCTCGTCGTCCCGCCGTTCGTCGCCATCGAGCCCGGCGCGGCCCGTGCGGGCGGCGAGCCCGCCACTCTCGCAGGCAAGGTCCGCCTCCGCCTCGCAGAGCCGACGACGTTTAAGCACATCGCCGTCGACCTGCGCGGCGTGCTCACCGTCATGCCCGTGTCCACCGGGTCTGTTCATTGTCGCCGTACGCATTGAGCTTGCTGACGCCGCCCGACGGCAGCCGCACATGGCGTGCTGACACACGGCTCGTGCACATGAGCTCGCAAGTGCTATTGGACAGCAAAATCGTACTTGGCGCCGGTCTACACGAGTTCGACTTTGCGCTGCCGCTGCCGGCCGACGCGCCGTGCACGCTGCCAGACATCGGCGGCATGGCGCGCGTGAGCTACACGCTGCGCGCGCGCGCCGTCCGCGCTCGCTCGCTCTTCCCGTCACTCGCTGCCGAGTGCGTTGTCACGCTCGTTCGCACTTATGCTCGCGAGAGCGTCGAGTTCCAAAATGTGTATGAAGGTGTGTACCATGGGAGGGGTCTCACAGTGCCCGCAACGGCTCTCACCGAAATTTGCAACGAACTGTGCAATGGGTCGCAACTCTGCGTTGCAACCCCCTTTGCGGCATCGCGAGTTTGCGAGTCGCAACCTCTTGCAATGGCTCGAAATGCACTCTTGCAACGAGTCCGGCAACAGCATAGCACAGTCCAAAGTGCGCGTTGCCGCGTTGTTGCGGGGTGCTCCGAAGCGAGAGCAGTGTGATACCCCAAAACTATTTCAGTGGCATTTACTAATCTTGATGCAGCGGAGAACGTGTGGCGCGGCAAGGCCATCTACAGCGTCGCGCTGCCGCACCGCGCGTGGGCGGCAGGCGACACGCTAATGGCGCTCGTCAAGCTCGTGCCGCTGTCCAAGGACGCAACTCCGCGCGTGCTGCGGATGTCGCTGCGAGAGGACGTGCGCATCGTCACGAGCAACGGCCCGCGCGCATTCACGCGCCACGTGGCCACGGCCGCCCACCCCGTCGTTTTCCCGCCCTCCGCGTCTTCCTCCTCGTCGCAGCCCAACTCGCAGCAGCATTTGATGTCTGCACCGAGCGACCCCGGCCCGTTCGCGCTGCCCATCCCGCCCAAGACGATCCCGACGTACCGCTCGCCGCTCGTCACCGTCAAGCACCACCTCGACCTGCTCGTGCAGTTCGAGGGCCCGGACGACGGCGGGACACGCACGCGCTTCACATGCCATACCGTCTCGCTCGCCCTGCGCGTCCTCGCGCACCCCCTGCTCCCCTCGGCGCGCCACGCGACGCTGGACAACCGGCGCGCGCTCTTCGGGCCGTTGCCCGCGCTGATGTCGCTGCCCTCGCCCGAAGACCACGAGGGCGAGGAGGAGCAGGACCTGCCGAGCTATGCGGCGCACGTGCAGGACTTCATCCCCGTCCCCGGCGGGCTGGACGCCGAGGACGAGGGCGAAGAGGGCGCGGCGGGCAGGCGGAGCATGGACACCGTGCGCAGCATCGACTCGGTCGCGATGCTCGACCCGCGCCGGATCAGCCGCGTGCCCGACTACGGCGCGGCGCTCGAGAGCGTCGTCGTGCCGCTGTGGAGCGTGCGCGGCCTGCCGAGCTATGCCGAGGCGCAGCGCGCGGGCGCGAGCTCCGCCAATGCTGGTCCGAGCTCGAGCGCCGTTGCTGGTCCGAGTACTATTTCAGCGGCGGCGCGCTAGTCGCTATGAGGAACTACTGTACAAGCTATTGCACTTTTGCTTGCCGTTCTGCTGTCTGGTCTCTCTCCCTCTCTCTCTGCGAATTGCTTTCTGCTGGTCGCTGTGAATGTGTATCTTGTCGCATGTGTACATTATGTATCTATCTCCGTCTCGTGGCATCGATCTCTCGCGCTGCAATCAACACATGTGTAACATTGGGACAGGTCGTCTCTGAGCCTCTGACGAGCTAAATTAGCCCGCTTCAACTCAGTATCGCGGCAATGGCGGGCCGTCGCGCTCAGAAGCCCTTTACTCTGGTCGTCCTTCCGCCTGACAACAAGGAAAGACCTTTCACGCCTGGCCACCGTCCTCCAGCTGAGCGGCGCGTCGACTCTTCTGGACGTAGAACTGAACTTGGGCTCCAACACCAGCATCAGCAAGCTGAGGCCGCTGCTAGCGCCATCCGCTCCCCGCGTCCGAACGCTCAACGTCACGGTCCACCCGAACAGCTCCTACCAGCTCGACGCGCTGCTGGACCTCGGCTTCACTGCGCTCAACAACGTCGCGTACCTCATCCCGATCCTCACCAACGTCCTCCAGGACCGCCAGATGCCGGTACGTGGGTCATTCCACATGCGGCAGTGACTGGCCCGGCATGTTCGTCAACGGTGTGAGCATCGCGTGGCTGGTCTTCGCTATCGTCTTTTTCAGCTTCCCATACGTGCGGCCCGTGACTGCGCAAAACATGAACTATACATGTGTCTGCGTCGGAGGCATTGCAATCCTGGCCCTGGGTTGGGCGTCAGCGGGTGAGGAAGGCAAAGGACAACCAGCACTGTGAAACCCAGTCCGCGCCATTTTGCACCGGTCATTGGCCGGTGTACGCGAGATTTTCCGCTTTCGGCCGGTGTCTGGTGGAAACAGTTGGATTCGTCCCCAGTCGAGATCCAGCCGGAGTTCCGGTCGAATTGACGGCAGCATCAGGAATCACTGGAAGACGCCTTGTAGACGCAGGAGCCAACAGCTCAGAATATTTTTATGACAATTCCACGGCTTTGATTATCAGGGGAAGCTCATGGATGCTGTCCATCGTCGGAGAGAGGGAACGGACTGTCAGAGACTCGGAGCCATGATACTCGGAGGTCGCGGAGCGAGCACCGACCGAGCGCAGCAGCGTCGGTCTCGCCGATTTCCATCTGGCCATCGTCTTCCAGACCTCGGGCGGAGCTTGACTTGTACTCAAGTTGTGGCCCAGGTCCTCAGCTATATAAAGGCACCTTTTGCCCGCAAGGGTATGTTCACATTCAGAGCTTCATGCTCGTCTCCACCCGTCATGACACCAAAGTTCCCAACCTGTGCAGGTATGCAACCTTCTTCCTATATACATATGTCTTTGTCCTGACCACTGCCCCTGCAGATGATGACCGTCTGCAGCCGCCGTGTATTGGGATCACGGTCACATCATGAGAGAATGTGGTGTAAATTACTAATTAGTAGTATTGCCCAAATTGACTCTTGTTGATGTTTTTTTCACGTCACTGTAAATGCTGGGAATGGCAAATGGGAAAGCCTTATGAAAGACCCCGGGAGCATCTCATATCAGTGTACATTTCAGCTGGCCGAAGGCAGTTTTTCGTTTCCGAGCGCGCTTCGGGGGACGGGTCGAAAGTGCCAAAAACTGTTGGTCGAAAGTGCCAAAAACTGTTGCGGTCTTCACGGTCTCCGCAAGCTCTGTCCGTTCGTCCGCGGGTTTTACGCCGCTTCACCGAGTGTTCGGTCGCTGCTGCATACAGTCGGTGTACTGTTGATCCTCGGACTGAGACTCGGCCAGGGTTGTCGACCTCGGGCTGAACGGCTCGGGATATGATCTACGCGCCGCTCTCTATCGGTCTATGGGGTGAGACGACCTCGGCGCATACCTCAATTCGGCTCGGTGGAGGTCTCCTACCCTCGGACCATGGTTCGGCTGCTCTCACCTCGCTGTATGCGTCGGGTACGGGCGCTGTAACGCTCGGGCCAGACTCTAGGACCCTCTTCGGACCTCGGACGGGCTCGGCTGGACACCCTGTGCAGCCCCGGGGGCTCGGGAACGCCTCTATTGGACTTCCCACTGGCGCGCTACATCTCGGACGGATAGTATTGAGGCTACTCTCGCCTGGTACAAGCTTGGCTACACCCTCGGACTCTCGGCTTTGGCTCTCAGTCGCTCGGCACCATCCCCATGCGCCCGTGTGACGCCCCCCCCCTCCTCGGTCCGTGTCCTCGGTGTGTATGGTATATCTTGGCACCTTAGCCCCGCCTTGGATCGTGCTCGACTGGAGGTTTGGCGGGGAGTCGGTGTCATGGGAGGTGATGAGAGGTGTGTCCATTAGCTCTGGGATCACCCTGGGCCGGATCAGCGGCCCTTGGGGGAGGGGTATATAGGTTGTGGGGTGTAGATACGTGTACCCTAGGTTTGGTCTGGTCAATTGTACCGCTTGTCCGTTCTTCCTCGTCCCTCTCTCCTCCTTTGGGCGTCGGTCTCGGCGAGTGACGAGCGCTCTGCCGTGACAAAAACAGCTATTAGATGTCTTGCGGTGCCGCAACATGTCGGCCGACATGTTGCGACTTTTGATAAGAAATATATTTTCCTGAGCCAAAATCAATGCAGGGGGTATCCCACTGACCTTAATATGTCCCTCCACAGCTTCCCTTGTCAATGCCCCTGCTGGTTGGTGTTCAATGAAGCCACAGATTGAGAGCCTGATTACGTAAGCAATCGGTGATATCCGATTTGCCGCCGCTCAGCGTTGACCGGACTGTGGAGGCTTTCTTAGGGTCTTTCTGCAACTTTTAGGCATATTTTATCGTGATTAAGGAGAATGTTTCAGCAGTCTAATGGGCACGCAGCCCGCCTGCAACAAGGTGCTTGACGCACTCCGGCGCCCGACGCGCATTCCCCTCGGCCCGATGATCATGCTGCAGCCTGATCGCTGCCGACAGCGGATCAGCCATCTCTTAAGCGCACGCTGCGCCCTGCTCGTTCCCCATCCGTTTTTTGCGCTCGCCGCGCCGCATCGTTTGCGCTACTGCTTCCACTTTGCCCGGCATGCCCGATGCAACACCATCAGCTCAACCAACCAGCCAACCTACGGTTCCAGCCTTATCCATTCCGGGTGCTTCCACGACGGGCACTGGTCCCGCGAGCACTGGGCTTGGTGCCACCGCCCCGGTTTCAGCCGCCCCAGCAGTCTCTAACGATGCGGCCAGTGCAGCCATCGCCGTGGCAGCAGCAACCATGGCTGCGGCACCAGCAGCTGGCCAACGCGGACTTTTGCCGGCCGAACAAGATGCTCTCAAGGGCTGCATGCAGGCGGTTGACGACTATTGCGCCGGGAAACTCACCAAAACCATCAAAACTCACCAAAACCATCGCCATCGGCAAGTGCATGCAACATCTCCAGAGAGGCAAGCTACCCATGCTCGGTTTCGACGAATTCCTTGCCCGCATGGACAACCACGACTTCCACAAGAGTCATGCCGCCCGAGAAGGAGCAGCTCGCGCTGCGGCTCTCGGTTTTGGAAGCGGAGATCCGGTACCGCCGCCTCGCCTTGACGAGCTTCGCAAACGCACGTGTGTCCTCGCGGACGCTGGAGCATCCTCAGATGACGACTCCGACCCTGATGATGACGACAAGCGCCCCTACAAGCGCAGTGCCGCCGGCTTTAGGCACGCTCGTACGTTCGGCAGCCTTGCGCCCGGCGTTCGCGAGACCCTCCGCATCCGCGACAACTATCTAGCGGACCTCAAGCGCGCCAAGCGCTATCTCCTGCGCAACGGTTTTGCGCCGCCTTTCCCTGACGACCTCTGGGAGGTAGTGCTTGCGGATCGTTTCATCGACTTCGGCAAAATTCTCACACGCCGCTTCACGACACGCGCAAGCGACGGCACCTCCCATCGTCTCAACGACATCGTCTCCATCACGCACAACACCCCGGAGCTCATCAAGGTCGTCGCCGATCAGTCGGATTGGCAGAACGCGTTTGAGGATTGGGTTGCCGCGGTCTTATTCACGTATCCCCACCGCCAGGCCGAGTTCGACACCTACCGGCAGTTCATTGGCGACCTCTTCCGCTCCACGCACAAGGATCATCACGCTCGCGTCATCGCCGCAGACGCGGCGATCCGGAGCGAGGTCGCGAACCAGGCTAATCTTACGTTTGCAGACACAATCCGCCACCGCTCGACGGCAGACCGCACGCTCGGGTCGTTCGGCGCAGACGCGGGGCTCGCACAGCCCATATTCACCCCGTCTTATACCGCCTGTGGCGCCGCCAGCGCCAGCTTCTCATGCCCGCAGTCCAACCTGCGATGGAAGCCATCAGGTCAGATCTGCAAGAACTTCAACAGCAATCGCTGCGCGCACCCGCAATGCCGTCACGCGCATGTGTGCAGCATATGCCATCACGTCGGCCACTCGTCTGTGGACCATACCGCTGCTCTCGATGAGCCTTCCGTCCCCAACCCCTCCACCTGAACATGTCTTGTCGTGGTTTCTCACATCACTCATCCTCTCTCCTTTCTTTTTTTCCTTTCTCTCTCCTGCCTCTATAGCCTCTCCAACCACTCATTTCTAATAGCTCTTTCTATCCACTCCAATACACTGCGGGGGGCACGCAGCCCAGTACACCCGCGCTAAAATCTGACTTGTTGCTATTGAGGGCACGTAGCCCATTAGTCGTGATTAAGCAGAATGTTTCAGCAGTCTAATGGGCACGCAGCCCGCCTGCAACAAGGTGCTCAACGCACTCCGGCGCCCGACGCGCATTCCCCTCGGCCCGATGATCATTACTGTAGCCGATGTTCGGTTCGGTTCGGTTCGGGAGCCTTTTTCCGAACCTCGAACCGAACCTCCTCCCAAACCATCAAACCCGAACCCGAGGTTCGGTTCGGGGTTCGCACCTCGAACACTGTGTATATATAGATAATGTTGTTTTGAACACCCCTCAGTGTACATATGTATAGTACTCAGTGTCTATAATGTTATATTGATCAATATCACTGTTATTAAGCCCCTGAAATGCTAATCTCAAGTCTGGTGTCTAGCATATCAGCTTGTGGGAATAGATTACATCAGCTTGATTGCTACCCAGCACCTCCCAAGCAGCTCTTGAGATCGGCTGAGGACCCTGGGTTAGGGGCAACATGCATTGTATAAACTGTCCCAGGTCATCTCACGTCCCAGATGCACACGATCAACACACAAAGCCATACTCAAGTGTGATCAGGTTCGGAGGTTCGGTTCAGTTCGAACAGGGTTCAGACGAGGTTCGGCCAGTTGCTGAAGGCCTGAACCTGAACCACCCCGAACCTCGGTTCGGTTCGGGTTCGGTTCGGGGTTCGGAAGGTTCGCGAACCGGACTCCGGCTACACTAATGATCATGCTGCAGCCCGATCGCTGCCGACAGTGGATCGGCCATTTCTTAAGCGCACGCTGCGCCCTGCTCGTTCCCCATCCGTTTTTTGCGCTCGCCGCGCCGCATCGTTTGCGCTACCCACCGTCCTCCCCATCTCCTTCCTTTTGAATGTACCCCGGTGTATTTACGGCGCTCTTTCTATCCACTCCAATACACTGCGGGGGGCACGCAGCCCAGTACACCCGCGCTAAAATCTGACTTGTTGCGATTGAGGGCACGTAGCCCATTAGAGCCCGTTCGGCAACCGGCTCCGCTCAGCTCAGCTCCGCACCGGCCCCGGATGCAAATCTCAAAGCCAGGCGGAGGAGCGGAGCGTGTGGTTACCGAACAGTCCGCTGCTCGGCCTCGACCTCGGTCAAGAGTATTTAACCTCAACTTGTAGATACATATTATCTGGTTAACACAGCTATATAGTGAGGTTAAGGGGAAATTTCAACCCTATCAAATTACCAATAATTGTCTTGAGTTATAGTATACAGGAAAACATATGGGACACTATCTACATAGTAGTGTGTGTGTTCTACAGTGGTGCCTGACTATGGAATAATTTTCCTAGGCATATAACAGTGCTCAAATTAGGCTATTAACATATTATTAAGTTCAATGTCTTAAATTGGGAACCTGGGTCAACTGGGAGTCGCATTTGGGTCGGGATCATCCCGGAGGTAAATATGTCGCCGAGAGTGTTGAAGCAGATCAGACGGAGGCGGAGCGCGGTTACCGAACGCCCGTCTGCTCCGCTTTGCGTCGGGCAGTCCTCGGCTTGAGTCCGCTCTGAGTTTGTATGGGGCTGAGCCGAGCGGAGGCAGTTGCCGAACGGGCTCTAAGCCTCCTAACATGATCTACCTAGGCATTTGAGGCGATTTTTTTTGGAGGATACAAAACCAGAATTTCGTGCGGAATTTCACCGCACCATGTTCCGCAACATGTCGGATGTCACCGCAAGACATCTATTTTATCGTCCAAAATGGACGGCCCAAAATCGTCAGGCATGATGCAAAAAAGGCCGGAGGACGGCTCGACTCTGTTCGGAGGCCGGTGGAAAGAGCGCGCTTTTTTCGGCCGGCTAAGGTTTCACAGTGCAGGGCGCAGTCTCGACATGGGAGAAAGACGCAGCCATCGAATCTTCGTCAGAGGATCCCAATGTTGCGCAAAAGGTCGCGAATGACGAGGTCAATGTAGGTTCCTGTAGCGCTCAGTTAGTTATCTCCGACGAGATAACTAACACGTTACTAACGTTAGGTGTTAGTAACACCGTGTTACTAACATTGTTAATAACAATGAGCTTATGTAATACATACAAGTCGAGAGTGCATCCCGGGTTCACCCAGTTGTAGTGACTGGAGAGTGTGAGTGGCTCGGAATGCCTGTTTAATGTCCACCTGAGTGTGCAATCTATGAATGCTGCCCTCAAATACGGCTCAGGCCCATCAATCCAGCCAGCGGAATGCTTGAGCAAACAGGGATCACTCCAATGCAATAACTTCCAGAGGAAATCTGCACACTTGGAGTGCTCTGAGAATTGGGGGTCACCCAACGGAAACTTCTGAGGCAGAGATCCCTGCTCCAACGCGCTGCTCTGATGTACCTGTAAAGTTAATAACACAGTCTCCCTGCCGCCCAGGTGTTAATAACACGTTAGTAACTAACAAGTTAGTAACAAAGTTACTAACTTCCGGTAACTAACTGAGCGCTAGGTTCCTGAGGGAATAGGCAAGACGGCACTCTGTTACTAAATTTTCACTTCGGAATGCACAACGATTTGAGAGGTCGTCACAATCAAATGTATTCGATATCAAGCCGTACGCGTCGCACGCTACACGTGGCCGCCAATGCCAACTGAAAGTTCATCCGATCATGAGGATGATAAATTCTCGTTTTGACCGCAAGTGCTCGCAACGAGGAAAGATGGTCGACAAACAGAGGGGGAAGGTGTGTAGCCAGTGATAGATAGGCCTCAGTTGGTCCACGCTCGCAGTTGATGACTAAAGTGAGCAGCTGTATGGCGGGTCGATGTGGACAAAAGCCCGCATTTTGCATTTTAATTTAAATCAAGACATTGTCATTTTTCTTCACTCCAGTTGCTTTCTTCCTGTGCTCATTCCTGTGTCCCATCAATTCCCGAGGTTATTCCTGCATGTATTCCTGCGTGTCATCAGCAATTGCCTCCGGACCTTAATTCAAGATAATAGGATTCCTGCGGTTGTTCCTGCGTGTCGTTCCTGCACTGATCCCTTTGCAGAATGATTGATTGATCGGGGCCGAGTCGGCCGACTTCCGCTCCGGACCCTGCCATCGTTGCTGTTGCCGCTCTGGCAACGCTGCTGCAACCAAGCCACAGAAAGAGCTTAAGGAGAAGTACCGTAAGAGCTTGCTCCCGGCAGGGGATGAAGACAACTGCAGCCAACCGCAGGTGCGCAGGTGCGGAGTTTTGCTTTCTCTCGCGTCGCCGACACCGCGCTTGCTTTGGGTTACCAGTCAAAGCTGCGGCCCATGCGTTTTGGACGCCGACTACAATGTAATCGACTGTCATCCGTATCAAGTCTGCAGCGGAGACTAACTACAATGTGCATTGCGTTACGTGTTGCACTCGGGCGAGCGTGGTGGCGCGCTCGTTGTAGACCGTTGCGGCCACAGATCAAGTATGATGCATCGGTGGCCCGGATCAGTGTTCCGATCAGTTTGCCCGCAGGAACAAGCACAGGAATGCAGCGCAGGAACGATTTTGCATTTAGTTTGCATACACCTGGCATTGATTTAAATTTGGTCGTGGATGCAACGGAGTGCGGGAATAAACACAGGAATAGACACAGGAATGAATGCAGGAATTGATGATCAGAGTTCCTGCGATTTTCTCCACGGTTTGGCCCTGATTCCTGCAGGAATCACGCAGGAACGCTTTTTTTGAAGCTCTTCGGAAGCATTTCGCTTGATTCCTGCACTTATTCCTGGGGTTTTACCTGCAGGAACGCAGGAATTAACGCAGGAATGGAGAATGGTTTTAATGTAAATGTCTTTTGTCCACATCGACCCGCCATACAGCTGTCGTGCCACGGCGCGAAGGGCGCCATACCATGCGGCTATAGATTCACCGACAAGACCGTTTTCGGGATGCACATCAGGATCGTAGTAGTAGTCGATCTCGAGATGACGCAAATGCCGACATGTGGCAAGCGCAGCGGGGAAGTATCGCGAAAGACGAAGAATTCGGCCGTTGTAGGGCTTAATCTTGAGGCGCGTTAGATGAACAAGCGAGCTGAGGTCGGGAATCGACCCAGTTGACTCGTCCACCCGAAGCTCCAGCGTTCGAAGCATGTGGACAGTGCTTCCTGCTGACAGCAGTGCTTGGAGAAAGGGCGTATCGCACTGGCCTCTGTACTCGAGCAGTTTCTGACGCATTTCGGAAGCGGCAAACTCGTCGCGGCAGTAGTCTCCGGCAGCCATCGCCAAGATGAGGACGCGCATCGAGGGCATCATCGCGAGAAACGCGCAAAGTAATCTTCGACTTAGAAAGCGCCAGCACGACAGGCGCAGGGTATGCACATGTTTGAGCTGAAGGCCAGCCTCGGCCAATTGATTCAGCGCCAGTGGAGTGATATCCAGTTCCAGATGTTCCACATTGAAGCAGCATCGGATAAGATCGCTGACAGTAAGCAGCGTGTCTACGTCGCTAGGGTCCACTTTAAGCGATAGGTGGGTCACAGCGCGTGCCATTTCTGGTGCTGAAGTCAATTTGTGCACCATTTCCTGAGGCATGGGTTCGTCTGGGAACCATGATCCAATCTTCAACCTGCCAAATATCGGTAACTTGTTCCGATACCAGAGCTGAGTCCGCACCTTACAGTCGTTGGGTTGGCCATGGTGACGCAAAGCAATCATATTAGCCCGCTTCAACTCCGCAACTTCACACTGCTCCGTCATGTCTGGTATCGAGCGACTTCCTGATCACTTGCTGGGCGACATCCTGATTCTTGCCAGCAATGTATCTATCGAGAAAAAGTACGCCGTCGCCCAAGTATCGCGGCAATGGCGGGCCGTGGCGCTCGGAAGCCCTTTGCTCTGGTCGTCCTTCCGTCTGACAACAAGGAAAGGCCTTTCACGCCTGGCCGCCGTCCTCCAGCGGAGCGGCGCGTCGGCTCTTCTGGACGTAGAACTGAACTTGGGCTCCAACACCAGCATCAGCAAGCTGAGGCCGCTGCTAGCGCCATCCGCTCCCCGCGTCCGAACGCTCAACGTCACGGTCCACCCGAACAGCTCCTATCAGCTTGACGCGCTGCTGGACCTCGGCTTCACTACGCTTGTTTCTCTCCGGATTCAGGGAAAGGGGAACGACGAGCGGCCCGCGGTCCAGATGGAGCGCTTGGCCGCTGCGTTGGCCGCGCTGGAGCAGCTTTGCGTTGTGGACTATGGGCCCTATCTGTCCCGAGATTTTGCGACCGTATTCACGCGCTGCTCACGCGTCGTGCGTCTCGTGCTGCATCCCACGCATATCATCGAGGACTTTTATTCTCCACACCTGGACCCGCCCCGGCCCGCAATATCGCCCGCGCTGCGCTCGCTGAGTCTCCGGCTCCCGCTCCGCGCTCTTCTCAAAGTGCTTGATGTCGTCTTGGCCGATGCCATATTGCCCGAGATCGAAGTGCTCATGGATGCCACTGAGGTCAAGCCGGAGGACTGGGTGCGCGTCTACGGCGCGCTGCTGCGCGGCACCGCGCCTGTCGTCTTGTTCGACGTGCAGAGCAGCGGCAAGGTGCTTCTGCGCGACGCCGCGGGCCGTCTGCGCAGTTTATGCGTGGGTGTCCCTGAGTCGGACATCGTTCCCGCCCTCTGGGGCTTCCTCGCCACGCGGCATGTGCAGTCAGTCTGCACCTCGGTCGACAGCATCCGCATCCGCATCCGCACATCATGCTGGGGCGATTTTTTCCTTGCGCTCGAAGCATATCCTCTTGATACCGCGGACACTGATCTCAGCCTGAGGGTGCGTATCCTCGCGGAGTGGGAGGACGTGACGCGGCATCTGAATCGATTTTCCGCGGGAAAACTGCACGTGATGCCCGCGATCCATCTCCCCGGACTTGGCAGTGTCGAGCTAGTCATCGAGGAAGGGTTCCGCTTCCCCGCGGAGGTCACAACCCATGTCCTCAGGTCTATCAAGTGCGACCACGCGCGGGCCGTTGCCGTTGCCGTCGCGGGGGTTGCACCGCAACTTAGCGCTGTTGAGTTGGCCAGTTTCCAGCAGTCAATCAGGGATAAAGTAGCTCTTGACCACCCTAGTTGGGTGCTCGCCTTTGCGCTTTCACACTAGCAAATCTGGGACCTCCCCGCCTGGACCTTTCCTTCCTTTCTTCCTTCCAGCTATCGACGGGACGTTTGTCAGGCAGCAGAAATCAGGTGTCATCCGGATCCGCGGACATCTTAGAGTCCACACTCGCTTCCATGGCTACTGTACAGTATGCCACTCAACGTCTCAACGCTTACGCGCGAGGAGGCTGCTCATCTTTGGCACAGAATTTGCAGGACGGCTTAATTCGACAAGAGCGACCTGTGAGGGGTTAAATCCGAAGCTTGGTGCCTGGGATCGAAAGTCATTTGGGATTTGAGAGCACAAGTGTAGGCGGTCTGCATTGATGTCGCGAAACCGCAGACGTTTGGCAGATTTTCCCACACGGATACTAGCCCTCGTATTTCAAGGTATGACAAATTAGTGCACGGTTACCCGGTTCGCCGTACTCATTATCACGTCCTGGGCCCTGCCCAGACCCGGGTCGTGGGGGGCATCATCAGTGTTTGCTCTGTGAGGCTTCGCGGTATCTAATCGACGCTAGCCGGTATGCTGGCAACCAGCATGCCCCATCTCAGAGTCAGTATCTTCCGGGTGATAACTGTGTTACTGTACCGGGAGATAACTAATACTTAGGACCAGCGGGTCTTACCAATTCACCCACTGTAGTACTACTTATCTATCCGAACGGATCCTCAACACGTCAACTGTCCAATTGCCGCGCATTGCGTTGTTCCTGATGGACTGATCCAATGCGCGACCATATATTTTGCGCCCCAGAGGAACCTCCTCGCCGATACCTTCTCCTCAACGGCGCGGACGACGATGATGATCTACGAGAGTAACCTTCCTGCGGACGAGCTCCCGCGCTGCTCAATCTTCTCTACTGTATTCCCGACCCCAAGCCGCCACGCCGAGACCTCGCGCATGTTCATAGACGCAACCACAGGCCATGTGCTGCATCGTGGCGAGCTTCGCCGGCTCGCGCTCGCGCTCGGCTACGGCGTGACCCACTTTGCGCCGCCCAATGCGTCTGGAGGTCTGCTAAGCAGCGTGCGTCACGGACACCGCGGCTTTCCCTTGCGTCAGGGCCAGGTCGCGCTCGTTTTTATGCCCAACGGTATCTCGTACCCGCTGGTGTTCTTCGGTCTCCAAGCCGCCGGAGTGCGCACGACGCTCGCGAACGCGTCGTACACGCCTCGCGAACTTGCCCATCAGCTGCGGGACAGCACTGCTGAGGCTGCTTTCGTCCACCCGACCCTCATTCCCGTGCTCGTGAAGGCCTGGGCCGAATGCGGTGTAGATGAAGCGCAGGCGCGCGCTCGGACTGTCGTCGTCGATTGGGAGCCGTGGAAGAGCAGCCCGTCCCCGGATCCGAAGCTGTCCGGCTGGGTCAGCATCAACACTCTGCTATCGCTCGGCGTGCTTCCGCGGGCTGTCTCATTTGACGGCGAGAAATCGAACGAGACTGCCTTGGTGTGCTACTCTTCTGGAACCACTGGTCTGGCCAAGGGCGTCGAAACGACGCACTACAACGTCACCTCGATCGTGACCGTTTATCCCCAAGTACTGCCGTTCGAGCCCGACGAGGTCATCCTGGGATTTTTGCCGTTCTACCACATCTACGCCGCGGTGTTGCTCAGCATTTACTACCCGACGTACAATGTCCCCGTGGTCATCCAGGGCGCGTTCAATCCGGAATCCTTCTGCGCGAACATTGCCAAGTACAGGGTGACGACATCTCTTGTTGTGCCGCCCGTATTGCTTGCTCTCGCGAAACACCCAGCGCCAGATCGGCACGATATGACTTCCTTCCGCCGTGCTGCCTGCGGAGCGGCCCCCCTCAGCGCGTCCCTGATTTCTGCTGTCATTGACCGTCTGGAGAGGCTCGGGTGCAAGGACGTCGTCGTCACCCAGGGTTACGGTCTCACGGAAACCTCACCAGGCGCTCTCTACCTTCGCGACAAGGACTCGCGCCGCAAGGTCGGCTCTTCCGGCGAGCTCCTGCCGCATCTTCAAGCCCGCATAGTTGAAGAAGGCCCCGAGGAGAAGGATGCCGAGGAGGGGCAACCCGGAGAGCTCTGGCTGCGCGGACCTAACATCATGAAAGTCAGTCTCCTGTCCCATGTGCGAGTCCTATCGTCACGTTTAACGCCACATTGCCACAGGGATACCTCAACAACCCGAAAGCTACCCGGGAATCGATCACGAAGGATGGATTCTTCAAGACGGGCGACATCAGCGTGCGCGATAGTGAAGGATTTTACTACATTGTCGACAGGAAGAAGGAGCTTATAAAGTACAAGGTGGGTGAACGTGCATGGCCTTGCATGGGAGTTGTGGCTGATGATGTCGCAGGGGTTCCAAGTACCTCCCGCAGAGCTCGAAGCCGTCCTCGTTTCCCACCCCGAAATCGTCGACGCCGCTGTCATCGGCATCTACTCACAGGCGAGCGAAACAGAACTACCGAGGTTTGCAGTGAATCCGTTGCCCGCCCGATTCTGCTTAACGGACATGCGTCCAGGGCCTACATCGTGCACGCCAAAGGCCTCGGTCATTTCAAGAGTGCCGAGGAAAAGGCAAAGTTCGAGACAGATGTCGCCAACTGGGTTGCAAAGACCGTTGCGAAACACAAATATCTTCGCGGCGGGGTCGTGGTCATCGACGCCATTCCCAAGAGGTTCGTCGCACGCTCAGTTGATCATGTTCATTCCTGACTATCGCTCGCTAGTGCCTCCGGAAAAATTCTGAGGCGTCAACTCCGCGACAGAGTCAAGGATGAGACCGGTCGGGACCCGGTCACTGGTGAGCCGGTGCCTGCGCAGGCGAAGCTTTGAAATCCCCTCAAAAACATAGCCATTCTGTGCGATCTCTATAGATGTTGAAAAAATTAGATTGGCATTTACGAGCCCTCACAACGTCTCCGGCGATACTAAGCTCTGGCGGGCGGTCATCGTGCTTCAAGATTCGACACCATTACCGCAAGACCTGAGCCACACACGTTGCCTTCCAGGATCAGACGGTGCAGCTTGATGCCAGATAGGTAGTTCAAGTGGTGGAGTTTATGTAACTTTAGGCACCATTTTAGCGGTCGCGCCCTCGATGATGACTTCGACATTGCGCGCTGGATGCTGCTCGGAACGCAGACAGCGCAGAACATGAGCAGGGAACCTGGGAGGCAGCCCGGTGCCATCTCCGCTGAGCAGCACGACGCTGACGAGGCCGGGGACCTCGATCTCGGACATCTCTCGCAGAAGGCCCCCGCGCTCTAGATGCACATCCTCCCAGTCCGTGAGGATGCGCATCCGCACGCCCTCTTGAGAACCCAACGGGCGAGCCGCAAGAGCCTCGGCGAGCTCGTTCCAGTCCTTCGTGGCGATGTGGATACTGCGCACGGAGGTGTGAATGGAGTGGCGCTCGGCGAGGAAGCGCCAGACGTCTGTCAGGTCCCAGCTCGAGTCGTCGTTCCACACGCGCATGGTGCGCACGCGCTCGTCGGCGTCGCGGAGTACGATGTGCTGATCGTCCTGGACCTCGAACGCCACTATTGGTGCGAGACCGTGTATCAGCGAGCCGACGAGCAGCTCCATGTCCTCTGGGTCGTGTCCGTTGTACACGCACACGGCGATCTCGCGGAGCACGACGTCCTGGAAGCCCGTGTCGAGCACCTTGACGGTGTCCTCGAGCGAGAGGCGCAGGTCCAGCAGACGGAGTGCAGGCGCGAGCGGCCACCGCTGAATTTCCGCGAGCCCCTCGAAGCGCGAGTCCTCGTCCATTTCCCAGGTATGAAAAGTCAAGCTGACGAGCCGTGGACAGCGCTCCAAGATGAGCTTGATGTCGGACGCTTGCAGCGGAACCCGCGGCACAAATCTTAGCATCTCCAGAGTGGGTGGAAGGAGCGGCACAATGTCTTGTGGGTCTACATGGTCGAGGTCGAGGAGGCGCAGCACGGGCGCGTCAGCAAAGCGCAGAGGGACGTTCCGCTGGTTCGCCGTCTTCACTCGCAGAATCTGTAATACCGGGAATTTAAGCGGGTCGCCGTCGAAAAGCGGCGCCAACGCATGCCCTCCGCCGGGGACGCGCGCGTCGAAGGAGCGGATGCGCGCAGCGTGCAGTGCAAGCGTCCACATCACAGCGTGATCACCAGAGTCCAGGAGCAACTCGATGTCCAGTGGTAAAGACGCGCCGCTCAATTCTAGAGCCCTTGAAAGCCAGAAGTAGTCCTCCGTCGTAGCCAGCCGCAGAGTCGACCAAAGCAAGGGCAGGCTGAGTGCCACGTGACACCAGCGCCGCGAGACCCGAGCCATATTGATTTTATGCTCTAATGTTTCTTTGGCTGCGGCGAGGAAGATGTCGCCCAGTAGGTCGTTGGGGAGGTCGGCGATGCCAGTCATGGTCACTGTGAAGCGATGAAGATGAACACGGCTTCGGTGATGACCGCATTGCCCACGGCCACACGCCATGTGAATCTCTTTCATACCTTCTTCAGCACCTCCAGTGTCACTGGAACTCACCAAAGAAATTTGTGATTTTAAGCGTGCTGGAAAAAGCGCGGCATACGTATCACTATACTGTCGTACCCATTACCAAGGGCCAGAACTTACAGTGCATCCTTTTTAGGCTGTCAAGCTGTCCACTGAACGGGTCTTAAGTCTGACAAAATAAATGCGTCAGTACAAGAATACCGGCTATAGAATACCGTCGCAGGACTTGATCACGCCCTGACTTCATTCGTAGTGTTTTGAAGTCCCGGCCTCGAGCCGCAAGCCGTCCGTGTCGGGCCGTCCGGAGGCCGAGCCCAGCCGAGCCCGAGGTGCCGGCTTCGGACGGCCTACGGCTCGGGCTTGCGGGTCAGCAAGCCCGAGCCCCAGGCCCAAGCCGCGGCTTTCAATCAGGTTTCTATTATTTTGCGCTGTAATCATACTGGGAAGAGTTGCAATTTCCGGCGCTTGTGACAGCCGATTGCAAAACGATAGACCCCAATAGCACCCGACGCGCACTCCACTGAGCAAAGTGGGGCTTTTTCGGAAAGGTCGGAAAGGTCGTGAGCGGCCTTCCGACTGTACTCCGGCCACTGCGGCCGTGGTAGAAACATGCGCTGTGGATGCCTTGCAACCCCCAGCGCCTCAGCTGGAGTTCCTTGACTGGGACAAGGCTCTATTAGGATAATCTGGAAGTATCTCAGGGGCGGTTGGGACGCCCAGTACGCTTGGGTACATGCAGAACTGTCCCAGCGCCATTCTGACCGAGCTCAACCGAGGCATGGAGCTGCGCGCTTCAGGTGGCGTCGCCCTTCCGACGTGGAGCGTGCGTCGGGTGCTATTGGGGTCTATCGTTTTGCAATCGGCTGGAACGGACGGACCGAGAACCGATCACAACGGAAGCAGTAGATCCAATGACGCAGCTTTCTTCCGTCCATAACGATATGCGCGATCGCGCCGCATCCGCTGCGCAGGACGATGGCTTTTTATCATTGTCACTCTACCATTGCACAAAGCCTTTGTAGGCTCATACACAGTGCAGGCTCGTCATCATTCGGTGTATGTACCGTCACTATCTCGTGCTTCCCAGTCATGATCTAACGAGCATCCGATTATGACGCAGCCTTCAGCGACGTGTCAAGTATCAGGCTGTCTAAGCATCGATGGCGCGTCGCGTTTTATGAATCACGACCGCCACTTCGGCGCCCGCGACATGCGTCGCAGTCTCCGCGTTGTCAGCCGTTGATTTTGCCCAGTTCAAGCACAAGCACCAGATCGTATGCAAATCCTCCTATTTTCTGCCCAGGGTCTTCGATTATAACGCAACTCTGGATTTATAGCTGCTGTGAAGCCGACACAACACAATCTGAGGCCATGACTGAAATACCGTGAATATTGGTGCGTGCGCGTGCATAGCGGGTGATGGAATTTGACAAATGCAGGATTCACAATCAAATCGCAGTCTGGGGCGCGCATGCACGGAACATGGCGAGATTTGACGCGTCGCGACGCGTCGCGTCTTGCAGAGCTGCGGACGCGTCGCGACGCGTTCACGGACGCGTCGATGCGATTTTCCCCACTCCTTGGCACCGCTGGCTGTAGTTCAGCTCACAGAACGTAATAAACGCGCTTTTGAGCCTTTATTCCGCAAATAGCTGCTGATTTGGCCGGTGATGCAGGATCACGGATATCGTCTTAGCCCATGCGAGTCTACAGAGGTTGGGTAATAAAGGGTGAGCTGCGCAGATATTCTCACATCTGGGGCAGCTATATTACTCATGTGAGATCTGTCCGCTCGAATATAAGATCCCCAGTCGACGTCGTGGTGTCCTCCAGCTCGCAGACTCTATCGCCTGCGTCCTCCGCTGCCTGCCTTCGATCCATGCCACCACGCAAGACGCTCTTTGGCGGCACCACCTCGTCCGATGACGAGGATCATACTATCCAGCTCAGCCATAATCGCGCTGCTGGTCGTCGCCAGGTCAGAGCGCCTCCAGACCGCGACGCCGTATTCCCGCCGCCACTCCCGAAGAAAAAGTCCACCTTGCCGGCGTCTACGGGCGGTTCTCCTCCACAGGAGCGCGCACCCGAAGTCGGCTCCGTCAAAGGTCAGTCGCTTCTTGTCTTCTGTACTCGATCTCATCTTATTCATTGCTCCCGCGCTGAATAGAGCCCAGTGCCGCAACTCGTACGCTCTGCATTCTCTGATGTTCAACTGTATTAACACTCCCCTTCACAGCCTCCACGGGTCACCGTGCCACCCGTGTCGAAGAAGTTCCCGACGAGGAAGAGTTGCGTGCGCACGAGAAGGAAAACCGTACGTTGAGCACATTTGTACTTCGTCTCACATCCTCATTCTTTGATTAGTTCCTCCGGATTCTCCCCGTGTCCTAGAAGACGTCCGCGCTTCCGCGAGTCCTCCGCCGGCGCAGGAAGCAGCGCCGATCGAGATCGACGACTCAGAGGACGAGGGTGGACCACCGCCTGCAAAATCAACGAAGGCATCGCGAGCCATCGTCATCGACTCGGGAGACGAAGCCGAAGAGCCACCAAAAAAGAAGAAGAAATCCGCGAAGCGGAAGTCCAAGGCCAAGAATGCCGGTATGCTCTCATCTATCTGTGGTTGGTCTCCAGATCTGAAATGACTTTGCAGAACGCGCTGACCCAACCGAAACGGATGCGGACGGTATGCTCAAGGACGTGAGCAATGCCATTGACGTCGCGGACGATCTTCGCGATGATCGTAGCGAGCGAACCCTTGACATCCGGGAGCACTTTTCGAATGTGCGCGCTGTGAAGCAGGGTGGCGTTCGACGGCACGTCCGCGACTGTCGCGTCTGCGGGTACGTCTAGAATCAGGTGGCTCATGTCCAATCTCACGAGTGACAGTCGGCACCGCGATGCACCGACACCTATCGTCGCAGAGGTTACGACCCTTCGCCGCCATCTCGAAGCGTTCCACAAGGTTTGTGGCTTACTACTCCTCGACTTTATACTGACTCCTTGCAGGAGACTTACCTCAACTGGTGCAAACGCACCAATTTCGAGTCCAAGCTGCCGAAGGATGCGAGACGCCGAAAGAACGCCGCACTCGCGACAGCCGAGGACAAACTTGTTCAGACCAGCCTCGATGGACACCTTGTCGAGGCCGAGCGGGTGGTTCCATACAGCGACGCTGCGTTCAAGGAGGCCGCACTTGAGTGGCTCATCGCCACAGATCAGGTGAGCCTGAGTCCGCTTCTCTTGCATAGCTAATCTCATGTTTTCAGCCAATCGCGGCTCTCGAGCATCCAAAATTCAGGGAGATGATCGCGCTCGCCGCGCGTGCGAAAGATGGTGTCAAAATTCCTAGTGGCTATGACTGTCGCAAGGCCATCCTGCGCGCTTTCCGATCGTACCTTTCCGACCTCACACGACGCTTGGCGGTGCGTTAAAGAACAGTATGCAATCTGTCCTTCTGACGTTGTATGCAGAGCCCGGCAGTGAAAGGGAAGGTTTCGACGACATGCGATGCATGGACTTCGATTCCCGGCGACAGTTACTTCGCCGTCACCGGACACTGGGTCGAGGAGAGTACTGCGGGGGTTTGGGAGCTCAAGAGCGCTCTTTTTGGTTTTACTCGCATGCCTTATGCACACAACGGGCGCCGCCTCGGTCAGGCGCTATTCAAGATCCTTGATCGCCTGCGTGTGGCTGAGAAGGTTCGTGCATACTAACTCTTCTCGCCAACGTTTGATGTGTTTCTCAGCTCGGATGGGTTACCTGCGATAACGCGACCAACATGAATGCCATGATGCGCGAGCTTCAAGTGCATATCCAGGGTCGCGGAGTTACTGAATTCGACGGGCGGAAACGTCGCATTAGGCAAGCTGCTCTGGCTCAATGAGACGTGCAAATGGCATTGCTGACACATTATTAGATGTCTTGCCCACGTAATAAATTTGGGAACACAGGCTTTCTTGAAGGCGCATGACGATCCTGAGAATCGTCCGAAGGGAATGCGAAACGGTGTCGATCTCGTCAGGGAGATTGCGATCAAGGTTCTTGACATGTTCATCTTTGTCAAGCCCCTTGTTAACCCAACGACAGGAGCAGTCTTCGTCTCAGCGGCGACAAGGATTCCTTGATATCCAGGCCGCTGCCGGCGTATCTCACCCTGTCCATCTCATCAAGGACATGCCGGTCCGATGGTCCTCCACAAAGAACATGCTGAGTCGTGCATATGAAAACCGCGCGGTACGTTTCTCGACATTTATACTTCTGTTTTGTGCTAACGTGACATCAATATAGCATATTTCGCAGCTGGTGACCGAGTTGGAACGCGCGGAAAAGAACTGGCGGAAGCGCGGCGCAATCTCTGCGCTGCACGTCTCGGATAGTGAGTGGGAACATATCAAGCTGCTGTTGGAGCTTCTACAGGTGAGCCAAACCTGTTCGCCTCTCCAGCGTGTACCCATTCTCCGTGACAGATCCCGGACTGCGCTCAACAGGCATTCTCGGCGGAAACTTACTCAACGCTTTACAATGCGCTTCCCGCTCTCCTCAGTCTTTGCCGCGCATGGGAGGCGCGTCGGAATGATGATCGCTTCGTTGACCTCTGGGACTGTCTGATTCCCGCTATTGAGAAGCTCAGGGAGTATGTTGACGACATCCAGTCGTCTCTCAACGACGCTTATTACATGTCTATGGGTGAGTTGATATCCTTTCACCTGAATATGCGCGCTCACTGTACCAGTGCTTCATCCCGCAATCAAGTTGGGGCCTGTCTTCAACTCATGCTGGTTGGATGCGGAGGACAAGGGAAAGAACATCGAGCGGATGGTATGTGATTACTTACCCATCCTACTTGAGTCTAATAGCTCATCTAACTCGCATTCAGTTCCGCGAGCGCTACGAGAAGCTGAACAGCGACCGGCAAGCAGTATCGCCCACAAAGCCCAAGGGCGGTGCTTTACGGTCTCTTCTTGCCGAGCTGCAGCCCTGCACACCAGGCTCCGACGAATCGACTCCGTCCTCCGAGATGTGGCACATTGAGTACGACAGCTACATGCGGAGCGACCACGACATTCCGGACGGCATGTCACTCGTCCGCTGGTGGGGTGTACGTCACACTCATTGCCGATCGCCTTCCCATCTAACTGGCGATAGATGAATTCGTCTCGTTACCCGACATGGGCAAGTCTTGCTGCCGATTACATGGGCGCAATGGCCTCGTCCGTGTCGTCCGAACGGGTATTTTCAAGTGCTGGCATTACGATCACGAAGCGCCGTAACCGTCTACAAGCGGACATCGTCGAGGCTCTCCAGGTTCTCAAGGTTGCCATTCGCAACGATCTGCTCATTCGTGCACCGGCTCCGTCTTCGACGCTTGAAGACATGCTGGAGCAGCAGGAGGAAAACGACGTCCTGGCTGCATTTGGTGATGGATCAGGTGACCCGCAGATTGCAGCTGTGAGAGCTGACAAGTTGGAGTCCCTCGCTCTTGCCATCGAGTTTAGTGATGCGGAAAGCGATGCGTCAGATGACGAGATGTAGCCCACAATTCTTTCTACCGTCATGCAATACGATATAGCCACTCTCGCACATACACAAGCCGCGGCCTGAGCCGCCAAAGCCGGGGCCTGAGCCCGAGCCGCCGGCCTGCGGCTCGGGCTCGCTCTTCTCAGAGCCTGAGCCGCTGCAAGCCGAGCCCAAGCCGGGGCTTTCAGGCCGAGCCGGGCCTTCAAAACACTATTCATTCGTCGAAAACAGCGCGATGTGAGGATTTAACCCAAAGCACAATCGCGTCGAGCGGAGATCTCTTGTTGCCTGGGCGTCGCTTCTGAGAATGTTTGGTACATACTATTATACTGTAGTTTAGTGGTCGTGCGAGATTAGAAGGTTCGGACTTCGGAGTTCAGAAGCGAGTCAACTTCTGGATTCACCACGCCGCACTTGCCGCTGCAGACTGACATTGACCAGGGGCACTTTGCCAATGGTTGAAGTCCCGAGCGATCGAGCATCCCAGAGCTATTGTTGGTGTAGTCAGCGGCGCGAGTGAAGGCTCTTCCACTTGTTGGTCACAACTATGGATCAGAGCTCGGAGGGTGAGTGCTCATGCTTCTTTTACTGTACCATATCCAAGGTTTACACTCGTGGTAGGTATGGCCGTCTTCAGCAACGCAGATTCTTCGTATTCAACGTTGGCAATCTCATGCACGGTTCTCGCGATGCTATTGCGCGGAAATTTTATTGGGAGGTTCGCTTCAAACACTGCGCCAAAGTGCTTCCTATGCCTGGAGTGGAACCTAAGGTGCATTCACCCAGTCTTTTGCAATCAGCACAGCCGCTCGCTCAGCAATACCGTACACGGCGGTTTGGATGTGCGCCGACAGCTGGACGGGCATGATGCTGGCGTCAACAACGCGCAGGTTCCTCGTACCGTGCACCCGCAACTGTGCGTCGACAACACCGCCCTCCGCGCGCGCCATCATCGCGCACGTCCCCGTCGGGTGGTCCATGCTCGCCACCGCCCTGCGCGCATACTCCTCCCACTCCGCGTCCGTGCGCACTGCGGGGCCCGGCTCGTACTCGGCCGCCCAGACGTCGCTGAGCGGCGGCGTCTCGGCGACCGTCCGGATATACTTGGTGGCCGCGACGACGGCCGCGCGGTCGTACGGGTTGCTGAGGAAGCGCGGGTCGAGGATGGGTGGCGCGTGCGGCGCGGAGGCGTTGATGTGCACGCTGCCCTGCGCGAGCGGGTGCATGACGGCGCCGATGAGCGAGAAGAAGCCCTGCCCAAATATGCTGCTGTTCCGCGCGGGGTAGCCCGCGGGACCGTCGTACCCGTCCGCGAAGATGACCTCGACGTCCGGCACGCGCGCGTCGGACAGGTACTCGAGTTTCTTCCGGTCGATGGGCGAATCGCTCTGCGCCGAGGCGCGCGCCAGGGAGGACAGGCCAGCCGCGGTGGCGTTGGCGTCGGCCTGCGCCCACTTGAAGTAGGCGTACGTGCTGCCCGCGTAATCGTACGCGTTCCCGCGCACGCCGGCGTGGTACAGCGCGAGCTGTTCTGCGGCGTACGTTGCGTTGTACTTGAGCTTGTCGAACGAAGTGAAGTTGGGCTTGAGCTGGTATGAATTCTGTATGCGCACATGCTCCTGCAGATGCTCCCCAACGCCCGGAAGATCGATGAGAGTCGCGATACCGGCCTCGCGGAGAAGCGAGTTGTTGCCAATCCCAGAACGCTCGAGCACACCGGGTGAGAGGTACGTCCCCGCCGCCAGGATGACTTCCTTTCGAGCTATGAGCACTGTCCCGTTATCCAGTGTTACGCCAGTAGCGATAAACGTCTGGTCATGTTGAGGGGTCAAGTTGATTTTAGCCACGCTCGTGTTGGCGGAGATCATCAAGTGACGGCTGGCGTGCGGCAGATAGAAAACGCTGTAGCTTCGCGTGTAGTCGCGCGCGCGGAGGTTACTGGGCTGTCGCATGACGCCCAAGGGATCTCCGTTCAGAGACTCCAAGTTGCTCCGCAAGCCAAGTCTCTGCATCGCAGGAGCGAACGCGAGCTGCTGCGCCGGAACCATCGTGTCGACCAGAGTCTGGATGGGACCGCCAAATCCGACGCCCAGGCGACCGTACAGGCCCGGTTCGGCGGGGCGCGAGAAGTTCTCCGCGCGCAGCATGGCGTGGAGCAGCCCGTCCCAGTCCCAGCCGGAGCCGCGCCCGCCGAACGCGGCGTCGCTCCAGGCGTCGTATTCGGGCCGCGACGCGCGGTCCCACGCCATGAAGTTCAGCGCGCTGCTCCCCCCGAGCACCTTCCCGCGCGGGAGGGAGATGCGGCGGAAATTTGCATGCGGCTGTGGGACCGTCGTCAGCTTCCAGTCGAACTGCGTGCCGAAGGTCGATCCCCGCAGGCCTGGGATGTTGATGCCTGGCTCGGAGGGCGCGGAGATGCCGGCCTCGAGCACAAGGACGCTGGCATAGGGCAGCAGCTCCGAGAGGCGCGTCGACACTGCTAGCCCGGCCGTCCCCCCGCCCACGACAATCTGCAGCTCGAGTGCGTCACTCTCACTGCTACTGTCTTAGTTAGGAGCTTGCTCACGAAATCGTAGGTGCTGGCGATTGCGCAAGCCGCCAGGGAACAGTGAGATAACAGCCAGATCCTGGCGGTGCGATGGGCGTGCATTGGAAAGAGAGACTAAAGGTGGGGAGAGATGACGACCAAGGGTGCGCCGAGGCCTATTGAGGATGCCCGATTCATACATGGCATGCTGACAGCGACGGACTGGCGTTTGACATCTATGGAGCTGGAACAGCGCAACCACATTTAACTTACGATATAGTGATCTGCGACGGTCATTCTCGTGACGGTCCAGGTGGATGCGCTCGTTCAGTGAGACAGGGATAGTGATAGGCATCGGGAACGAGGCAATCGTGTCGAGTGTCCTACTAGAAGTTGATCTTGCGGCCGGCGGAGGGAATCATGATCAGGAATTGGTCCTTTGCAGGGCTGAGACCCTGACTCAGCGCGTGGCCCACCGGCGGGAAGTACTTACAGCTGTTCCCATACCGGATGGCGCCGGCCGGAACTACTACTACTCCGCCGACCGACGACGGGAACACGATTTTCTCGACAACCGCTTCAGCTTTTGATGCGCGGCCACCTGTGTCTTGACTGTGAGATAGAGGGCTTCTGCAAGGTGTGATTAGATTAGCGGAATTCAGACGTCCAAAATTTGACTTTTCTGGCCCTCAGGAGGGTTTCTAGAGTCTACTGGTCTGTTCACACCGTGCAAGTAGTTAGCATTGGCCCCTTGCAGGAGCACAGGTATCCCTGCATCGCCCTGTGTGTTTGTATCGGCGCCTGCACATGTCCTTCGGCCGCCGCTGCCGTTCCCGACCGCCAGAAATGCTGTATTTTAAAGCGTCGAATTTCGATTATATAAGTACATGTTGCAGAAGCACTACATCCCCCCGTTAAGATGCAGTTCACCGCGCATTGATAGCTGCAGCGGATGGCGAGAAATAAGCGTTCCCGTCGCGGCTGGCCGAGTAGTAGCGTTTCGGCCGGCGCCATCCGGTATGGGAACAGCTGTAATGCTCCGCACCCATGCGGGAGACGCTTGTTGCGGTAGGAGGTTCAATTACTATAAATGCCAGTCCTCAAGATCTCCGGATATGCAGATTCGAGCCGGAAGGTACGTACTAGTACTAGAGGAGCTCCTCGTCCAGTTGAACTTGCTCGCCCGAACATTGTTTGGGCTGTCATTGACGCTTGGCGCAGCTTCAGAATCCACACCATGAAGGTGAGTGCGCTGCGCTGCTGCCACCGCGCAATTCTGGCACGATGCGGTCGTTGATGCATGATGCGATGGCTGGCTTATGGGCGACTGTGAGTGTGGTGAAATTGCGAGCATACCAGCGGGTGCCGATTGCGAACGTCGAGCCTTCGGACTTCCGGACTTGGACTAGGGACGTTAAGGCTGATTCCAGGCGGCATACTTAGCCTGCAGAACGAGGAAGCTCGAGGTGCTCTTAGGAAGCAGTTAGGCGAGACCTGAGCGCGCATAGCAGTTCGATGTCCAGCGGGACAGATGAGCCGCTCAGTTCTAGAGCGGTGGGAAAGCATAAGTATTCCTGCCTCGTAGACACTCGGAGAGTCGACCAGAGCAAGGGCATGCTGAGCGCGATGCTACGCCAGCGCTTCAAGACCTTGGCCACGGTAAATTTGTCGTTAAGAGATGTTTTTGCTGGAAAGGATCAGAATATCGCCAAGCAGGTCGTCAGGCAGCAGCGTGATGCCGGACATCCCATTGCAGCTGTGTGTATGTAGCTAGAGATGTCTAAGTTGTGCACCCGGGCCGGGCTAGCTAACTCCGACACTCCTCTTCCGCTTTTTCGTTTACTGGCCGCTTCAGATATGCTATCTTTCGCCCTGTGAACGCTTGCCTACGAGGGGCTCAGCTTCAGGTCGCCAGCGACGCTTCTAGCTCGTTCTGCCAAAAGACGTGTCTGTCCGAAGTCAACCCGACGACTCGACGTTCTTCGTGGGCTGGAACTGTAGTGTTGCTCCCTTTCATGACATTTCATATTACGATGCTCTCCATGGTATGGCATATTGCGCTTGGACTGTATACGTGGGTCGATTTACTGGCCCCAGCTACTTTCCATTCGACGGTCCTCGCGTTTTCACGGTCCAAGAACTAGCACTGGCTCCTCAGGAACACTGTCACATTCTTTGCTGCATCAATAACCTGGAAATTTGAACCATTAACGACGTTCCTCGTCGTTTGACCGACACGATGACCTGGCATTCCGGTAGCTATAGGCGCTGCTGACTCTTGAACACCAGTTTGATGGTTCACGCCTCATACTATCAGCACCATCTACAGTCGTGATATATTCTTTCCGAGTCGAAGGCTGGTGTTGAATCTGCGCGGTTCGTGATTGTGCTACACGCATTCGTCGGGTCATCGTCACGACTACTGCCCTCGGAGAGCCCCCTAACTGAGCAACCCACCACAAGCAACAAATCTCTATGTCCGTTTGTGAGTGCTTCCCATTTTAATACGATCCCAGTGGCCATTCCCGTGCCCAGCCCATGCTGTGGGCCATCAAGTTCACCCTGGCGAATAACTTGAAGCAGCGCTGTTCTCGAGCGAAGACATGCGGTCTGTATTACGCTCGCCATAACCTTTGACCTCGATTATGCCGAGTATCCGTTGGCCACGCCATATTCTGACGAATCTATGCTGGAACGTCATTTTATCCTCTGGCATGCTGCGCATGGCTTGCTTCCTGGCTTTCTAAGTACAAAACATTCATAATCCGATTCGAACGCACGCTGCCTGCTGACTCACTTCAGTTTCATGACTGACCGACTCTTGCGCATGCATGACGACGCATTCGTCGCAGCCACCCGACTCGAGCGTCTCTTAATCAGATAACCAGAGGCGCCGTGACATCCTATCGCCTCCGTCCGCCCCGCACGGCCCATGACTTGCGAGCATCCATTCATTCACTGCCAGACCTTCTGGCCATGGTTCGTCCACACCTCAGCGCCAAATCCCGGCGATATCGACATTCCCACGACCTCGAAAGCAGCAAATCGCCGGCACTTCGATCTGGATCTCGGGGCTCCTTACGCGCGCCTCCCGGATGGCCAACCCCCGGGCGGGATCGTGGTGCATGCTCTGGTAAGTATGCACAAGACGATCAGGGCATGCATCGGTGTGATGGGTTGCTGCTTTTGGATGCGACGCAAATCCGCGCGATGCGGATGTACTCAGATACTTCTGGTGCAAGTATCGCCCGATGTCGGTGGTTCTGGCGGTGAGCACACGTTGCGCTGGAAACGCCTGCAGGCAGCGGTGGTCAAGGAAATCGGAGGCCTGAGCGGGCGGAGATCAGTCACGGTGCCAGCACCATAGCCACGTGCGTCTGAACTGCTCATGCATGTTTGCACCAACGCCGACACTGGCACTGGCACTGGCACTGGCATGGACGCGCACCGCATGCGCTCGACAAACGTCTAACAAACTGCATGTGCATCCTGGGGAATGAGCGGACGTCGACGGCACGTGGCTGGAGGCGCTGGTAACAGCAAACGCTCCTCCTATTGCTGGTCTGGCTACTCGTGTTTGCTGCGCTAGGAGGTGCCTGGTTACCCAGTCGCGCTGAGTCTGGAGCTTTCACTTGTTCGCAAATCTTTGAGACTCAGGCAACTCGTAAGTAGTTCGGTCTTCCTGGCCGGAATCCATTTTGTCGAGGAATAATCATTTCCTCAACTGGCGTCGCTGAGAGTAGATGGCGCTGCTTCATTCGCGACTGAAACCAGCCTGCGCTCAAGCAAGTGTCGCAATGCCTCAAGGTGCAGCAGCGCTGAGGAGACGTTCAACAAATCGCACGCGGTGCATCGGACGGACGAGACCTGTCTGAAGGCGCTGGTAACAATAAAAGCCGCGGGGACCGTTCTATTAGATCCGATTCAATACATACTGTACTGTAAGCGTGTCTCGTGCCTTCTGCGAGCGCTGCAACACTAGTCAGGCACATAGCGCGCTGGATGACTGTTGTCCCCTTCTCCACTTTTGGAGTTACCGCGAACATACGTACCTTATGCTACAGCCCAATTTCTCCAGGCCGCACTGTCATATTCGATATGTAATGACGGGCCAGTGCATCCAGCGCTGCCCCAGACTCCGGACACCGCTCGACAATTGAATGAACGAAGCGACACTGCCTCTGGCAGGCTGACGGATTCACAAAAATACCCAACGAGTCGCAACGCTGGCAATAGGGTAAATGCCGCTGGGGACAGCTGCAGGGGATCTCAGATCTGCGCCGCGCCGGCGGCGCCGTTCAATATGCGGAAGCACTCGAACGGTCTCCGTTTCCTCCGTGGCCAGTGCCCGGCTCGATGGACGGTAATGCGTGCGCGATGGATCGTGCCTCGAAATGCGAGGCGTGATTGCCTGTGGGATGTATGCATACATCCTCAGCCTGCTCTATCAGTATGTTTCACTCTTCCATTTCGGGGTGTCCCAGTCCGCGGGATTCACACGCACACAGAGGTGGCTCATTCGCACGATCGACCGCCGTGATGCAGTCGATGACTCTGAGCGGATAGCACTTGGCCCGAGCTCGAAATACCACGAGGCGTCGGGTGTTTCATCGAGCGGGTGAAGTGTCCGCGGGACCGAGCTGACACCAGTGGGTTCGGGAAAGGAAATGCCATGCTTACCACGCGTGGCCCTCAACACACGCCGCCAGACGCCGAGCTCGGCACGCTCGACTGGCAGAGGTCCCGGGAAATGGGGATGCCCGGGCTGGCTGAGATGAGATGAATCTGGCCTCAAGCCGAAGTGAGACGACCAAGGCCTCGGGAGTCTCGCGAGCTCTCGAGCGGGGCATCGCAGCGTCAAATTGGCATGGAGTGGGGGAGGCCAAACAGGGGACGCGCCCGATCATCAACTTCAAGTTGACTGAGACTCGGAGAAGCGTGCCGCGGAGAGTGTCCGTGGTAAAGCTGGGGACCACCGAGAATTCGAAGCTCGAGGAGCCGTTACTGGTCCTTTGTCGTTGCAGTTTGAAGCTATTGAGAACACCTGCCTCAACTTCGGGCGCGACGGAAGTCAAGGTGGACGGCAGCCGGCTCCGAGTCCGTGTCGCGATGTAGCATCACTGCCTGTTTCGGCTACTTATTGCTGCAGGATATGTTTATATATAAGCAGGGCCGCACGCAGACTCCAGAAGCGCGTGTAGCATCATTGCTACTAGTATAGGCAGACGTTGCGGGAGAGGTTGCCGTTGCCGTTACATCGATATCAAACCAAACGGCAAACTGCATGCGATGCGATGAGGACGGAGGCGCGTGCAGCATCACTGCCTGTTGCAGCCTTCCGCTACTGTCCGTTGCGAATACCTGCCTAATAGGGGGGAAGCGACTTCAGACTCGAGGAAGCTGCCATGGCCAGTGAACGGCTCCGCGAGCTACTTAGTGATGGCGACGGCGAAGCTTCCGAGGCAATTGGACCTGGTGCAGAGAAGATACTAGTAGGTAATGAGACCAGCAGGGATTCACTGTTGTTCACTGTGCTTACATGGGTACCCGTGAAGCCACGGCTATATGCTTCATATATAAGCTTGCATTGAATTGGAAAGCCGTGGGAATCGGGACTCGAAAGCTCGTGCCTGTGAATGAGGAGACTCCCGCGCCAAATGTTTGGTGAGCTTCTTCCAGTGTTACTGTAGAGTGCATGTGAATACCTCAGCCTCGGCGGCACCGTCTGCAGTACCCGCACAGTCTGACACTGAGAAGCTCCAGTCATTCCCCGCGTGCAAATGGCTGCTGAAGCTGTTCCCCCGCGTCCGAGTCCTCCGCGTTGCTATTTGCAGCTCTGGGATCAGGTTCAGACGTGGACGCTGCGACTATGCATGCTTGAATGAGATATGCATGTCCTCCGTCGATTTCGGCTCGTTGCTATTTGCGCAGCGCGAGCGTGAGCGTGGGCACTCCTCAACAATGACACCATTGATACTGTCCGTACCAAGCTGGATGAGATCCTCCCGAGCCTCCACTCTCGACTCCAGCTCGAGTGCTCTTCTGTTTTCGGCGCGGTGGAGAACCGACTCTGAGAAGGCCTCCCCGATGAGTAATTGTTTGCTGACAGTGATTCATTCAGATTAGAAATGCAAAGGCGCATCACCGTAAGCTTTCGTTACCAACGGTCATTCCACACGCATTTGTGTGTGGATCCTATCGCGTAGGTATCGCGTAGGCGACGCCCGCAGCTCCGCCGTTCCAGTCAGCTGTGAAAGAATTGATCGGCCAGCGGGAGCGGCGTCGGAGCGTCCCACCCCACCCTGCATCGGAAGAATGTCAATTGTCATTGTCAAGAAGGCAAGTGATCCCATTACGTCCTGGGATCACTCCCGCCAAGGCGTCCTGTCAATTGGGAAATGAACCCCTGCGCCCTGGAATTTTTTGGCTTCTTCGTTTGAATGAGATTGATCGCTGGGTGTCGGAGGCCGATGTGCGGGTGCTGTAGGCTCCTGCTGCGTATACATTGTGGGGTAGTGCACAGGTCTGAGTCTGAGGAGCTCGATGGATGATGCCAGCAGGGTCGAGGGTTGAGAGGAGGTCGCAGCGGGCTGTGGTGTCATCTCAGCTGTAATGGGCAATGGGCGACATGTGGGTCCTATCTCTCGCACGGTTGAGGCTGCGGATGCCTGCGCAGTGCGAGCTGGCCGCGGTCTCGGAGTCGGAGGCGATGCAGTGACCTTGCGAGGTGTCGATCCCGGGAGCGGGAGCGGTTTGTGGGATGCGAGATGTTGATTGAGATCATCAGACTGCCCGAAGCAATAAGTACTAATAGAAAAGCGCGCCTTGAGCGTTTTCTCCTTTTGACCCCCCCAGCTTGGACTTTGAGAATGGACGCACGGGATATGCTGCCAGGAGACGTACCGCGGGTGCAATTTGGCGACAGGGCAGGCAGCAGCAGGGCGAGTTCGAGCCCGACCGCGTCCGCGTCGCCGGCGGGGCCCGGGAGCAGCACCTTCCTGCCGTTCATCCACAGCGCGATGGACTTGCCCCCGCCGCCGCTGCACTTTGCGCCGACGCAGGTCACGTGGATCGAGCACACCTACGCGCCCCAGCCGGCGGGCGCCGAGGCGCTGCTGGCGGGCCCGGCGCGCGGCGTCCAGACGCACGGCAACCGCGACTTTATTTCCGCCAACTTCGAGCACAGCCAGAAGCTGGGCAAGCCGAGCGGCGCGTGCACCAGGTGCAAGAAGCTCAAGATGAAGTGCGAGCTGCGCAGCGGCGAGGCCAAGTGCCAGCGCTGCAAGGGCGGCGACTACGACTGCATCCCTGCGCGCCGCCGCCCGCGCCGCCCCAGGTTGTTGGGCACGCTCACGCCGGGTCAGCTGAAGCGGGCGCAGGCGAATGCCGTCAAGGGCGGAGTTTCGGCGGGCGGCGGCGAGGACGGCGAGAGCGGCGACGAGGGCGACAGCGACGGCGACGACGAGGACGAGCCGAAGCTGCCCGCCAAGACGAGCCCGATCGGGATGATCGCGCGCATGGCGAACCAGGGCGGCGCGCGCGAGGACGCCGGGAGCGAGACGACGACCGCCGTCGACGACCGCGACCGCGAGGCCGACCCCGGCGTCGGCGTGGCCAATCCCGTGTACTTCCAGAGCCAGAGTGAGTCCGTCCTTCGCCTTCGCCTTCGCGCGCGTCTGGTGCATGCCGTCAACTGCCGCCGGGCGCCTTCGTCCTTCGTCCGCGCGTCACGCGTTGCTGCCCGTCGATCCCCCCGCCACCCGCGTCCCCCAGCCACCCCGCATGCTCACCGCTTCGCAGACAACAAATCCCCGCAACCGGGCCCCCCGCCACACGTGCAGCAGCAGCAGTGGGACGACACGTCGTCCACCTCGCTCGTGCCGACGCTCATCACCCCCGAGGAGGAGCGCTCGCTGTTCGAGCTCTACATGGCCAAGATCAACCCGTGCGCTGCCTTACTCGACCCCAAGCTGCACACCTACGACTCCGTGCGCAAGAAGAGCCTGTTCCTCATGACTGTCGGTGAGTCGCTGTGCCATTCTTTCTGCGCAGTGGAGGTCGTTGGTCTTGGCTTGCTTCAGGAAGCTTGTCCTAGCTTCCTGCGGCCAGCTGCAGATAACTGCCTGCCCGCCATGCCCTCACTCCTCCCCGGTCCCAGCACTGGGAGCAAGGCCGAGGATCCTTTGAATATCTCCTGCGTATCCCGACTTGACATTCAGATGAATGGCATGAGTTTCCCTAGAGGATCATATCCACTCCAGAGATACTCGATGTACAAGGTAATATATTGGAGGAGTATCCGTTGAGGCCCAGATATTCTCAAGGGATACTCCTCCAATATATTGCATTGTGCATCGAATATCTCTGGAGTAGTTCAGGATATAATACTCTTGGGTAACTTGTGCCATTTATTGGAATGTCAAGTAGAGGTACTCAAGGGATTCTCTGCTCTGCTCCTAGTGCAGCTCCCATTTACTCGCAAAAGCTGACGCCCCCTCGCACACAGTGACGGCAGTGGCCTCGCGGCACCTGACGACGCGGCCGGACGTGTACCTGCCCGCGATGGACCGCGCGCGGCGTGCGGCGGCGCTCTCCCTCGTCGGCGCGGGCAAGAGCGTCGAGGCGTGCCAGGCGTACATCCTGCTCGCGCTGTACGGCCGCCCGACGAAGCGGTGGGAGGAGGACCGCGGGTGGCTGTATTCCGGGCTGGCGATTCGGTGAGTTGAGTTTTTCCTCGTGCGATGTCCACGCCGCGTCGTCCTCTCCAGCTGCAAAGGCACTTCCACTTCATACCGTCTTTCCCGCCCCCCCCTCGCGCGCTCGCGCACCATTCTCCTCAACTTCTCCTATCTCATGCCCTCATACCCACTCGCTGCTCTCCCTGCCGTTGCTCACGCACTCGCTAACCGCGCTCCCCGTCCCCACACAGGATGGCAACGGACCTGAACCTGCACCGCATCGCGCAGCCGCATTCGCAGCCCAGGCGCACGGAGCGCGCGGAGCGCGAGACGCTGAACCGCGCGCGCGTGTGGCTCGTGTGCTTCAACCTGGACCGCTCCTTCAGCACGCAGTTCGGCCGGCCGCCGACGATCTTGAACGATTTTCCGGGCGTGCGGGGCTGGTGGCGGAGTGCGGGGGGTGAGTACACGTGATTTTATTTTGTTTTATTTTGGACGGGGATGGAGTGTGCGGGAGGTATTGTCGCGAGATATTCGATTCCGCGCTGCATCGTTCACGTTGGGTCGCGAGTAGTCTTCGCGGTGCTCGCGTTACCTCCTGGCGGACATGCTGGACCTGTCGCTGGCTGGGGTCCCGAGTGTCACGGCGTTGCGCAGCCGCGGAGGTGCCAGTGGCTCGGCAGCGCGGACTCGCGCGCGCGAAGCCATCGTCAATTCGTGCGCCGGGGCATGAGCTGGCCCGGCGTCGCGACATCGTCTGTCAGTGCGCGCCTGCGGTGGCGATCGCCGTTTCGCTGCTCCTTCTAGTCGCGGCTGCGAAAGCTTCGCGTGCACGCTTCGGCGCGCATTGTGCGGCGAAGACTGGGCCATATGCGATGCGCGCTCGCTGCTTCGCTTTCCCCGCGCCTTCCTTGTCTGCGACGTTGCTGATGCGCATCGCACAGAGAACGGCAGCTGGAACGACCCGTACGACGCGAACAGCTGCGCGTTCGCGGAGGTCATGATCGTCATGACCGCCTTCCAGCAGCGCGTGTTTAGCGATGGCGTGCTCGATAAGGTGTGTTGGTCTTTTCTCTACTCTACGCGCCCGGGATGCATGCTCGCTGCTGCGTCTGGATGCACGCTCGCTGCTGCCTCTGGACGCATGCTTGCTGCTCTGGATGTCGCTGGCCGCCCGCGCTCCACGTGTTCGCTCGCTGACGCTCAATTGGTGCAGACTGTCGACCTGGAGGCCGTGACGCTCGAGTACGACGCGAAGCTGAAGGACATCGAGGCGTACTGGCAGCCGCTCCTGAACGATCACATGCAGGACTGTACGTGCCAGTCCTTCTTTTGCTCTCGCCGCTCTCTCCGCCGACGCCCCCTCCCCTCCGCTGAGCTGACGCCCGCTGCGCAGACCCCGGATGCGAGTACCGCGCGCGGCTGTGGCCGTTCTGCACGTCGTACTCGCGGCTGGTGATGTTCTCGTTCGGCTTCCAGGAGGCGTTCGCGCGCGGCGCGATCGCGAGCGCGGAGGACGTGTGGTTCAGGGAGTGTTTTGCTGCTGCGAGCGAGATTATTAGTGTTATGGTCGAGCATTTGGCGCATGGGACTTGTGAGTCGTCTTTTTTCGGATTTCGCGCGCGGTGGTACGGAAAGCTATGGGGTATCCAGAAACACGGAGGTATCCGTGCCTATTGGTTGTCCAGTAGCATTCCGTGCTATTGGTTGTGTGTGCGTGGGCTGCGGGCTGACGATGTTGGTGGTTCGTAGATTACAAGTATGCGTTCCACTCGCATTATGTCTACGTGACGTTCGCCGCAGCATTCTTACTGAAGGTATGTCGTCTCGAAATTATTTTCTCTCGCTGTGCGCTGATATTTCGCACAGCTGCTGCGGCCGTCGTTCGAAAAGGTTTTGCAGCCTGGCCAGCGCGAGAAAATCGTGCGGCTTGTGCAGAGCGTCATCGACACATTCTCGCACCCGGACGTCGCGGTCGACGAGGGCCACGCGTCGAAGCACTACGCGCGTTTTCTCAAGAACGTCCTCGCGCGGTACGTCCCGGCCAGCGCGACCTCGACCTCGTCCAAGGCGTCATCGAAAAGCCCGACGGCCGGGACGACGAAGCGCCCGAGGAGGGCTGTTGCTGCGAACCCTCCCCAGAACGCTGCCGCCGCCGCCGCTCCAGTTGCTGCCGTTGAGCACGCGATGGCTGCGCCGACCGGCTCGTTCTTGCGGGATGCGCAGGGCGAGAGCCCGCCGCCGTGGACGGTGCATGTGCAGCCGTTCGCGGGGACTACCGTGCCGTCGCAGGCGCACCTCACGCCGTCGCCCAATTCGATACCCACCGCTATGGACTGGGCGTATGTGTCACATCAACAACCACAGCAGCAACAGCAACCGCAGCCACAGCCGCAGTGGGGTCTGGAGCCCGCGCCATTTTTGCAAGGGCAGCAGCAGGAGTTCCCGATGGTCAGCGAGCTCGTGAGCGAGGACTGGTGGCAGCAGTTCCATATGCCCGGTTGGTTCGGCAATATGCAGATGCAGCAGCAACAGCAACAGCAGCAGCAACAACATATGCAGATGGACCACCAGCAGCAGCTGGCTGGCACGCTGGACTTTGCGATGCAGGACCAGGGCCCGATGTTCAGCATGCAATAGTCCGCCTGGCTGTCTATCTTGCCGCTTTGTCTGGACCCGCTGCTTTTCGCTGTCTCACCCACCCGCGCCCGCTGCTGTCCGCTCTGCTCTTTCTGCGCGCTCGCGCCGGGTACCTCTGGCTTTGGCTTTCGCTTTCGCTTTCGTCTTCGTCGTGTCCGCCCTGTTTGTAGCGCTAGCCCTCATTCATAATCGTCGCTGTCCCCATCCGTCCCCTTCATCTCGCACGTCCTCGCCTCTTTCTCATACTAAAAGCATACCTCTCACACTAAAAGGCACGTCCTCGTCCTCGACCATGATTCCGCTTACTGCATTTTCCGCTTTCCTACTTCGCTTACCGTATGATTATATTCTCTGCCTTTTCACGCCGCTTCGCCAATGGTTCTTTTCTTGCATAACAGTGGATCGGTCGACTCGGAGTGGTGCTGCGTTCCTTCGTATGGAGATGTCTGTTTGCAGACTCGTGTTATGGTGTACTTGTATGCATGATGATGCCCTTTCGGTTACTTTTAGACACGGATACAGAGTAGACGCTGGAAGGTTTCAGAACAGTCGCTCGATTGGCAGGCGTCATATCAGCCTATCTGCGAGTGGTATTGCGATCGGATTGGGACTCGGAGCTTCCTAGTACTTAGAGAACCTCTGAAACCGTCCTTCGAGCAACATACGATCTCCGCGCGCCGCAGAGTTTCGGCCTTCGCTGAGCAGAGAGAAGGTCTCAACGGCAACGAGAGTGTTCTTCTGCCTCTGTCGGATCCTGAAGGTGCTGCGTGACCTTGCAAACAAAAGCCTGAGCGACCCCACCGAACGATGCTTGTTATGAACGAGTAACTCCCATGTTGATTGGCATAGTTGTCCAGGCCATGGATAAGATCCGTTCGTGGAGCACCGTCTGTGCGTGTACGCAAGCACTCCTTCCGTGTGAAAATTTAGGATTCTCCCAGGCAAACACTGATCCTCGGAGTCCGCCGTCCTGCACGATAGACCTCCGCCGCTGATATCGTGAGCCCGCTTGGGGCTGGCCGCGTGTTTGACAGCAAGGAACTTGTCCATACTGCGCAGGGTGCAGTCGTGCTCTTGCAGCATGGTTGGGCGTTCACTGCTGCGGCTCCGGCGGCCAGGTTCACGAATCCTGCTGAAGTCATGCGTCGGAGCGACCGCCTCCGTCAGACCACGGGATTGCATAAGCCGGAGACGCGCCATGCATCTCGGGTCTCAGTCAGCCTCAGCTTCTCGGAATCCGCTGGGCCACTTCGGGGTGTGTGCATGTGAATCATGCGCGCGTAAATCGCCTTCACAGCTGGCTCTCATAGCACCCATCCGCTGCCGATGTCTATCACACAGCGACTGCAGCCCTGGCCGCTCAACGACGCTGTTTCGTGCTTGAGCAACGCAGCTGGGCAACGGTCTCTATCCCTCGGACTTCTGCCCGCCAAACAACACGCGTATGCCAATCGGCCTGTAGATCGCGGTCGTGGAGCGCGTTATCATGGCTTCCCCCCAGCAGTAGAATTGTAACTCGGCCACGGGCTTGTGGGTATACTTTGAGGACGCGTGGTGACTTTCAATCATGCGGCGCACAAGAGATCGGAGCTGACTGATGTCAGAGCACCTTCCGTCGGGGACTGTCGTGCTCCAAGTCGGTCATGCAGTCGCCGCGCTGGCTCCACAAAGCCCGCGAGTCGCACACTTCAGGAATGATTTATGCGACGAGCCGGCAAATCATCTCGGGACAACGCCTGACGCATCCCGCACTGGTTACAGCTTTCTTTCAGTCCCGTTGCCTTTGTTTGCTTCGAAAATTGCAGCTTCAGGCGTGCCTGATTGACTGATTGACACTGGCGCACATGGGAACACAATCTGTGTACCCCTTGTTGTCTCGAGCGCTCTCGATCGCGGACACCGGGCTTGCGCGCCATACCGTGATGCGCTCGTCGGTGGAGGAGCACAATGGGACATGGATACCCTGTAGATCATGATCCCAGATGCAATAGCGAAGGACTCGCAGTGTTTGTAGTCGATCCAATAGTTCTTCATCTGTCCAAGTATGGCTCTCCGCGTTTCAAGAAGGCGTTCTCATTGTGGGAGATACCCTGATTAAGACGGCGCAGGAGTGTTCAAGGCCCCCAGACGTGGCATGCGTCAGCAGGCATTTGGACATGTCGGCCTCATGCCGAACCATGTTTGGACTCTCGCAAGGCTCCAGCAACAGGGGTAAAGGTTTGAATGAATTGAGAGAAGCAAGAAGGAGATACGCAGCACGCTGAGTAGCTGAGACCTATCGAGGGAACTGTGGCAAAGGCGCGCGCCTACATATGACGTGGCAACTTGCAAGTCGGGAGAAAAATGGTAGAATAATTATACTTGAATACTTGTCGCAGTATGTCGCTAACAATATAAATAGATATGGTACCATATTTCCCACCAGGTATTCAAAGCCTGGTCTGGAGGAGAGCCTTGAGACAAGTTCTGCGATTCCCAATATGGTATTTCGCCGGTTCATACTACGCTGGCTTCTCCCGAAGCCGACATCTGGGAGGAGCTGATATGGTCCGGGAACGGTAGAGCAGAGTATAGAGCAACGCAATTGGAAACATGTCAGCTATCAGGGGCACGCGAACCGGTCTTAATTCTCATTTGGGTGTTCGGTCTCATGTCGCCAGTTCTTTTTCGCACTCCACACGTTTCCTAGTAGCTCTCAACTGATAGTTAGCTATCGCGAACATAGTGATCGAGGAACTGCTTCCAATTGGGTAGTGAGCTGCTGAGTCTCAGTGAGAACTTTGATGTCTAGGTGCCACCGTGACGGTCCACAGTCCCCCACCTACTGCGGCCAGTGTGAGTGCCGCTGGCAGCTTGTCATTAAAAGTGAAGCAAGCTGCGTTTTAGTGCACTGGCGGTGAGTTAAAAATGAGCGGGTGTGAAGTTGATGCTGCAAGTTCAAACCGGGCGCAACGGTGCTCATATCAATCAGGATCAAACGTACACAATCGCCCCTGCCACATGTACAACGCCCTCTCGGCGTATTCCCATGAACCGAAGGTCCAAGCGCACAAACAAACCGTCCGGGAACCTTGTGAGAGCCCGACACCGGAGGTGGCTGTGGATGCAGATAGTCATTGGATCCTGTTCGCCGATATCGAATTAGTTATAGCAGCGCCTCGATCTCTGGCGCGTTCCAGTCGAAGTATCGACCTGAGAGCGAAAGAGGACAATGAAGCGCAAGCCACGCTAAGCGTCCTCCTGGCCGCTCAGCTGGGACGGCGATCACTGGGCCCTCTGCTCCAGGCGGGGCGCTCACGCCGCGTTTGAAGACGTCGACGATCTCGTTGGAGCAGATACCTTGGGTATCGTTGATGACCTGGCGAACCATGAAGGTGTCGACCAAGCCAGGCTGATAGGTGACATATCAATACGCATTGAACAGGTTCGGCGATCGGTTGAGAACGCACATGGATGGCCACAGCCGGAATGGTTGGTTCTTCCATTTGGAGGGACCTACATAAGATTTCGGTCAGCTCGCGTGCGCGAGCATGATGATTGGGTGTCGCATATACATACCGAGCAAGACTATCGACTGCTGCTTTACTGGCACAGTACGCAGCGAGGCCGACACCCGGCACATGGCCGCCAACAGAGCTGACTAGGATAATTCTCCCCCCAGTGCCCCTCTCAGCGCTGTCACGTAAATACGGGATGGCAACTTGAAGTTGTGCGACCATGCTGAAGAGGTTCACTTCGAACGTATAGCGCCAGTCACTGAGCTTGCCGCCTTGGACTCTGCCGAGCACTTCTACCGCCCCATTCAGAACCACGGCGTCCAGTCTTCCGAAGTGGGCACATGTCTTCTCGACTGCGTCTTCTGCAGCGTCACTGTCGGCTCTTGGGAGGAGGTTAGAACATCCGCATGCCTTCAAGAAGACATGCGTACAGGTCGCCTTGGATAAGAAGCAGCGAGTTTGTATGACGCTCTTCCAGCGCCTTCAGCTCGGGGGTCACACTTCGAGAGAACGTCGCAATGAGGTGCCCCTGGTCAAGCAGAGCCTGGGCCACAGCGAGGCCAACGCCTCTGTAAGACGAACATGCTTAGGATATCGACGCAGGACCCAGTGGGAGGCTTGCCTTGACGCGCCAGTGACGAAAACGACCGATGCAGCAGCGTTCATGTGGGTTGAGACGGTCTAGATGGCGTAAACGCGGAGAACCATCGAACTGATTCCTCAGCGTCTTGTGGGACGGATCCGGCATCTTCAATAGCCATCGCGGTTGAAATTGCAAGTACCATGTATGATTTACCGCGCATTTCAGGCCTTCGGCGACTGAAACACATCTGAAGGAAGACCAGTATGAGCCTGCAACAACCCCAAGTCATTTCAGTGACCGAACCTTTGAGTTTGCCCACGGCCGTAATATCCGATGCTAGGTGCATGTGCTGCCATGGCCGCTCGACAGATGCGATACTTGGCCTACCGCTATGAATCTGATGGGTGATCTAGATGCCCAGATTTACAGACTTGCACCACGCTGCGAGGGCAGTTACCAACACCCAATCGAGCCCTAGGATTGATGTCAAATTGATGTCCATCCTATGTATGCCGGCTCGCCGGTATATATTTGTCCACTCACACAGGCAACGCTTGTGCAGGTCGGGCTACGAGTTGGAGTCGTAGCGTCGTCTGGTTTAAATTTTTGGACACGTGGTCACAGGGAAAAAAATCGAACGTCGGCCCGCGCCGACTCAACTTCGACATCCCTTTTTCCTCCTCTTCAGTTCTGGCAGAGCTTTGGTCTACCAAGGCGATGCTGTATGCTCCAACAAGCAGTGTCCTTCAAACATAGCAAACTTGAAGGGGTGAAAGTATGTCTTTCTGCTGGGCACTTGCTTCGCATTTGAGCGCCCCGGGTTTATTCAGTACCGTAGCAGCCTAGCTGAATCGCGGGAGCGCTGGAAAGCCAAAAATTCATCTCGAGCTGCTGAGCATGCCCGCGTTCATGCACATGCGCTATCTGATTCCGATTCTCTCGTTGCTTGAACACTCCCAGGTCTGCTTCGAGTGCATGCTTTCACCCCCAGCCAAGGTCCTGGTTTCGACGAATGCCCTCTTATAATGTGCTGTGAGTCTGGTACTATTACTGGCGCTATCGTATTTCTCGAGTCGAGTGCTGCTTGTCTTATGACTTGCCCCACTCCCGCTTTAGGCACCGTAGCTTTTCGGCAGCTCGCTATGTCTCTAGGCTTACTGGCTGGCCCGTGAACCTCCGCAGTCACCCACAGGAGCTATTTTTCCATGGAATCGCTTTTGGCCTATGGACCCTCCTTCCTTTGACAGGTCCTTGAGCGCCTCGCTCAGAATCGCGGATACCCATCGACATCCCTATGGCGCTCCTTGTAGTCCCTTCTCCTGTGCGCTCACCGATACTCCCTGCGTCTCATTATGAGCACAGAACGCACAACTTACAAACGACCTGCACGGACTGATTGGGTCTCCCAAGGCTGTTCTCTCAGAGAGATGTGCCTTCTCCTGCGGCGACGGTGTGTGACTGTGCTATGGAACCTGCATATCATCATCATAGGTAGCTAAATTAAGAATGATTAGCCTCTTTCGAACTTGCGGTGGCCGTTACCTGAGCTCTGACGAACGCTTAACCTAAGCCGATACACACGCAGCGACTCAGGCGTCAACTGAGTCAAATGCCAAGACTGCACTGCACTGTTCATTCTAGTCTGCGCCTATGGTGCATTCAGAGACACGGTTCGTCAGTGCTGAGAGTAAAGGACTTTCATTTACAAGGCGTGTTTGATGTCATATTAGAAGCCGAAGAACCCATACTAGTCATTTACAACGATACAGAAGCAGTGGGAAAAGGCCTCAGTGACACGGAGCATACATGTAGTCGGATACGCCTGGTGTACACGTGCCAGGTTCGGGGTATACGAGCGGCAATACGAAATTAAGCGGGGGTGAAGGAAGCGGCGTGCATAATGACGCATCCCCGGGAGTAGTTACTTGAGAAGGTGGTGTGCGAGGGGACGCCTGCGAGCGTGCGCGTTTTATCTGGTGCGGCGCGAGAAGTGGGGAGACCTCCGTTTTCCGTTGGCGCGGGCGTCGGATGGCAGGGACGCAGTCGTAGTCCCCGCCCTTACAGCGCTGGCACTTCGTCTGCCCGCTGCGTACTTCGCACTTCATTTTCAGTCTCTTGCATCGTGTGCACGCGCCAGATCTGCATAATCAACGCGTCAGAAATCAGCTTAATCATTGGATTGGAAATGGAACGCACGGTTTACCCGTCTTGTGCCCTAAATCAAAGAGAGTGCTGACTAACGTACGACCATCGCGTGCAGCTTGTGCCTTCGGCGGCGTCGCCGAGAGTGGCTCAGGCTCGACGGAGGGGACGGGCGGGTTGTACTCCATCCAAGTGACATTCTGCGGGGGGACGTAATGCTGGAACGGCGAGCGCGAGTGGTCGTCGTGTTGGGGCGCCTGCTGATACTGATGGTACAGGGGCTGGGGGTCGTAGTGCTGGGGGTAGTACGACGAGGAGGACGAGGATGCGGCCGACGGGGTGGGGGACTGGCGCTGCTGGGGATGTCCGAGGAGATCGAAGCCTGTCCCGGCTCCAGTTGTGTAGGCACTGGGGCTAAACGCGACGCGCGGCACGTCGCCGGGGAGCATGAAGCGCGTGTCCAGCGTGTCCTCGGGCGGTGGCATGGCGCCGGCGTCGAAGCTGAAGAGGGAGTCGTAGAAGGGGGTCGCGAGTCTGTCCATTTGGAGGTGAGAGCGAGGAAAGGTGTGGATGCAATCAGGCAGGGCGCGTCTTTTGTAAGGGCGCAGCCGTTCTTCTCTCCCCACCTGGCGCCAATCACCCATGCGCGGCTGTGAAGCAAAATCGGACAAGGATCGACAAACATCGGTCCGCGCCGAGCGGTCGGCGGTGCTGCATTCAGCTCCGTTATCTATCCCGATGCCCGTTGTGCGATGTCAACGCTCTTCCCGGCCGCTCTCGCAGGATCCAGCCCTGGCAAAAAGAGAATTACTCGCTCTCATACTGTGCAAATACACGTCTCACGTATCGACCGCGGTTCAACGCTGCGCACAGCCAAGTGGCCGCAGCACAGGCATGACGGACCCAGAAACGGGTCTGATCCACATCTGGATAACTGCAGGATACTGACTCATTACGTTGCAGATCCAGAATAGGCAACGTCGGAAGCGGTGGACTCGCTTAATTTTCTAACTTTGGTCCTCGAATGATTGGAGCCCTTGAACAAACGACTCGCCGTCTACCCTGCTTTAATGCACTTGCAGATACAATGCTGATACTGGTGACTATTTGCGTGCGCCGTCACGCTCTCAACAAGCCGCAAGCTGGCCCTCGGCACGTTCTAGGGGTGTCATGGGGTACAGAGCAAACAAAAGCCCCGCTACATCGGCGCGGGCCCTCTTGACTCGGTTTTGGAGATACTGACTCTAATCTCATCCTTCTTATTGGGCAAGCTGACAGTCTGCTTCTGTTATAGTAAATGGTAGTCAACGTCGCGACCGGGAACCATGTCGGGAACCATGGAAGGCATATAACCGCATATGATCGCCGCTGTCAACACGTACAGCTGGAACCCAGTGGTCGGAATGTACGTACCTTGCGTGTTCTTCTCCCGTGAACGCCGACTCCGAGGTCGGGAGCGCGATCCATCAAGAACAACGTTCCAGGGTCTCTATCAAGTCTCGACGCAACACGCCATTGCAAACCCCCCAGCGTTGTACATTGCAGTCTTCTTCTCATATGACTGCTGAGGTTGCTTCTCCACTCAGATCTCAGTCCACGACGTCGATATCTGCGGTGCACGTGCACAGCCGGCATCCAGGCGAAGGCAGCCCGCAGCGTCAGCAACCTGGTCGCCCGAGCACGCTCGGGGTCGAAACGTAATGCTATCGCACCCGCAGCCCGTAGTTCCAGCATCGCGCATGATCTGCGCAGGCAGCCAACTCGGAATGGAGTGGATCCCGAACTGCGGAGCGCTGCGACTGAGAACGGATCATCGATTTGACTCTCAGGCGACGCTGAGACGCCCTCGGACGCCTGAAATGACCCTGCTACTTGCCATACGTTCTGAGTTCCAGCCCGTATTCTTGTCCAGACAACTGATTCAGTTCGAATTATCAGTAATCCAATTCAATTCGCTTACTTTTCCATCAATTGTGCCTGAGATTCTTCGAGCGCATGCGGAAGTGCTGCGCAGGTGGATCTCGCAGTCTGCATGTCATGTCCGCGGCTCGACTTCTAGTTTATACGGTAACAGTGTGCTACCTCGAGAACTCCAAGAAGCTCTTTACAATGAGGAGGAATTAGCAGGCTGCATTGTCAGCAGACCATCATCGTATTAAGATTATTCACATTCGATGACATCCGCCGCCTTGCTCAGTAATCATGCTCTCAAACGAAAATTGTACATCGAAAAATCACCCACGCAGGTATGTAACGCGCATTCGAAGTCACATTCCATGATGTCGTAAGTTATGCATATCGGGAGATTTACGCCGTCGTATCCAGGGTTCCGAGGATATGCGATCCTTCTTCCGAGCAGGGGACCGAGTTGCAACAACACCACCGTGACCACGGAGGCAGACAGAAGAATTCGCACGTATCATCAGCGCTCAATATCGCCCATTGATTGAAGGCCTGGCTCTTCCAGGAGTCCGAGTATCCGGCAAGCCACACCTCCGCAAACGCTGGGCAACATCCCCGAATCCTGACGATGCGGGGAATCCTGTGCTTGGACGTCCAGGCATCCAGGGAGCCCTGCACGGAAAGATGAACGTCGCCCAAAATTGTCCAGGGAAGGGAAATCGCCGGGTGGGCAGACACATGACAACTGCACTGCAAGTGCAACCGCATATTATTGGATGTCTGAGCGGACATCAATAGCCGATCGGCAAGGCGCTTTCATCTAACGCTTGCCGACTTGGAAGAATTCCGATACGACGAATAATTCCCTAGGGAACCCACGAATCGATCGACACACGCAGAAGTTCAGCTTTCACTGTCAGTGTGACCCGTCTCAGACTCATTTCCCACACGAAATATATCGTGCACAGGATGTCAGGGAAGCAGCATGACGATAGTCAACAGAGCAAGCTATCCCGTTGCGATATGGATGGCACCTTAGTGGCACATGACACAGCAGGTTACCCTTGACAAGTCGGATTTCCAAGAGCATGAGCGAAGGACAGACACGTATGCTCATCGAGATGTGACGAGGACCAAAAGAAGCCAACCGGCGTTCACGGGAGTCCATTCACCCTCCGACACTCCAACGGCAGCGTGTCGTCAGCAAGCGGCGACTTGATAGCCACGCGTACATTACTTCAGGACGCGTAACGCCTGATTTTCAAGACATGGAAGCTTGACGACATAGTGAGGAGGTCGAATGCCAACACAGGCATCCTGCGCGTCGCGAGAATGGCGAACTTCCTTGTCGTTCCGTCTTGCAGAGCAGCGGCGAGAATGGTGAGAGGAGCAGCTAGTCAAGGTCACGAGCAGAATCCCAGGAGAGCGGCAAGTTGTGCAATACGAATAGAGAAAGAAAAAGCGAGAGGTCGCTCTACCGAAGCCATCGTTGTTGACTGCAAAAGATCGTCATAGCCGGGATAGCAAGCCAGTAGACTCGAATCCAGGGCGTAACTTTGAGGCCAGGGGCTCGGGGTCATCAGGATGATCGCGAGGTAGAGTACTGTGAACCGCATGATGGTGAGTTGTAAAGCACAGAAGAACTTGCCGCATATTATTGATACAATGCCAGGTATGCGTACAGAGCGAGCTTGCGGCGGGCCGAGGGCTCAGGCTTCAGTGGGAACTGCCGGCTCAGGCTTATAGCCCTTGAACTTGCCAGCGGCGATCGCGTCGAAGTAGTGCGAGAACGCGGAGCGCCAGGCTTCGTTGCCTTTTTCCTCAATCACGTCTCCATGACTGAAAAGGTGTCAGACCTACTGGAAAACGGACGACAGCACGTACCAGGGAATAATGCGATTGAAGTCCCAGCTTCCAACGACCGATGCTGACCATGCCATCTTGCTGATAAGGATTGTGTCAGTGGCCATTCCATGATGCGTAGTTAATGACCGACGCTTTGTCCTTAGCAATGAGGTTCCACACGACAGTCTTGTGCGCGTTGCTCCACGGATTCAGCTTCGTCCCCAATCCTGCAACGGCGTCAGTGCGAAAAGCCCAACTGGTGTACGGATTACGGACCAAAGAAGCCCAAGAGACCCGAAGTCGGAGATGGAGCGCCTGGCGCAGAGTATTGCTCCTTCGCAGGGAGATTGAACAGAAGGTCGGCCTGGATGAGCGTCTTGCTCGGCACATGCAATAACGCAACATCCTGCGACACCCGGTCAATTTCTGGTGAATCAATGACCAAGGCAAATGCAAACCTCGCTGGGATGACCGAAAAAGCATTCGGACTTGAATTCGGCGTTGACGACGGGATCGGCGCCGAGCGGTTGGGCGTCGCGGCCCCAGACGCCGTCGTGCTTGATGCCACTACTCTTCTCGCTTCCCGCAACACCGGCAACATGGGCACTGGCGTACGCCGCCTTCCATTCCTTGAGATAGAGATAGTGCACGGCGTCGAGCGCCACGAGGTATCTGAGACAGAAGTTTAGTCATTTGCCCGAATTGATAATATAAGCGACGCCCGTACTTCACTGGACCGAGCTCATCTACTGACGCGCGCGTCGCTTGGCTCAGCGGTGTTGACACAGTAACGAGAACTTGGCCGTCCGATAGCTTTACCGCTGTGGAACGACCCCCAATGGGCGCGATACCAAAGCGCGCGAACGGCTTCGAGAAGATACGCAGGCCTGGAACAATTTCGCGTATCTGTGCGCCCAGACGTGTCAGTACGGAGCGCACAAGGCAGCGCTGAGTACCTACGACAATTTGGTCGGACATGGTTGAAGGCAAGGAATAACCGAATTGCCGGCTGCGTCATACTGCGCGGATGATCGGCGTCGGGGACAAAGGAGCGGACATGTCTACAATATGTCCGTCTTCGAATAAATGGGGAGAAATACCTGCTCAGCTGAAGCTTTAAGTTTTCTCTGCACTCACTACAGTCATTCGACTGTTGGCTCAAGTCCCGTGGACTACGACTGAGTGGGAGTAGGATGGACACCGCAGTGCATTGCTTCCGATTCTCTGACTGTCGCTATGGATCCAAGGACTGTCCATTCTCATGAAATGTTGGGCATGCTTGAGGCACTGCACTTGCAGGGAGCTGAAGAATCAATCCAATACCGTAGGATCCTAGCAGCAAAGCCTGTGTCCCCTTGTAAATTAAGCCGCTGAATACATCATACCAATAAGTTAATCCCAGCATAAACAGCGCGATAAAGTTTAGAAGAAGGGGACGAGCATGCTAGGGTCGAGGATAGGGGGGAGCGCGGCGCCCGCGATCGACGGCGCGTAGCACCCGAATTCGGCGCGACGCTGCAGCGTCGAGCCCAGCATGCGGGAGACGCGGGGAGAGCGCTTCACGGGCTCGGCCACCGAGCGCTTGGTCGGCTTCTTCTTGCACGTGCCGGTGCCGGGGGCGGGCGTGGGCAGCGGCGTCAGGACGGGCGGCGTTGTGGTCTCGGCCGGCGGCGGGCGCGCAGGACCAGGCGCGTTGATGGGCGTATCAGGCGTGCTCGTCGGCTCGGGCTCGGGCACGGGAGTCTCGGCCGGCGGCGGCGTGGCCGGCGCAGAGGTCGGCGCAGGGGCAGCGGGGTCAGACGTCGGGGCAGGCGCGGGCGCAGGGTCAGAGCTCGGCGCTGGCGCGGGCGCGGGGTCAGAGCTCGGGGCTGGCGCGGGGGCGGGGTCCGGGTTGGTGAAGACACCGTTGATGAGGTCCTCGGCCATCTTCTGCAGCTCGTCGGGGCTGTAGAGCTTGAAGTCGGGGTCGGTGGTGATCTCCTCGTCGGCGGGGAGCTGCGTGCCGTCGTCCGTGGACGGCTCGAGCGCGACCGGGATGACGTCGCCGTTGTCGTCGACGTCGATGGCACCGCCATACTCGTCAACGGGGTTGCCGTAGGCGTCCGAGAAGGTGCCGTCGCCGTTGTCGATGATAATGTCCTCCGGCGGGATCTCCTTGCCGGTCTCGTCGAGAATGGGCTCGAAGTCAATGACATTGCCCTCCTGGTCGACGAGCTGGCCGTCCTCATTGACGGTCTCGCACTTCGAGTTGGAGTAGGTGCCGTCGCCCATGTCATAGATCGCTTCCTCCGGCGGGATGACGTTGCCGTCCTCGTCGACGAGCGCCGGGAGGACATTGCCATCCTCATCGACCTGCGGCTGGCTGACGTCGAGGTCGCAGCCCAGGACCTGGCCGGACGGAGAGATGCGCTGGCCGTCCTTGTTGACAGGGTTGCCCTGCGCGTCCTCAAAGGTGCCGTCGCCGTTGTCGATGATCAGCTGGTCGTCGGGGATGGGCTTACCGTCCTCATCGGTAATAGGCGGCGGCGGAAGGTCGGCAGCCTCGTCGTCGGGAATGACGTTGCCCTGGTCGTCGATGAGCTGACCGTTAGCGTTGACAAGGTCGCCAGACGCGTTCGTGAAGGTGCCGTCGCCGTTGTCCATAACAGCGCCCGCCGGGCCGTCCTCCTGCTTCGAGCAGTGCTGCCAGAGCGTAGAGTTCTTCTCGAAGATTGGGTAGAACTTGCCGGCGTGGAGGATGCTGAAGAGGCCAGCCGAGACGCCGGCCTTGGCAGTCGCGCCGACGCTGAGGTCCTGGCAACCGTCCATGGAGAAGTCCTCGTAGATGGTGCCGTTCGCGTTGAATGTGGCGTCGACGTCGATACCGACGTAAGCCTCGGCGCTTGCGAGACCAGACAAGACGTCGATACCGAACTCAAGCTGCGCAATGTCAATGTCAATATCCGCAAGGGCGAAGATTTGTCGCGAAAATGCATACCTTGGGCATCAAGTGTAGGCCAATGGAGCCCTCAAAGTCGCCGGGAGTAACAGACAGCTTGAGGTCGGCCGTGCTCTTGCTCTCCTGACCCTTGCCTGAGTTTGGCTTGCCGAGCTCAGTCGGGAAGACGAAGTCGAGACGCTCAAAGTTCCACTTCATGGGGACGGTCGCCTGGAACGCGAGGTCGACCATGAGGTCGGTGTACAGCTCGAGCGCAATCTGCGGGCCAAGGTTGACGATGCCGGGGATGGACAGTCCCGGGATACCCAGGTCGAACAGCTTGAGCGGAGGGAACATGATGTCGGCCGTCAGGAACATGTCAATGTCAAACGTCGCGTGCATCTGGCCGCTGATGACACCTGCAAGGGCGAAGTCCTCGACCTTCGGCGGTACGACCGTACCGGAGACTGCAAGTCCATGTCAGCATCGGCGGCTGACAACAGTACATGACAGATGCTCCGAGCACGTACTCTTGAAAGCGTAACCGACGTTCATCTTGAGGTCAAGGTCAGCGCTGATGCTGGCATCCGCATCGAGCTGAATGTGGCCGACGGCACAGCCGAGGCTGGTGTCGAGAACGGACACATTTTTCTTGAAGTCCAACGCGTGGAATCCGCCGCTCTTCTCAATACCCGTTTCGAAATCCAAATCCGGGAGATCTGCGCGAGTGGGTGAGTACGCGGATGAAGACTTGCTAAACCTTGCATACCGGGCAGGTCCGGGAGATCAGGAAGGCTCGTCGGGATGGGGATGTCTGGAGATCGATGCTTAGAAGAAAAATCCGCCGTACAACAACATTTCACGAACCAGGCAAGGTTATAGACGGCAGGTCTGGCAGGTCCGGGAGATCAGGAAGGCTCGTCGGGATGGGGATGTCTGAAAATTGATGCTTAGAAGAAAATCCGCTGCACAGCAACATTTCACGAACCTGGCACGGTAATAGACGGCAGGTCCGGCAGGTCTGGAGGCCCGGTCAGCTTACTTGGCTTAACTAAGGGACAGAAATCGCGCACCGATGGATGGCAGGGTCGGCAGGGGGATGTCGGGCAACGTGATGTGCGGGAGATCCAGATCGTTTTGGACGCCGGTCGCCACGGGCAGGTGTGCGTGGGCCTCCTCGAGGTCGCGCATGACGACGGGGACATCACGTCCAGAGTTCATGCGCCTGCGCGTCTGGGCGTCCGGTGCAGCCCGGACATCAAACGACACCTTGCCGCGGCTGGCCGGAATGGCGGCAAAGTTGTAGTCGAGCTTGGCAACGATGACTTCCGAGTGCGCGCTAGCGGCGAATGCGGCGGGGACGGCCTGGTTCCCGTCGACGTCCCAGGAGGCGATGCGTGCGAACGGGCCCGTGCCGCAGCGCGCAGGCATGCGGACGATGGTGTTGACGGCACCCTCCTCGGTCACGTGGTCACAGCTAGTCGACGGATCCTCAGCCGTGCAGAAGAGACGGACGGTGCCAGAGCCCTTCTCGGGCCAGGCCTGCGGGCATTCCACCATCTCCCAGTTGGCTGCGCTCGTCAAATCCGATACAAGATGCGACGGGCCGCTCTGGGATGTATTTCAGCATCTCATTGGCATATGCGCGTCTCTGCCTGCTCACAATTTGGACGGTCGCTGCAGCCTGATTCCTCGTTGCCAAGATTTCGTGGGAGCAAGTGCCCCTGCACGGCGCCAAGGAGGCCGCCGCGCCAGCTGCTGTCGTGAGCAGCGGCAGGAAGCTCGAAGAGCGCATTCTCGAAAGAAAAAGAGGGAGAGACGATGAAAAAAAAAAAGACGGGGAAAAAGGGAGAGGGAGAGGAAGAGAATCAAATTCGGAGTCAGCAGGCTATGCCACTTTATCTCCATGATCAATTTGGCGCGCCTATCATGATCATGACATTTCCAAATCGACTCGGAGGCGGAGCCGAGGCGATCGAGATTCAGGACGGACTGATAAGATTATCGCGTATAACGGTAATCTCGTAGCTTGCCATCCTCATGGTAGTGACGTTCTATGTACGCCTGGCTTCTAGCTATCTGCTCTGTCGCACGGTGCGCAGGGCCGCATTCCTCATTCCCATGACACCGATGCCAAGACGCTGCGGATTACATAACCTCGAATGACTCTGGAGCTTACTCTCCAAATCCTTGACACTCAAGAGTCAATGACCGTACTAATTTAATTAGGAATTATTATCAAATCTCTTTGCGTTTCCTGCCCGCGCCTGACTGATGCACTTTCTCAACTGGCTGTGCAATAATGTACCAGCAATATAATCCACTGAAATTCGAATAATCTCATCATGCAACAGCTCATGCGCCGAATGTACATACTGTACATACTGTACTACCCTTGGAGCCTTGGATGCCAGTCAACCATCGTGGGCGCTTCATTAGCGCCGTGGCGCTACACAGCAGTGCCATAGATTTATAATCTCTTCATAACACTTACACAACCTCCGTTGTATTACTTGTAAGTATCACAGGAAGAAGGGTCGATAATCCCTTCATTGATTATTGAATATTTCACCTTGACATTCAGATCAATTGCACGAGTATTCCAAGAGTAAACTAGCCAGAAATACTCTTTAGATACTCTGTGCAACATTTGATATATTGAATGAGTATCCCATGAGGAAATCCGGGCCTCAAGGGACACTCATTCAGTATATTACCATGTGCATAGAGTATCTCTGGAGTAGTCCAGGCTCTTATACTCTTGGGAAACTTGTGCCATTTATCTGAATATCAGGGTCAGATACTCAATGACTACTCAAGGGATCCTCGGCCCTACTCCCAGTGTATTAGCTATGAGACTCCCGGGCCGACTCGGGGCGACCGTTTCAGTTGCAACAGAGCAAGTTGCAGGTAGGTATCGTGCGCAGCTGGCAGTTAGATTTGCGTAGCACGTGGCGGTGCGCCGATGCATCGCGGGCAGGACAGTCATTCCTTGCCAACCCGACTCCTTCTCACGCATCCGCATAGCTGCTCTGGTGCTTGCCCAGATACTCAGGTCCAGCTCATGCCTGCAGACTTTGTGAGAGAATCGGATCCGGAATGACCTCGGAGCAGCCTGGGAGCAGCTTTGGTCTCCCTCGCAGCCTTTTCCTTCGAAGATAGGGTGATTCGCGCTTGTCACAGAAACATGACGGCTGTGCGGATTCACAGATCCGAGACGCCCAGTAGACGCCAGCAGCTTTCATAAATATCCGCACATGGGGCACTCTGCGCCCCCCTGCCTTGTCTTTGTGTTCGCTTTCCTTTCGCCGTTCGTTCTCAGAGAGCGACGGTCATTCTTTTTTCTTCTTCTCTCAGCTCCCTTCATTCTTCAATCCATTCATCATTCCGAGATGTTTCTTCGTGCCGCTACTGCTTTAGTAACATTTTCCATGGCTAGTGCGGCGTTTGGTGCACCAGCTACGTCGGGATTTTCCGTGTACGAGCGCGCCCTGAGCGCCGGCGAATACAACGAGCGCAACTTTGTACTCTATGGCAACGAGACCGATCACCTGCGTCCGTACGTACCTATGGTAGTCCGCGTTCTCCAAGTTGCTTATTGTCTTGGCACGCAGCTTCATCAGCCGGCGCGACGTCGACACGGCGTGGAGCAAGACACATCCGGGCATGAAGGAGGCGATCGATGCGGCCGTGGCGAAGACGGCGGGCAAGACGCACTACTTCTGGTCCGGGCGCGTGCTGCCTGCGACGAGCCATGAGGACGGCGTGATGGACCGCGCGATGGACATCGCGAAGCGCAAGGGCGGCACGACGCTCGAGCTCACGCTCGACGGCGTCGACATGCCCATCCCGCGCGGCCCCGACCCCGACGGCAAGACCATCTGGCAGTACGCGTCCGACGAGTACGCCGCGGCTGCGCGCGGCGATGTGTACTTCGTCAAGGGCGAGTCGCTGCGCAGCGGCAATGTCTGGGAGGTCTACGTGCGTCGCAACGTTCTGCATTAATATTGCCTGACTCCTGGCGCGTGCTGGTCAGGAATATCCGCGTCTAAAGAAAAGTCATACCGTAACGCGCATCTATCAGCTGCTCGCGCGCCGCACCAAGACGGAAGACCCGGTGCAGATCTGGCCCGAAGTCAGCGGCTGCGACGGCGTCTTCCTGCTCGACAAGACAGTCACGTGCCCTGCTGGCGCGAAGCTGTATTACGGCTCTGCAAAGAAGCCCATCGTGACGGCTAAGACGACCGTTGCAAACGACGCAACGGTCAAGGTCGCTGCGGGTGGCAACGCTCCGGTGCGTCGCGTTTCTTGCTTTGTGCGGGATAAAGCTGAACGTGCTACGGGCAGGGCATTACACGCGAATGTGTCGAGTTCCTGGTAAGTAATTTCAGCAGTGCGCGGCATGGACGCTGACTAACCCGTTCGTGAAGAGCGGTGAATTTGTGATGGAGGTTTTCACCAAGGCTGGTGTCTGCGATGCCCTCGTCAGCAAGGGCAACAAGGGCAAGGCCGCGACAGCCGTCAAGAAGCTCCTCGACTCGACGAAAAACCGCAATTATCTCCAGCAGCAGCGGATCGTGAAGGTTGCGGCTAAGGTCGTAGGCACGCCGATCCTGACCGCGCTCAAGAAGTCGATTCTAGACTCGGTAAGGACCATCTGACTTGAGTGTTACTCGTCATCCCAGCTGAGTGTGCGCTGTAGCTCGTCGCGATCAGCTACTTCGAGAAGACGCAGGCCGAGGTGACGGCCATGACGAATCAGATCGACAACCTCATCAAGGCGGGTAGTGGCAAGTCGCCCAACCTCTCCGCCGCCTGGGCCGCGCACACCGCGGGGATAAAGCCTTCCAAGGCCGCGCTGCTCGCGGAGTTGCAGAAGGAGATTGCGCAGAAGGTGAAACAGGCCAAGGAGACTGCGGACCGCAAGAACGCGTGCGGGACGCCGCCTGCCTCGCCCGGCTCATCCATGCCTCCGTCGCGGCCGGCGTCGCCCAAGCAGCGGCGCATGGTTCGCCGCAGCCTTTCGTTGTTCAGCCCTGCGCCGCTGAGCGCACTTGAGCGCCGCGTGCCCAAGGCGCCGCGCTCCGGTGCCAAAGCGCCCGCTGCTCCGTCGTGCCCGCTGCCCGGCGCAAAGCCCAAGACGGTCGTGCCGCGCGACAAAGTCAAAGAGAAGCCGACGCCCGCGAAGAAGCCACGTGTTGCGAAGACCACGCCGACACCCAAGCCGCCTGCGCCCAAGAAGACCGTCAAACGGCCAGCCGTACGTCGCGCAGCTGCGGACTGCGCACGGTCACTGATGTACTGCAGAGCCGCCCGCGGAGACAGCCTGGCAAGGCTGCGCCTAAGAAGCGCATCACGCCCAAGAAGCAGCCCCGCAAGGTGCCCCGTCCGACCAAGAAGCCCAAGGGCAAGGCGCGCCCTCGTCGCAGTCGCCGTTAAGACCAATTATCCACTTGATTCAAGTATTTAGTTTATTTTTCACTTATTGGGGAATTTCTATTGTTACTCACCCCGTTTATAAACACGTTTTAAACACGGCTGGGACTGGAGGGCAAGACGAATGTTTCCAACCGGAGTTAAATCCCTATATGGTAATACATCCGATGTTCGGTGGCTGAAAACTCCTTCAAGCTGCACCCGTCACTGAGAGTATTGGCACAAATTGCTCTGGACTATTAGGTACACTTAATTCTGTGCCCCTGGAGATGGGCTACTGTGTTACAGCTGACCACCCGGTGTTCTCAGACACCTCACTGAGGCTGGTCGCCCATGCACTGATTTCACCACCTGGAGTCCTACAGATAGTCTGAAAATGTAGGCTTCGTCTCAACTCATGGCATGTACCTCATACTGCTCATCTAATGATAGTACATTTATTGTTACTAACCCCGTTTATAACACGCTATGTTACTAATGTGTGACTAATGTCCTGGGCCTATCGTGGTCGGGATTGACATAAGCCTGAACGTCGCATCGCATGACCAGGTACTGGCAAGGTTCTGGATTCAAACAACCTGCGAAGTTCCACTTACTCATCGGCGTCAGCTAGTCTGCGTAATCTCAGAACGCCCAACGATGTCGTTGGAGGTTAATTAGAATTCCGGACATCGTGATCCAGTACTGGGACATATGCAAACTGCTGGAACCTGCAATCATGCACCATTGGTGGCTGTCAGTGTCAAGGTACATGTAGTGCGCATGTTTTTGCCATACATAGTACGAATGTTATGGCTCGCTCCCCGTCGCGCGAACTCTGATGACATACCTAGTGTGTAATCTCCAGGACAGTTGTGTGCTTACATTGTGGCCAGTCCAAACCGAAGGGACCGGGAGTTCCCGATCCCCATTGTAGACAACCCTCCGGAACAATGAATCTTGGATTGCGCCGCCAATTCTCAATCAAACGCCCCCATTTCTATGTCAAACTGCTCCGTTTCTTCTTCGGATTCAGAATATGAAGAAATTCCAGAGTCTGTAAACCCAACCTCTAAGACTTTGCCCGTCCGGTGAGAGCTGAGAATGGCATTCTGAGGCTCCAAACTAATAGGAAAGACACATATACATGCCATATTATATTGGGAATGCCTATCTTGGCGAAATTGAGCCTTTCGAGAGTTTTGCTGAGTGGGTGAGAATCGGCCGGCAGACTTGATTCGGCCATGGAACTCAGAGGACGCGCCGGGCCGAGGTTTTTGGACCTAGAATAGATGTATCATGTAGATATAAGCAATTCTAGGTACATTTGAGAACGGAAACTCAAGTGTGGGACTTATTATAAGAGGCGGGAGACCCGCCCGCAGGAAGTTGCCGAAACCGTTTACATCCGATTGAATGCCGTTTGGAGTGGCCATACATTGCGATTAGCTCATAGGTACACCAGGTGACAAAACTACGGCACATCAAAGATTCGATCAGCATTCAAATTTTACAGTTGTGTCCGGTGTTTTCCGGCACCTTTTCGCCTCTTTACTTTTTACTTTCATTTCCACCGCTGCCTACTAATAGACTAAGTACAATTTGCCACTACATAACAAACTGACTTGATGGAAAGCTTTAATCATGAAGGAACCCATAGCCATACCCCGGCAGCTTCTGAGTAGAAGAGCCGTGACGCGCGGATCAGGGCTGCGGATGCGTTCCTTCAAAAGGGTACCGCCTGTTCATCCTTTCTCTTCCGTCTCTTCCCATTGTTTTTTTCTTCCTTTCTCCTTCTGTTTACTTTCGTTCGCGTCCAATTTCTTTATTTTTTAGCTTTCCGCCATGTTTGTGGCTGCTATTGCTGTCGTTGCCTGGTTTCTGGCTCATGCGGCCATCGCTTCACCTACTCCTTCGGCATCCTCCGTTACTATCGCACGCGCACGGGGTGCAATCGAGTTCAACGATAGGACGCTCGTCAGCCACAGCAATGCGACACAGACGTACGTAATTGCAGGCGCCAGTGCGCGGACTGATTCCTCACTTATGTTCAGGCCCATTACCCGCCGCGCCGACACTGCCTGGAGTGCGACGCACCCCGGCCTGAAGGCCTCCATTGACGGCGCCATCTCACGGACGGCCGCGAAGCCGCACTTCTTCTGGTCCGGCCGTGTGCTGCCCGCGACGAGCAACGACGACTCCGTCATGTCCCGCGCGATCGCCATGGCCAAGGCACGCGGCGGCACGACGCTCGAGCTCACGATCGAGGCCGTCGACATGCCCCAGTTCGCCGGCGGCGACCCAGACCGCGAGGAGATCTGGCAGTATGCTTCGGATGAGTACGCCAACGCCGCACGTGGCGACGTCTACTTCGTCAAGGGCGAGACGCTGCGCAGCGGCAATGTCTGGGAGGCATACGTGAGTCGTGATGCATGCGGGAGCGTGCATACCCGGTGCTCATACGCAAAACTACGCAGGAATATCCGAGACTCAAGAAGAGCACCTCCGTCAAGCGCATCTTTCAGATCCTGACGCGCAAAGCTGGTGCAGAGCAGCCTAAGCAGATTTGGCCCGAGACGAAGGGCTGCGACGGCGTCTTCCTGCTGGACTCGCACGTGACTTGCCCCGCAGGCGCCAAGCTCTACTACAGCACGGCCCAGAAGCCCGTCGTCACCGCGAAAACGACTGCTGCGCAAGATGCTGTGATCAAGATGTCGCCCAGCGGTAACGCTCCGGTGCGCATTTTCGATTTTGTAGGCGCGTCTGACGCTGATCAACTCTTACGCAGGGCGTCACCCGCACCTGCGTAGAGATTCTGGTGAGTCGTTGCGACGTGAAGAATAAAGTTCACATGCTCATGTATGCCTTATGAAGACCGGGGAGTTCATTGCCGAGGTGTTCGAGGAATCCGGCGTTTGCGACCTCGCCACGAGCAAGGGGGACAACGGCAAGGCCATGACCGCCGTCAAGAATCTCCTCGTCTCCAACAAGAACCGCAACTATCTGCAGCAGCAGCGTCTTGTCAAGATCACGCAGCGAGTCCTGGGAACGCCTATCCTGCCTCACCTCAAGCGTGCCCTTCTCGATTCCGTACGTCGTTCCGCGAAGCGAATTTCAGCAGAGCCTTTCGTCTCACCACATATAATGCAGTTGGTTTCGATCAACTATTTTGAGAAGACCCAGGCTGAGACGGCGGCGGTGACCAAGCAGATCGACGACTTGGTCCGCACTGCGACTGGCAAGAACCCCGGTGTCGCCGCCGCATGGGCGAAGAAGACCGCGTCGCTCAAGCCAACCAAGGCCGCGCTGCTCGCTGAGCTCCAGAAGCAAATTGCGGAGAAGGCCAAGCAGGCGAAGGAGACGAAGGACCGCAAGGACGCCTGCGGGAAGCCGCCCGGCCCCGCTGCGCCGACTCCCAAGCCCGCCTCTCCTGTCGCTCCCAAGCCCCCTGCCCGGATGGTTCGCCGCAGCCTCTCGTTGTTTAGCCCTGCGCCGCTGAGTGCGCTCGAGCGCCGCGTGCCCAAAGCACCGCGCTCCGGTGCCAAGGCTCCCGCTGCACCGTCGTGCCCGTTGCCCGGCGCAAAGCCCAAGCAGGTCGTGCCGCGCGACAAGCTCAAGGAGAAGCCGACGCCCGCGAAGAAGCCGCGCGTTGCGCAACGGACGCCGAAAGCGAAACCACCCGCAGCTAACAAGAAGACCGTCAAGCGTCCAGCCGTACGTGTCGCCAGTGTCAGAATGCAAGTCCTGGTTGCTGATGTTGTAATTCGTGCAGAACCGTCCGCGGAGACAACCTGGAAAAGCCGCGCCCAAGAAACGCGTCACGCCGAAGAAGCAGCCCCGCAAGGTCCCCAGACCTGCGAAGAAGCCCAAGGGCAAGGCGCGCCCCCGTCGTCGGTAAACCTACCGCACAATCAATATTCATTTAACTTATGTATTAAGTTAAATTTCACTCTCGTTTGCTTTTGGCACATCAGGGCTGCAGGAGATTCCTCCTGCAGAATCAGAAGTGTTTGCTTAAACGCAAGGATCAGCGACCGCGCAGGCATTGCAAAGGAGCAGCGACAGTCTGAGACACTAAAGAGGGGCATCCAGCTCAGAGTTCGATCGAAACCGTCTTCGGTTTACCCGCAGTCCGGATGCGCGTATCGAAGTTGCGCAAGTTTCAGTTCGGGCTGCTCCAGGAGCTGAAGCTCCAGTATAAAGACTGGCAGTCGAATCTCATGTACTCACACATCCAGAACAGCCAGCACTCACCCAGCACTCGCACCTCAGCTCTCCAATCCGACTCGCAATGCCGTCCCGCTACACCAAGACCGCTGCAATTCCGGCAGACTTCGACTTCGAGTCGGCATCATATGTGCGCACACAGGCCTTGGTAAGCGCCTTCACTCGTTTTGCGGTACAAGCGGGAAACCCACGACGACTGCAGAAGTACGACATCTGGTTCGAAAACTGCTCCAACGCGAGCGCCACGGTCACAATGCACCCGAGCTGGTCGGACGACAACCTCCTCGCGCTGCCCGACCAGCCGTGCCACAGCAACAGCACCCAGTGCCGCCTCCCGCCGCCGCGCGCGGGCGTGCGGTGCGCGCTCGCGGCGCTGTCTAAATCTGCGCCGGACATGGCACTCGAGAAGCCCGGACTCACTGCCGGAGAGGTGCCCGAAACGTTCGCGCAGACGCGTGCGGCGTGGGACATCAGGGACTCGGACTCCGATGTCTCGGGCTCGGACTCGCTGCTCCTCAACTCGCAGGACGACCGTGACGGCGGCTACGACTCGGACTCGACAGTCTCCACCGGGGCCCTTAGCCCGGGACAACTTGAAGCTGCTCTCGACTGGGAATGGGACTCGGATTCCGAGGACTCGGAGGACCAGGTCAGCGTGCTTTTCGACGACACCGACTGCATCCACGTCCTGCCCTCCCTCGGCACCGGGGACGAGGACTGGGAACACGACTTCGACGAGGTGATGCACTCGCTGCCCACACCCCGCGCCGAGAACGCCCCGCGATACTCGCACATCCGCCGCGACGACGTGCTGGAGGAGTCCGACGATGAGTATGACGACGTCGTCGAGTACATGACCCTCTCGTCATTGCGGTAGTCATGTGAGAACCTGAATCTGGACCTTGGAGGACTGTTATCATACTTGTATAACTACTAGTAATATGGACATTGGCTGTGAGATTAATCAATAACCACAAACATAATCTTCCCCGTGGAAGCAGTCAATATTTCCTTCCTCGACCATATTATTATCAACCCACAGTACCTTTAGTGCTGCACATAGGCACAAGTCCGTCTCGCTCCATTCGGCTGCAACCGGAGTGAATCCTGCTCGCCAGCCCGCCCACTATCCATAATGTGAATGAAATGAATATTGCTTTGTTGAGACTACAGACAAGTAAACGGGCTTTATGTACACTTCCGTCGAGCAGGGGTGGGGCGGGTCATTCAATCAGTCACGCGCAAGTCAAGTCGATGGGAACGGAACGTTGCAAATCACATCACAGATTTCAGAACAGAAAGAATCCCAGAAACGAGACCCAAGTCAGGGCAAGCGCACTCACTCGCCCTGCGACGCCTTGAACGCAGCCTGCAGAGATAAGGGAAAAAATGCGACCGTTAGCAGGTGATTCACCTCCCCGGTACGGAGAGAAATCACAAGCGCACCTTGATCTCGTTCTTGAACCGCTCCTCGACCTTCTTGCGCTGCACCTTCTGCGCAGCCGTGACGAGCCCGCTCTCGGGCGTCCACTCGTCCGGCGTGAGGATGACGGCGGTGAGCGTCTCCATCGGCTTGAACGCCTGGCTCTTGCCCGCCTTGTTGCACTCGCGCAGCACCAGCGCACGCGCTTCCTCGCTCTCGCACAGCGCATGCAAATCTTTACCCTCCGCGGCGCTCCCAAGCGCCGCGCGCAGGTGCTGCTCGTGCGGGAAGATGACCGCGACGGGCGCGCGCACGTCCGAGTTGGCGACGACGCAGATGTTGTTGACGACGTTCGTGCTCTTGTACGTCGCCTCGAGCCGCTCGAGCGCGATGTACTCGCCGCCGCTCAGCTTGACAAGATTCTTGATGCGGTCGATGATGCTCAGCGTCCCGTCCGGGTTCCACTGGCCAATATCGCCCGTGTGCAGCCAGCCGCCCTTCTCGGCGGGCTCGAAGATGCTCGGGTCGTTGTTCAGGTCCGGCCGCTTGTAGTAGCCCGACGTCACCGCCGGCCCGCGGATGAGGATCTCGCCCTGCGGGTTCTTGTTCGTCGAGAGGTAGCCGGCGTCGGGCACGTCGACGAGCTTGATCTCGATGCACGGCACCGGCGCGCCGACGACGCTGAACTGGAAGAAGTCCGGCGCAAGGATGGCGCACATGCCGCAGCTCTCCGTCATGCCGTAGCCCTGGAGCACATCGACCAGCGCGGCGGTGAGGAACTCCTGCGTCTCGAGACTCAGCGCCGCGCCGCCGCTCATCGTGATGCGCAGCCGGCCGCCCGTCTTCTCCTTGACGGCCTTCATCACGACGGCGTCGACGACCTGCGAGAGCCCGGGCACGTTCGCCTTCTTGATCGTCAGGCCCGCGTTGAACACGCTCTTGCGCACCGGCCCGCTCTTGTTGACCTGCGCGACGATGCCCTTCCGGATCATCTCGAACACCGCCGGCACGCCGATGAGCAGCGACGGCGCGAACGCCGCGAGGTCACCCTTGCACTTGCGCACCGACGCGTCCGTCAGCGTCTTGACGCGCCCGTAGCCGCACGTGATGCCGAGGTAGAAGAAGTACAGCTCGACGATGTACTCGAGCACGTGCGCGAGCGGCAGGTAGTGCAGCATCGTGTCGTCCTCCTTGAAGTACGAGCCCATCAGCAACCTGAGGCCCGCGATGGACCCGATGAGGTTCGAGTGCTTAAGCAGCACGCCCTTCGGGTTGCCCGTCGTCCCGCTCGTGTACATGATGCACGCGACGTCGTCCGACTTGGGCGCGCGCTCCTCGAACGTCGTCTTCGAGCCCTTGCCCAGCGCGCGCAGCTCGTCGAGCGACAGGATCTTGATGCCCTCGCGCACCGCCCGGATCTTGTCCAGCACGGCCGGCTTCGCCTCGCCGTCGTAGATGACGAGCCGCGGCGTCGGCGTGTTGGGCAGCACGCGCGAGAAGATGTCGAGCAGGTCCGCGTTCGTGAACACCGCCGCGACCTCGGGCTCGTTCAGCGAGTGCGTCAGGCCCGCCTCGCCCAAAGTGTCGTACGCCGTCGCGATCGTGCTCCCAATCGCCATCGCAGCGTGCTGCATGATCTGCCAGTTGTGGCTGCAACCAAGTCAGTAAAGCTCGGATACGCAGGAGGAGAACGGGAAGAAGCTGAGGAGGTAGAACGAAGCAAAATTGGGAGAATTGAACTGGGTATGGATGACTGCGAGACGACGATAGTGGGGACGGAAGAGGGGTGGGCGTTGCTGTGACAGCAAACCCGCGCGCAGCAGCGTAAGGCGCGGAGACGATGACGCAGAGGGACGACAACACCTTATCCGCACTGCACCTCAGCCCCAGCGCGAGAAGCGGGTGGGCTGGGACCAGCAGCGCGGCACAGCGTCCAGCGGGCTGCACTGCTCGGCAGTCTGCAGCGTCGGTCATGCACGCCAATCCTCCGCCGCCGCCGCCGCCGCCGGTCAACAGGATCAGATAAGGGCGAAACATGGGTGTTGAGCAGAAAGGTCAGGAAGAGGGAAATATTATCCCATCGTCGTGCCTGTGCTTCAGTCGCACACCGTGACACCCCGCACACCGGAGCTCGAGCGGGCGACCAGCAACTAGAAGCTACGCAGACACGGACATTGGAGGAAAGCGGGGTAGAAGAAAGCGAGGCAGCGTAAGGGCGACGATGATCCCGGAGCCGCGTCTGTGCATGCGAAACATGGCAAAAAAGCTAGGTGACGCAAGCGGCGGCGGCCACACCAACACGTCCGCGCCTGACGCAACGAGCACGTAGGCAATACCGCCCGGATGGAGGATCCTGGGCACGTTTACGGAGAGCGATGCGGTAGGGGGCGCAGGCAAATCCGTGCACCGCGATTGCCACGCAGCATGACCTGGCGGACGAAAAATCGTCATGCAAACCGGTGTGCGCAGACAGCAGAGGCATATGGCGTAAACGAGGGAAAAGGATGGCAGAAAGCGTGCAGAAAATGGGGTCGCCGCGCACAACGTCCGCGCGCAAGCGAAAAAAGCAGGGCGGGCAAAACGGCGGGGCAAGGGAGCACGGGCGTCCCCAAAGGAAATCGTCGACGACACAAAAATAGGGCGGTATAGGCAAGAAACACGACAGGCACGTGTAGCAGAGGCCGCTGTTATCGCCAATGCCGACGCGCAGAAAGCGTACACGCAAATGCGGGCGGCGAAAGCGGCACATTGGGTAAGCAGTGCCAGCAAAGCACTCTTTCCCGCGTGCCAGTGCTCAGTCCAGACGCCAGGGAGCGCGCGCGTCCCATTCATGACACATCGACACTGCCGCGGGCATGCAAACACGCGGAATATGGCGAGACATGCAGGGACGGCGGGTGATCACAATGTGTGAACGAGACGATACGGCACGCAACGTCGAGTGATTGCAGGCGCCGTCTGGGCCGTGAACGGAGCAAAAGCAAGCTCAAGCGACCACAGGCCGTGCAGGCAGACTGAATGGCGCGTGCATGCGAAAGCTCCACCGCTGCAGGTGACTGGACGAAATGTGACATGCAAACGGGCCAGCGGCCTTGCATAGCAGCTGTCGTTGGAGTGCCTATTTCGTAGGCACTGCCGCGGGAAAGGAGAGAAAAGGAGCGGGACGGGAAGAGGACGAAATTGCGAATGTGCGTAAGCGAGTGGCGATGTGCCAGTGAGCGGGAGAGGTGCTACCGACGACACGAGAAGTTGCTGCCCGCCTGGAAATGCACGAGAGAGTCGGGCATGGGCACGGCGAGGCGCGCAGTACGTCACTACGGTCGTGCTGCCCGAGGCGCAGAGCCGAGCTGCATCCGCTGCAGCCGCCGACGCAGTACTGGCGCTTGTTGCAGCTATGGCGCGGGGTCGCCCGCCGGCGCTTATGAAAGGAATCGGGAAGGAGTGGGGTGCGGATCGGGAAGGACAACGCGCACGGGACACTCACCTCGTTGCAGCAAAAATGTTGACGACGTCATCGCGCTGTATGCCGAGGTCGACGAGGGCGCGGGCGACGTCGATGACGATGTTGTGGAACTCGACGAAGGAGAGGTACTTGTAGTCGGACAGCTGGAAGTACTTCCAGACCTTCTTCTGGACGGTCTCCTTGCCGTCGACGACCTTCTTGACCTCCTTCTCCTCCTCGACGACCGCGACGACGTCCCGGTACCCAAACGCCGGCTTGGTGCCGAACGTCCGGGCGGTGTACTTGAGCACGTCGTACACGGTCTCGATGCCCTCGCCCGGCGTCGTCGCCAGCCCGTCTTTGGCGAGGGACGACCGCCGGACGGGCGACTCGCCGGCGACGCGCGGGCCGACCTCGATGGACGCCACGCCGCCAAAATTCGGTTTCGGGCCAAGCATGCTGCTGGTGGTGGTGGATCGGGGAAGAGAGCTGTTGGGCGCGCCGCGGAGTCTGCCGGCCACACCTCATCCCCGCGCACAACGCTCCCTTGCACAAAGGGTGGGCTAGCCTAGTTCTAGTGTCCCCGCTGCTCAGTGCTGTCCAGGCCGCCCCTCGCCCGCGTCGTTGTCTCACAGCCAGCCCAAGCCAGCAGGAATGCAGCGCGCTTGGCGCGTGCCTGGCACTAGCAGCCCTACCCCGCATTCACCCCGCATTCAGTCTTGACTTTTGTCTCACTCGTCGTACTTGGCCAGCCCGAGCTCGCTGCCAGACCGCATCCTCGTGTTCAGCCGTATGACGCGTTGCTCCGGGCACAGGCCAAGAGCGTCAGGATCTGCGCATGCAGACAACGTCTCAGTCTGCTTCCGCTCGTCGCACTCTGCGGCTTCGGTGCTCCTGGTCGACTGTACAACTGCTCAGGCCACAGACAGTTTTTTCTCCTACACTGGCATGTGATAAACTGCTCTCGTTCATCGTCATCATGATCCTGCTGTCAGTGTCACTGTCAGTGTCACCGATACAAATACTATTCCGGACCAGGAAGCGCGCACCCCCCGGGAAGCGCGCACTTTCAGCAATCACTTTCCCGCCGTCCTATCCGTTGCGCAATGCCCTAAGAAAAAATATAATTGGCTTCTATAGGCCCTTTCAATCTTGTATGCCAAATCCGGTCTTGCACGGGCGTCTTAGGCAGTAGCAAGAATTCAGACATTTCGCCCAGTTACACACCCATGCGTCAAAAGAGTTGATTCCCATCCGTGGGAGAGCCACTCTGTCCCTATATTCTCCAAGATGCTTTCTTACACTACCATTAACGTATAATCCACGTTACCGAGACGTCGTCTCTGCTCTACGGTGAGACCGTCGAAGGTACGGTATTTGGTGGGATTGCCTTGCCTCGGTCGGGCTCGATCCGTCATCGGTGATGTACAATGATTCCGGGCATGGTTCACATGAAGTCGACTACCAGTAGCACTCCGTGCTGTTTCTCACTTTGATCAACGAAATATGTGCTAAAAGTAAATGTGGACCAGGTTCCGAGGCGAAATACTCTGTGCAGCGAGGGATCGAGCATCCGAGGCCCTGGCCGAACTCGGATGCGGCCCATCAAAGGCTCACCGGAAGTGCGCGCATCCCCGTCAGTAGCCGGCATCTCTTGCTCTCTCGTTGAGTCCCCTCAAAAAAATTTAGTCGCCCAAATACTATCGTATTAGATGACGATGAATCTTGCTCAGATGAGCCGAGGGTCATCGGGCAAGTGAGGGAGGCGCAAGGGGCCCACGCGATCAGACAAACAGCTTAAGGGTCCCCAAGGTGGTCGTGGGAAGATATCGGAGGCTGCCGATGCCGAGCCGCCGGTATGATGCTCTCACTCATAATTTCCCATACACTGGCTCTGAGACCACTACAAATCATAGAGTGGCAATATATCCAGATTTATTTGAGGTCATAAGAGAGTTTGGAGGTCTTGCTGAGAGAAAGAACACTGTGCCGGCCGCTCGGCATCGGCCGCTTCCGACATCTTCCCACGACCACCTTGGGGACCCTTAAGCTGTTTGTCTGATCGCATGGGCCCCTTGGGGAGGCGGCAGGCGAAAGTGCGCGCTACCTGGTCCGGAATAGTATTCAAATTGATTGCCGATCTTCCAACTCTGCGTCTGCCATCGTACTTACCGCTACTCGTGTTGCACATTACAATCTCCACAAGTACCCAACTTACCATGGGAATAGTTCCATCAAGGACGTCTCTCTCGCCCCCGAAACTGAAAGTGGCTACAGTAGTCGATAAGCTTTAAACGCTCGGCAGCTTCCCGATCGCCTGGATGGCCAAGCCTGAGAGCCCGTTTGGGGTCACCACTCCGACGGTAGTGGTAGCGGTGCCGGAGGCCGTACCGGCTGTTCCGAGCTGATGCCGAGCTGCCGGCAGGACGCTCTGCTCGTCGTTGCACTCGTTCTCGAGCCAATTCAGCTCTCCTTGCCCCCCGAACATCTGGATCTGAATAGCATACTTGAATAGATGATTTATTTAACAAAATATTGCTGTAATATGTCCAATAGAACATGCTCTGCAACAAGTGTTCAGCAACGCAGTTTGCTCTGTGGCTCCCGCTACCTGCATTGATAGTACTCTTCCAATCTAACTTATGATGTGTTGTTACTTCTAAAACCTCATTTTGTATGCAATTCAGACGGAAAACTGCCTGGGCAGACACCGGCTGGCCTGCTCATCGTCGAGGGCTACAGAATACCGCCGTCCCGCATAGCTAACGCCGTAAAGCCATTATTCAGTCGAGGAAAACATTCAAATAACGTTTTTATGCCTTATATGTCTTGTTTGTGTGTTGGATTTGCTCAGAGTCGCCGCTGTTAGGCCCCAAAAGTTCAAATGCTAGCACATGCTACATTGCTCCTTTTTTCGTCGTTATTATGAGCATTTTATCATTATAAGCTGTTATATAGGCAATATACGACATATTAGGGCAGGGCGAGCTGAATTGGCTCGAGAACGAGTGCAACGACGAGCAGAGCGTCCTGCCGGCAGCTCGGCATCAGCTCGGAACAGCCGGTACGGCCTCCGGCACCGCTACCACTACCGTCGGAGTGGTGACCCCAAACGGGCTCTGAGCTCAACTCTTCCCGAACTCTGCTTCGGATCACAACCTTCCTGTTTGGGAAGACCGCGAAAAGTCACTGCTACGCCTCCGCCTTGCGATATCCTGCTCGGCCCGTGCCTAGAACGCCCCGTAGAGTGCCACGTCGCTCGTGTTTGAGCCGCAGAACGTTTGAGGGGCCGGATACTTGCTTGCTTCATAGCCGCACATCCCGCTTTCTCCGCGCCTGCCGCCTGCATTTAGCCTCGCCCGCATCTACCACGCGCTTTTCGCCGTCCCAGCGGTATCTGTGAGCCAGAGTTTGCGGCGCTTGAGTTGAGCACTAGTGGTACCCGTCGAGTTGCCCTCCCAGGTGTCAGCAGGAATACACAATATCCGTTGGATTGCGCAAACCCGCCCTGTAGCTATAGGTCATTGGCATTTACATATTACTCAGACGTTAGAACGCTGCCCCTCTGCTCACACTGTGCCCTTCCGCTGCCCTGTCCCTTCAGACTTCACTGTGACGGAACGCTGGGGGGTGCTGACTAACCATTGTTCCGTTTTTGACCGGTATACTGTACAGCTGGCCGCAAGGTTGCGGGGTCTCATTGGAAAAGAACCCGAGGATATAAAATCCCTGGGTCCCTGTCCTGCTCATCGTCGATTTTTCTCTCCCTCGCCGTCCCGTTACTCGCAACAGCGTCGTCGCCCCGCTGCCCACGCCGCGCTACCCCAAGCTTCTCTTCTGCCCTTGACCACGAGCGCCTTTCTCGGCTAACATGTCCACCGCTAATCCCAATACAAAGAAGGCGGCCCCACCGCCGCCGACGCCCGGGTCTGCTGCTGCCGGTATTACTACCGCTACAGGTGCCGCCAAAAGTCTGACTCATTGCTTAGACTCTCCCATGACGACCTCCCCCTCGCGCGCCGCCCTCACTACGAGCGCGGCCCAAGCCTCGGCGGGCACTACCGGGGCTAATGCCGCTGCTCTGCCCGCCACGGGCCAGGACTCTGGCTCTGCACAGCCGCCCAAGTCGCCTCGCATCACGCGCACACGCTCGGCTGCTACAGACGACGGCCCGCCCAGCAAAAAACAGCCGCCGGCCAAGAAGACCCCGAAGAAGGTGGTCGACATCCAGGCCGATATCGCTCAGACGGTGTCGCAGACGCAGTCGGACCGTCTGACCAAGATCGAGTCCGATCTGGCCGCTGTCCTGCTCCGTATTTCCCAGCTCGAGAAGCAGGCCGACCCGCTCACTCGCCCCGAGGCCATATCACGCATTGTCGCGGTTGAGGCCGCTGTAATGCAGGTCCCGACGATGTCCCGCCGTCTCCACGAGATTGCCAACGCCCCGAATGAGCTGCGCGTCATCTGCACGGACCTGCGCACCGACCTCACGGCGCTTGCCAACGTCGTCGCGCAGAACGACTTGGAGTCACGGGACCGCGATGACAACTCGGCGGCCCGCGCTGACGCCATCGAACTGCGCATGGACGTGTGGGACGAGGATTGCCGCCAAGCGCTGGAGGCGGTCAAACGCGCGGAGGCCTGCGCGGAGGCAGCCTCGACGAAGGTCGAACGCGCACTCGAGGCTTGCGAGGACGTCGAGGCCAAGCACGCCAGCCTCGAGAACCTCGTGCTCGCCAACGGCCGGGACACGGACGACGCCGTCTCGAAGCTGAACGGCGACATCGATGATCTGTACGCCCGTCTGGACGCGGCAGACGCGCGCATCTCCGAGGCCGACGACGCTGCCGACGCACGCTTCAACAAGGCAATCGACCTCGTCGACGAGGTGCTGATCGACCGCGCGAAAGCGGCCACGGAGGATCTGCGTGCCGAATTGCAGGAGGCCATTCAACGCTCAGCAGCAGACGCCGCCCGCGACATCGCGCTCGATACGACCAAGGAGACGATCGCGCCGCTGCAGCGCCAGCTGAAGGACCTCGACGCCCGCGTCTCCCGCGAGCTGACTGGACGCCCGTCGGCCTCGTCCCTCCGCCGCGCTGTGTCGCCCAACGCTGAGCGCCCGCCGGCTAAGCGTGCTCGCGCGAGCGATGGCATCGCACGCCCAATCAACGAGCCCACCCCGACGCCCAGCTCTGCGGAGGAACCGAGCGACAGTCGCACGGCATATGTGGACACGAGGGCCGGAGCCCCTGTCATTCAATGGGGCCGCAACGCGACGGAGACCGTCGCTTCGTGGGCGAAGTTTCTACACCCCACGGGTGATATTCCGCTCCCAACGCGCTTCTTCGCGTCAGGCGCCCGCCCCAGGTCCTCGCGCTACCTCGGATGGGACACTCGTGAGGATTTCCTCACGTTCCGCGCAGCTCTCGAGAAGTTTACCAACGATGCGCCGGACGATCACCCGCTCAAGAACGTTGTTATGTCCGCTGCCAGGAACACCTGCATCCCGGAATCCGTTGAAAGTCGCCGTGCTCGTTTTTGATGAGGACGAGAGGCCTCCAACGTCGTAGCCGTGACAACACCGCCCCCCAACGCACCAATGTACATAGCGTGGTGCCCGCTGACAACATAGCTGCCCTTGATAAGTTGGGCCTCGTTATCAGAAGCGTGAACATTGGTGGGAAACTAGCTACGAAGTTGTCCCTCTCGTCCGTAAAACATCTCATTAACTCTTCTCATTTAGTTCTGCTACAAGAAACCCATTTACGAGCCGGTGAGCATGACGTGCTGCAGGCGGACATCCCCAATGGCTATCGCTTGATTTCCGTACCGCGCCCGACCCGGAAAGACATGAGGGCTCCCTGGGGCGGGGTAGCGGCCGTTATACGCGACGACTTGAAGTCGGCATGGCGTTCTGACTTGTCTTCCCCTGATATCCTGGTGCTGGAGCTATCCGGCATGTTCATTGTCTGTGTTTACCTCTACCCGCCGAATACCCGGCGCGATCCCGCGAATTGGGCAGCTGTCGACCCGCTGGATAAACTGAAGGAGCTTCTGCACGGTCTACGTTTGCACGGCTTGCCAATATACGTAGTCGGTGATCTCAACGGCCGCACTGGCTCACTGACGGCGAGGTTAGATGATCCGCCGCGCCAGTCATGGGATAGGGAACCCGCAAACGCACGGGGCAGATTTATTCTTGAAACAGCAGAGGAAAATGGATTGATAATTCTGAACGGCGCTCTCAGCGCAGACGCTAGGGCTGGCGGTCTGTATACATCATTCCAATCAAATGGTTACGCTGTCGTGGACTACGGTCTGCTGAGCAGGGAACATGTAAACTTGCTGTCTCACTTCTCGATTGATCAACAGAGAACGTACTCGGACCATGCAGTAGTGCATGCACGATTCAGTGTCCCATTGGAGTATGCGGACGCGGTCCCACTTCGCCCAAGAACAAACCTCAACAGAGCTGACCTGGAGCAAATGCTTCTGCCACGAGAAGAATACTCTGATGCTGATCGTCTCCTTCATGATACAATGCGGCTCAGCCGCTCCTGGCATGATGCAATGATCGATCTATATGGCGCGCTACAGATAGAAGATGATGCCCCGTTGCAGGTGTGGACTCGGGGAAGCTGTATCAAGAAACAGGGTGGTGCAGGCGTATTCTGGGGGCCTGGCCACGCCTCTAACACTGCAGTCCCACTACACGGCGTCAACCAGAGCAGCAACAGAGCAAGTCTTCTCGCGATTTTGGTGGCACTGGAGAAATCTGACCCTGACCGCAAGCTCGAAATCTTTGCTGACTCAGATTATGCATTACGCAGCGTGGGTGAATGGGCACCAGCTCGCAAGGAACTGGGTTGGTCTTGTGCCAATGGCGATATACTGCAACAGATACAGGTCTTAATCAAGGGCAGAGGAGCTGGAGTATCTTTGAAACCTGCCAAGCAGAAGCCACAGTCGGTTCACGCAGTGCAGGTTGCCGAACTTGCGCAGAGAGCAGCCAAAATGCCTTGACCATCAGCTCCGTACATCCCTTCATTGCCTCAGGCTAGGGGAGCTCGCGCTGTCAATTACGCAACCTCGCTCAGCGGCCTGAAGGTCACCCTGTCCATCCCACCAGTGAAATCGAATAACAGTACTTCAGCAGACAGAATATTTGAACACGATGTGGATCTCTCCAACGAACCTTGGTTCCGCCTCAGGGATGGGTCTTGGACACAAGACCCCGGGAGATGGGCAGAGCGCAAACGAGATTCGCATAGACTTCGTGCAATTATTGCCGCCAAACAGCAGCAGAATCTGCTTCGCATGACATCGTGCAAGAATATGGCGGAGTACTGGCATCTGATCAAGCGCTGGACAAAACCACACAGAGCAAAAGCAACTGTGGAGGTACATGATCTGGCGCAAGCAATGGAGATCCGCCTAAAGGGTGCTCAGGTCCCTCCCCCACAATTTGATCAAGCGCACAAAGCAAGGGCAGAACATATCCTGTCTTCTGTCCCACACTCCACTGCAGATACCAGTGCTGACGGGATATTCTCCAGAGACATTTCACCAGAAGAAGTAGCACGAGGCAAAGCCAGGATTTCAAAACGCCTGAAGACTGCAGCGGGGCTGGACCGCAAGACATACGCTGACATACTTGTGATTCCTAATGAGAAATTAGCGGAATTGCTCTCGTTCCTACTACGCAACAGGGCTCTGCCTCTTGCATGGCAAATCGCTCTACTTGTTGCGGTGCCAAAGGCAAAGGGACCTTATGACCGTCCAGAAAACTACCGCATGATTGCGTTAGAATGTTGCCTCCTCAAATTGATGACACTGATCCTAGACAGTCGCATTCGCACCTATGTAGACGCTCACGATCTGCTACCAGATTCGCAGAACGGCTTTCGCCCTACTTACCGCACGGAGAACAATGCATTCATCCGGAGAGTCGCCATAGAGAGGGCAAAGAAATCAGGTACTGCACTCTATGCGTCATTTGTCGATCTCAGAAACGCGTTCCCCTCGGTGGACCAGGGTATACTGTGGATGAAGACTCTGGATATGGGAATTGCTGGACCAGTGTTCGACTGGCTCAGAGATCTTTACTCAAAAATGAGGTACCGTCTTATCCATGGGGATTTTGTCAGTCATGAAATGCGCACACAACTTGGTATCTTGATGGGTGACCCTGCTTCGCCCCTGGCATTCATACTTTACCTGTCAGACTTTCGCACTTCTGCGCACATAGATGATATCATCCTGGCAGAAGAGGTGATCGCACATCTGGAGCATGCAGATGACATGGCACTGTTCTCCGGCTCGCAGGAGGGCCTTCAGGCCAAACTGGATTGCCTTGCAGAATGGGCCGCCCTGAACCAGATGGAAATTAATGTGAATAAAACGGTCATCATGATATTTAAACATCCTAGAAGGAAGATACCAGCTATCTCAACACCATTCACTTTGTACAACCGCGCTCTAAAGGTGGTGACTGAATACTCGTATGTGGGCATTTTATTCTCCAGTAAGGGCAACCTATGGGAAGAACACTTCAAGAAGTTTGTGAGATGCGCGCTGGGTGCATCAAATGTGACATTCTTTGTGGAATCACGGACTGGGGGTATCCCACCTTGGGAAGGGAAATTGTTGTACGCTGCACAAGTTGAGACATACCTCACATGGGGATGCTCAGTCACCGGCCTTGGTACGCAGAAGCAGCTAGCCGCACTAGAGGATGTACAGCATACCTACCTGAGACGACTTCTGGGAGTACAAACTCGCTCGCAGAAATGCGTCCTATTCACAGAGCTGGGAATTTGGCCCATTAAGTTCCGCCGCCTAGACTTACAGCTTCGATACCTGGCTTACGCTCTGCAGCTGCCCACAACTCATCTGGTCTCAGTAGCAATGCGGGACTCGATGAATGAGATCAACCCCCCAATCGCATCTGCGTGGTTCAATGAGCTTAGAAAGCACCTGAGCGAGGTAGGAGTTGAACTTCCAGCCATCCCCAAACACGAAGACGCTCTCAATGCCACAAAATCCCTGAAGACAGCTCTGTATGGATACCTCCAAGATCTGATTGTCAGGTCCCCAAAGTTGCACATACTACAACAACGCCTGCACTGCGCCACTGGTGGCTCCTCTGTATTATGCTTCAGGGAATACTTGAAGATCCCAAACAAGGAGGCAAGACGGGAATTGACTAAACTGGTGGTCTCAGACCATCGCCTAGCACTGGAACTGGCACGAAGGGAACACAACCACTTTGCGCCTGCGGATCGTTTATGCCGCCTATGCGCTCGAGCGGTAGAGGAACCTATTCATGTACTATTTCAGTGTACAGGCTCTCAGGCGCTGCTGGATGCACGTGCAGAGTTCTGGCGCCTATGCGAGGCTACAATGGAAAACCAACATGGATTGCCTGTGCCAGGCATCTCATATGCTGATCTTCGACACATGTTACCCACACGAGCCTTTCTGACAATGATTAATCACAAAGGGCTCTCAAGGATTCTGGGAGACTTGGTCTTACGGATGGTGGAAGTGTTTGACTGCTTGCCGCTGCATAACGATCATGCGGCTGCAATCCCTGCGGCCCACTAGCACGATGTCGTCATGATATCGTGTTGGCGGGCTGGTAGGAAGCGGTACGGGCTGCCACCGTATGGAGCAGCCGCCAGCTCTCAGATGGCGTATGGGCTTGAATAAAGTACCGCGCAGGATGGAGCTGGAGTGCCGGGTTTTTCCTGAAGCGGGACGCGTCTACATAGGCCCATAGTTCCTGTACCTACCTACCTACCTACCCCATCCGACCGTCTACGGTTGTGCCCCTATGCTGGACTGGCAAGCACCGCAGACGACAGACGACCAAAGCGCATACATTCCAGGCACACCGTGCTGCCGAATACTGTACATTACTGACCATGCTTTTATTCGGTGGCCGCATTAATATTCGCTTTGTCCGAGTCCACCGCGCTACCGGCGGTCCAGTGCTCTCCGCGGCAGCTTCCAGCTCATATGATTTCGTACAGATCTCGAGCTGTTCTATTCTTCAACGACCGCGGAAAACCCCACCCTCCCCGCTTAGAACTTGGTCACCCATTCGCCTTGGGCAGGCGCACATCGCTCGTCAAGCCCGGTCGACCCGCCCACGGTACCTCAGCAACGCCCAGCATCTGCGCAAGACGGTCCTGACGGCGCCAACTTGGATCAAGGGGCTCTCAGCCTTCGGGTGCGACTCGGAGCGCGCTTGCGCCGACGGCGTACAGTAGGTATGCAGTTGAACTTGAGCTTGGAAGTCCGTCGCGGGCGTCCACTGGCAGCATAGCGCAGCTTATAATCCGACATGAATTTTATCATATCAGTTGCCCTGGAGGTCGTGAGGCCTCAAGACCTCCGGGGCGAAAGCTTGAGGACTGAGATCTGAGATGTAATTGAATCTGCTACCACAACCAGCATCTCCTCGCCCATCGTCGACCCGCGCTTCCTCAGTGACCCGTACGACCGCGCGGCCGCCGAGTACGAGCCGGGCCCCGCAGTGCGCACGGACGCGGAGTGGGGGGGAGTATGCGCGCAGGGCGGTCGCGAGCATGGAACGTGCGCGATGATGGCGCGCGCGGAGGGCACTCGGTTCTGAACTCCGAACGTTCTACTTCTTCACATACCGTCCGCTATCATGCCTGGCATCGCGCTGCTGCTGTATGACATCCTGATTCCAGCCAGCACCGCACATAGAGTATCGAAGAAAAGTTTCACATGGCGCAGGTTTCGCGGCGCTCAGGCTGGCGCAGGGTCACGTTCAAGTCTGGTCGTCCTTCTGCCTTCTGTTTATCCTCGATGATAGATTGTTCGCGCTTGCCCGCTGTCCCGGAACGAAGTGGATTCTCTGCGCTGCTAGACGTCGAGGTGCGGGGCGACTCCGCGCGCTGGGCGGTAATGACGTCGTTCAAGGTACCTTACGCCGCCCGCATCCGCACATTCGCGGCGCACCGGCTCAGCTGAGTGACTCCCGCACACTCTCCCCGCTCCTCGAAGGGAACTTGGATTCTCCCGCCGCGAGAATACTCAGGGTAGTATCATCCATATCTCATACGTGGGATATTGATGTGCGCGTTGCCAGCGCGGGCAGCGCTCGAAGATGGGCAGAAGCTCTGAAGCCGGTTGGCGGGTGCAGGTGATCAACTGGAGCACTTTGACCGTCGGAGACAGCAGTGTGTCCATGTAGGGCACGACAACGCTGTGGAGGTCCAAGACACACAGTATGGGTGTGCCTTGTCAGCCCGGTCTTCCATTGTCGTCAAACGCACCACACATTGGAGTCTAGATCCACGACCACCGCACGGCCGCTTGCACCTGCTCCGCGTATGCTCAAACTGCGCATACCACTCGAAGACACGGTCACGGTGCTCGACACCGAGACGGCAGACAATCATGCTCCATGAGAACGGTGCGTTCACATACAATGGCGGCTCCGTGGCCGACATGACGCTGCTCGTCGGCTCGCCGATACACGGTTTGGGCGCGCTTGTCGCGCTGGACATGCGGGGCCCTCGCGATCTTGTGCTCAAAGATACCGCGGGGCGTGTGCGCTCCCTCGCCGCGAGACCCGACGATCCGCGCTGGGACTTCAAAGACATCTGGCGCGTCCTATCCGCGCGCTATTGGGCTGCCGCGTCTATGCAAACCATCCAGATAAATCTCGCGTACTGGAACGAGCTCGCCGCGGCGCTGACTGACTGAGCTCCCTCTCAGGCTGCAAACGGAGGCCAAAGTTGGAATCACGCTGCGTGTCGTCGCCGGCCAGGACGACCTGCGCCAGGGTGGGGATTTTTGCGCGTTGAACTCCCCCCTCACGCTCCCCGGGATGCGCTGCGTCGAGCTGGAAATCCGGGACCCTGCTGGCGGACTGCCCGTTGCGACCGTGCTCGATGTATTGCAGTCGCTCCATTGCGACCCGCAGGCAGCACGTCCTTGCAAGCTTATTGTCCGTGGCGCAGCGCCGAAACCCGACGGCGTCGAATTGGACAACTTCCATGATCATGATGGTCACTGGCAAGCGGCCATGCGGGACCAGCTAGCCCTCGATCTCTCCATTTGGGAGCTGTCCTTTAACGAATTTTCGGTCGCGGGCACTTGTGCATAATCCTGGGAGACCGTGAATCTATCACTGGAAAGAGAAGTTTGCAGACAGCACGTCATGTTTGCGGGAATGGGCAGAAGTCGTGCAGGCGTGAGACGATTTGAAACACGACTTGGGACAGCGACCAGGAGTATTTGTGTCGCGCATGACGAGCTTGCACTGTTCCTTCCAACTCTGAGATATGTTGCAATGGTTATTGTGATCTCACCCTCAGAGTATGTAAATGGGGTGAGGGCTGTGCAGGCGCTGAGACGATTATAACTCATGTGCATATGAAGGCGATTTCGAACAACTAACATCATACTTACACCGGGTCAATTCATGGGGATTGCTGGCCGTCAAGCCGGGGGATGGGGAAACGGGTAGCTGGAAGACTGTGTCAGAGTGACATATATCACCTCATAGGATGACTGCGGACCTCCAAGTCGAAAGGTCTTCATGCCGAACTTGGCGGAAGTGGGAGTGAAGGACGTTTCGTGGACCAACAAGCGTCACATTCTCAAGCACCAGGCTCAAGCGAGGCTTTTTCTCGTCATGAAGGAAGGGCAGAGCCATCTCGGTGAATTTCACAACTTCGTCGCAGGGCAGCGTCGCCATCGTGGAGGATCCACTGCGCAGTACCAGAGTACTCAGCGCGGGACATTCGATAGGTCTCGAAATCGTGGCGAGCATCATGAGGCGGGCCGGGCACTCGAGGATCAGCCGCAAGGTGTCCAGTCGGTTGAACGGCCGCTCCATTGCAGCCAGTTCAATCCACTCGCGCAAATTGGCTATGCTGAGGGAGAGAATTCGATCGCACGTGCCGAGGGTATCGAAGATGCAGCGTATTTGAAAGTCAAAATTTGGTGACCAGAGCCCAGTAAATGCACGCGATATGCGTGTGTTCCTGTCCGTAAGACAGACCTGGGAACGCCCCAAGGTCGCCTGCCTGATCGCCATGTCCAGAGGACCCGGTATATGAGGCAGGGACAGGAGTAATTTGGTATGATAGGGATATGACATCTCAATGACAGGAAAGGTTTGCAAGAACGGCATTTCAGAGAAGAGATTGCATGCATTGATTCTGTGCAGAGCCAAGTGCAACTGTTTGATTCTGCGCCAGGTCTTGGGGTCCCGATGTATCGGATGCGATAAACCCGTCCTTCCCACGAGGGTGAGTATAGTGAGTGCGGGAAAATACCGCCACAGATATTCTGAAAGCTCGCGTCCAGCAGAATCGGCGAAGCTGGGGATATATCCGATCTGAAGGTGAAGAACGCTGGATAACGGGCGCATTGTAAAGTCCGGGGGGAATTCCACGTTGGTAAGAGCCAGAAACGTGACATGGGGTGCGTCATTGGCCAACAGGTCGGAGGGCATGATCGGCAACCAGGGATATGAACGCTCGTCGGGAATGAAGAACAGAGAAAGCCGACGCAGCTGCCCAGCAGGGCGTCGTAGGCGATTCATGACGTCTCGAGCGTCGACAGAGTGACATTTGACATCGAGACCTCCGATGTTCGATAGGCATTCCTCGATGGCTGGCATAATCGAGGTGGATAGCAGCTCGCATGGTTGCTCAAATGTGACCAAGAGCATCGGCTGCCGCGACGCTGTGCGCCCCAGACGCAGAAGGAAAAGCTCGACAGCCGAACGCGTTGGCGATATAAGCTCAATCTCTGATGAATACGCGGCGCTTTCAATCGCAACGGCCCGCCAAAGGCCGCAAACTCTCATGACGATTAAGATCTGATCGAGAGCCATATTCTCGAATATTTTGTGCCAGAGCTCGACGGGAAGACATTCGGGTACGCATGGACGAGATACGGAGGCCATCTAGGACGTTGGCGTTGAGTGGTGGAGCGGTTGAGGTTGCGACGGCAGTGACCGAACCAATCGGACCTTATTCGCCCTGGACCTACCCTGGAGTTGAGAACATTCATCCGACGACTCAGAAAATGTACATCAATTCTCCTCCCCCCACTCACAAACACCACCACCACCCACACGTACACACGCACATTTTTTATGCACGCAACTTCAATCGTGTGTCATAGCCACAAATTCGGGAATGGATATAATAACATGCTCAACGAGCTTCTCAAGAATCATTCAAAGGAGAGCTCCCATCTGCTAGCCCATGACGCGTACTCCAGCACATATCGAATTGACTTCTGCCAGTCGGCAAAGTATTTCAAGTCTCGTTCGACGTCGCCGCTTTCTTGCTGCTTGGGGGCGTGGATAACAACTCTGCAAGCTTGCGCACCGTCGCAGTAGTCGAACTGAAGACACTCGGGCCATAAAAGGCGGCGCACGATTTCGGAAGGAAGATTGCCATGCGGGCTTGTCAGCTCGAGATGGCAGAGCCTTGGAACCGAGATCTTGCGCAAGTAGAGAAAACCTGTGCGCTCATCCCACTCGTCGTCCCAGCTCGTGAAGATATGCATCGTGATCCCGGCCCCCTCGGGCGTCTGCAGCGGGTGCTCCTCCAGTGCAGCAGCCAGATCGTTCCAGGAAGATGTGTTCACCTGAATGTTTTGTTGGCGTTGTGTACGCCTGAGATGACCTGGACCGGTAGGGCAGATGTAATGAGCAGTAGAATTGCGTTTGTCTGGTACTACGGAGTAGTCCGTTACAAACGCATACCGATCGGAGCCTGAATACGGACAATATGAAGCCAGGAGCTGACCGTAACAGCTATATGATATCAGTATGCTGACACTCCCCCTCAGCGAGTGAGCTGGATATGGATGTGTTCGAGCGAAGATGAATGACAGTGGGGATGATGATGACGGAATGGTGAGGTAAAAGACCGTGAAAAGTTGGAAAAAGTCAAAGCGTACTGCGCTCGCTCCCCGAGAGCGAAGGCGGCATAGGGCATGTGCTGTGCACTACGCCTGCGCCATCGCCCACCTGCGGTAGTGCGTCCACCTTGGTGTCGCTGCCCGCGGTGTCGGGTGTCGCTCGGTCTTCCGCATGCGTGGCGTGCGCTCACTGCTGGTGGCGCCGCCAGCTGCGTCCGTCGTACGTCGGGTCCTGCGGCTGGTCTGCGGCTCCTGCGCTATGCGGTTCGGCCGATGTCGGTTCCGCCGCTGCGTCCTCGGCCGGCGTGCCTACGGCCCTTGCCCGATGCCGCCCGCCGGGTCCTCCATGCCGTCCCTGTGCTCCTGAATACGCGGTCCGGCCTGCTGGCCCCTCCGCTGGAGTGCGGTCTTGACCCTGACGGGCCATATCCCGCTTCTCCCCCGTCGAAGAAATCAGTGCGCCGCTGCCTTAGCGCTGGCGTCGCGGGGATGTAGGAATATGGTGCTCGTCGCGAATGTTGTATGTGCTGGCTGCCTGCGCGCGTGTCGCGTCCTACATGCAGCCGCTGTGGTCGTCCCGTCCTGATGCTCGCGGTACGGGGACCGGGATATTGTCCTCATGGGACTGCCCCTCTCCCCCGCGGGACTCGTGCCGCGGGCTCCCTCGCTCTTGTGAGTACGATTGTGTCATCTGGTTGGCATTTGAGAGCGCCGTCAGGTCGCGATGTCGATAGATTCTGCGGAAAGAAATAATGAGCTGAAGTTTTGCGCCTCCCCCGCAAACTCGTGCTAGTGGGCCGAGTGCGGCTCCCCCGGACGTCGACCTTGGTTGCGCCTCGGAATGCCTTGTGCATGCGTGGGGTAAGCGTGCCTCGCCGCGCTTGTGCTGCTGGCCGAAGCGTGTGCGCGGGCGCGCGTGCCGCTGCCCGTCTGCACATCGTGTTGTGTGCCGAATACACTGCTGGGATCACAGGCGCAAATGGTGCGCTGCGTCCTGCTCCTGCTTGACGTGTCGCGCTGCGCCAGGATCGAGTCGCGTGGCCGCCCTTGGGCTGTCGCAGACGTCGCTCGTCCTACAATCGCATGCGTCGTGCATCGTCCGACGCGTCGCGCTGTGCCACCGCGATACCGCACTGCCGCCCTTGGGCTGTCGTAGTTGTCGGGTCACTGGTTGGCATCCGCGTCGCTCGTCGCCGTTATTTGCTGGGTCACCTCGTGTCGCTTGGCGTGCCGCGCCGTGTCAGGCGCGTCTGCGGGGCCGTCCTTGGACTGTCGCAGCCGTCTGCGTGTCCTGCACTTGCGTCGTGCTTCTCCTATAGCGTCGAGGGGGTGTTGGCTACACAGAAAAGTGCGCGCGCTCGGATTGAGCTGCGCTGCGCCGCCGACTGAGTCGAATGGCGTCGCTACCTCGTGCGCGGCCGGGGATGTCCCTCCGGCTACCCTGCGCGTTGCCTGGCCGATGTACAAGGCCGGCGCGAGGTATTGAGGTTGTCGGTGCGCTAATGTAATGCTGCACCGTTGTTGCCGGGTCGCGAGAGTAGAAGCGCCCGGAATGAACTTGCGCTGCGATGATGCGCGCTGCCGCTGGGCTGTGATAGCCAGCGTGTCGGCCTCGTGTTACGCGTCGCCGGAGTGTAGTTCCCCGGTCGGTGTGCGCCCTGTAGGTCGAAGTTGTGATCCCCGTCCGGATGCTCCCCCGGAACGGTCCGACCGTTCGTCGCGCGCTGAACTGCGCTGTCGACGGTACGGGGCTCTCTGCTCGCTCGCCTCGAGCTGAGCAGGTGCGCGCGGTCATGTGTGACCTGCGCTGGATGTCGGAAGTCGATGTTGCTGGCCCTTGGGTGCCGCTGTGACGACCGAGTTGGCTGTCGCACTTGAAAGCGACGTGAGCGGTCCAAACTGGACGCTCCATCCTCGAAGGATCGAGGGAACGCGTGGCAGGGGCTCTCCAGAAACCTCCTGCGCGCGTAGCGTGTCGTAGTGAAGACATACGCCGGCTGGCCACGTCTGTGCGCTCGCCGAGCCGTATGGCGCACCGTGTACGGCGCTCGCGCCGTTTCTCCTCGTCGGCCGCCTCTGGACCTCGTCTGGCGGCGGCTGGCTTCCCTACGTCTCCCAGGCGTCTCGATGCGCGCTGCGCATACCGCAGCGCTGTCTATCGGCGCTGGTGGTGGTGTATCGCCGTCCTGCTCGTCTCTGCGGGTCTCCGGACGTCGAGGGGTGCCCTAGCAGCGTCGAGCGCATATCCTGCTCGTACAGCTGCTGGATGGGTCGCGTATCCGCGCTAGAACGCGTCGCGCTGGTACTGCGCTCGTCGGTAGCTGGTCTGCGCGGTCGCTGGTGCCGCATCCGGTCCGGGCTGGCATATTTAACCAGGAGCCGCCTGGGATGCGTTTGTGTTGGCGTTGTGTACGCCTGAGATGACCTGGACCGGTAGGGCAGATGTAATGAGCAGTAGAATTGCGCTTGTCTGGTACTACGGAGTAGTCCGTTTACGGTCACGCTTAGTGAACGTGTATTATGGGGGAGACTGGCCATTCGGGATTTACCCAGTCGGAGCTTTAATATAGGCGCCCGTTCCGTCAGCACATTCACACACACACAGAGTCATTCCGAGTCATTTGCATATTAAGCGCCCGTCGGCTGCGACTCGGGCGCGCGTCTGCGCGCCCACACACACACACACACACACACACATTTAAAGCCCACATCACTTGCGTGTTAAGCCCCCGTTGCTCAGTTTGATCATTGACAATGGTTGTGAATAGCACGGTTGGGCAAGCTCCTACTCGTCACCCTTTGCAGTTGTATTGCATTCTGAGTTTTCAGAAGAGCAATGATTCGAGGGCTGTGCGCGTCCATCCATGGTTGTCCCCGTTAGCTTTGACATTGCGTCAGTACATGATCCTGACACGTGCATGATCTGCGACATAGTTAAACTTTGCCGCCCGTTCCCCGGATTTTCTGTGTGCCTATCTTCACTGTCGCCAGAGCAGGATCGGCAGTTCATGTGCGAAACGAATGTAACGGCGCCTGCCACATTCTCGTGCATGATCTTTAGGACGCAAATGAAGCGTGTATGTGAGTCGTGGTAGGAGGCTTTGAGTTAACTCTTCTGTGGAACAAACTTTGAACTTGTCTTCACATCGGCACATAATAAATACAGCATTCAGTTGGTTTCTTCGATTTGGAACATGAAGCTTTGCTTAAAAGCTCGGGTAACTTTCGATTGTCCCACCGTCGAGTCTTGCCCTGCGTTCATGGGTCGCCAGCCAGTCCCCATCCCCAAGACCGCCGCCCAGGCCGCGGCGCAGTACAAGTTCCCCGCCATCACGCACTTTGTTCGGCAGGATGTACCCGATGATTTTGTTTGCTGTGTTCATGATCTCGTCGCCGTCCACGATATTCTGGATGCTAACCGAGACACACTTCGCTGCGTCGCGCGTCGTCCTAATGTCTGTCATATCAACAAGTATCCCAAAAGTCTATTTGTAAGCACCTTTTCTGTCACTGCTTGTTCGCTCCTGATAAGATCGTTAGCCTACGCTTGATACCAATGCTAACGGTGTCATATGTGCGTTCGTTCTCGGCGCATACGCCCCGCTCGACGCCAATCTCCTCGATGCGGGCGACGCTCCTGACGCGGAAGCTCGCGCGTTCAGGTTTCTCGTTCGCGCATATGTTGTCTATCGACTTGTCTCGGACGCGGTGGCAGGTCGGTCAGCGGCAGTCAAGGGGGACTCGAAGCATCACTGGGCCGTTCGAACTAGCAGCATGCTAGAGCCCCTTCTCGCAGGTATTCACATTGACAAGAAATCGCACTTGTGGAACGCATCCTTAGCAGTCGGCGGTGCCCTGGTCAGCATTCTCGGTGCTCGTCGTCTCCTACCTGCCGCTTTGGTCGACATTTTCGACGATATCTCGGGCTCTCTGTCGTATTACAAGTCCTTTGGCGAGGGGCCAGGCGTTCCTTCCCTCTTCGCTTGCGACTTGTGTGCGTATGATCCGGACCATTTCAATGCGCGCATGAAGAAAAGAGCTTGCCTCCGCTACACACGCCAGCGCTGTTGCCACGGTTGCTGGTGCCAGAACAAGCAGCCAAGGACGTGTTTCGTGATCACCAATGGAGATGAGGGGGCCGCGCAGGGGGGAGACAACGCGGGGGGCGAGGAGGAAGAAGAGGACGAGTTGGAATCTGAGGAAGCTAACGATGACAACGAGGTGAGTTCGCAATGGTCATCGTATTATTTTATTTGACATGTTCTCAGGTCTCAATTCCGCCGCAGTCCAAGCGTAGGAAGGTGGCAGCTAATGCTGCTGTCGCTCGGCCTCGTCGCAAGAAAGTCACTCGCGATGTCCCCCGTCGTTCCACGCGCCGGTGCGCAGTCAAAGGAGGGCCGGCGGCGCCTGTCGCAGCGACGTCGCAACCATCGCCCGGGCTAAACGCAGGGACGTCACAGCTGCCTGCCGCCCCCATCGCAGGCATGTCACAACCACCGCCCGCACCCAACGCGGGGACGCTGCATCCTCCAGCTGCAGGCCAGTCGCAGGGTGGCAATGCTGGTCACGTACAGGCTGAGCCCCCTGTTGCAGGACGTCCTGCTCGGCGCCATGTCCACACCTATGTTCTCCTCGACGAGTTGCGCGGACTTCACGAGAAGGTCGACAAGATTGAGCGCAACCAGGATGAGATTCTGTCCTTCTTCCGCGCTGGTTCTGGCGATGTTATGCGTCGCACTCAGCGTTCGCGCGTCTCGCCCACCCCAGATGAGTAAAATTCGTGTTTCCTGACTTTCTTGGGATCATGTAGCTCTTTCGGCAATGGTCATGTATGCAGAGATTAGCTACCATTCTGTGCTGCAATGAAGTTCCATTTCTTGGTCAACATATCAACTGTACTCGTCAGCTTATAAGATCAGAGTGAAATCGAGCAGGTAGCAAGTAGTTACACATCTCGCTCACAGCGTTTCCGAACAGCAGTGTTGAGAGCGAAACGGCGAGAGGCGCCGGTTTGTTATCTCGCACGCTGCCGACCATGCATATATTACATCATATTCCGCTTCTTCTCTTCGCGCGACAACTTGCGCTTTTTCCATGCTGCATATTCCGATTCCAGCTCTGTGCCTTTGACAGCCTCGGCATGGCGTTGTTCGCATTCCGGATGATTGTCCCAGTGTGTTTCTGCCCTATTGCGCGTGTAAGATTTGCCGCAACCACCCAAACATTTTTTCCTCGTCGTTCGATGCCTCTGGCCGCTGTTTGTCCTCTGACCCTGGCACCTCTGGAGATGAGAATCATAGGAGGAGGATGAAAGCACTACAGCGCTCACTCTTTGCTTCGCAGCTTCTGAGCGCGTGGCAGATGGAACTAGGACTGTCCTGGGGTCCGCATAGACAGTACTACTCGACACGGCAGTGGTGTGGTCCTCGCAATGTTTCTCGTGGAGGTCTAGGGATCTGAGGGCGGCAGGAAGAGGAAGTCGGCGAGATAGGCGTGCAAGCGTCTGCAGCCTGAGCAAGTTACAGTGTGCTCTGACAGGGTCCTCGTCCATGGGCTGATAGGCGGACCGCGACGTTGGGGTTGCGCGAGGGCGGGCACGTACGAGCGAGGGCTTAAATCATCTCATGAATTGGTGTGCAATGATTGGCATTCAGGTGAGCGAAAGTATTGGTTCGGACAATTACCGAAGAACGCGATACAGCAGTTTGGCGCTGTGAGAGTGCATTGGTTCACGCTTTGAATTTTGAAATTTGACGCTGATCGTATGGAGGCGACTCTCCCGCTGTACCCTGGATTCAAACGATCCTGCGCAAGCGATCAATCCCACGGCTGCGCTGATCCCTGCATGCGGAAGGCACGGTCTCGCACGCGTTACTATGACTTCTCACTTTTTATTTTCGTGGGAAAGGTTTGATGGTCAGCTATATTTCATGTTCTCATCTGCGTCCCTCTCATTGTCCGTTCTACGTGGAACCGTGCAGGATGTCAACAACTACAAATGACAGACTGATTCGTGCCGCTGTGCACCTCTCTAGTAGGGAAGAGCCCAGTTGAAGCTCGCGCTGAAGACGCACGAGGGGCAGCGTGCCGGGAAGTCAGCCCACACTTGCCATGCTGCACCAGAAGACATCTCGTTGTTCGTCAGTGGCGGCTGCCAAATATACGCAATAAATCGTACCTGGGAACAGAATGCGCATCTACACGCGAGGGTGGGTGTCTGCCCGCAGATTATTGATACGCATTTGATGTAGCAGGTTGGCGACGACGAGAAGGGCGCTGAGTGCTGCGGGGCATTAGCAGAGGCTTCATTGAAACAGGTTAAAGCATACACCGCAGCGCGCGAATCGGACATAACAACTAGGGTGGGTGAGCAAGTAGGGAGCGCTGAGGTACGTGAGACGCACAGCAGCAACCTGCACATCGGTGTGCACGAGGGGATTTGGAGGCGATCGTGAAACTCCGGCTCATATAACAAGGTAGTCGAATCCCTGATCTGGGAGATTGCCAGTGCGCTTACTGCAAATGACATTGTTTGCGCATATGTTTGGGGCGCATCAGAGCCGCACTATCGCAAGGGGGTCACTTTCAGCGACATGAAAATATTTGCGGACGGATTATACGCACTGGTGATCGAGCTGTAGTGACACGGGAACAAAGCGGATCTTACCATGGAGACAAGTTCCGACGGTGTGACTCGGATGTCTCAAGCTCATTGAGCCGTACGTTGCCATCCATAGTCCCACATTGGGCTGCGGAATTCACAGCCAGTCAGGGTCTATACATAATCCGGTGGTGGAGGCATTGTCATTGGCAACTCTGGAGCCACGCGGGTGGGAGGTAGCAGTGGTGTCGTGAACACCAATTTGCCTGGTCCAGCAGGTTTGAAGCAGGAACGTTGGTCAACGCAGTAGACGGCGCGACATGCGAATGGGAGCGGATGTCACACATTTCTACTGCGTGGAGCAAACACATCCCTGCTTCCAACATGATAGGCACACCACACAAGAACTGTTTCAGATAGTTCGCTTAATCTGGGTAAGGCGCCCATTGATATACCCATTGTTAATGAATAAATGAGCAGATAGGCGCTGGAAGACGCGGGGACCTTGCTGGAAGTGTGGATGGACCGTGTGAGCGAAGCAGGAGAGCTTCGGCTATCACCCGTGTCTGTGCCAGGCTCACTTGCACTTTGGTGTTGTGCATCCTCCTCCTCACGATGACATCCCAGACGTTCCCCGGCATGGCCTTTGCCTTCGATCTCGCACCGTTCGAAGTTATACCAGCCCCCATTGCAACGCTGCTCAAGTTGTCTCCGGACGGTATCCCTGTCGCTTACACGGACGCTGGGCTCCTCGCAGCAATACGCGCGCATGAGGCTTCTAAGCAGCACTCGGATATTAGTGATCCCGGCCAGAGTTGCACTACCGATCCTGTACACCCGAGCCAGCAGTCGGTATCCAGTAGTGCGGACGCGGTTACATCACTTCCACGTCCTTCTTCCTCACCCGCACACCCTGCGAACGACGTTTGGGACCACATCGCCCCATCGGAGGCGAGTCTCAGCCAGCAGGGTCTTTCCTCACTTGCGTGTGAGTTCTGTGGTGCATGTGGTTCTCACCCCAGGCGGTGACGGATTATACTAGAGCGCGTCCACTCTTCAGGGTTTTCTAGGGCATCTCGGAGGTTGTGGATGCTTGTATTGTTGGCTTCACGATGGGTTCGCGCGATGCTTGCCTGCGGAAAACGATGTGCACGGTCGGTGCGGGTACGCGGCCAGAGTTCTCGTCTGGCGAGCATGGCGAAATGTGTGTAATCGACGAGTTGCTGTGCCTCAAGTTGGATAGAAAACAATTCTGGACCCGCGCCAAATGGCGTTGATTTGCACTAGGCTATGACCATAATGAAGGGATAACGAATTGTCCGAAGTGGGGTATGGCCCGCGAACCAATCACCGGCACAGTCAAAGTTTAATCCACCCCAACCCTCATAAAGACCGGCTGTCGACTGAGGTCGTTGTAAATCCCCATCTCTGCTAACGCAACAACCGTTCTCAGCATTATCCACTTAGATGTGCCAACGTGTGCGTCATGTTGAGAAGGCGGGCTGTCTTCTCCGCTGGAGAACAGGGAAGGACGTGTTGGTGCGTTGCAATAGCGGAGATTGTTCGACCGTTGAAAATAAGCAGCTGGACTGTGGGCGCTCGAATTGCGCATGGAGTCTGACGCACGACCAGAGCGCGCATCGTTGCTTCTCCACATGCGAGCAGAGCCTCTCGCAGACCATCGAACGGGTCGTTAAGGTTTATCGTAAAGCCTGCCGCACCTGCCGACGCAACGGACGGACAATCCACCCGCCACCATTGCTACGTGAGGACGAATGGAGTGAAACACAGGATAGTCATGTCCGGAACCGGTGTTTGTCGCTGTAAGGGGAGCAGGAATTCACATAAGGCATCTGCGAGGTGATTTCACTGTGGGTGCGTACGCAGAATACAAAAACGAGCCGTTGCATCCTCACTGCGAGAAAATCGGACGCCATATGAATAAGACACCACCGCAGGAGTGGGCCGAACTTACGAAAAAGCACGGCTTGGAAGTTCGTCACTGCATTCTCTGTGGTAGCAAGCCGGTCGCTGCCCTTCCCCTGTGTTGACTTTTCGATTCTGCGTATATGCACACTCGCCTGCGAGCGGTCGTGGGAGGATTCGGTTGTTATGTGCTATCTCCGAAAAACCACGCATTGAGGCCGCGGTTCCGCCGTCTGACCGCTGCCAAGTACCAACTCACGTCCAATGAATAAACCGTACTCAAACCGCGGTTTTATGGTATTCTAATCGAGGGTCAGGTGCACCTTTGTGGCTTTGTCTCCGTTTACGGTTCGGTTCCGGCGGCGGAGGGGTTTTCAAGGTCCGCTCCATTCGTTGTCTTTACGCGCTACTTGTCTGTCAGGCGTCAACCTCTCTTATCGTCTGCTTTAGAACCCGCGACACCCTCTTCGTTATAGACAGCGATTTGAGCAGTTTACGAATTGTAGACCCGCTTGATCACTGCTCTGTGCGTTCGAGCGTCTATTCGGTTTCGGAATACCGCGTCCAGTAACCGACATGGTGCGCACTCGTCCGTCCTCGAGAGCCTCGAGCGCTGATGCTGTCAGGCGAAGAATCATACCAACGGTGGTCCAGACGATAGACACGTGCATAACCTGCGCGTTGCATACACAAAATCGGTGTCTGTCACAAGGGCGGAGATTCAACAGTGAATCGAATATTACACTTCCATTCGCTTAGCACTGATCCATTTTTATTGCGTAGTGCTCGAGAAAGCATGTCTCGATTCGGCTACGGGTCACATCGCTGGAGGCCGGGCTGCACTCTCACCTTCGACATGCTGGTCGAGATCAACCGCGTCCGTCTCATGGCTGGCTTGTCGCCTCTTTCCACGCGCGGATGGTCTCACTGTCACTGACAGTGAGCAGGACGATTTCACATTGCTCGCATTTCTCCACATGGAGAAAATGGTCCATTTCTCGAGATCTATTACCGTTGCTGATTCTAAGCTGGTGGATCTCCCTCTGACGTTACGTCTTTCTCGGAGGCAGTCGCTCCTGGCTCATCGAGACAAATATGTCAGTGATTTCGACGCCAATGCTGCTGAGTGGCAGGATCCGACGCGGCCGCAATTATTCGAATCTGTCCGGGAATCCCGTCATCTGCAGCGATTCTTCCGTGTCTTCGAAGATCGTTTTCTCGTCATCTCGAACACGCCCTTTGTGCCCAGGCTTCCGCCGAGCAGAAAGGCTCGAGCTCCCATTTATCTCGATGGGCGTCGCGGCTATTTCGAACATTCGCTCTATCCTCAGCTGCATCAGCCCGGTCTCTGGCATCACGCATTTATCCCTGCGCTGAACGCGAGGCATTCCGATCTCGAGTCTGACTTTGCTTGGTATGACCCAGATTTCGATCGCCACTTTGTCTCTGTGGCTTCAACCGATCGTGAATTGTACCGTGTTGGCGACAAACTGCGCATGAACATAGTCGATGCACGGGTCTGGGCTCTTCGAGACTTCGGCTACCCTTCCCCGAGCAATGGGATACCCCGTACCTGGCCCGAGAGTCCGTTCACCATGCGACGACACACCTGTGCAATCACATCCTGACTCGGGCTGAGATTGTGCGAACTTTGGTTGAGCTGCAAAGATCTATTCTGGAGCTCCGCGGGTGGTCTGAGTACAACGCCGCGCAACGCCGTCAACAGAAGCTCGCAACAAAACTGGGCTGCGATTGGCTGCATGTCCTAGTTCCAGCCGCGCAGGGCTTCGTCAACCCGGCATTCCGTGGTGTCTTTGTTGCGGATTCGGAGACATGCAAAATATACGGTCATTTCGGTGTCCCGACCTGGTGGATTCGTCTTTTCTCAGAAGATCTCTTGCGCGAGGTTAGGAGCCGTGGCTATTCAGAAGTCGGCAACCATGATGCCGAGATCCCTCCCGATCTCAGACGCGCGGAGGAGGTCGATGCGCAAGCTGACGGTTACCGTAACTCCATCCTACCTCCGCCAGAATTCTCGTTCGGCGAGGATGATGAGACGGCTGTATCTCACCCGGCGTTGCCGGTGGGCGAAGGCAAGTCGTTCAAGTTCTCAGTCCAGTCTCGACCGTTGATGTAAGGTGTTATACAGCGAAATAACTGCAGCCGGCGAGGGCGAAAGAGTTCATGGCACTTCGGTCAAACGGGATGGTAAAGTAGAGCTGTCAGTTTGTCACGTGATCACTCATGCAACGCACGCAGCGCGCGTTGCCAATCTAAACTCCGACGGCGTTGTGTCCGGGAAACGGCCACGGTTATACGGCAAGAACCACGCGTATCGCAGCAACAGGCCTGTTAAGCCTGTCTTGGCCGCGGTCACTTGGTTTCCCGGCGCGCTCACTGGGATTACGAGGACGGCAGTCGAATTTTGCCAGACGTAACGGATGAACGTGCCGACGCCTTGTTCCACGCTGTGGATTGTCCAATTCCTCGCAATCTCCTTCAGCAGAAGCGTCCGCATAGGGTTCCGATCGCGAGCTTCTTCGCAAACGCAGACACAGCGAATCTGCCGTATATCCTTCATGTGTGGCTTACCATTCGGCCATACTATCTTCGGCTACTGGCTACCTCGTCTCTCTGGTGCACACGTGGCTTTGACAGCACCACCTGGCGAGCCATATTGAAAAGCCGCATCTCAAACGAGGCCGCTGAGGGCATGTTGCGCGATCTCGGAATGCTTAGCAATTCCGAACCTCAGGCGCCCGTTTCATCCCCTCCCGATGCTGCTGAGCAATCCATTCCAGATAATGAAGTTTGCGTTGGCACCGCCTTGGAGGCTGGCGATCCTTTCGTCGACGTTTTTGGACGGTACCCCGCGCCGTCGACAGATGCTGAGACAGCCAGGATCGCATGTTTTGCATGTGATTATCTGGAGTCATGTGTTGACGGCGAGCGCCCCTGTCGCTCAGAATCCGGCCGTCCTGCTGTAGAGCCGGCGGACTGGCATACCGTCCGCAAGCGGTACTTTCGCGAGGTCCGCGAGGGAGTCATGGAGGAATGTGCTCCGTTCGCGCATGGGAACTTTGGCAGTGACTGCGCTGTGTGGTACGATTACGACAAGTCTCGGATTTTGATGTTTCGTGTCTGGAGTCACTGCGACGTGCATGAAGATGTCACGCACGGAGAGTACCTCCTCAGACCACTCGAATTTCGCTCTATTGCAGGCGCATGGTGTCAACCATCGCGTCGGATATGGCCACGGGAACCGTGAGTGATAAGCAGCATTAAGTCCGCCGACAACTCACAGTTCACATGATAGGGAACGTACCCTGACAGTACCAGAGCAAGCGTGCTCGTTCGCGTATCCAACCGATAAGGCACAGGTTGAGCCCGTGGATCTGACCTCACGCGAAGGCGCGCAGCCGTCTGGGAATAGCAGGTGTTCCGTTTTCCGGGAATTCATTTTACGAACCGGACAACACCTGGATTTCAACGGGCAGCGATTGCCGCGGTTCATTCCCGGTCCAAGCGCCGGTGCCTGGCTCAGCGATCTGTGGCTATCTTACGTCGTGTGGGAGTTGACTGAACTCGAGTTCAGAAATGAACTCTTCGCATTGGATGAACTGCTCAGGGCGCTGTATCCATCACTCCCGCGAATTGCACGCCATCCCGCCTCTGGAACGCCGATCTCAGCTGCTTGCTTGCTGGGGTGGCGGTGACTTGAAACCGTGCGAAGACGGTCCCACGCCGCTTGCCGGCGACGGCACACAGGAGGACGTGTTTGGATGCCTAATGGCTCTGTTCGCATTCATGTCCGTCTGGCCTCGCTCTCATTTGTTTCTCTCGGTCCCGGAGGGTGGATGGAGGTTGGAATCCATGGACGAGTTAGGAGTTGTTGTTTGGAAGTTTTACGCTCAAACATATTTTGATTACCGACGCCAGTATGCCCCGCTCCCGTTCCTGCGACCTGCAACGCCTTGGCATAGAGCCAGTCTGCGCTAGCCACCTGTACTGTATGACTCGACCAAAATGTAACAATGCAAACATAACAATGCGAATCTGCGTAGCAGAGAATCAGGGCAACTCCGCGCCCGGAACGTCGAGTCAGCCTGAGTCAACGGTGCGCCGTGGGAGGGCTACAGCTCCAGAAACCTGTGATGCCCTGGTGCCGCGCTGCGCATGCGATTTCTTCAGGTTCAAAAGCCGTCGGGGAGCAACGCGGGTTCAGCCTGTTCGTTTGCCACGATGCGCCGCCGTCGGACTCCCGTCATGCCATACGACATTCAATGTCTCCTCCTCGCTTATCTCCCGACGCCGAGCCTCCAGCGGTTTGCAAGGACGCACCGCGAACTGTATCGGCATTTCAAGGCTACTGAACACCACCTCTACAGCGTTCCCGCCATAATCTCGCCCTTCTTCGAGGACGTGGGCGGCTTCCGAGAGATGCAGAGGCACACGGGGTTGCTTGTGTCCGGATCCCAGGCGCTTCAGTTTTTCGCGCGCGTTCGGTATGCAGGGTCTGACATGGACCTCTGTGTTTCGCAGTACTTCGCCGTGAGAGCTCTGCAGTGGATCATGGATCATGGGTACCAGCTGCTCGATCTGCGGCCGCAAAACAGTCTCGACAATGCTTTCACGGCACCGGGCCTTGAGACATGGCCATGCGACACGCGTACAACATGCGCTTCGGTCAGTTGGTCTTTCGTCTTGTTGGCGTCGATCCACCTAGGCGGCGCGTCGATCTCCTCGTGTCGAGTGGCTGCGCCCTCTCGTCGGTGCTCGACTTTCATTCAAGTGCGTCACGCGTTGTTTGTACGACTTCCCGTGGCTAACGACGTCCCATAGCGGCTGTTATGAACTTCATCGCGGCAGACTGCGCGATCTCGCTTTTCCCGCACGCAACGTTTATCCAACGCCTCTCACTCGTTCTGCGTAGCGATGATGAACATCGCACGAAGAAATGCGTCGACAAGTACGTTCAGAGAGGATTCACTCCGGTGTATTCGTCGCAGGCGTCGTTCGCGTTTGCACCTGGTCATGGGTGGATCCGTGACTCCACGAGCGACGCAGGTCCACAGCTCGCACGCGGCACGCGGCGCAATACCGCCATTCGGGCCCGTACGTGCTGGATCGTCAGGCTACCTGACCCGCCGGCAAAACTGGAGCCACGGACGGTATCGATGTCTTCCGTGCTCTACGGTCAGCCTTGGCGCATGTCACCTGGTGGCGGTCTAGAGTACTGGCGTCGAAATGGATGGAAGCTTGTGGAGACCAGTGAAGGATGTAAGATTTCCATTGAGGCAATGATCTGCAGCGGAGGAGCCGAGTACAGCGTCCCCCCCGAGTTTCACACATTTGCGATGAACCGGTGGGGGGAATTCAACCTCTTAGAGATTTCGGGTTTCGGAAATCAGTGAGTCCCTCTGTCGACGCATCGTTAAGGTACTGATATCGTCGCTGCAGCTATGACGAGTGGCAGCAACAGTTCATGCTTCTGAATGTTTGATTTTTGAGCGTCTTCCCTGGCGCCACGGCCGATGTACACTGTAAGATTTAATTAGTTGCGATAGTTCAGGGGGTGCCCCCGCGGGAAGCTCGCTCTATTGTAATCAACCATTTTAATCGCGACTGTGGGCAGAAATATGAGGGACGCAATTGATTGCAAGCTTCCGCATTCCAACCTTGGGCTTGACAGACCTCGTGCTGCGGTATCGGCGACTTCGTGAGCAGCCAAGATGCCTGGGTTGCGAACATGTGCGATTTGCGACTTGCCGTATTTGGACGCTTCCATCTACACTTCCCGATTTGGTATGAATCCGCAGCGCCACATACACTCGCGGAAATTGATATGCATGTGTCAAGCAGCTGTATGTACACTTTCCCACGGGAACCGCGAGTCATACGTTGCACAGTGTCCGCCGATGACTCATACACAGTTCACGTGACACGGGGTATATCTCGACGGTGCCTGCACGGTCGCTTACAAGGCTGTGAATGAGCCTGCGGACCTGGTCCCACGCGATGGTGTGCAGCCGTCATTGTATAGCGCGCATTGTGTTTTCCGGCGGTCGGTTCCTGACACAGCGCTCGGTGGGCCCTCCCGCGGTGACATGAGAGCATAGTCGGGATGACTCACTGATGCTGGGTCAAGGCCTTCATCTGAAATTTCGCGGTGTGAGAGACTTTGAAATGGTACAATGCCATTTGAGTCCGCGCCTGTTCGATCTTCGAGCTCCCCCCCCCACCCCCAATTCGCCGTTGCGGGCGAATTCATTGCTAGCAGCATGGTATTCGGATTGCGAACATGCAAGGCCTCCTGGTGGTGGCTTGAAGTACTGGTATCGAAACGGGTGAGAGATGACGGAAAGCGACGTTGGATGTGAAATCCGCGCTTTCCCCTTGACCTGTGGCCGATGAACGGAGCATTGTATCCGGCGCGCGTTTGAGTCGTTCGTGACGAACAAGTTGTTGGAAACAGGCTTCCACCACATCTCTGGCCAGGGACATTGGTACGCCTTTCCATCACGTGATGTGTTACCCTTCCCACACGTGACGTGTTGCTGACACGTTAACGCGGTCGCTACAGCTATCCCGGATGATAGCGAGTGTTTATGCTAGTGGATGTAGAACGCTCCAACAGAACAGTTGTTATACGGTGTATCATTTAATTAGTGATTAGTCGCGATGAGTTGTAGCTGGAGGTCAGAGCGAGTATTGTAGATTGTAATCAAGAACTTCGAGCGTGAGTCCCGGATAGCACACTGGAAGTTCCATAGGAGTTCGAGCTTTTCCCGCGTCCCGTGATCGAGCCAGTAGCTGCGAGCTGCTCAGTGTTTCGCGCGTCGCGTCTCAGGTGCATTTCGGCACTTCTGCATTTGGACGCACATCGTACCCTATCCCGATTCGGTGTGATTCTGCTGGTCTCGCCCGCATTCGTACTCTGCGATTCGCCTTGCTCGACGGCAGCAGCTATTTCAACTGTCTGAGATGCATCTTGTGACACACATCGATAATCTCGCAGTTTTAGCGGTAGGCGAGACGAGAAAGGTTTGGGAGGCCCTGACACCCGCGCATGGCACGCGTGAGGTTTATCTAATTTTTGATTCGAGTGTCGCAAGCAGGGCGGCGGCATAATATCGCAGTTTTTGGTCAAACATGCTTAAAAGTATCGACTATGTGTATTCCCGTGGTCAGTCATGCATATATCCCCTGTTTTCACTTTTTCTCGTCTGTTGCATGTGCGGCTGACAGCATTGCATCCCTCGTCGCTCATCGGCTCTGGATCCGGTGGCTGGCTTGACATTGTGAAATCCGCGCGTCTTGCAACTTGTAATGCATCGCGCTGTTGAACCACTCCATGCCAGCGGTCCCCCGCAGTGCTGTACAGTCACTTACAAGCATTATACAGCAGCCGTCGTGTGCGCTCGTCGCGCCAAAAAAACAAAAAAATGATGGGTATACTAGCGACATTCGAGCTGCAGTGTTGGACGGTTCGCTGCACCGCTGGAAACAATGTCCGGTGTTACAGCTCCGGTGGGCTACAGACTAGCCAAGGTACATAATGCAGGTGGATCGGTAAGTTCCATCAGTTCCCCCTCTTCCTTACTCTCGCTACTCGCGTTTCGCAATGCGCCTCGCGCCGAACTATTGTGTCTGCAACTTTGTCAGTGGCATTGGGCGACGATGTGAACCACATCGGCGCTGCCAGCTCATGGTCGCAGAAGGGGATTTGTCGGTAGGTTGCCTCCGAGCATGTCGCGTTCTGCCACGCATTTTCTCATGAGAGTGGTAGAATCGCGCAAGCATTCAGTTCATATCTGCATTGGAGTATGCCAGCGACCTCTACCATGTCCCGGTTTGGACTGCCGTCAACGACGCCCGACCGTGGGATCAATGTTGCTGCGATGCCTGGCTGTCGCCTACTCTCTATGCGGCACTCGTGTGTTCGTTGCGACGTGGAGGTGCGAGGTTCTCGCGATCCTGGTGAGTTGGTCGGCATGACTCCACGTTGCGTATCTGACACCCCATTCGCTAGAATATTGCAAAAATCGCGCTTGAGGATTCAACGGTTCCGTTCTTTCGGCGTGTAATCCGGCGCCTTCAGGTCATGTTCATTCGTCGTTTTTTCCCGTACATCCAACAGGACGACGAGGAGCTCTATCTGTCCGGCGTCGAGTGGATGTGAATTCGTACACTGTTGCTGGCACCTGATGCGGGTGTATCCTTCAAATGTCACTAGTCCGGTAAATCATCATGGCTTGACTCAGGCGCGAGAAGAAGCATTGTGATATATGGAGTGTCATCGGCTGCAACACTTCGTTTTGGTTGGCGAGATTACACCTTCGTTCTCATACGATCCATTGTTATTTCATCATTCGCGACGTTTGTTCCGCCTTTGGTTGCCACGCTATAAATCTGGGCTAGCGAGCTATGCTTGTACACGTCGAGGTTCCTAGAGCTCTCATTATGCAGACCCCGCTGCCTAACCACCTATGGCATCCTGCGTGCAGTCATTGGAGTTCAGGGACCCGGGCTATCAGCATGCGAGCCGAATGCACATTCTAACACTGCTCACATCACAAACATATTGAAGCTAGCGTCCTCGTGGTCACAGGCGCTTACTGCCAGCCGGCGCAGCAAGGTGGCGCTATTCATTGATATGCGGAGAGTTCATAGTCGAGGACGCATCAGAAACGGAGCAACAGTCAGATCTGGATTGCATCGCTTAGGGAGGTTGTTCGCGTGAGCTCTCGGCGCATCAATGAATTGCCTACTGCGCTATGCGTGCTGTCAGTAGAACGGCTGTTACTGCAGGGACACGGTGTGAGCGGTGGTGTTCGAGGGCGTTCGAGGAAAGGTGCGCGGCGTGAAGATCGGAACGGTTCACGCCACGCGCAGGTTATAACAATTTCCCCAACGCCATATGCTGCCATTCCTGACGATCGACGGCGTGCTGCTCAGGTCAGGACGTGTGCTAATCACACACGCATGGGGCACCACTGATTCGCGCTGTTTGCGCCCCAGGGACTCTGGTTTCATCCCACATTGGACGCACCCAAACATTTGTCATTGCGTGCGGTATCTCTGCTATCACGAAATCGGGCCACTCATTGGCGGGGCTCAGGCCCTGCAGCTTTATATTCAATGCAACAGATCAGATCAGATCCTGTCACGTTGGCTGGTGTATCCCTGCAGCTTGCCATGTGTTCAAATGTCTTGTGAGACGTCCCTCTCATCCGCTGCAAAGTTCACAACCGCTGATCTCCATTTCCTCAGCGATCGGACGATTTCAGCTGACTGCCAGGTACAGTTGGTTGTGTTCGCCGTCGCAGATCATTCACACACGACCTCTCAGCATTATGAAGACAGCGATTCTCGTAAATACGATTGTGGCAAAAGCACGTGCTGGGCCAGTCTCTTGTACGAAGGTCCTACCGTACAGCGCAGCTGGAAGGTGCGTCGTGTGTGAACGCTTTATCGGCTTTCCGACGATCTCTGATTTTGCCTCCTGTCTCTCCCAGGAACTACCGCCGAGATACATCAACGAGGGAGAGATAAGGAATGGCCTGTGCATGTTTTGTTCGTTTGTGCGCTCCCGGCGACAGGGCCGTGGTGGCGTCAAAGGTTTTGAACCGTAGCCTGTTTAATTGAGATTGCAATTCAATCCTGTCGCGCTCAGTGAACTGGGGTGGCAGTCTGGAAGACGCTGCCGTTGGACTGACCCTGTTCCATACGTATGGCCATGTCCGATTGGCTCATTTGCGAGGAATGTGAAGAGAAGTTGCCGTGCATCGCGATGCGCGCCTTTCATAGCCCCTAGCATGCTCCGCTTTGCCCATTGAACACAGCGGACTGAACCTTATGCGGAGAGATATAAAATCTCAGTGCACATCCACGTATCCGCACTGGATTGAGATTGCTCTCCAATTCTGTACACGCGCTTTACATGTGCCGGGATCTCGCTGTTTGGACCGAACAAGCATGCGGGCATCGCGTGCAGAAAATAAGACAGAAGGTATGGTCTCTCTCCCCGTGAGCTTTGGGTGAAATTCTCACGCGAGGAGTAGCTCGACTGTAAACAGTGTCGTTGCGTTTTCAGCGCTTTTCATCCAGAGCGCGGGAAGCACTTGTGCAAGTCTTCGTGTCGGCATTCGTTCGTATCGCTGTGGGCAACTCTACGATTTCCGCCCTGATGAATCTTTCAGGCCCGACAGGATAGAAAAGTTGGACATTGTGAACGAGAAATCCACGTATAACTGCATCCCCTGCGGCGCAAACGATACGGGCTCGCCGTCGAAAACCGTCATTCCCAACGTCCCTGTCACTTCTAGGCCGCCGGTATAGGGATATGTTGTCCTCGACCTTCGCCGTATATGCCGTGGTAGTGCCTCGAACCTTGTATATATGTTGTCTACGCCGCTCGAGAGATGTTGCGCGCCGACGATGAACGAAATCAGACATTACCATATCATGGATCGCCGGTTGACCTCACAGCCACCGTCGATCTGCCGATCCCGCCTTCTTGCACATTCACCGATTCGGAGTGGCTCTATCAGACGAATTGCTCGTGTTTCGCTTCATGCATGTTTTACACATTAATCATATTTTTAAGGCATGGTGAATACTGGATGGAAACGCGAACAGGATCGGGCGGAAGGTATTACATGGGTACAGTATAGGGCATTTGATCAACATCTTGAGCGGAACACTTTACATTGCCACATTAGAGGCTGACGGGGGACACGCGTGTGTAATAGTGTTGGGACGCCAGCGGATACGTGTGTATTCATTCCCAGGTGGATCCATCGCGAGGGTTCCATTCCTCGAAGCGGTCGTGGATACCATGACGCTCGTCGGCCCAGGAGAACTTGTCATCGGAGTGGCGAGTGATACGCGTGCTCCAGACACAGGACCCGGCTCTGATCGCGAACGATCCAAGGCTGGGGACATGCGAGACGAATGGGATGGCGATGGGTGTGCCATCGATGATGTCGTTGGTACTGTCGCGCTCTGCGTTGGGGTGGAAGACGCTCAAACCGTTCCGCGGAACGTGTCCGTACGCGGCCGAGAGGAGCATATCGATTCCTGACGCGCCGTGGCTAACTGGACCCCGCACGGCGTTCACTTCAAGGTGACGCAGTGATCGATGACCCTGGGAGTGCCTGCGCGTAGTCGTACGCGGGGCGGTCCCAGTCGCAAAAAGTGTAGTCCTTGTGGAACTGGCTTTCGCGTCGAACGAGACTGAGGCCGCGGAGACTTGGAAGGTTGTCGCGAATGAGTGCGAGGAATGAGACATGGACGCGATCCAACCCCTCGAGAACGAGTGTGGACAGCTCGGGATAGTGGGTGGCTAAAACATTGACGAGGTCGGTCAAGTCGCCCTGGAACATTCCCACGCGAGAGTGTAGCTTCAGTTTGCGGAGACGGCCAGGCTTCCCGCTTCGGAGGGCAGATCCCTCAAGCCAGCGGACCAAGGCGTCAGTGAACCTTGACGTGCCCTGAATATGCAGAAGCTCGACGTTGTGGAGGTCTAGCGGGTCGGCGAGAAAGTCCGGATACCGGACCACCACCTCGTAGATGTCGAGTCCGTACGCGTAAATTTGTCGCAGCGCGGGGAACATTGACACCATGGACCACTGGTGACGATGCGTGTAGTGTCGCCGTGGAACCCGATGGCCAGGTAGGTGATGTTGGCCAGACGCAGAGAGCTGTACGTCGCGATGACTGAGGCGGGAAACATCGAATAGCGTTCGACGGTGAGACGAGTGATGGAGGGGTGCCCCCGAAGATGCAGAAGGAGCCTCTGTGTGAATGCGAGACCGCTGAGGCGCACGTGTTCGACGACGCTGAGGTGAGCGAGCATGGAAATGATGCTGTTGTAAAATGGCTCGAAGACGCGCATGTCGATTGCGTTGGGCAGAAGTTCGAATCTGTCTGTAAACGGCGGCCAGAGGGTCTCCCATTGGTTCTCAAAGCTGATATAGCGAACCCAGCGACAATTTTCCTTGTCGCGAGCATAGGTGCTCATGATGCTGGTCGTAATCCGTCTGTGTTGGATCATACTTTCGAGAATCTCAATGAAGAGCTCGTCGCGCGAGGGCGGAGACGGTCGGTGGAGGATCTCCATGTCGTAGTCAATGCGAAAGAAGGCATTCTGCATCTGCATCAGCCAAGTTGACGTATCGACGCAGGTTACGCACCTCCCGAATCCGACGTGAGCATAACTTGCGAAATCCTCGATTTGTGCTGGCAAGCATGCGGATGTTGCAGTCAGGTACACACGAGATTATCTCGAGGAGTATCTCAAGCGGGAGATCGTCGATGAACAGGCTCTGGAACGAGGGGACTGGGTGCTCTTGGATGACCGAGAAGCTGTAAGCTGTATGCCATCTGGGATGAGATGCTGCGGTCGACCATCGAAGGGATCGCGATAGCTTACCCAGGCGCCGGATAATGTCAGTGAAATCGTATGTGAACGAGATTGAGAAGGCCTTATAGAGCTCGTCCGTGAACTTCCGTTCGATGTCGATCCCGATCTTGTCCATCCAATACCTGACACGAGCAAAGGGCAGAACGCATTCGAGGGCGGCCAGGAACGCAATGTAGCGTTCCAAAGCGTCTTTGTACGTCTACGGAATATCTCAGGAACGCGGCGGGCGGCGAGGTTAGACGTACCATGAGGGAGCGAGGTCTGACCATGCCAGGGAGGCATCCCTGTGTGGTACTGAGGGCCGGCGATCTCGTCGTTCGTGCATTCCACGTACCAGGTGAAAGCCAGCGACCTTCTCGATGAAGTCGAGGGAGTCTGGGAGCTCCGAACGCCATTGCTGTGGAGTAAGTCGCGTCACGTAGCGCCAGACGGCGGAGGACCTGTTCGTGGTATATCGCACGAGCTGCTGCTGATTGTGTTGCATGGAGAAGGGCGAAGGGCAGACTATAGCACGCTTCAGCTTGGGTAACAGGATGCGGTGAATTATATGCCATGTATCCTGCGCGTCAAGCGTTCGTGGTGCCTCGTGAGAGTCGGGGTGTATGGACAGAGCCGAGCACGACGCAAACGGACCATTTGAAGCGACAGGCACGCACCAGCTACCTAATGGAATCATTGTGTCAGAGGGCTGGCTGCAAGGTGTTTGCGACGACAGGTTCGAGCGGCAGGCACTGTATGGTTGCCGCTGACTCGCGTGGGCCTTGCGCAGCGAGCGTGGGTTGGTCAACAAGGCGATCTTGGGCGCTGGACGCGGGTGGGGAAGGCACGGCATAACTGTGCACGGATAATCACTGTGCGAAAGATGATAACGAGATGCGGTGGTCACCGTGAGACGGGGATCCAGACAGTTGGACCGAAAACGACCATAATCCTAGCCCAATAAGAGCTGTGCGAATCGCCGTCCGCTTATAGCAAATCCCAAATATGATACGGAGTCCTTACAGTCAGACTATCGCACGTCAACGCGCCGCGCGAGTTCTGGTCGGGTCACGTTCCGTCGGCGGGCGAGTAGCTCAGCGAGCAGCATGCGCGGGGGACGAGTATCGAAGTGATGTCTTGCCTGTGTGACAGCAAGGCATAGGCCAGGCTGTGGGTGCGTTATCTCCCCGTGGTCGTCCTGGTCTTGCTCGCGGCGGTATTGACCGGTCTGGGAACATCCCACGCAACAACCCGTCGCGGCATCAACATGCTCTGTACTGAGCGTGTTGCCGTTACTTCTATCTGCTCGGCGTCTTGTCCATGTGAACGACTTTGATTAGGCACCGTTCTCTATGCGAAATTAAAGCGTGGGAATAGGTCGCAGCACCATGCTATATACATACAAGCTGCATTATCCGGTAACATTAAAACGGGACATACAAACAGATCGGGAATCATTATTTGGACGAGGACTATCAGATCGTAAGGAGAGCCCTTTTCATATCCGGAGCGTCCTTTCCTTTGGTGGCGAGCATGTGTGTCAGCTTTGTCACATGCGGTGAAAACAAAGCGTCCAACTTGGGGTCGTCGAAGAGTTCGAGGATATTCTGATGAAGCTGTTAGCTTCAGGGGATCGTGGTAACGAAACACGGAAACGGACCAGGACCGTCCTCGCCTCGCGCACCCACAACTGAGTCACCAGTGTATGCATTGAGAGGTTCTTGGCGGCGCCGTAGAGACGGTCCACGAACAGTGCGCCGTCAGCAGCTGTGTCGACCGGTTTCCAGAACGGCGAGTCGTAGAACCATATCAGGTCGCGTGCGTCCTCGAACTTTGCCCAGACAGCGCGCTGCAATGCGTCAGCAGTTGTCCATTCGTTTCTGTTGTACACGACCGACCGAGTCCTTGGCCGTGGCGTAAACGTGCTTGTGTTTAATGCGTTGCGGGGCCATCGTACAACGGTGGAGCGAGTCGCTTTGGGTATCCTGAGAGCGCGTCTGAGCTGCGTTCCGCACGGTTTGGGGTGGACACCGACCGCGCAGTGATCGCGTTGGGTTCAGCTAGCGCCGTGGACCTTCGCCGCGGGGCAGGAGCGGGCAGGGAGGATGGATTTGGACGATGGTCGTGGAGGTTGCGCTGAGCTTTATGTGTTTCGGCGGGCGGTTGATACTAGAATATGCATGTATTGTGGGGTTCTCAGGCCGCGGACAAAACTGGTAAATACAGGGGGTACCCGCGAAAGGAGTCATTAAACGTAACTAGTTATTTCGAGTCATTCGAGAAGATTAAGATTGTCGATATTGAGCTACGCCTTAGGAGCCGTCTCTGCCATTTCGACGTCAGCGCCATTCACGGCGCCTGTCACGTGCGGTGAACTTCTGACACGTGATGCTGCAGATTGTGTAATCGTACCTTGTTTGTTGGTCAGGTCACCGAGCACGCGGCGGGTGATCGTCCCGGTTTCCGCGATTCTCTTGCGTTTCAGTTTCTGGTCTGGACCAGTCTCCGTCGCCGGCTCAGGCATCGCGCGTGTTCTGTAGACCTGCGCGGGTGTCAGTTTGTGCAGCATATGCAGCGTATCAAGGACCTTTGACAACACATTATCCAGGCTTACGATGGAGCGCAGCACAAGTTTCGCGAAGAGGAAATCCTTCTCCGAGTGGAATAGCACGGGGGAGAAATGCACCTCGACGATATCGCCTCGATGGAAAGAGCGCGGCGAAGTAGGACGACTGTTGCGCTCGGTTAGACTCCCCGCGTCGCATAGAACACGTCTCACGCACCATCCCAGATTGGGCCGATAATGTGAGTACTGCACCAGATTTTCCTCGGTGTGCACCAAGTCCTTGTTTCTTGCCGCGGTGCGAAGGTCGTGGAGCGGATCCATGATGTGCGCTAGGGGTATTGCAACTTGCGTTTGGGAGTGGTCGCGCGGCGTGAACATTCGGTTGGAGAAGGTGATAGGACGTGCAGTGTTGCTGATGCAGGCGTGGGTATCGGCAGAAAAAGGGGCCATGGACGATTCGAGTTCCAAGATGTCAGCTACCGCCCGGATGTTCTGCACGTACGAGTCCGATTGCGACGCGGCGATGCTTATTCTTTGCTGAAGGTAGACAATGTTGGAAGAGCGACTGTCGCGTTCCAGTCAGCAGACGAGTGGCATGCCCGTGGTGTACGCACGTGAACCGATGGTGAAAAGGTGGCAGGTTAACGTCTTCGACAATGCCAATGAGTCTAAACACAAGTTCGTTGTCCTCCCCATTTGTCTTGCCGTCGCGCTCGACGAGCCTGTAAGTCGTCGGGGAGCCATGCGGAACACAGGCCGCATTAATGTCGCCGTTGAGGTAAGCCTGCGACGAAGTGATCACCCACGACGCTCCGCGACGACGCCGGCTAGCACACACCTGATACCATTGCGCCGGCAGCATTGTTTCCGTTGGATCGTGCTGCTCCATCGCCTTGTAAAAGTCTTCGACGCGTTGGGCTCGATGTCGTCTCAGCCGACGCGCAGAGACCGTTGCGAGTTACTCACTTGCAGCTTCGAAATCATAGCTGAGGGATGTCATCCTGCGAGTACGCGCGTTTCTGGGCGGGTTGGCAGCACGACGAATCTGCAGCCAGTATTTCTATGTGTCTGTGGACGGCAAGTCATCGACGCCGCAATCGCTCCGCATTGCCTTATCCGGATGACCTGCACGGAGGCGCGACCTGAACTCGCGAAGTGCATTCACATCGCGTACTCCATCTGTGTGTTTGGGAATTTGAAACTCGCCGCGATACGGGACGCGGTAGCGCGGTTCTTCTGCGATTGTGCCTCGTGGGAATCGTTCTTGGGGCCACTCTCACGTCGGAAACGGTGTATCGGGCGGTGATCATGACTCATGGAGCGGGGTAAGACGCGGGTTGGAAATTCGATTACTGTACAGATTCTGGTTGTCGATCTCTGTTTGTCGAGATAAGAGGCGTGCCTATGATTTGCGACCAAATGCGTCGATGCTGTCGTTCATCCGGATTTCACGTGATATGCACGTATCACGTGTTTGCGACGGTGGTGGCAATCCTGACTCATGGCGCGGTGGGAGTCACGGGTGGCAGCCGTTTACAGGTACTGTTTGTCGATCCCTCACAGCCTCACCTGTGCCTACGATTTACGCGACCCAATCCGTAGATGTGGGCGTTCATCCCGATTTTTGCACGATACGTCACGTACAGTCTGTGTCTGACTCGACCATGCGCTATCTGCGACCACCAGGAATCGCAGCAGTTGGACTGCGGACACCTTGTTGGAGCGTGGGATACGCGAGAGACAAGAGCAGTACGAGCGCTCTCCCTCAACCCCCCTGACTGCGTGGTCAGCAGGGTTCGAATGAGTCTTAATCTTAGGCGTCGTATCCGAACCCACGGTATAAAACAGGCGAATTTCGTCGGTTGGGTTGGTGGCGCGCCCGCTTCTGCATGATGGTCACCAAGACTCGTTCGGTACCCGAGCCCGGGATGTGAGTTGCTCCCGCGCAGTGTGCGCGACGCTGACTTTGCTTCAGAGACGACGCCGACGTCGTCGAGTTGAAGCAAGTTGCAGACGCCGAAGGCGAGATGACACCACCGACGTCCGAGACGTTGATGCTGGCTCGTCAGCCTGGGCAAGAGGTCCGTCGCTAAGTCAGTCTTGTTCCTATACGCTGACTCGTGGTCTTTAGATCTCCAGACCTCGGGGCGAACTCAACGGGCCCAGCGCACCTGTGGAATCTGGTGCCGCGACGAGAAAGATGGACGAGTACGCTTGCAGTGCATCAGCCATTCCACTTTCGTGCTGATCGCGCCCCGCCGTGCACTTCAGCTTGTCGGACGGCAGCCAGACCGGCAAGGAGCCAGTCAGAAATGCCAGGTGAGAGTTCTGTCGATGTTCCGCTCTTCGCTCTGACATTTTCGCATTAGAAAGAAGCGGCGCGTCCAAGCCATCAAGAAATCAGAGCGAAACGGGACACGAACCAAGTATGTTTTGCCAGCACGCTGTCCCGCGATTGTGCTGCTGACAGCCTGCAGGAGTCGCAATCGAAGTGCGCGAAAGGCGTCGTGGAAGATGTTCATAGACGAGTAAGTCACCGAGGCAAGCTCACCAGCGCGATGTGACGCTGACATCCCTTTAGCGAAGCGATTGAGGCGAGCGAGGAGTCCGACTTGACCGATATGGAGTGAGTGACGCCTGCCGCTGGTTGAGAAACGCTGACGCGTGTGCAATAGCGTCGATATTGACAGCGGCGTCTCAATGGACGATCCCATCGCCGAAGTCCTGCACGCAACTGATAGTGTGGGCGACGCTCGCGCGGCTGATTCTGAGATCGCGCCTGTCTCATCCAAGGCAGAAAGCGACGCCGACGCCATGCAGATTACGCAGGAACATCTGGTCCCCGCGCGAGATGCTCCAGAGAGCCCGGCAAGTCCAAAGAAACCGCCTCGTGTGGAGGCGTCGCTCAAGGGGCATGGTGTCATTGCCGACTCCGGGGATACGTGGGTGTCGATCGAGCTACGCCCGCCGTTGCTGACCACAGTTGTTGTAGGGCTCAGGACCTCTCCGCGCTCGTTGATTTCATGTCCAAGACGCCGAATCTACTGAGCTTGTTGATGGAACAAGCGTATGTTTTGCATCTGTGTGTTGGACCCACGCTGATTGCGACCCGCTCTCGTTGTAGTCGGAGCACTGGCAAATTCGACAAGCCGGTGGAACCCATCAAGACGAAAGACGCGGCGCCGTGGGACGCAGTTGCCACAAAGCAGACAGAGCTGGGGGGTGACTTCCTCCTCGACGCGAAGTTTGACGGTACCAAGGATTGCATGAACCACAAGCTATGGGACGAGGCCCTGCGCGAGATGTACCGTCGGGTGCGTGCCCCACCGCGGTACGTCAGGTTTCGAAGGCGTTTTCGACAACTAACTCTTGGTATAGAATTGTCGGGTATAAAGTGCCAAAGGAGGGCGGGTTTCTGCGCCCTGAGTGCTTCAAGAAATGGTCCAAGCACAAAAACTTTCCGTGAGTCCGCACTTGTGTGACTGCAAGAATGATTCGGGTGCTCATGATGGATAGTCTCCTGTTCAAGGTCATGGACTCCCTTCAGATTTCTAAGTACGTCAACGCCACCAGGGTCAACCACAAGAAGCTTCGACTCGAGGCGTCGGGCAGTTCTCTTTACCCATCCAATTATGTTAGCGCCACTACAACAACCGAACCAGTCATCTTCTTCAGCGCCGTCGTCAACAAGACGTCTTCCTTGCTATCGGTGACGACGATGAAAAGCAAGGACAAGCCCGTCACGCTCGAGAAGAAGCTCATCGTAGCCAACCTCTTCAGACAGGAGTTTGAACTCCTCGTCTGTAACCTTGGCTCCATCTACAACGTGGGGAGATCACGCTCCCGAGTTGGTCCACCGTCGAAGACAGCCGCGGTCTAACCTTCCATACAAGGGTCAAACCCGTGGAGAATGGTACGTCACCTTCGACGATGGCGCGCGAGATAGATCATCTCAAGCCCTTGCAGCGCAACCACGGGGAGAGAACCACAGTTTGTTTTTGGGTTCTGGCAACGCGGTTAAACAGCAGAAAACGAAGACCTCCGTTCAGCTCGTGGGTGGTGAACACGGTGAGTCAGTCTCCAGCGTCTCGAGTGTGCGCTAACTGTTATAGTACCCTTATTTGACATGTCGACGAAGGGTTTCGATCTCAATTCCGTGAACTTAAAGAATATGCCCGACATGGAGGAAGAGGTTCCCACGGGATCCGTTGGAGTCGTCTTCTACACCGTCTCTGACAGAGGCGGTCCTGGCACAATCGAGTTCAATGTCCACGGCTACGGCTTGATCGCAACGCCGGACGAAGAGCGATGGGACGATTCAGATTAGACCTCTCGCCGCTCGTGACTGCGTCGCTGGGATCACGACGGCGACGACTTTAGATACGTGATGGACGGTACCGTAACAGTCTGCATTTAGTCGGTAATGTTAGTCGTAATGCGCGCCGTTGTCTTATGTGCCCAGGGGTTCGAGAAGTCATATTTTCATACATTAATCCAATTGTTGATGACGTGAAACCAGTGCGCATGGAAGAAATGCAAGTGATAAAACGAATTTTATTAGAATCGACTAGGTAGCATACTGTGCGAGACGGCATCACGTCTCGCAGGGCAAGAGCGGTAGACGCTGGCGCACAGGATTGGAAGAGTCGTAGCGGGTGATGAGGTCGGGATGCGCGCCAAGGCCTGCCTTGGCGGTCGATGATCGAGAGCTGTTGGACGATGGCGGCAGATGGAGACGGGAGCACGAAATAGGACGTGGCTCAGTCGTAGAGGCTAGAGATGTGGCGGCGTGCGGGTACGAGCAAGGATATAGGGATGGTGTAGATGCAGCGGTCCATGGAACGTGAGCCGCAGAGCGAACGTAGGGCCGCATGCACGATCTGGTGGCGCACGTCGCCGTCTGCGCTCAAGTCGACAATCCGTCAACCGAACTACAGGCGGGGCGGTCAAGAGGAGAAAGGCCTCCGGCTCCTGCCGGAACCATCCCTATGAGTCCGAAGTCCGACAGAACCGACCAGCTGGCGTCGACGCACGCCGACCGCTGCAGCACGTTCATTATTGGTGCTATCCACTGCGTGTGCCTATACGCTGCCCCTTTCCTCGAGACTTCCGAAAAATGGCGGAACACGGACACAGTGAATTCGGGCGTTGGCGCGGCGGTGAGCGCGGGCGGGGCAGTCGTGGACCCGACCGTCGCCGTCGCCGTCGTGGAGGCCGCAAGGACAACGAGAAGGAGTGGTGCGCATACAGTGTTTGTCCCGCGCAGGCGGTGTTGCTGACGAATCAGTGGCTCGACGCTCACTGGGACGACTACACGAACGCTGCACCCTTCTTGCAGAGCAAGGTCGATGACAGCGGCCTGCTGGATCAAGCTGGAACGGCTGACTGGGGGCACAACGGCGGCGGGCACAATGCCGCAATGAACGCCATTTTTTACAAGGTAAGTAATCCTCATAATTGGGCCCCCAGTGCACGGCTGAGGGGAACAGCTGTAGGTGCTGGCCGATGCGGCCAACCTCGCGGTTCTGGCGGACCGTGGCGACCTCGCAGTGCAGTACACTTCGAGCGCTGAGGCGCTCAAGAAGTCTACAACGAACAGCTGTGGGACGACGGGCAGGGCCTGTACCGCAACACGTGGAGTCGTCGCTCTTTGCGCAGGACGCCAATTCCTTCGCGGTGTTGTTCAGCTGACGACCAGCCTCGAGCAGGCACGGCATGTCAGTGACGGCCTCCTACGCAACTGGATCGATCTTGGGCCTGTGTGCGCAGAGCTTCCCGACAGCATGTCGCCATTCGTCGGTGGGTTCGAGGTGCGCCGTTTCTTGCTCTGACACGTGGACGAGCTGTTGAGACTGATCCGTCCACTGCAGTTGCAAGCGCATTTCGAGCTCGGAAATGACGAGAGAGCTTTGGACCTGCTCCGCCGCGAGTGGGGATACATGCTCTACAGCGACATCAGCGTTCAGTCTACGCTCCTCACTTCACAGCCAACGTGTCCCTTGGGTGTGCACCCATTCCTTCAGACACCCACTTTCCTTCTTTATTCTCATACCATTTGGAAGTTACCGCACAACCACAGGCTACCATAACGACCCCGCCCACACGAGCCACTCGCACAGCTGGAGCACGGGCCCAACATTCGCGCTCACGTACTACGTCGCCGGCGTCTCATCAGTGGGCCCGAAGTACACAGCGTGCCACTTCGCACCGCACACGAGCAGACTGTCCGGCGCCAGGGTACCCGCGTCCAAGCTCGGCCAACTTGCGAATGGCGGCAAGATCAAGTCGATGGAGGAGATTTATTTCCTCTCGCCCCCGGTCAAGGAGGACCAGATCGTGGGATTCTTCCTGACCAGGCTCAAGGACAAAGTCGTGAAGATCAAGCCTGTCCAGGAGCAGACGCGCGCCGGCTAGCGCACGCGCTATAAGGCCTTCGACGACTTTGACAGCCACGTCGGTCAGGTCGTCAAGTGCGCAAAGGAAGTCCCGACCGCCATCCGTGGCGCCATCATCCTCGCCAAGCTGTCCGTCATCCTCGGCCGCCAACCTTCCGCGCCACCCCGTCTGTCCCCGACGTTCGCGCTCTGCAACCCGCCCGCTTGTGTCAGACCATGTGCGCGCTGCTGATGATGACATCGAGCGCATCCGCCGCAGCTCGCTGGCTGCAGCCCGTGTCTCACACACTGGCCGCGCTCACCGCATACCTCGCGCTCGTCGCCAGACCGCTGCCGCCGCCAGCATCAATGGCCGTGTGCCATCTCCTGCGTGCACCTCGCCGCTGTCAGTAGCGACGTCCGCGACCTTGAGCATTTCCGGTATCCCTGGCGCCCGCATGCTTCACGCACGCCCTCCAGTTCTACTCGGTGCTCATCTCCGTTGAGCGTCCATCACCGCGCAAGTCTTCGCTCCTCGACGTCGCCAACGATTGGGATAGTCCATGGTCACCGCCCGCACTCATCGCTACGCTCTCCTTCTCAGCTTGGCGCCGCTGGTCGCCGGTACCAGCAGCGAGCGTGTGCTGTCCTCCTGCCACTCGAGCTGTCCGCCGCCGCTCGTTGCGACCTGCAGTGATAAGTCTGCTTCCCGTCGTCTTTCGCCGCCGCAACCACCGGTCAGTACAAATTGCAAGTTTTCTATTGATTGATCCTTGCTAACGGGCTCCTAGCGGTTCAGTGCAGAAGTCCCGCTCATGGTCGGCCAGTAATTCGGCGGACGACGACGCGCTCGCACACGGTGCCGTCCAAGGTCAGCGGCAAGGTCGGCTCTGTCATGGGCCGTCTCGTCCCTGGCCAGTGCAGTACTGGCAATGAGTCGCCGCGCGAGCGCTCTTCCGCGTGCTCCAGCTGGTCGGGTGACTGCGTCGACATGGCGTACTGCAACCCCAATAGTATCTGCGTCTCCGGATTGTACCCACCACGCTGCACGGACGGGCAGCTCTGTTCGGACGAGGGCGACGCGTGCCAGCCGCTTGTGCCCGTGGGGAGCTCCTGTCAGCTCAATCGCCACGGTGAGCGGCTTCCACCCCCTTTTTCATTGCTTGCCCACTCATTCGGGCATTAGACCGGTGGGTCCCCCTGCGAATACAATCGAACTCGCATCCTTCCCGAACAACGTGAACGGGATCGTGTGTTTGAACTTCAGTGCACGTACGAGCGTCATCTTCTTTTCTGTTATGCACATGAAATTAACATGGTCTTCTAGGTGGGCCAACATCACGGAGTGGCAGCCTTGCGGTCTGTATAATGCGACTTACATCACCTACACGAGCAAGACTGACTTCGCATTCGTCGTCTCCCGGTATAACGTCTTCATCCTAGCCTGCTGCGACCCAACATTGACTTGCCGTTATCAGTGGAAATTGGCACAAGGGCTTGTTTTGCGATGCGTTGTGCAACGTCACCGCTCGTCTGGGATGCGCGCGCATTTCCGTTTCGCATCGACATGAGTGCCATGATCCCCTCGCTAAAAGCGGCCCACGAGCACTTGCCGTTGGACGGCGATCTGCAAAAGAAACCGGACGGCGACCCAGCCTGCAGTCCAACCAAACTCCTCCGTCCGACGCGTTGCAAGGGCAAGGGCAAGGCGAACGACGTGAATCTGGACAGTGACATTAGCGAACACAAAGTCGAGCGCGCTCGGAGACGATTGGACGGCTCGGACGAGGAAGAAGCCGCGTCAAAGAGAATCGAGGAGGCAGGTTCGCTACACGTCCGCGTTATGCCTGGCTTACTGACTACACCTCTCCTGCGCACAGAATCTAAGGTGCTGGGAAGAGGTCGAACGACAGAAACGACGAGCGACGCGCGAGTCGAGGCTCATGGGCGCGCATAACCGGTCGTCCGTCGTCCAAGATGCGGCGCGCGGTTTCAACAGGCTTCTGTCGCGCTCTGGGCCGCGATACAAAAGCGTGCATAACCCGCACTGGCCACTACGGCGAACGAGCGGCGACGTTGAGGACGGGTTCACCCTGCACCACCCCGAGTCGCATTCGATGCCACGGCTCATGATGCCCGGCTTCAGCCCCGTATCGATCACCCAGCTGTCGGCCCTCTCAACTTCAGCACGCATTCACTGTAATCGCGCAACGTGTTCCTGATTCGCAGTAGTTGATGTCAACCAAAATTCATTTTGCTGTAGCATTCCGTTTGAAATTTCTTGTAGTGTTTGTGACGCCCGCAAGTGTCAGTGCAAGTCAAGTCCATGGCTATTGACACCGGGAACCCCCGGGATATTCGGAGTCAGTAACTCCGACCCTGATGTGGTGGATGATTTTCTGTTCATGCTCCCTCCGCGCAGTACAGCTTGGGCCAACGTGTGGGCGTCAAAGGCTTTGCCGCATCCCAGTCTCATGCTCTACTATAGGCTGGCAGGTCTAATGCCCCGCATTTCGATGATGCGACTTATCCGAACGATACGCCCTGATCCCCGTCACGGCCGATGGCGGGGGCGCCGACGTGGGAACCACAAAACAACCTGTGCGTCCTCAGCGTATCCAAGCTGTCCAAACTAAATCCTACGTTTATAAACACACGCGGGCAGATGATCTCTTCATGGCGCCAAACAACTCCCAGGCCGTAGCCGCTGTGGCCCTCGTTTCCACTATCGTTGCCATCGCCATCGTCGTGGGAGTTGCAGCCATCCAGCGTCTGGCTGCTAGAGGGCACAACATCCTGCCTATAGCTGGCATCGCAGGTGCTGGCAACGCACAACACCAAAATTTGGCACTTGGAGTGTACCCGGCCGGTGCCCCCTGTCAGCCAGGTGATGAAGGGCCCACCTCTCCCACGACGTAAGCATGCCCCGCCGCCCTCTTTCCAGCTTGTCACCGATACAATGCACGCTCGCTTAGGTTACAGAGTGACATGAGTGCTCAAGATCCGGATCAGATCCCCGTCCCATGGGCCCAGTTCGGACCAGATCAACAGCCCTATCATTGTGAGTTCCTGATCTCTTGTGGCGTCGCTTTAATTAACTGGATGCTTCTCGACCATAGATGAACAGCTCAGCCGAATCCGCCAGAGTAGTTTCCAAGTTGCAACCGATCTTCGCGAACCAGAAGCACCGGCCGCGAAGCCAACACGAGGCCATTGTACAATTCGTATCGGCCCTACCAGCACGGTCGTCCCCAAAATCGTCATTAGTGGTGCTTCTGATGACCATCTCCCCCTTGAAGACGATGAGGAGTTCCACGATCTTTTTTTCCATGACCATCCAGCTCACGCCTGATTGCAACACACCTCACCCTTGGAAGCTCGTCCTTTCATGCTGTCAGTTGTGAAAAAAATTACAGACATCCAATCCAAAAAAAAAGTTGCTTCGAGTCGAGAGGGCCACAGCGAACCGTCAAAGCGACAGCGACCAAGCCAAAACAGCCATGGACGTGTGAGTGAAAACCCTATTCGCAAATGCATCACGTCATTTTGGTACTGTCGACAGCCCTCCCCCATTCGCACAGCTGCCGACTATTGAAATCTTACGCGCGCTCCCGAGAATGCCATCGTTTCCAGCCTCGCCTGAATAGACGGGCCAGTTCCGGCTAGCCGCACTTAAGTACGTCTCTCGACGTCTTCCCCCTCCCACAAGTTGTCACCATGCAGCCAACGCCGCCCCCGTCCCCCATCGGAAACATCGCGTCGATTCCCTCGCTCTCAAACTCGTCGGCCCTGGTGCCTGAAACTCCCCAGTTGCCACCAACGCTCCTCACGTACGGGTTCTCGCTGCCGCAGCTTCTGGCTCGGACATTGCTTTCTCCTGAACCGCTCGCAACTCTCAGCACTGTTGAGTGGGACACTGGCATCACCTCCTCCCAAAGGCACAGTCCTTCACAAGCAAATGTGCCTCGGCTGCCCAGCGCTGACATCGACCACAGCCACCAGCTGGTGAGCTCTCCAGCGCCGCTCCAGACTGGAGAATCCGTGCCCCAGTCTCATCCGTATGTCTACTCTATGGAAATCGCGCGGCAGCCGATCGAGACCATCACACCGCCGCCCGAGCCAGTCACACCACCGCCGCCCGTCAAGGGAAGCGCTCGCAGGGACAGGAAAGTGTCTTTTGCTGTACCCGACGTGCCCCCGACGAAAGAACGCTCCGCCGCCGTCGTTCGCTCCGTGGACCAGAACCAGGCCGTGGTCAGCCTCGAGGGAAATCCTCTGCACGAGCTGGCACCTCCGTCGTCAACATGGGCGACCAACGGCATGGGAAGCCGCGTGCTGGGCTCGCCCCCGCCCTTTGCGCTTGTATGCGTGATCTGCCATCAAGTGTCCACGGACGCGCAGAAAGCGGAAGAGCATTATGCGTCGCACGGTCAACCAAGACTGTATGCGTGCAACGGCGGCTGCGGTTTCTCCTTCGAGACTGAGCTCCTGAGGAAGATGCACTGGTTTCGATCTCTCGCCTGCAGGCAGGCTCACGGCATTGCCGCCTCGCAGACTGGCGTTGGCACCGGGTCTCCCGTGTAACGCGCGCTCGAATTTGCTCGTACTGTAACCAGTCTCGTAGTCCGACGCAGCAGAATATAGGCACAGCAGTTCGCGATTCAGAGCTTGACACTGGGTCGCTATCTGTCACGTCGATGAGATTAAGAGCGCTCGCGTGGCGCTTATAGAACACATCAAACATGGCAGAAACGAGTCATCCATGCATTGACAGCTCTGTGGCGTTGAAGCTCAAATGGGGGGGGGGGAGTCCGCGAGACTGTGTCCAGAATCGGGGGGTTCAGAAGCAATATATAGCCAATGTGATTCCCGGGCCTCAAGGCCCCAAGCCGCAGCTCAGTGACGACTGACGATCGATATTGCTCATGCTGAGTTCGCGCGCGTTTGAATACCAAGTCCGACGCGCATCTCTTCCCTGGATTCGTCGCGACCCAACCGCGTTCACCCGGCTCTGCCGTGTCACAGGTCCCATACCACAGTCGATCGCCCGCGGCAGGCTTGCACGCGCTGCGCGCTGTACAGCTGGGTGCGCCCGTGTTACGCTCTAAGGGAATTGCATAACACGACTGACAGTCTAACTTGTCTGCAGCGGACATCTCGAACGTGGAATGGGCGAGGCTCAATCCAGCCACCATTCCGTGGACGGGCTTGCCCGCATTTGCGTGCTCGTACCTGCCAATCGTGCAGAGAGGTGTGCCGAATACGCACCGTCAACGAATAGACTGCGAAGATCGTATGTGTACCGGTGTCCCGTTTGTCTTGACATGGCCGCTCATGGTTCATGTAGCTGCACCATTGCTTCATTCGCAGCGCATGCAAGCGCGTTTTGCATATCTGCACAGCCCGAGACAGGTCCATGTTCGCAATCGGTACGTAGGCAGCCATTCCTTTGTCCCCATCGCGCACCCGCCACTCCAGGTTCTCGTAGTTGTCGTTGTCCACATCGAACGCCTTCCATCGCCGTTCCCCTTCGCTGCCAGTACCTGTTACTGACGCTCAACTCTAGCATGTGCAACCCAGCACAAAGACAAGCTCAGCAGCGAACGAGCAATGCCCAGCATGTTCGACACCACCGCGCTCGGGCCTGTTCCCCGGTGGTCGTAAGGACTGACACGAGTTCTTGAACAAAGAGTTGATAGGAGCTTAGCATTATTGAAGGGCCGGTCGGATTGACGCGGGATGAATTTCCGCACTCGCCTTTCCTTATGAACCACTGTCTGACGCGACACTCGCATTGACCTCGTCGCCACCGTCGACATCGGCTGCCGCCCGCGTATCCCATGGCGGAACCCGCAGCTCTCGTTATCGCGGGAGGTTTCCCTGGTGCCGCGTCGCGCGCCGTTGTCTCGCTGCTCGAGCGGCTTAAAATTATACAGTCAGTCTAAGGCGCCCAGTCTTGCTGCCATGCTCACCGTTGGTCGCGTCACAGACAATTGCAGTCGCCGGACACTGACGGACAGTGTAATGGTGTATGGCCTTCTCTTGTCCGTATATGGCGCGAGGAGGGCTTCAAGGTCGACATGTGCGGCAAGGGCACCAACTGCGTCCGCATCATTTCCTACAGCGGCATCCAGCTCACCACGTACGCATATGCTAGTTGGTATATCAGATCGCGCTAACCGTCCCTCCCAGCTACGAGCAACTGAAGCTGGTTCGTCGTGCCCGTGTCTGCCCGCCGCGCACAGCTCGCAGATGCAATCTGCATTTCTTCCAACGATACCGCTCGTCCGAGCTCGACACGCCCACCTGGCTGTTGAGTGGCGCGCGCTGGCAGGCATAACCTTCGTTGGTGAGTATTGGATTAGGCGCCCGCTTGATCTGCATCGCGCCACGATCTCAACATCTTTCCCGCAGCGACGACATGCCCGCTCGACCTTGTTCGCGCCAGGCTCTCCACTACGTGGGCCGCCATGTCCGTCAAGACGCCCACGAGCTTCTGTGCCCGCCAACAGTCACAACGTCCTCAGCGTCGTCGTCATCGGGCGGCCTTACCACGGTGAACGCGCTGTACCATACCTGTGCATCCACTTCTGCGGCAACATCCTCCGTACTACAACGGCCCCAGCCTACAAAGATACCCGGCATGTGGGAGATAATGGTGAAAGGTATGTTCGTTGCTTTGCGATACCTCGACTTATGCGCGAAGAAGGCGGCGCGTGCGCGCGCTGTACAGCGGCGTTCTCTCTACTGCTGTTGGCATCACACCTTATGTCGGTATCAACTTGCGCGGTGTACGAGTGCGTCCCTGTTTAGACTGTGACCAGAGAACCGAGCGCTCACACGAATATGGAAGAGCAATTCGTGGATACATCACACCGCCTGGAAAGACGACAGGTCCCCAGACGTTGCTGTGTGGCGCGCTAGCGGGTGCGCCTTGTGTCCGCCACAAGCGATATGCGCACCTGCTGACATTAGGCGACCGCAAGGCTCCATCTCGCAGACGTCGACGCATCCGTTCGACATCTTGCGACGCAAGATGCAGGTCCGCGGGCTGAACACGCTGGGATATCAGTACGACGGTGTCCCGGACGCGATGCGGAGTATCCTGCGTAAAGAGGGCATTGGCGGACTGTACCGTGGGCTGCACTTGCTAGTGCTCCTCACCGTATATTACTCCGTCCCAGGTATCCAAGCCTGACGGTAGCAGCAACCCGTGCGTCGTAAGTGATAGCGCCTTCCATATCTAACGCGCCTCAACGTCCCACAGCAATGCGTGCCATTCGTCACATCAGTCTTGCGGCAAGCGGCTTGATCGTGTCAAGATGATGCAACACTCGGGTTCGATTGGCGTCAAGCACGTTTCGCATGCTCTATTCAACACAAATAAGCACTACGTCTCGTGGAGGATGTCGCCAGCCTATTTTACACGGTCGTGTTCGCTACTCCCGGTACGCTGTGAGTCATCGGGATATGGTCTCGACCGATTCGTGTACTGACTCGCTTCAGCTGCGCTTTCGACGGTTCCGCTTGATGACTCGATGGCACCAAGTCACGTTGAGTCATCGTCTTGTATAAACTTCCCGCTGCCTGCGGCGTGTGTTCGCCTCGCAATCACACTGCACCCAAAGCCCTACCAACGCTCGATCGATCGCGTTATCCCATGCTCTCCCCAAACATCTGCCGCTGCCGCACTTCGTGGCAGCTATGCATATTCGTCTTTGTGATGCTGCTGAGCTTGTCGCGGTCATCTAATGACCCGGCGGCGGCGCTCCGTCGACCATATGCCATTGATTCACAGCTGCGTCGTGAGACGCTTTGTGACACACGCCGTGTAGCGTTTTTGTCTTGGTTCGTTATATGGTGTCCGCTACGCTCCCCCAACATATGTTCCGCATATAAACCTGTTCACCCGAGTGGATCTCGACTGCGCGAACAACAGATAGCTCAAGAAGATGGTATGCCGATTCAGTTCCAGGAGACCGAAGCCGACGCGCGATCCGAACAGCCTAGGCTGTCGGGTATTCATCGACTGTGGGTGTCCTTCGTCATTGACCATTGGGCTGCTCTGCGACTGCCTCGAAAATTGAGACGGCGTCGATTCGCACGGCAGTGGCTCCACTGGATCCTGTTTTGTTATCGCTTCCAACTGTTCCCAACCTTGTACGGGGTCTGGTTGTGTGCCTTCAAGCGAGGGCTCGTGCAAAAAAATCGTGGTGTTCAAGGGACATCGTTGCTGCCAGAGTGTGCTGACTGTTTCGAGCAGCCGTTTCAGCTTGCACGTGATTTTATTCCTTCGTATACCCGCGTTGGCGGTGGTCGCCAGCCCGAGCCCGTCAAGCACGCGCGAGTGTTCCATTTCTCAGCGCTGCTTAGGTTCGCGTCCTCGGACTTCATACAGGGTGTAATATGCGCAAGCGAGTGGTGGTATTTCACAGGTTACAAAGACCTGCGCTCTGATAGCATTCATCTGTTCGAAACTGCGCTTCAAGTCCCTCTCGATGTTGCAGCAACCAGATTGCGCGGGGCTGCACTGAGGAAAGCATGCGAAATGCATAACGTGTTTGACACCACGGGTTATAGTCAAAAATCGGTGGGAGACGTAGTGCAGATGGCATTTGATCACATCTGCGATGACAGGTGTCAAAATATCTGGGCAATTTTTTCTCCGTTAACTGACAAGAATACCGCTGAAGATTTACCTGTCACGTCGGCATATGTGGCCCCCCGACTCGTGTTGGCTTTCTCAGAGTATTCAACCAGCCTCAAGCCAAGTGCCAAATACCGGTACTGTAATCACGTTGAATTTGACCCCAAGTATTTATCAAGGTATGTGGCCAAGGACCTCGTTCCCTGCAAGATTCCGCTGACGGTACTAGCAGACAATGTGTTTGCTCGGCAGAAAAGAGAAATTGCCCTTATGCATGGAATTATAGAATCTTCAACACCTGATATAGTACAAGCTCTGAAAATGCACGAGTGTAACGCAAAATGTAGCTCGTTAATTACATTGCTTCAATGCAGCGAACCGTTATTTCTCGAGAAGGCCGAGTTCCCGCCACAGCCCCCAGATGCCAGTTTCATCACAAAACTGATCGATAGCGTATGCAAGAAGTGTGCACCCCAGGTGGTTGAGGAGGAGGGGTGCGCAGTATGTGGATACCTAACACCAGCCAGAGATTTGATACCTAAGGATAAGCTGACAGATGAAATAAACACTGTGTTATGTCGCCCTGAGGTCACTGCGACAGAACGTGTAAAGGGGTCTTCGGGGACATACTCGTTCCAGGTGACACCAGTTCTGATAGACGAGCTGTGGGGAGTATGTTGTACTTGTGCAGTCTCATTGCGAGTTAATCATATGCCTAAATTTGCATTGGCGAATGGCATTTGGATTGGCGAGGTTCCCAAAGTGTTGCGGGTACTTACATTTGCAGAAAAACTGTTAGTGGCTCGGTGCAGGCGACACAAATGCATTGTTCGCATTGGTGTCTCTGGCCTTCATAAATTGATAGCCAACATGATTTGCTACCCAAACCCATACCCAAAGCTGTACGATGTGCTTCCACCCCATCGGGATGAATTGGATGAACTGCTGTCGATTGTTTTCACAGGAGCAGCACGGCCGTTGGACGAAGACAAGAAGCGGCTGCCCTTTGTAGTCAGTCGGAATAGGGTCATGGCAGCTTTAAATTGGCTGAAAGTGAACAACCACCATTACCATGACATTGAAGTTTCGCGACACAATATGGAGTCTTACGAGGACGGGGTGGTCCCCGAGGTTTTCTCATATGCAAACGATGAAAGTAACATCCCCAGCGAAGCACGTGCTGTCCATGACAATGATACCGAAGTTGGAGTGTCTAGCGGCTCGTGTCCCTTTTCTGTGTCAGGGGTAGCATTTGATGCTGTCACTGCAGACAACTATCATGCCATCACCGCAATCGCAGCAAAGCATATGATCAATGGGAAATCTCTCGCTGTGCCACATGGAGCGCAACCCGAAACTCTCTGGCACAATAGTGATCTATTTCCAAAGATGTTTCCCTGGCTCTTTCCATATGGATTGGGTGGGATATGTAATGATCTTGTTGAGGGTGAAATGTCCGAACATGCTCACAAGAAACACCTACTCATGTACTACGATAAGCGCTTTCAGATGGACCCTGAATTTGCGCTCATTGCATTCAATCAGGAGCAGATTGTAAAGGGTAGTGCAGCCGGGGCATTCTTGAGCACAAAGAGCAAGTTTAAACGCTTGGCCGAAGTGGTCAGCAGCATAGATGAATCTGTTTTTGGTGAATTAGCAGATAGATTGAAGGCTGATCCGCGCTGGAAACCTGTTACTGAGACTGAAAAGAAGTGCTTTAGGATTATCAGTGAACTGGACATGGTCAACGGGCATGTACCGGGATCAGTCACAGCCAAGAAATATCAGCGCAATGAGCTATGGTCACTGCTATCCTACATGGGGGCCCCGACGTGGTTCATTACATTTGCGCCTGCCGATATTCACCACCCTTTATGTCTATATTTTGCAGGCACTGACAAAAAATTTGATGAACAAAAGATAAGTCTTCTGTCAGACGATGACAAATGGCGCTTGATTGCGAACAATCCCATAGCAAGTGCACGCTTTTTCCATTTTATCGTGGCTCTGTTTTTGGAGGAAATTCTTCGCTGGGAAAAAGACGAACCCGGCTTATTCGGAATAACTAATGCCTTTTATGGAACTGTCGAGCAACAGGGACGCCTGACATTACACCTACATCTGTTACTGTGGTTAAAATATGCACTCTCCCCAGAAGAGATTAAAAAACGTTTATTGGACCCAGATTCCACATTCCAGAAGCAAATGATGGCTTACTTAGACAGCTGTCACCAAGGACGATTGATCGACTCCACCAAAGATGAAGCCATACTGGCTCAAAGGACACAGACCCAAAACCCTGATTATATTCTGCCAATGGATGTATTACCGCAATGCAGTTCAGCGGTGGAAGACTGGACAAAACACTTCCGTGCCACAGTGAATGATTTATTGTGTAGAACTAACATGCACAGATGTGACAAGCGCTGTCTTGACCTACAGTCCAAGTGTAAGCGGCGGTTCCCCCGCAAACTGGTGAAGGAGACTCATGTAGATGAGACTGGTTACATCCACGTTAGGCAGGATGAGAAGCGCATGAATACTATTAATCCGGTGTTAACGTATCTGCTGCGCTGTAATACCGATGTGACGTGCTTGCTCAGTGGGACAGCCATTAAAGCAGTCATTGCATATGCAAGTGATTACATCACGAAAGTTGGTTTGAAAACCAGGGATGTTTTATCTTATCAGATCCCAGCTGCTTCGTCATGCCGCACTGAAAGGATCCGGAAACATTGCGAGTGATAATAAACGCAAACTTGTCACTGGAATCATCAACAGCTTCACGTCCAAAACTGAAATTGGGGCGCCCATGGCCGCATCATACTTGCTTGATCTTCCTGATCATTACAAAAGTCATGAGTTCAAAGCTATCTACTGGCGTGGTTTTGTATCTGAGGTGTTGTCCTCATTCTCAGAGACTCTACCTGATGAGCACAATGACCTCGAACTGGACGCTATTGCTGATTATAATATTGTGATAGCGCGTGATCAAAAGAACATAGAGAGTGTCAACTTGATTGCTCTCTCGCCCGTTCAGGATTACATGTTGAGGCCTGTGGAGCATGCAGCATATTGTCTATACGACTGGATCAGACTGTATTCCAAAACGAAACGACTTTCTAACCATAGACCCATGAATGACCCAGGGCCCATCCGCATTACGCTAGAGATGGGCGAAGGTGTTGAAGACTGCACCAGCTACAGATTTATGCCAGGTCATTCCCAGGAAGAGTCTCATTTTGTATATCTAGACAATCAACGTGCAAACATTGTTCCAAATTTCATTGGGGGGCCGATCCCTAGGCGCGATGCTGGAGATCGGGACTTCTACTGCTGTACAATGTTGACGTTGTTCAAGCCTTGGAGGACGGGACAGGACCTAAAAAAACGAACTGAATCTTGGGAACGTGTATTCGACTCGTTCGAATTCTCTCCTCGGCAGGCACAAATTATGGATAACTTCAACTTGAAATATGAATGTTTGGATGAACGGGATGATTACAGTCAACGTAAAAAAAATGCTGTTGCTGCTGATGATGATGATGAAGATGTGGATGAAAATTACATTGGAAATATCGAGGGTCAGCAAGATGATACACAGAACGACAACGACGACTTTGTCGTTGGCCCCAAGCGTGCAAAAACAATGCACCGTGCCGCGGAAATGATCCGGATACTAAAATCAAGGGGATGGCTGAAGCCACGTGATCACGGTGACGTCACTATGGATCTTGGATTGTTCAGAATAGCATCACAGTCTGTGGCATTCTGGACAAAACTACTTCAGATGGCGAAATTTGCAAGATCCATAGTCTCCACATATTTTCAACAGGATTCTGCAGAACTCAGGGAGTCGTCAGATCATCGAGTTTCCTATAAATTTAGAATTGTCGATCAGGCCTATCTCAATTCTCTGAATACTAAATGTGTCATTGACACCGGAACTATGCTCCCAAGCGAGCTTGTGGCCCATGTGATCACGGAATTCAAACTGAACCCCGAACAACAACGGGCCTTCTTGATTGTTGCACACCATTATCTTTGCGGTTTGCTAGATCCTCTGCGGATGTATTTGGCTGGTATGGCTGGGACTGGCAAATCCAGAGTTATCCATGCGTTGTCTTCATTCTTTGAGCGATTGAACGCCGGTAGCTGTCTACTTTTTCTGGCTCCTACAGGGACAGCAGCCGCAAATATCGGTGGCCATACTTACCATTCTGCATTAGGTTTAAATACCAAAAGTACCGGACAACGAACGATGAAAGCTGACATGCGGGCTGCCCTCTCGCGTGTGAAGTATATATTCATTGATGAAGTCTCGATGATCTCCTGCTCAGACATGAAGATTATATCTGAACGGCTCAGCATGATACACAATGCACGCACTGAAGCATACGGTGGGTTCAACGTTATCTTTGCTGGTGATTTTGCACAACTACCACCAGTATTAGGCGCCACACTGTACAATACAAAGGTTGGTGATCGCGGGTCTGACGGATATAACCAGCGCTGTGCTATCGGTAAAGCCTTGTGGCTACAGGTTGTTACCGTAGTAGTCCTGAGGGAAAATATGAGGCAGCGAGAAATGAGCGACGACGATATCCGCTTCCGTGCAGCGCTCATGAATATGCGATTCAAAAAATGTGACCAGGCTGACATTGCGTTCCTGAAAACCATGGTTGTTGACCCATCAAAAGACAGATCTCCACTGGAAGATGAGAGGTTCAGGCATGTCTCCGTGATTACCGGTGTCAATGCCCATCGAGACGCAATCAACTTGCTAGGATGTGAAAAATTTGCGCATGATATGGGTGAGTCTTTACACGACTTCTATTCAGTCGACAAGATTGGTGAAGGTGATGATAATGCTACCGGTCCCAGGAAACGGGGTCGTAAGCAATGGCGTGCGGAGATTTCAGACCGCTTGCGGAATGTTTTATGGGAATTACCACACTATGATTCCGATAATGTACCTGGTGTGCTCCGCATCTGCAAAGGTATGCCCGTGATAATTAAAAAGAATATAGCCACAGAATGTGGTGTTACCAATGGTGGGGAGGGCATTGTTGTAGACTGGCAATCTAGCCGAACATCAGGTGGTAAACGGACTCTTGATGTTTTGTTTGTGCAGCTCACCAATGGCACTTTGAATGTTCAGTTAGATGGCCTGCCAGCTAACGTTGTTCCATTGTGCGCAGATGAAGCGACCACAAACTGCATCTTACCTGATGATACCTATCTTACCATACGGCGAAAGCAAGTGCATGTACTTCCGAACTTTGCAATGACCGACTATGGAAGTCAGGGGAAAACACGTGTCAACAATGTTGTGGATTTGTTCAATCTTCGGGGCCACCAGGCATATTACACTGCCCTATCTCGTAGTGCATTTGCTCAGTATACCCTGATTTTGCAGGGATTCCATGCATCCCATATTCAAGGAGGGCTTAGCAATGACCTACTGTCAGAATTCCGTGACATTGAAATATTGGATGATATTACTCGACTCCAGTTTAACAATCAGTTGCCTGACTGTGTGACATCTCCACTGCGATATACACGCATTGCACAGTATATGGAAAGCCGCGGTATTTCCTACAAGCCCCCGAATATGCAAAAGCACCTAGACTGGGACGTTCGTTATGCTCGTTCCATGCTTTTTAGAAACTTCGAATTTCCAGATAACGAAGAGATAACACCAAGCAAAAAACGAAAAAGAGCACTGCACGATACACAGACAGATCCTCCATCAAAACGTATTGCGTCTGCTCTGTCTGGTCGTCACCAAGGCCCAGGTCCAGTCGGTTTAAAATGGGATTCACGGAATTGGAGCTGTGCATATGATTCCCTTTTCGGTTCATTGTATCATGCTTGGCTTCTTGATCCCACAGGGATCGGACGGTTTTTACAAGGCGCCAATTACATATCATCAATATTGTTTGCAGAATTTGTAAAAATTTCTGCCAATGAACAAACACTTGAAGGGGCCCGGGACATGATCAGACATGTATTGCACTCTCTGCAGCCCATGTACTTTCCAGATGGACCAAATGGCACCAGTCTTGCTGATGTGGCTCGTGTCACTTTGGACTCGACCACGATTCCATGGGTTGTTCGAATGAAATGCCATGTGTGTCAAAAATGCACTGCGCCGTTCAGTGTGCCTTTGAGTGTTTTGTTTTTGCCCAACACCAAGGACCTTACAGAGCAGATTCTCAATACGCTATTGCGTACAACGCGTCGCTCCAAATGTTGTGTTCCATACTCTGCTGTCGATGTTGTGATTGTGAGTGGGCCAGCTGTTGTCCCCATCTACGTACATCAAAACGACAACAGTGTATTGGTACCTCCTTTCATAGAATCTAAGGACCTCAAGTGGCAATTACAGAGTGCACATTACCATGGCAGGTTTCATTATGTCATGTGTCATATCGATGCAGCCCGCCGAATGTGGTTTCATGACGGCATGCATAACGGAGGCCGTGGTATTTTAGAATGCGACAATGTCGATCGCATCGTACCGGCCATGTCGTCGAAGACAGTCATGGATGGAACCGAGTTTATGTTGACATTTGTAATTTACACCCGAGTGCCATACTGAGTGAAATTTCGTTCTATAAGTGAAGGGACTTGTAGTGGAAGCAGTTCATCACATGACCTGTACATTGGGGACTGATAAGACTGAGAGGTTGAGGTGATAGGTCTAATCAGATCATTATCGACGAGTGAGTAGACCTGATGCACTACCACATGTAAGATGGATGCAGGCTGAGATGTTGGTGGGACGTGCCTAGATGGATTATTATAGACGGTGGCTGGACATGCTATGCCATGGACCTAGTTCTACGCTGTACATCTATTTGTAGATCGCACAGCTGTCCTAGCCAGTAATGCTTTATTCCTCACCTTGACCCAACATCACATGACCAGGTAATGCTTAAGCTCTCTCAAAAGACATACGTTGAAACATCCGTTCAATTGTCTATCCCATACTCATCTGTTATGCGTACAGTAGAAGTTTCATTTTCCACCCTGACCGGTCAATGTAGACTTGGTGTCTACCTCTGACTGCCATCAACACTTTGATAGCACAATCGAAACATTGTAACCTTAGGTATTATGTTTGATCACGCCCACGTGCGGTAGAGCTGGGACACTTGTTTGTTAATTAGCATTGCAGTTCATGGACATGTGAATAAGGTAGTAAAATCGAGCGAACGAAAAGGTGAGGCTAGGACGTCGGCCAACTACTAATTAAGTGACACACCATTTACAGGATTGAACACGGTGTCCATGCTTTGCTCTGCCCAGGCCTCAATCTGAGCAATACACAGACCACAGAGTCTATCAACAGAGCGGTAGGAGATTTCCCTCGATTCTACAACACCGGTGCATCTGTTCGTACATTGACCACACCCCCGATGGAATTTGCTGAAGACACAGAATCGAACCCCACAGTCAAACTGTGTTCAAACGGTTAGTTCTCAGTTGTAATACAGTGTAGAAATTATACAGACAAGATGTGTATCGATTGGATATTTGTGTGTGCACGTATATCGAACCATGAGTGACACGAAGCAACACATAGTGCTAGTATATGATGACAGCACAAGGACGATTGTAAGATGAGTGTGATGGAGTGTATACTAAAGGCTCGAAGAGCACACCTTCCTCTTTATACTCATTTGTAAGGCACAACTGTGGAGATTCATGACTCACGTGAGAACAAATCATACTAGTCAGCAGGTGCTGCGGAGATATGTGTTTCACTGAGCCACACTGCCCAGAAAGGTAATTTAGACGAAGTGCCACGAGCCTCATTTGTCATTGAATGCTAGGCACAGTCGCATCATATGCCGGTGCCATTAAACGCATGCCGGTTGTCAATCCTGATGATTCAATCCCACTGGCAAATCGTGTGATTGCACTGACAGATTCCAACACCGTGGTGAGAACAGGTGAAAAAGAACCACTAGATGACTCTATAGTAACGTGCTGTCCTTTGTCCCAATGACCCCACGTGCCCCACACATCATCAGATTTGAGTCAAGTCTGATGCAGCTGCGCAGCAGTCAAGTCATGCTGATCCATGGTACCTGACGCATCTGGCCCAGTTTGGGAGGCACTATCTGAAACTGTGCTATGTCCATGTGCCTGCTGCACTTCTTTTGCCCCTGTGGTGCATGACCCCACATGTCTCACACGTCATTGAGTCAAGTCTGATGCAGCTGCGCAGCAGTCAAGTCATGCTGATCCATGGTACCTGACGCATCTGGCCCAGTTTGGGAGGCACTATCTGAAACTGTGCTATGTCTATGTGCCTGCTGCGCACGTTTTGCCCCTGTGGTGCATGACCCCACATGTCTCACACGTCATTGAGTCAAGTCTGATGCAGCTGCGCAGCAGTCAAGTCACGCTGATCCATGGTACCTGACGCATCTGGCCCAGTTTGGGAGGCACTATCTGAAACTGTGCTATGTCCATGTGCCTGCTGCGCACGTTTTGCCCCTGTGGCGCATGACCCCACATGTCCCACAAGTCATTGAGTCCAGTCTGATGCAGCTGCGCAGCAGTCAAGTCATGCTGATCCATGGTACCTGACGCATCTGGCCCAGTTTGGGAGGCACTATCTGAAACTGTGCTATGTCTATGTGCCTGCTGCGCACGTTTTGCCCCTGTGGCACATGACCCCACATGTCTCACATGCCATTGAGTCAAGTCTGATGCAGCTGCGCAGCAGTCAAGCCACGCTGACTGGTACCTGACGCATCTGACCCAGTTCGGGAGGCACTATCCGAAACTGTGCTATGTTCACATGCCTGCTGCGCATATTTTCCCCTGTGGTGCTGTCTTGTCGGACATGATACTGTGAGAACCACTGAACACACAACACCGAAATACCCTTACCGGTCTTATTGAATAGATGTTGTCGATTTTCTCTGTTGATTGGGTCTGCAGATGACTGAGTGACTGGGAAGGGCAGTCCATAGCCCCCAGGTGCAGCGTACCAGTACTCATCAGAAATGGATGGGCCAGCCAAAGATCTGGGATATTATATGGCATCCAGCACCTCCATTAGGACGTTCTCACAGCCGATGACTCACCTCATTGTAGCCCAACATATATAAGCGGTTTTGCTGCCTGCTGAGTCCAAACCCTTACACCCGTCAAACTCTATCTCCATTTTCAAATATCGTCCTCCAGCATGTGCTTCAGCATGACACGCCGCATCATTTTCGTCTGCCAACACAGCAACTGTAGACCAATCAGGCAGCATGACTGCATGCATCGCCGCTGCATTTGGAGCGTCTGTCATACGATGGAGCCTCATGATTGCATGAATTTGTGCATGCAGCTAAAGGGTGGACTCTTAATACTGCAGCCGGATGTAAAAAAGAAAACTTTATGTTACGACTGTTGGCATAAGATCTATTCGTCCTTGGGTTCTAATGATGAAGGGGAGGAAGACTTTGGCATCATTGGATGAGCAATACATGTGTGCTCGTTCTGCTACATTCCCTTAATCTCCAGGAAGCTGAATGCTTGATGTACAACACAATCAATACAGGTACTTATTCATTCGAGTGTGCTTGGCCGCAAGAGTCTCGATTGCCTCGCATCGGCAGTGTCCTGGATTGACGTATATTTTGGAATCGTGTGTACCAGCAGTAAACCAAACTACATACTACGCAAAACGTTTTTGATCATAGTCGCAAGTGACAGCCCATACTACATACGGCGTAAGATGTCATTGGTGTAGTCAAACAGCATACGGCGCATAACATCGTTTTCGGTGGCAAGAAGATGGATCACGGCCAACGCACGCTCCCAAGAGGCAGTGGTGGAAGCTTGGACTCCAATGGCAGTCATCCTGTCCTGGAGACTGATAAACAGTGCCTCGAGTCGTACGAACGTATCCTGCAACAAATCGACCTCGCCATTCGTGTAGGGGACATGGAAGGGGCAAGGATTGCATACACAGCCATCAGGCGGATGGGCTGCACCATGTGTTAACCACAGCGTAAAATTTTATCTGGAACACACACGAACCGTGGTCATAGTGCACTGAAACGAAAGTAGGAGAGGATTGCATAGAGGGTGGTGTCGAAGGGTCTAGCGGGTCTGGGGGCGTAGAGGGCGACGACATTTGTAGAGCAAGTGCTGCAAGGGAGCTCAACTGGGGAAAGAAGCGGAAACAACCGGCCGGAGAGAACCGAAGAAGACCAGTCTAGGATCTGTTCTTCCCACATGCAAGCTTTTTTTAGCCTCTCGCCACAGTCAACTCACACAAAATCAATTGTTCCATGTGTTTTCACCCATTATCAGGGTGCGACGCCTTGCGGGTGATCTGTGCACCAGCACGTATTCCCGTCTGAGCGAAGCAAATCACAGCTAAGACTCGCGGGATGCAGGTTTAGGGATTGTTTAAATCTCTTGCTCTCAAGGGATCACCACAATTAAAATTATGAATATCACGTCGTTTTTTCTTGTAAACCCTCTGAGCCAGGACTAACTAACTGATTTGCTTCCGGAGTTCCCGATTTGGCATATCCGGATCTATACCCTGACAGATCCGGACCTGAAGGACTCAATCCCAAGGCTGAGGTCAGTAAACTCTGATGTTCAGATGATTGGCTGGGTCCCTGAGCGTGTTTCTGCTCACAGGAGTTTCTCGAACTCCTACCTGCACTTCCAAGTGCCGTAATTCCGCATATTTTTAGCTCAATCTTTTTTTTGGTAAGATGCACACCGGCTGGACTAACTAACCAACGTGATATCCCGGAAGCAAAATGAGAAGACCCCTTGCTTGCTCTGGAGGGATAGTCGGGTATTAGGAAGTTTATATGGAACTCACAAAAATCAGACGGCACATAAGCAGGCGTGACCGTTTGCAAGCCGAGCAACGGCGCACGCATTGATACAAACGCATACCGATCGGAGCCTGAATACGGACAATATGAAGCCAGGAGCTGACCGTAACAGCTATATGATATCAGTATGCTGACATGTTTCTCACTGACGTAGTGATGGCATAGTGGGCAGCGAGGAAAGTCCAGAGAGCAGTGACATCCCAGTGCGAATCCTCACCCCACACGCCCATTGAGCGCTCGTGCCCGTTAGTATCTCGAAGCACGATCCAACAGTTGTCGTGCAGCTCAAACGAGACGAGTGGACCTAGGCCGCGTAGCAGCGAGCCCACCAGGCGTGCTATATCCGATGCATTGTCCCCGTTGGAAATGGCCACCACAATATCAGGTATAATAACGTCGGCGAAACCAGTATCGAGCACCTTGACAACGTCCCGTAGTGGGATACGCAAGCTCAGCGAGCGTAATTCAGGCGCCAGCGGCCGGCGTGTGATGGTCGCTAGTCCAGCGAACGCGGTGTCCTCATCCACATCGACATTGCAAAAGCTTAGGTAGACGAGATGCGGGCAGCACTGCAAAATAGACAACAGATTCGATGCCGGGCTGCAGTGCAGCAGCCGAACCATGGTGAGCGTCGGACACAGGAGCGCAGCTAAGTTGCGTATATCGACGGTGCCGAGCTCCAAAACGCGCAGGGCCGGTGCGCGGACATGAACAACGGGTAATGGGTCGTCATCCGCCAAATTCTGCGTGAAAATCATCAAATCTTCCAGGTTAGGGAAATCTAGGTTTCCGTCGAGGCGAGGCGCGAACTCTTGGTCGGGGTCGACTACGTGAGCGTAGAAAGAACGGATGCGGGCGGCGTAGGGAGCCAACGCCTGCATCACCGGCCGCCAATCGTCATTGCTCGACAGGTTGACTTCCAGCGGGGCTAAAAGCTCGATGTCCAGCGGGGCAGACGACCCGCTGCGTTCCAGAATGATGGGAAGGCGCGCGTAATCCATCTCCGTAGATAAGCAGAAGGACGACCAGAGCAGGGGGCTGCTCAGTGCGAGGCTACGCCAGCGACGCGAAACCCGCGCGATGGTGAACTTTTCTTCGACAGATACGTTCGTGGATAAGATCAGGATGTCTGCCAGCAGGTCGTCCGAGAGCAGGGTGATATCGAACATGATAGTTGTCGGTAGGAGGACAAGGTTCGGAGTTCTCATTTCATCATCTCATCAAGAACAGTTGAACCTGATGAGATCTGCTATTGTGCTATTGTGCACACTTCCGTCGAGCATGCAATACCGCGGGGCAAGACTTAGACAACACCCGTTATATCAGGCTGTCAATGAATTAAACTTGTGAGCCGTATCACTCTCAAATTCTTGGTAAGGATGCAATGCAATCGTGATTACAGCAAATGCAACTACTTGACCTCATCTCTGTTGCTACATGCAACAGATAATACAATGATAGAAACCATTGGATTAAAATACAGGGCACCAATTTGGATCTTGCATGTACTGGACTCTATACCAATACTCCATGTTGTCCAACTCCTCTCTCACCGACCTCGCACGCAGAGGCCCTCCGGCACTGCCCGTCCGCCGATTATTAGAAGTCTGGCATTGCTGCCAGTACGCCAGGTGGAGCTCTGCTACATTCTGCAGCCACTCCACCGCGCGCGGCTCGTTGGGACGGCGCGCACGGACTGGCACGGGGGCATATAGCTTCGACGTGCGTTCGGGCTCGGCGTCCACGTCCACGTCAACGTAGTGGTCGGAAACGCTCAACGGCAGACTGGCAGCGTCCGCCTCTGAGCCCGAGCCTGAGTCCGAGTCCGCGGCGGCCTCACATTGACAATCTCGAACTTGGTGCGCGATGCGGTACATCTGCGCCGCCTTCATGCGCATCTGCGCGGCGCGCGCAAACGCGACGTCCGACTGCGCCGCGGCCTTCGCGGTGGCGGCGGCCTCCAGGTATAGATCGCCTAGCTGGGACCAACCCGCGGCGGAGAGCGCGTACGGGCGGCGCGGGACGAGGTCGTCGATGGCGCGCGCGTCGAGCCGCGCCTGGTCGAGCAGGTCTGCGGGGACGAGGCCGTCGGGTGTGATCCACTGCGTGTCGAAGAAGAACTCCTCCGAGTCGGACCCGTCGAGGGACTCCGAGCACGGCCCGGGAGACGGTGGCTGGTGCTGAGCGATGGTGCAGGGTTTGCCGGTGATCGTGTTGTAGAAGTCCTGCGTGAACACCAAAGTCGCCACGGTGGCGCCCCAGTCGTATTCCCCGGAGTTGTCCATCCCAAACGACGGGTCCGAATCCGACGGCGAGGAAGAGTACAAGTACGAGCGCAAGCTCTGCGGCGTCGAGGATTGTGGAGACGCCAACAAGGCGTCACATTCGGCAAGGCATTTGTTCAGAAGGTTGATGCGGCGCGCCTGCAGGATTAGAGATTTGAGATCCTTCTCGAGGGCGAGCGCGCTGGTATCCTATCCGGCAGTGTCAGTGACATCCATAGAGTATATGACACAGAGCTAAACGAACCTGTACCGCGACAGCAGGAGCTGCAGACCCAGGGTAGAAGAGCGCCATAATGCGTTCTTCCGTATGCATCGAGTCGGCCGGAGAGGAAAGAGTCTGAGCAGGATGAGAATAGTAGTAGCTCATGGAGGACGAGCGGCTGCGTTCGAGTGGCGACAGTTGGTTATTCAACCTACGGCAACTCGCCCTTCATTTATAGGCTAGGCTCCCGTGGTGGTGGTTGTGGGCATCGCCGTACGCTTCAGAAATGACCACGCCGCGGTGGGTACACGCGCTGATGCGCCTCCCGGAGCTTTTGTATGCTTTAGTGCCACCCTTGCATTCTTCCGCACAGTATCAGCCTTAACGGGTCAGCGAATGCAGACGGACCATTTCTGCAAAGAATACTGTTCAACGACGTGCATTCGCGCCGTAACGCTGATCAGTAATGGTAGAGATATGTTCAAATTCAGCATACGATCGATTGGCAGGACGAGCAACTACATACCAAGGTAGCGAAAGGCATAATTTGATAAAAAAAAGTCCACGCAGCGGCTTCTGGTTCACATGGAGATGGTGAGCGAGCGTGGCGTTCGATGGACGGAACATCGTCTTGACACGCTTCCGCATCGAGCTTCTGCACGAAACCACTGTGAATACACAACATCTGCAGTGTCTCGCTGTGAGGTACGAGGAATTCAGGGCGTAAGGCTGCCCGCCGGCCTTGGTCCCGAAGGCTCGCGCGCGTAGAAGAGAACTTTGGCTTTGCTCTGGGGTTTGCATTGATGCATAGCATGGCTGCAGCTGCGTGGTGAATCTCGACTTGACATATTTGGAGGGCAAACGTAGTGATTCGGAGACAGAGGGAACTGGCAGCGGAGAGGCTCACTGAGCGCGTGTCACGAGTTCAATCTCCGATTTTGTTCCGTAGCATTTTAACGCAAGCATCCCAATGAAGCTATAGGTATCTGAGAATTCAATTAATCAAGCTCAAAGATAGTGAATGCCTATGTAATTAGCATTTAATATTGTTTTGATTCTCAGAAAGCGAAAAAGCACGTTTTTCTAGTGTCACAGCACGTCTGAGAAGCCGTAAGGGCATTCAGACTGAGCAGTTTGAGTAGAAGATATCTGGTATGATAACCCCCGAAGTGAGCTGCTGGAAGACCGGTCCTGCCAAGCTTGGCAACGGCTCCAATGAATGGCTTTCTAGAATGTAGCGTTAAACTCAACATTTGAAGGATGCCCTTGCATGGTTATGCTGCAATGAACATCTTCTTGGCTCAAAATGGAAGTGTTCGAGTGAGATTCTGGTGCTCCACAGCCTCGGAGCATATACCGCACCGTAAGCCCATCCCGACTCTCAGCGGGCCTCCGGGACCGCTCGGAACCCGCTGCTCTTCTGAATACAGTTTCCCTTCAGCATGACCTTCTAGTTACTTCACACGTAGTCCTTCAGAGCACTCATACATTCAGCTTCGTCGGCTCTCGACATGACGCGGCATGACGCTATGGCTGACCTCGTCGTCTGTGTCGGGAATAAGGAGGATATACGATTCTGACGAAGGAACTCACGCACTTTCCGCAGGGTTCGAGAGACCGTGGCGGCATGCCTTATTCCGGCAATCCGTCGCGTGCTGATAGACGAAGAAGTGATCCCGCGAAGCTTCCTGTGCGCCCAACACGGATGCCCAGTGAAGATTTCGACGAATCGACGGTTCAAAGACCCAGAACGGAGATTCATGAGGGTCGCGGTACATATATGGTTTATGTCGGACTTTGGAGCTCACAAAAGGCCCCGCGACAGCGTTTTGAGCGCACCCGCGTCGGCGAAATCAGCACCGGCGCACGGGTGATCCAATTCCGGAGGCAACCCGGTGGATTGTGCATAGACAAACGGGAGTCGGGGCACTGTGCCCTAGGCTCCGCATCAGTCCTCTCCGGCGTCCGCGCGCGCTGGATGATCCAGCGAAACGCCGGACAGGCCCTTGAAGGGCGCCGCGAGCGCCTATGTGGCCCTTGACCTCGTCCTTTCTCCTCTTCATCGCGACCTCGAGCCCCCCATCCCATTCAGAGGCCCCGCATGGACTTCAGCTCGCTAGACGCCCCGCTCTCGTTCGACCAGCAGCTTGCGGCTGGCTCAATGTTTGCTCAGGATACGAGCGCGCGGGATTCCTTCTCGCCGTACGAAGCCAGCGATGACGGCTCTCAGCAGCGCGCCGCTAAGGTCGCTCGTCAAACGTACGCGTCTCCTCCGCTGATAGTACGTACGCGCTCACAGCTCCGTAGCCGTGGTGCCTGCCGGAGGTGCAAGAAACTCAAGGTACGCGCACTGAGATCCGCGATCGGCGCTCAACTAAACGATTCGTCTGCATTCCAGATGAAGTGCGAGTACACAGACGAGAGCGGGCCCTGCACTCGTTGTCGGACGAATGAGCACTCCTGCGAAGTCGAGCCGCGCAGGCACACGTCGCAAAAGAAGTGCGCGGTCGGCTCTAACCAACTTGCGCTGTCGCTCAACATTACTTGCAGTGCACGATCGGCGTTGCTGCGCCAGGTTCAAAAGAAGGATGCTCTCATTGCTAGTCTGCTGCAGCATCTCTACACTACGATGGCCGTGGGAGAGCCTCAGACGCCCGATTCAGAGGGGTCCATGACCTTGGAGGACGACATGGAGACGTCGGCATCGCACGCAAAGCCAGAGCCGCAGCCTGAGCCTGCCCTACCGTCATCAGCTGCCGCTCAACAACACCACATGCGGCCGATGTCTCCGGAGTCTTTTGCTCGCGCCTGCATGAATCTCGAATTCGTCCAGTCCACCGCCATCCGCGTAGAGGAGATTGACGGTCTGTTCCATACGTGAGCACGATTCCTTTGCGCGATCCCACGAATGGAGCTGACCTCCGCAAAAAGGTTCTTCACGAAAATCAATGTGAGCAGAGTATCCATTCATAAATTGTGATTTCCGTGTTGATCGTGCAACTCTCAGGCACAGATCAATCTGCTCGACCCTGCGCTGCACGGTCCCCGCCAACTGCTGCAGAGATGTCCCTTCCTCTTCACCACTGTTTGCGCCATTACCGCAAAACATCTCCCACGGTACGCATTCGCACCCCGTTTCTCAGCCACATGTTGCCGTCCCTGGCGAAGTTCTGAGCGAACCTTCCACTGTAGACCCGGCGCATACGCGCAAGCAATGGCTTGCGCCCGGAAGGCGGCAGCCGAAGCGCTCATCTCGAGCCGCAAGACCGTCGAGATGTGCCAGGCGTACATCCTGCTCGGGGTAAGCTCCCATCTCATCTCATCTACATGACTGCCTGATCTCACCCCAAAACTTGGATGCAAGCAGGAATTCACGCCGCTCGCCCCGAGCTGGGAAGAGGACCGCTCGTCGCTCTTCCAGGGGCTCGCGCTGCGGCTCGCGCTCGACCTAAACCTCGGCGCGCGCGGCGGGCAGCAGCAGCCCGCGAACGCGATCGAACGCCGCAACCGCGAGCGCACATGGATCTGCTGTGCGTGGCTCGACTGGCTCGGCGCGATGCAGAGCGGGCGCGCGATCTCGTTCCCGGACGACTCCGTGCTACGCAACATCGCGACGTGGTACAGTGAGCCCGGCGCGCTGGCTGGCGATGTGCATCTGTGTGCTGCCGTGGAGCTGCTGCGAGTTGTCAGGCGGTTCGCGGACCTGTTTACGAATGGCGATAGCGACTCTGGCGTCAATGGTGATGCGATGATTCGCGTGTTCGACGAGGCTGTCTCCTCGGTCATCGATGAGTGGCATCGGCGAATTGAGCGCTCGCGGATTTCGGGTGTGTCGCTTCCAGACGAACATGCAGTGTTTAGATGCTGAGAGACTGTATAGATGCCCTGTCTAAGAGCAGGACGCACATTCTTAACTTGTACGTCTACGCACATTGGGGTACGCCTTGCTTCTCCCATACTGATAGTTCATGCAGCCTGTATCACTATTGCAAGTAAGCCGATGATTCTGCTGCGCCTCGGCGCGCTGTGTACTGACGGTGGCTAAAGGCTGCGAATGCTCTCCATCCTCATTGAACGTTCGACTGTCACGAATGAATCACCAAGCGAATCGTGCTATCTCAGGGTAAGACTGATCTTACCACGCAATGAATGAATATGGTTCTCACACTCTCAGTGCTGGCATACCGGCCTAGCCTCGTTATCTGAAGTCGTCGAGAACATCGCACCAACCGGGCTCCTCCAATACGCCCCGGACCCTTTCCTTAAATTTGCCGCTCTATCAGCTGCATTCACGCTCAGGGTATGTATCGCACAATAGTCGGAGCTGAAAGTCAACAGCCTGGAACTCATTTCGATTGGCAGCTCCTCGCACCCCGGTTCGCACCGGTGATCTCCCCAGACAGCAAGCTCGTCGCGACGGGGCACATAGATAAGCTCATCGCGGTGCTCGAGGTCGACTCTCCACAGGGCGTCATGGCGCCGCAGGTATACGCGCAGGCGCTGCGCGGGCTCATGCTGCAATACGCGCGCGAGGGCGACGCCGGTCCGACGCCCGCGTCGCAGGCGGGTCTCAACGCCACCATGGAGAGGCGGCTGTTCGAGGCGCTCGACTCGTCCGCCGTGGTATCGTTTGCATAGGCTTTTTCCTGCTTGCTATGATCTCTTTGCTTTTTTGGCGCTCCGAGTCTGAACCAACTGTCAACTTCCGATGTGAAGTCGGACTCGGATGCATATGTGGATAGTTAGGATGATCAGCTTGTGTACATGGACCTTGATATACCTCCTGATGAAATCTCATGCGACCGTATTGCTATCTCGTTCCGCCTCTGCCTCTTCCTTGTACGCGGGAGGTGGTTCCTCGACGCGTTTGTGCTCGGGCTCCTGAAGCACCGGCTCTGCCGCCTTCCTCTGTTGCACGTGTCGCTTTACCGAGCGCGTGAGGGGGAGAAAGACGAAGGTGACCGCTAGGAATAGAATGAATGCGAGTAGTGGCAAGATTCCAAAGAGCGCCGTGATAGCCCACTTCCAGGGAGTGAACTTCACGTTGAACAGGACCTAAGCCGAAATGAGACAACGAGCTTCCACAGAATCAAAATAGACAGAAGGATACAGACGTACTTGGTCAAGGTTATGGGGGTTGTAGTAGCACGCCGAAACGCTGCCTTGTTGGTGGTCGTCCAAGAAGTTTGTCGCGCCGTTCCCATTCTTCTTATAGTCGTGTCGATATGTCGTCGTGACGTTCTGCCCGCCATACGTCTTGTACGTGATGTTCAATACTGCAGCATAGCATGTCGAACAGGAGTATGTGCAGCGGCGATGTTGCGTGGAGTTGCAGCAGTAGCAATTGCACCTGCGGCAACGACAATCCGCAGTCAGTCTCAGTTGCTCCACTCGCAACACCCGCAACTTGGCGAGTTGCGCAAGCTGAAACGCACTGTCTCGTGGTGCAGGATTCGCTGCACGTCGTTCCTCCGCTGCTCGAGGAGCTGCATCTGTACGGTGGAGCAAACAATGAGAAGCTCGTCCCTGCGCACCGCGATAGACGCCAAGGGTGCAGTTGCTACTCACGAAGTCGAACACGATTTGCATGTTTGACAGCACTGCTGGCAGCACTTGTAGCTGCAGTTACCGCGTCAGAGAGAGATCCCACGGCCATGCAATAGAGACATACCCGCCATCGCAATCCCCCGATGAACTCTGCGGACATGCCGTACTGTTCGTTGCGCACGCCGTCGGGCTGAACTGGTTATTGATCTGGGACGTTATGGCGCCTGCGAGTGAACGAGACCACATTCAGCCAGCGGAAACTTCGAAGCACGAGCATCGATAGACATAGACGCACTGCAAGTCGGCGTGCCGAACGGTACGGATCCGCAGGTCATCTGGGAGCACTTGGATTCGCAGCAGTAGCGCTCGTCGATGTGCCCGTCCAGCACGCGGCAGCGCGTCACCGGCCATCCTCTGCGCCGACGTCCAGCGTGAGTGCCCCGGTGAAAATATGCTTCGCACGCAGGCGCTCGAGAAGCACAACGTCCACGCACTGTCGCACGATCTCGGGGTAATTGAGCCCGAAGAAGAGTCCAAAGAAGAGCGCCAGCGTGCCGACCGCGACCGCCGCGAGGTATGCCGGCCGAAAGCGCATTCCAGAGGCAGAGGGACGACGCTCGGGAACGTGACTTGCACGAGCATTATAGACTTGTGGGATTAGATCGGCGCACTCATTCAATTTCCGACTAGCGCCAATGCGGACGAAAATTGCACCGCCAAACCTGTTCGCTTTTTTGTTCCGTGCGCTAGGGCAATGATCCCTATCTATGTACAGGCCGAGAAAGACACAGCTTACACTCACGATGCCGGGAAATGGAGGAGAGAAACTACGAAGAGGAAGATATACGAAGTGGCAAGATAATCACCCAGGCGGGATCGAGAACTTGAGAAAAGAAACTATGGAGAGAAAGGAAACGAATTTGCAGGAAAGAAAACCACCCGGGACCGCGAGAGCATTGTCCATGTGTATGTACAATGCAGATTAGATACGTATGTGTCGAAATTGTGTGCCGTTGAGATTGTGAATGAGATTGCGCGAGCTGTGCCGTTTTTTGAGTGGGGATCGAGAAGAAGGAATCACCAGTTGGGATAGGACGAGGGGATCGTTGGTTGCCAGTTACAATCGAGAAGAGGAAACGGAATCATTGCCAGGCATGCTGATTCTGCTGTTGCTGCTGCTGATACTGTTGTGCAAGCAGCGAGCTGAAATCAGCAGGAGCCTGCTGCGCGGAGCCATCGGAAGACGACGTCGTTGACCCGCCGCCGTCGCGCGGCGACCAGCCAGGCATAAGCACGTGCGAGTTGAAGCTCTGGCTGGTGATGGCGCGCATGGGCAGCAGCATCTGGTCGATGTCCATGTCCTGCGTGAACGCGCTCGGGTCGATGTATCCTTGATGTTGCTGCTGCTGTTGTTGATACTGCGTGGGATAGTCGGTATAGAACGAGTTCGGGTCGAACTGCTGCTGCTGCTGCTGGGCGGACGGGTTCTGGTAGGCGAACTGCGATTGTTGCTGCTGTTGCTGCTGGTACTGCGCATATTGCGCGAAGATATCCATCTGCGGGTCCGGCATGCTTGCAGGCATCGCGCTCCACGCCTGCGCAGAGGACGAGGACGCAGCGGGTTGCGCATATTGCATGTCCTGGTATGTATACTGTTGCGGCTGTTGCGGCTGTTGCGGCTGATGATGCTGGTGCTGTGCGTGTTGCTGGTGCTGTGCTTGGTGCTGCTGGGGCGGCGGCGGAGGCGGCATCGAGCCCTGCGCGCGCGCCGAGCGCGACGACGTCGGCCGGCTCCCACTCGTACTACTCTGCGCCTGCGGCGGCGGCGCCTGCAACGTATAGGAAGTAGACGCAGCTGCGGCCGAGGACGAAGCAGCAGCGGGGGCCGGCTGCGCGGCGGGTTTACTCGCAGGCGGCGTCGTCGACGACGACTTCGCCGCACCAGCGGCCTCGACCTTCTCGCGCGCCCCAGGCGGGAGCTCGCCCGGGCCCGCATGCTTGCGCACGAGCCCGAACAAAAACCTCGCATACAACCTCGGCGCATGCGTGTCGTCGATGGCGTTCTGCTCGAACACGTCCGCGAGGCGCGCGACGAGCGCGAGGATGCTCCTCTTCTGCTCCGCGTCGACCATCGCCTTGAACTCGGGCCTGAGGAGCTTGAAGAGGAAGCCCGAGGCGAAGGTGCCGAAGACGAAGTGGCATTCCGCCGTGTAGCGCAGGAAGCCCGTCGGCCCCAGCACGTCCGCCATGCTGCGCACCACCGACGTCGCCGCGTTCCAACACTGCACCGGATTCAGCTTTATGCATTCCTGCTGAGTTACGTAGAGCAGCCTGCACTCACCCGCAGGAAGAACGGGTCGCCCCGTGTAAGGCCCTTCTCGAACGCGTGCTGGAAGCCGAAGCTGTACATGACGAGCTTGCAGTAGTTGACGATGACGGGCATCAGGTGCACGCGGTACACCGCCGCGGGGTCTGTGTCGTCCGACGCCTGCCGGAAGCGCTCCGTCCACTCCTCCTTGAACGCCGTCAGCTGGTCGTCGTACAGCCGCGTCACCGACAGATAGTCGATATTCTACGATGCGTCAGTCAGCACGCCCGAGCGAAAAACGGAAAGGAGGGGCGGGGGGAGGATGCGGACAGACCTTGTTCATGCTCATGGCGCCCTTGTCCTGCACGATATCGTGGAACTGCGTCATGAGGCGCAGCAGCTGGACGTACGCGCACAGGTGCACGTCGTACGGGTGGTTGTACGGCGAGGCCTGGTACCACTCCTTGCTCGCGCGCACCACCGGGTCCTCGCTCGGCAGCGTCGCGCATTTCCCGAACTGCGTCGACGCCGAGCGGTCGATGTTGAAGCAGATGAGCCACGTGCGCGTGCAGTTCAGGATCTCGCGCGCGTGCATCTCGTCCCGCGGCTTCTGGCGCGACGGCTGGTGCAGGTTGAGGTCCATCGCGATCCTGCCGTTCGACAACGCGTAAGCACACACAGAGAAACGGGCAGGGGTAAGGGAGGCAGGCGGGGAAAAGACGAACCGGATAGCCAACCCCTTGTACAGGTACGACCGGTCCTCCTCCCACCGGCGCGCGGACGGCGCGTAGTCGCCCATGATGATGTACGCCTGGCAGAGCTCGACGGACTTCCAGCCGTCGATGAGCGACGCCGCGGCCTGCTTCTTCGCGAAGTGCATGAGCATCGGGTACAGCTCCGGCCGGCGCAGGTAGTAGCGCGACGCCGCGGCACAGACGACGGTGAAGAGGAACGGGCACCGTTTGCGCGTCGCCGCGGGCGTGTGCAGGTGTTCGTCCAGGATGGAGAGGGAGGGCTGCGCGCGCGCGGGGTCAGCAGCTATACTATACTGTCCGTATGCACGGCGTGCGACGTACGTTGACCGTCTTGTAGAAACTGAGCGGGGGGGAGTCAGAACGCAAGTCAGAACGAGCAAGCCGACACGCACATGTCGAAAAGCGCATCGACCTCATCAAGCGTGACAACCCCATAATCCAGAATCTCAATGCTCATCTGCCTTTCAATAATAATCTTGCGCAAATCCAAATTGGCCGCAGGCCCAGGATGAAAATATCTTGGATTCTCCAGGCCGATATTGCTGGGCGGGATGCGGGGGATGGGCGGGTTCTTGCCGGTGGCATCGTGCGGCTCGTTGGGGTCGACCTTCCCGACGGCATGCAGCAGGTCCGTCGGGGTGCCCCCGCCGTCCTCGAGCCGCGCGATGGCGGCCTCGAGCGGCGTCGGCTGCGCGTCCTGCAGCGAGATGCGCGCGAGCAGGCCGAGCGGGTACTGCTCGCCGGGGATCGAGTGCAGCTTGCCCGGCCCCGCGCTCTCGCGCTCGGCTTTCGTCCTGGCATCCTCCTCCTCGCTCTCGGAATCATCGTCGGACTCGTCGCCCGAGTCCGACTCGAGCTCGAGCTTCCACGCCGGCGGCGCGCGCAGCGCCGCGCCCGCCTGCGAGACGAGCGAGAGCAGCGCGCTCGGGCCCGCCTTCGCATTCGCGCTGTGCTGCTCGAGACGCTCGATGCTCGACAGCGTGTCGCGGGTCGGCTGTTTGGACGCGGGCAGGTGCTGGTGGTGCTCGTCCTCTGAAGCCGTTTCGGCCGGCGACGGCGGGAGGATGGTGCGCGCGAGCGAGGCCGGGTCGATGCGCGACGCGGCGAGCGCCAGCGGCGTGCCCATGTGCGGGTCGAAGATGTGCTTGAGCAGGCCCGCGATCAGTGCGTCCTTCTCCTTCATCTGCCGCAGCAGGATCTCGCGCGCGCTGCGAGCACCGTCAGAGTTATCGTTGAATTGGAAGAAAAAAGCAGCCTGTATGCGCACTTGGGCCCCTGTTTCTTTACGCGCCCCTCGACGCGGCATTCGGCGTGCCCTTTCTTGATACAGCGGTCGCAGAACGTGCTGGGCGGCGTGAAGTTGCATTTCATCTGCAATTACTGTCAGCGTGAGTGCTGCATGTAATTAGGCGACACCAGGGCTAAGCATGAGCGTATCGTTCCCAAAATTCCCCAGTACTGGGCGGAGGCATGGGTCGAGTATTGTGCCGCAGAATATCTGAATACTCAGTTGGATGAACGCCAGCTTCCGACTGGCATTCCTCCTGTATTCTGTGGCACAATAGTTGACCCATGCGCAAGCGCGGGCTTGACTGCCCGTCGCGCCCCATGCGGCTCGTCGGCTCGGCATCGGCGAAGCTCGCGGCCAACACGACCGCTAGAACAGTGCCTGCGCCCCGCTCGAGTGCCATGCGCAACGAGCAGCGCGCCAGCGACGCCGAGGAAGCCAACGGCGAATTCGCTCTGGCGCGCGTTACACCCTTCGCTAACGCGACGCGCTCGCTCACGGCGCCTTCAGGACCACCAGCGGCAGCGCTGAGCGCGCCTGCGGCTACGATCGCGGCGGGCAGCGGGCGCGCTCATGGGGTACCTCGGACCGGTACTCTATAACCAGCCCTGGTGGCCAGTGACACGCACCTTGAGCTTCTTGCAATGGGTGCATGCATGCTGCCTGGTGTCGGGAGATGAGCCACGGGCGCTCGGAAGCGCGAGGTCACGTACATCTTGCGCGGCTCGCGCTGTGACGGCGGCGGCTCCATTCCAGGCGTGTCTTCTAGCCCGCGGGCTCGCTTGCCCAGCCTCGGGGCTTGTTGTTGCTGTATTGGCTGCTGCTGGCCAATGGATAGCGGCGGCGGGGGCTGGTGCTGGTGCTGGTGCTGGTGCTGGTACAGCTGCGCGGCCGAGTAGAACGCGGGCTCCGACACCGGCAGCGGCGGCGGCTGGAACGCAAAGGCATCGTGGGGACCAGCGGTCTCGTCGACGGACGACGGCGACGAGAGGCCGAACGGCGACGCGTTCGAGAGGCTGGCGGTCGTCGGCGACGGGAAGCTCGACGTCGGCGTCAGGCGGCCGGGCCGGCGCGGAGGTTGTTGCATAGCGACAGTCGCGGCGGGAGCAAGGGGAATAGGGGCGGGGCGGTCGTTGTGCAGATGCTTCGTGAACGCAAACGGCTCGTCCGGCGCATAAAAGGACTCGGAGGAGGCGGCGGCGTGCAAAATCCCAGCCAGTGGCTGGTCACCTTGAACTTGTAACCGGAGCGGCTCAAGCTGCGGGCAGGTGAGCACTATGACGCCTGCAGGGCTGGCACCGCCCACTGTAACTGACCGCGGGCTGTCCATCCATTATTGCGATCGTGTGGGGGAAGGGCAAGCCTTGCGAGGCGGTGATTCGGCTAGAGTCGAGATGGCGGTACACCCATATCCAGTCTCAGTCTGCACAGGCGCCCAGCACTCGCCTCAGCTCCCGCGCGCGCTCCCTCCAACCCAGCTTCGGATTCTCGCGCACTCCGAACGCAAAGAAGGTCGCATCTCCAACACGCTGCCCCTGGAGGGTCGGTAATTCTCGCTGGACGTCGGCCATCGCGGATTCTATAATATTATTCGTTTCGTCCTCAACAGGGCCTGGATTCCTGTCACCCAACCCGGAATCCCAGCTCTCAGTCTCACTCTCAGCCCACTTGGCCCCTCCCTCCCCGATCCGACGGCGGACGCGACGACCACGAGGGATCGACAACTTGGAAGATCACAATCGCATCGCCCCATTCGTCAATTGACAATTGCAAAATCTCTGACCCAAGCCCGATCATCATTGATATAATCTCGAGATCGACAACTGCAAGTTTGATTCCCGGATTAGTCAGCGGTCAGCCGTTCAGCTCGACTCGACTCAGATGGCGGGAATCCCTGGGTGACGTGTGCAGGGTCGCACTGACAGAGACTTCTGGCTCCTCGCTCCTTGAAGAACACACACCCATCGCATCTCACCTGAGTCCCATCGTGACGCAAAATCACCCTGAGGCTTCCAATGCCCCTTCTGGTGAAATGGCATTCCAATCCCAGGCCCGACGATGCCACATAAGCACGCTGAGGTACAGTACTTAATCTCCATGCGGCGTGGACGGCCAATGGCCGACTGTCACTGACAGACGCGATCTCTCTCTCCTTCCTTCCTTTCTCAGTACTGTACTCGTAGGCATCGTGGACCTGAGGAATCTCTGAGCCTGAGCCTGAGATGATGATTCAGTTAAGTACCCGCTACAGACTAACCAATACCACGCGGGACAGAAAGAATGCACAGATAGAACGACGGAGCCTTGTACATATTTGAATCGATCTCGAGGGCCTGGGTGATAGACTGTGACATGGACAGGAATCGCAATCGCAGGTCTTGCTCAGGCAGGATTCTCTCGATCTCTTATCTAACTCTTGATACAGTACTTAATATGCTGCTGCTGCACTTGTTGATTAATCAAGACGAACTTCGAGGAACTGACAGCGCGCAGCGGTCTCTGATGCAGATGCCCGTGGATCATCATGGCATGTCGCTTCGGTGCATGTGGCGCCGAGAATCCCTCACTGGCAGGCTCACCTAAGTATGAATGTACACTGTATTGGCTACTACTAGGCAAGGTGGGTGGCATGAGCTCATCTACTGTAGTATGCGTGTTCGAGCCGCTGTACTAGAAGCAAGCGGCTAGCTTGAAGACGCCAGTCAATGGAACATCCGACGTCGACTCGTTAGCCTTCTGATTCTGAATCTGGATGCATCCCCCGGCGCACAGCATGAGGACACAAGCGGTGTGCCGGGACGCGCTTCACAGCCTGGAGGATGAGCATGTGCAAGGTGCAAGCGACTGACGATGACAGGCTGTGCACCGCGTCCAGTGCCGATCTCATACATAAGAAGGCCGCAGGCATAGCTTCCAGGGGGGGAAGAGGCTCTCGTGACACACGAGCAGGCCCACTCAGTCGTAACTTACTGACGTCTAGCTAACTTTCGTCACGGTCGTCCGAGTTCGCAGGGAAGGCGCGCGCTAGCGATGACTTTACTGCAGAGTATGGGTTCCGCACTCTAGAGTAAGAGTTTCATCTGGTGCCAATGAATCTGCAGGTGCTGCCGATGGGAGTGCGAGCTAGGCAGCGATTCGACCTGAGGGTGCCGTGCAGTGTTTACCAAACGCGATTCCGGGACTAGCTAAGCATCGGTATGCAGGATTAAGCCAGCAATTCCGCGTCTCAGCTCGTCCCCGCGAGGGATATATGATGCTGGATGCTGATTAGACTCAATGACCAGTCCCTAACATGGACAATGATCATGATGCTCCGGACGATGTGCAAGATTTATCTTTGTCTAACGCTACATACCAAATGGTGAAGATTTTGCGCGCCCGGTTCAAGGTGCATTCCCTAACAATGCAAATGGACGCGTCGACACCGGGATTCAGATTGTGACAGCGGCGCTTGCTAGTATGCGGACCTGGCGAAGCTTGCACCCTCATCTCAGTTGAACAATGATTGGCTCACCAGCAGTACATATAGTAAATCACTTGATTGGGACGTTTGGAATGCCTCTCCTTCAGGCATCCCGCTCGATGAAAGTGATTCTCAGTCTCGGTCTGTTGCGACGCAAACTTCTAGCAACCAGCAAGACTTGGTCTCTCAGAAGAATAATACGATATGAAGTCTGAGAATAGGGAGATGTGTATGAAGAGTCTACAGTAGTCTATGTTTTATTCCGATGACCTTATCGTTTGGGTCCCAGCCGACTTCAGGGCCGGTCACGATTGAAATGGCTCCGAAAGCCTCTCTCACTCGATCCGCGTCTCATCTTGCGCGCATTTTTGCATGGAAGGGTATTCCAAACATAAATAAAGTGCTCTCCAACGTTATTCAGGGTCTTGTGTATCGGTGAGTGGGCGATGGTCATTGAGCGGGTTGATTCCGGCTTGAGCTGGGTCCCTCGGTTGCCGCCGAATCCGGCCGCGTACGTCGAATATCGGTGCTTGAGCCCTCAATTCAGTACCATGGGCATCCAAATACACGCTTGGAGGTTTGGGAAGCAAAGGGGTGGTGAAGTTGCAGGTCGGTGGAACCCAGAAGGCAAGACCCGGTGCGTAGTTGTAGACGCTACATCAACACTCCCGTCCGCTTGCCGGTATAAGGGGGTGCTGATTAAGTAGTGTCTGCGTCCCGTAGACTAAGTCTACAGTAAGCGCGCATTGAACGCTCAGCGGGTCTAGGATGAGTCCGAGGATTTGCGGTGCCGCCCCTGTGCTGGAATTACACCGCATGGAATGATTCTTGCAGCAATAACAAAAAAAAGACTGTTCCATGCTATCTACCAATACGGGCATCCGTCTCAGCCACTGGATTCGACCCCTGAGGCCTGAGGAGTGAACGTTGAATGTCCATCGGAGGCATTTCGGCTGTCGCGCCCGAGGGCCGAAGAAGATCGCTGTCATCCGCCCGCGCTCGCTTCCCTTGCTTATCTTCGCGATTTCGCAGGCAAAGCGGCAACTTCAAGCCCAACCGTGACATTCATCGGCGAGCTCGCTCGTCTTCGCGCGCGATCCACCTTACGTGGGTCACGTGCCTTGCGCATTTCTGCACCTGACCTGCTGTGAATTTTAGGCCGCTATGAGTCAGACGGGCGCGGACGCAACGGCCGATAAGGAACACATCGACGTCGCGGACGAGAAGGGGCTCGACGCGGCGGCCACACACCACGACGATGCCAATTTTGTCGTCAATGAGCGGCGGCTGATACGCAAAGTGCGTCCAGGCCCTGTCCCCCGTGTTCACCGCGGCGCGACTGACCCCGCGCAGATAGACCGCCACCTCGTCCCCATGGTTATGCTGCTCTATCTCACGAGTTTCCTCGACCGGTGCGCGCCCTGGTTCCTTGCATGCCTGTTTTGAAATTGAAACAGACTTTTCAAATCTCAATCAGTGTAAATATTGGGCGAGTCGCCGACGTCGGTGTTTAGCTTTAGACCGCAACTGCTGAACTGCCGGAATACTCTAGCAATGCGCGGCTGTATGGGCTTGAGGGCGACTTGCGCATGGAAGGCCAGATGTATCAAACGGTACGTTGTTGCTTTGCCCAAACCCCCTTTGCTGGTGCTGACAGAGCCTCGGCTTTCAGGCTGTGTCTGTACTCTTCGTTTCGTACCTTGTCAGTCGCCTCGGCATAACATGCATGCAATATTCACCCTTTCTTTCAGGCATTTGAAGTCCCGAGCAACCTCGTACGCTGTCTGCTTGACCGGCCAGACCAGCACTGACATAGGATGAACTCTGTAGGTCCTTAAGAAGCTGAGACCGTCTCGTTATAGTACGCAGCATTTGCAGTAGGAAGACTACTTCTGAAGCACTACTCTTCAGTCGCTGCTATCACGACGGCATGGGGAATCATTGCTACATGTACCGGCCTGATACACACGTACGGCCAACTCCTCGCTCTCCGAGTCATCCTCGGCGTAGTAGAGGCCGGGCTATTGTAAGTGTGTTCTGCAGGAGTCTCCCTTAGCATCGGCTCACAGCTCAGTCCCGGGATGGCAGTGTACCTGACATTTTGTGCGCATCACCTGCTTTGCGATTCCTGCTGCATTCTCAAAGTAACCTGAAGTCTACACGCGAAAGGAGCTCGCCGTACGCATCGGCTACCTTTTTGTCGCATCGGCGCTCGCAGGGGCTTGCGGAGTGCGTTCGCACACCCTGCTCAGTGCTCAGGAACACGAATACTCACCCGATAGACAGGGATTGCTAGCTTTTGCCATAGGCAACATGGATGGCATCGCCGGCATGAAAGGGTACGCCGCGCCATTTGTGACGACACATTCTTCACATACTGAGTCGACCGCAGTTGGAGGTGGATCCTCATCCTTGAGTACGTCGCGTCCGTCTGTCACATGACCAGCAGTCATCCTAACCAACGTTCACCTCCAGAGGAATCCCTTCATTCTTCCTGGGAATCGCGACTTTCTTCCTGCTTCCCGACGATCCAGAGTCTGCGTACTTCCTCAATGCGGAGGAGAAAGCATTCATGCACAAGCGGCGCTTGCAACAGCAGGGCGAAACCCTGGACGCGCAGAAGTTCCACTGGCGCGATGTGCGAGCGTGCCTGAAGGACTGGAAAGTTTGGGGCTTGTGCGTTCTATCTACAACTTCTCGGGTGGCATTTTATTCACTACTCTCGTGCAGCTCGTTTGCGCAGTTCGGCGCCGATACCATGGTGGGTACACCGCTGCTCTCGCGTCGACTTCCATCTCATATTCGTTGCAGCTTTATGGTCAGATTATTAATGCTCCGCGAAACGCCCGACGACGCTGACATGGTGTGTAGGTTTCAGTGTATTTTTACCCACTGTATTGCAACAAATTGGAAAGTGGAGCGCGGCGGAGACGCAACTGGTAAATCTCATTTTCCTTACACGTGTGCGTGAGACTCACTTCTCACAGCTAACGATCCCTTGTTACTTTTTGGTTTGTCACAGTCAACCTCCTCGGGATTCGATTAACTAAGTCTTGGTATCAGGGTGCCGTGACGTATCTCACGATTGCGCGGGTCTCTGACCAGATGCAGCTGCGCGGAGTCTTTTGCACGATGTTCGGCGTCATATCCATCATCGGATACGCCGTCCTGCTGTCGCCTGTCTCACCAGGCGCTCATTACCTCGGCACATTCTTGGTCGCCATGGGACTATACGTTCTTGTTGGCATCCCGCTCGCTTGGCTCCCAAATAACATCCCGCGGTACGGCAAGCGAACGACTGCAACTGGGATGCAGCTTACGATCGGAAATGCATCGGTAAGCAGGACTTTCCGGGGCTCCTAGAACCTTTATTGACTTTGACTCCCAGGGTGTCATGGCGCCGTTCTTGTACGCGACAGCGGACAAGCCTCGGTACGTCCGCGGGCATGCGGTCAGCCTGGCCATGGTGGCCTTCGCCACAACAGTATATACATTCTTCTGGGTAAGTTATAGGCCAAATAATTGCTTCAAGTGATCTTCATTTCTGCAGTTCTGGTTCAGGAGAGCAAACGCGCGTCGAGCACGAGGAGAGGACGACCATCTTGCCGCAGGCAAGAATGAGACGGAGGTCGTTGCCATGGGCGATGACGCGCCGACATTTAAATACATCTATTAGGATGGCTAGGGCCTTGGAGGTGCAATGCATAGACTTTACATTCGGATGCTCGACTGAGGAGGCATTCGGGCATAGGCTGCATAATGCCGTATCGGATCACACGGTCCGGACCGACAGCTTCCTTCTTGCGAAAAACCACGACCACCGAGGCAGCGCAGGCAATGGACCGCAAAACTGGAAGAACGTCCACGCCTCTCTTCGTCTTTGCACAGGGTCCCGTACATTATGGACCTTCATCTGCGCAATGTAGGCGGGGCGTTGTACAGTAAGGATTTATCGTGGCGGTTATCATTGAGTAGCAGCACTGACGCTCTTTGCAGGATTTACAATGAACTACGCCTGCGCGCAGTCTAGGGCTTCATGCTACAGCGCCCTCTACTGACTGCCGAAGTAGAATGCTAGGGTGGCACGAACGCCTCGCCGCCATACAAAAGGGCCGGAAGTGCGCGGGAAGCGCTGACCACATCCCACCCCCAGCGTGGTGAGCTGTGGTTACTGAAGCGTACGGAACGACCACGCTTCTGCCCCTATAAATCCGTTACGCGTCTGTGGTACTGCGCCCCGCTCCAGGTTGAACTTCGTTCAGCTCTCCCCACTTCCCATGAGCCATCACATTTCGTGTCTCGCGACTGCGCCAGCTGTGGATGGCGCTGAGAGGGTCTCTCGAAAGCTCGAAGCTGCAGATGTGCAGGTCTGTAGCATAAATCTGGCTTTTCCTGCGCAACTGCTGACATCGGGGGTCCAGGACACTACCATGCGAGCCTCGACACCTTCAATTGAGGACGACCTGCGCGATCTCATTCTCCAGGCGCGGCGCATGAGCCTCTTGCTCAAGTGCGTTGCTGATTGCCCGGCCGAGCCTGGGACACCCTCTCTCCCATTGTCGCGCTGGAGTTCTTCGTCGGGTTCGTCAGAAAGACTCTCCGCCGCGTCTTGCGGCGCGACGGGAGAGGTCTCGGAGACCTCTTGGGTCTTTGAGGGCACTGAAAGCTACGGGCTCTCTGGCAACATCGCGTCTGAACGGCCACCGTCCGCCTGCTCCCAGGCTAGCAGCTGCTCGTCATTCTACGATACTCGCTGGGTCACGCACGACGGCCTTGTAGACCCAGAGCTCCTCGATCGCGTCCGCCTGGGTACTCTCACCATAGACGATCTCGTCCCAAACCGCCCGTACGCTCTCTCCGCCGATGGATGGCGCCAAATCGGTGATCTGTACATGGCAGTCGCTACGAGCACAAAGGCCAAGGCACGGCGTGCGAGGTTTGCCTCCGAGGGCGAAAGCAACATCGCCTTTGCCCGCATCGCGCAGATGCGGATGAAGGCAACGAAGATGTACAGGATTGCGCGCGAGGTCGACGGGCTCGCCAGCTCAGACTCGGAGGCTGATTTCCCCGAGCCGGCGTCGTCGACGTCGTCCGAGGGCGAGTCGTGCGACGAGCCGAAGCTCTATACCCCAGTTCCCATCCGCGCACGCAGTCCTGATGAGCCCACGCCGGTGGAGTGGCTCACCGACATGGCTGAAATGCGCTTGGAGTATTTTCAGCTATGCAAGAACACATCGGGGCCTGGAGGACCTCTTCGTGCGAGGCCGATTCAGGAGGAGCTGGATGCCATGGAATATTTGTATAGGCTGCATTGGATTGGAGATTCCAGCTGGTCTCCTATCTTCTAATTTCTGCAACTGCACTGGCTGTAGTTCTAATAATGATAATCAAGACTTGAATCAAGCTAACCGTAAATTTATGGAGGACACGATATAAAATTCTGTCCGTCGAGTACAAAGTGTAGATTTACTAGTCTCTGCAGCTACCGAGCAGCAAAGGCCGCACCTTGCTCAGGTCGACCCAAGTTCGACCGCTATCGAGGACCGACATCGCGCTGCTGCATGATGACCCGCTAGCGAACGTTCTGATCCTTGCTAGTAAACGCTCCCGGGCCGTCGATGACAAACTCGCTGTGGCGGTCGTAGCACCTGCGAGCATCGCGCGCTCACCCTGCATTGCTTCAGTCGTCCTTCCGTCTATGCATACGCCAGGCACTCTTTTCCACTGTCCTTACTTGGGGTCGCCACTCCGTCATATGCATCAAGGAGTTCCAGCCCGTTGTGCATCCAGAATGCACTCGCGACGTCCGCCGCTCAGCGCGGCATGGCGGGATCGTACTGTAGACTTTCGACCTTAAGTTCCCGGTAACATGTAACAGGTGGGTGGGAAGGTAACTAAAGGGTAATTGTAACATGTAACACGAGCCCAGGAACTACAGATGTTACACCTAATTTTTTCCGGCGCTGCGCGCCCAAGCTGACTAAGATTGTTATTGCTTCCGGCTTTCTTGCGGGTCCCGCAAGAAACTGGATCTGGCAAGATCTCGTCAGCAGTGGCACACACCGCTATAGGAGCTTGTATCATCACTTACTGGGCATGACTGCGCTATACTGCCCAGTTGTTGAAGTTCCGATACCAGCCAGGTGAGCGTCGTGTGCGAGGCGGTGGATTGCGTGGTTGTAGTGTCGCTAACTTCATCTTGCACTGGGAGCAAGGCCGAGGATCCCTTGAGTATCTATTGAGTATCCCAACTTGACATTCAGATGAATGTCACGAGTTTCCGAAGAGTATCATATCCTGAACTACTCGAGAGATACTCAATGCACAAGGTAGTATATTGGAAGAGTATCTCATGAGAATATCTGGGTTTCAAGGGATACTCATCCAATATATTACCGTATGCATTGAGTATCTTTGGAGTAGTTCAGGATATGATACTCTTGGGAAACTTGTGACATTCATCTGAATGTCAAGTCAGGATACTCAATATATTCTCAAGGGATCCTCGGCCTTGCTCTCAGTGTTGCCAGGTTCGTAATCTACGTCTGTCTTGTCTGAGTCGCTGGTGCTCGCCATGGTGCTGGTGGTGCAGTCTGAGCTGCCGGCCGCTGCTGCAGAGCTTTCCAACACCTCGTCAGTGCTGTCTGAGCCGGCTCCGAAGACGACCTCAGGTGAGCTGCTCTCTGCTGCCGATTGAACATACACCTGTCCATCGCGCTGACCAAGGCCTTCATCAAGCTCGTTTCCAAGCACAACCTGGACAATGTCAGAGGTCGGCACAGCTGTATCGTCTGTCTTGTCGTCAAGAGTCTGGTCCAGCGATATAGGATCTGGCTCTTCACCATTGGTAAGTGAGCCTGAACCCGCCGTCAACTCTGACCAAAACTCAGGCATCGTCTGCGGCAGTGTACGGAGGCGTTCACGGACACCGCGCGATGTGATGGAGTCAAAGGACAGGTTCTGCTCGCCGACGGCGCACAGTTGCCATGCCTGCCAACGCTGTAAGTACTATTACCGCTGGAACTTCTTTATACTCACCTTCTTCACCAAATCTGTGTTGTTACAGGCATCGTATGCCTTCAGGAGCCACTGGACGGAGCGATCACGAAGAGTTCCAAGGCGATCGTCCAAGTGAATTGCCTCGGCTGGCACGCCTTCCTTCAGCCGCGCTACCGTCTCTGCAACGACGTCGACGTGACTAGCGCGCTTCAGTGCGTGCTTGAGCACCCTCTGCATGCCGACATCGCATGGCTGATAGATCCCTGTGCATCCAGCTGGAACGTAGAGCATGATGATGCGTGGGTGGTTAATCTTCATCCAGGTGCGGAACTCCTCCGATTTGTGGACTGACCAACAGTCGAGTTGCCAGATGAAGCACTGGGTCTCTGGGCAGCCGAGCTCGATGCGGCGACGCTCGAAATATGGCGCCAGAACATTGGTGACGTATGAGCGCATTGTTTCTTGTGTCGACCAGTAAGTTTTTGTGTTCGAGAATTCAAACAAGAAACCGAGTTGCTTTGCGCGTTCCATCCCAGGTGCATCGTGCCGTGGAATGGTGCGCGTGGACTTGCCGCAGTAGATTGCCTGGAATGGAAGAAGGACCCCGTCCATGGAGATGCCGACGTTGAGCGTGAAGGCGCGCTTCTCTTCCTGTCCGACTACTGCAACCTGCTTTTCCCCGGTAGCTGACCAGGTCATAGCCGTACCATAAGCATAAACCGACTGAGTCTGATCTGTGTTGACGCAGAAGGCGGCAAGAAGGAACCGCTGCTCGACAAGATACGCGAAGCGCAGAAGCAGTTTGTCGCCGAGTTCAGGAGCGTTCACAGGGACCTTCTGCGCAGCACGAGTGGGTCTGCGGGGAGAGAAACCAACAGCATTGTGTAAGAAGCTGCGGATCCACGCATCGGAGCACACAAAGGTTTTCCCATCCTTGGACTGGAGCTCGAAGACCTCCGGAGCAAAATGCGTGATCAGTCCCTGTACAAGGCCTCGTATTGAGTATATCGAGAGCGGCACACCAGCGTCGCGCAGGAGCTTGAGGCGCTTTACGATGGTTGCAACAAGCTCTGGATAGCGTGCCCAGAGAATTGATCAGAGAGGTAAACCTGACGAGTAGAAACTGATACCAGAATTCCAACACGAGTGGGATCGCCTCCGACTTTGTAGCCTTTCGTTACACGTGCAAGAACACTGTCCGTCCAGCGAGGCGCCTCCCCCAACGATCGATGAATCCACTTCCCAACAACCTGTCGAGTGAGCTTGCTGTACAATGTGGGATTGCAGCGATGAAGGTCTTTGACGATTTCCGCAGGACTGAAACTGTTCCGTGTTGCCGCTGCGTCAATGGCAAGCCACAGCATAGGACTCTGCCAGTGATGGCGCGTTGCAGGAACAACGATCTTGGTCTTTGGACGCCCAGGCAACTTCTTTCGCCTGCGCAGGAGCTTGAACGAGCGGAATGGCCGACTGAGCTCAGCGAGGTTTGGCGGTGCGGTCGAGTTACTGCTGGAGGCTGAGGCATGCAATGATTCAAGGGCGGATGATGGCTCGCTCGTCAGCAGCTGAGCGTTGGCTGAGATCGGCGTAGATGACGTGATTGCAGGGTTGTCTTGAGGAACTTGAGACTTTTTGGCGCGCTGGAGACTTCGTTAGTCCTCGTGTGATATTCAGGGATCAATGACTGACCGGCTTTCTCCCATTTGCAGGACACATGCCGCTGGTGATCTCAGCCTGCTTCTTCTTTTCCCTTGACTTCCGAACCCGTTCTCGTCCTGCGATCCGCGCTTCGAGCGCGCGTTTTTCATCCTCCTGCGCTTTATGCCAGAGGAATGTCTCCCGATCCTGCTCCTTCTGCTCCTGCCGCGCAGTCGCGGTTGCAGCCTCACGCTCACGTTTCAAACGCTTCTCCTCGGAGGTGAGCGGTTTGAAAGTAAGCTTTGACTGTTTTGTGGCCAACACAGGAAGCGCCAGGCGAGCAGGTGCAGCAAGAGGTGCAGACGGCAGTGGATCGGCCGTGCAGCTCGCAGACGGGGGATCCGTATTGTCGACAGGCAAGGAGAATGTCGCCGAAGCAGCGTCAGGAGTCAGATCTCCGCCGCATAGCCTGTCGCTGTTGGGGCTCTCAGAAAGGTCAAGGGGATATGAATCCAGAGTAACCCAGAGCTGGGGCGGGAGTTGCGAAACCACATCTCCAGAATGATGACAGTCGAGCAACTCAATGAACTTGGTGATGCGGAAGACGTCTCGGTGCTCAGCGCGAAAGATCGGTACATCGAATGCAGCATGTTCGATGGTGTTGATGCACGCTATTGCACAGGAAAAGTTATCCTGCTGAGCGCCGTGAGGGAGCACTCGGGATCCCGTTGGAGGGTCGACGGTAAGCCCAAGAAGCGACATCCATGCCAGGATCCCCTTTCGCAGACCTGATGGGAGCTTGAGGTCCATTGAGTCGCCGTGGGGCAGCGTTACACCTCCGGAGCTAATGCGGTGTATCTCGCATGCCGCCCAGTGGCCAGCGACGTCCAGATGGTATGGGAATAGAACCCTGACAGTCTGACCATGTGCCAGCCGGTCACCCAGCGCACGAAGGTACTTGTAACTGCCAGATTTGGGGTAGTGCTCCACTTCTCCCGTATACGCCAGCCGCCAGATAGCGTCTGCAGCCATGAGGTCTAAGATTTCGAAGTTCAAATCCTCGGAGAGGAGGACGGAGGATCGACGCTGCAGAATCGCCACCATGCCGTCGATTTCGTAGGTGCCAATAGAACCATCCGCAAGAAGCCGCGGTAATGTTGCAATCGTCAAGTCCTCGTGCACGTTGGAAAGGTCCGCCGTCCAAGCCGTCGTCTGCAGAAATATCCTGGCTCTGGCCATGCATGCAGCAAGACCATTGCCTAAGCCAGTGTTGCGTTCTTCTACATCGTGTAGCCACTGGATGGACGCGGACCACTGCTCTCGAGCAGAACAAGCCGGATGAAGTGAAAGCCAGAGCTGGATGACCCACAGAGGCAGGATATGGCGACAAAATGGATGCTGAAGTACCTTTCCATCCAGCCAGGCCTGCAGTGCAAGTGGCGCAAGGCTGGCCAGGAATGCCACTGGCAACAGTGGATAGCCAAGCACACCGTCGTCGATGGATGAGGACAATGGCCCTTGTACAAAGAGGCTGGCTGCATTAAGCCCAGGAGGTGCGCGCGAAAGAACAGTTGGCAGCCGCAGTTGCACAAGCTGATCAATGGTGAGAGCGCTCGGTGGAAGACGTGCAACGTAATCGGAAGGTATAGCAAGTGCAGCTGTAGCGTAGTCGAGTATGTGTCGTGGAACGTCGTGGATGGACTTCCCCGTCCCAATCCAGGCGGCAGGATCGAAACTGGGTGCTGGCATGTCCATTTGCGAAGTGAGCAAAGCTGGGCAATGTGCGCACGGACCATCAACCGGACGCAAATCGCCATAATCCATCACAGTAACTGTAACATTCCAAGTTAACAAGGGAAGCTAATCGTAATTGTAACATGTAACAGATAGTAAGGAAGGATGATGGGAATTTAGCACAGCCACCCATCAATGCCAAGGGGAACCTACGGTCGAAAGTCTACAGTACTTCCCGCCCGCAAGGGGCAGGCATCGGCAAATTCCGGTACACGGACCGGGTGGGGGGTGGGTCCAGGCAAACACTTATAACTTTTTTTTATTTACTTCCGAGGGGGGTCCAGAAGGCCCATTTTGAAATAATTTGTTTCCCCCACAGCATACCTCTGTCTTTATTGTCACAATGAGCTCTGGCAGAAATGGAATTATGACTTTATGTTGCAATTCGGCCATCTGAGCGCAGGAGCACACCGGGAGCGGCGATCTCCGGGGCTTATGTAATAGTTTTCCTTTTACCTCCGCCCAGAGCGCACCCACACTGCGCTGTGTCTGTAGGACTGCTGGACATTTTCAAAGTCGTCCATTTGATCATTTTACCGGAGTAGACTTCGTTTCTGACCCAGATAGGCGTTCCTCGGGGTCAAATTTGCTTCCGAGGGGGCGAGGGGGGGGGTCGGCAAACCGCTTATAACTTTTTTTTGGGTGCGTGTCCACTATTTTCCCCTTGCCTGCCCCTTGCCCGCCCGTCCCTGCCATTCTCCCATCCTCGACTGAGGCAGGGGTCGACTGCAATCCCACGGACGATTGCCCATCTACCAGTGCTGCCAACTCCGAAGGTTGGACACTCATTGAGATACCGTACCCACCGACGACCATCTTTCGCCGTCAGTCATGATCGAGACGGAGGACGTACTCCTAGGAGAGGAGGAAAAGCCTATTGTACGCCTCCCGCGTCCTCAACGCTTCATACTCATTTTGGACGACTGGTTCGATAAACGAGAGCAAACAATGGCACCATCGACCAATGCAAACGTTTCGAGAATCGAGCTGGCTTCGTTAAACGGAATATGATATGATTCATAGAATAAACTATTGATCGTCCAGCTTCTACGTACTCCTATGCTTCTATCTGTTCTAACTAAATTAATCGTACACTTAATGTCCTGAAGGCAGAGAATTAGCCTGCAATTGTCGGGTCATCCAAGGAAGGCTACGTTCGGTCACTGCCGCGAAGGTCTTCCGCTGCTTTCCCAGCTCAACGGCGGCGAGGGCGGGCCTTGCCCTTGGGCTTCTTCGTCGGTCTTGGGACCTTGCGCGGCTTCTTCTTTGGCGTTATACGCTTCTTAGGGGCTGCCTTGCCTGGCTGCCTCCTTGGGCGGCTCTACGATGAACGTCAGCAACCTGGCGGTACTTGCACTGCTGTCACGCACAGCTGGACGCTTGGCTGTCTTCATGTTGGGCGGCGGAGGTTTGGCAGCGGGTGTCCTTTGCGCGACGCGTGGCTTCTTGGCTGGCGCAGGCTTTGTCTTGACTTGCTCGCGCGGCACGACCTTCTTGGGCTTCGCGCCAGGTATTGGACATGACGGCGCAGCGGGTGCCTTCGGACCTGAGCGCGGCGCCTTCTGGATGCGGCGCTCTAGCGCACTCAAGGGAGCAGGGCTGAATGTCGAAAGGTGGCGGCGAACCATGCGCGACGGTGGCAGCGATGCTCGACGCGACGGCGGCTTGGCCGGCTTGGGCGACCCAGGCGGCGACGGCGTCTTGCACGCGTCATTGCGGGCCGCAGTCTCCTTCGCCTGCTTCACTTTCTCCGAAATCTCCTTCTGAAGCTCGACGAGCAGCGTGGCTCTCGCGGGCTTCATTCCAGCAGTCTTCGCGGCCCAGGCGGCTGCAAGGCCGGGCGACTTGCCGGTAACAGCGCTCACCGCGGAGTCGATCTGCTGCGCCATGGCTGCTGTTTCTGCCTGTGTCTTCTCGTAGTAGCTGATCGCTACAAGCTGCGAGCGGATCAGCGCGCAGCCGGTGCACCAACTAGAGGCGACGTACCGAGTCAAGCAGAGACGACTTGAGCGCGCTGATTATTGGGGTCCCCACAACCTTGGCTGCCGTCTTGATGAGTCGCTGCTGCTGCATATAATTGCGGTTTTTGGTTGAGTCGAGCAGCTTCTTGACACTGGTCATCACTTTTCCACCATTACCCTTACCAGTGAGCGCATCGCATGCACCCGCCGCTGCAAAGACCTCCGTCACAAACTCTCCGCTCTATTGATCATTCAGACTCGGCTGTGCGCAGCTGTGGCCAACAGATTTACCACGATCTCTACGCACTCGCGGGTGATACCCTACCCGCAGTGAGTTAAGTCTCACATTGTCTCGAGAAGAAAATGCGCACCGGGGCGTTTCCACCTGCTGAGACCTTGATTGTGGCGTCTTCTGCGACGGTAGTCTTGGCCGTCACCATTGGCTTCTTTGGCGAGCCGTAGTACAGCGTCGCGCCGGCGGGGCATACGATGTGCTTATCGATCAAGAACACACCGTCGCACCCTTTGACCTCCGGCCAAATCTGTACTGGAAGCTCCGTAGAAAGTTTATGCACGAGGATCTGGAATATCCGCTTCACGACGGTGCTCTTCTTGAGGCGCGGATATTCCTGTACGTTACAGTAAGTTTCGACACTCGGTTATAAATGCTGATGAGCACGCACATAGACTTCCCAGACGTTACCACTGCGGAGAGACTCTCCCTTGACGAAGTACGCGTCGCCCTTCGACGCAACAGCGTACTCATCCGAAGCGTACTGCCAGATCTCCTTGCGGTCAGGATCCTTCCCGCTGAACGGAGGCATATCGACATCCTCAACCGTGAGCTCGAGCGTCGTGCCGCCGCGGGACTTGGCGATCTGCATGGCGCGCGGCATGACAGAGTCCTCCTCGCCGAGTGCCGGCAGTATGCGGCCAGACCAAAAGAAATGTGGCTTCTCGGCGGTCTTTGCGACTGCTGCGTCGATCGACTCCTTCAGGCCCGGGTGTGTCGCACTCCATGCAGTATCCTCTCCTCGGCGGCTGATGTACCTGCTCACACGATGAATGAGCACTTAAGGGTACGTAACACACTGCTTGCCCACCGTGTTGCGTTTGCACGCGGAGTCCAGACGCGCTCATTGAACTCCACAGCCCCGCGTGCACGCGCACGTTCGACTGATGCAGCCGGAGCAGGTGATGTCTCGCGACGGCGGTCCGAACCAGAAAAATTGCGAGGAGACAAGCGCCTTGAAGCCACATCGGTCAAGACGAGTCAGCGAAGAATATAAGGGTGTGACGAAGAAGAAGAAATGTAGAAAGGAGAATGAGAAGAATGAAGGCACCGTCGCAAATCACGAACGGCGAAAGGAGCTGTGATGGAAAGGAGAGACGACTCAGGAGAGGCAGTTCCTGTCTTATATTTGTGCGTACAGAATTTCGGGCTGTGATGCAATTGCAAGCGATGATGTTGATGGTCGTGAGCGCTATTCTATGGCAATGCTGGGATGCCCGAAGTCGAGGATGCCACACAATAATGTCTAATAACATCCAGTGTCTGGATAGGTTAGGATAAGATATGGTTTCCCTCGTCCCCGGCTGAGGAGTACCGCTTTCGTGGCTCGGCCACCTCGGACATGGGTCTCCGTCGGGCTTTTGGATGCCTCCTGTGAGAAACGTTGAGCTGACAGCTACTCTGATACAGCTAAGTATCTACCATGTGAGCCTGCTCCTTTGCAATACAGTCTCTGCGATAGTGCTCACTTCATCCTACTAATTGCCTAAGTATGGGTCAAGCATTCTATTATGGGACAAGGGTTCTATACATGGTATACAATCGTGTGGTCGCCACAGCACCGCCGCGGAGTAGGGTTCTGTGTAAAATGCCCAAGCTATTCTCAACATGTTTTTTAACCAACCCGTTATTTAACAGGTGTTTAAAACAGTGTTTAAAACACAGCTTATGTAATGCATTAGAAACATCGAGACAAGCTTAGAAAAAGCAACCTTCCAGTCAAATTTGCCCAGGCATACCTCCTCATACCCTAGGATATCACAGATACCTGCCGGTATGATTGGCAATGCATGGTACTTGAAACTTTAATGCTCGATGTAATGTTGTAAACTTCTACCTGTGAGAATATAGGTCAGAATGAGCCACTTTCTATACTAGATGTTTAACAACACTCTCAGGTCTGGGCACTGGAAGAATGCTGTTCTCTTGTGAGATCTTGCTAATTAGTTACTTACAGCACTGAGACAGCTCCTGCAGTTGAACGAATCTTTCACTGATCACCTGTGTGAGATGCGAGATGCAGCAAACTCATATGCTACCAGCAATGGAGGCTGCTAGGATATAGCGGGAAATGGCACAAAGACAAAATCCGTGCCTCCAACACATGTCTCAGAGGTCCTGCAACTGAACTGTATTTTGTTTTTAAACAGCCAATTTTCGGACGTCTGTTTTAAAACAAGGTTTTAAACACTGTTTTTTAACCCGTGTTTAAAACGTGGCATTGTACACAGAACCCTACCGCGGAGAGCCTTAACAGCGTACACCGCACCTCGCAGTCCATGAGCAGTTTCTGACCTATCGCAGGTAAGATATGAAGCGGCTATCTAATGGTCCTCCTCAGTTCCATCATCATGCTTGTACTTTGAGCTGGCATGTGCCGCAAGGAACAGCACCTCGAGAGGACTGGGACGCGCTGCCTCCTTGGTCAATCACAAACATGTGAGTAATCGGGCGCTAAGCGCTGTGAGACGGAGGTTACATGCAGGACACAGCATTCTTGATAAGCTATACATATCGCGTTGCTGACTTTCAATACGTTTCACCGTTTTCCTTCTCTTTCGTCGCAGATTCTTTGCCTTTATTCTTTTCCTGCCACGCGCTCATACCGCATGGCTTTTTTACTAGCTTTACTCATGTCCGCGGCGGGGGCGGCAGCTTCTTTGACACCATGCAGGGGCACCTGCACTCACGAGATCTTGGCAACCAGACATCAGTCGGCAGCCACTGTCCAGATTGTAAGTAGCCTGTCCAGTTCGCACGTAAGATCAAGCCTGAATGGAACTCCAGAGCGGCCCATCACACCTTGTGTCAGATTTGACGAGCGCGGCCAACTGGGAAATAGTCGATTGTCCGCAAGCCTGGCCAGAGAAGGGCTCCGGCATTGTGCGCCTCATTTGCACGGCCGGGGACCCATCGAAGACCTGCAACCATGTGACTGAGGAGGGTGCTGTGAACACCATTGTGCGCATGCCGGCGCGCTGTGGTACTGGGCCCTTCGCACGTATTGCTGCCTGGGACGTCGACGACGACCAAACGGTCCCAAGTGCATTTGCTGCCAGCATTCACTCGGAAGTCATCGTTGCCAAGCTCGACTACAACTTCGCCGCCATCCCGGCCAGCCGCGGAAAGGTTTCGTTCGACGTCCGTGCGGCACCGGACGCGCGGATGCGTAAGCGCATGAACTCCGCGCGAGACGTTCCGGTGGTCATGCGCGATCTCGAGAGCGCCCATGCACATCTTGCTGCTGCAACGGGAGTCCAGAATGATCTCGACTTCCCGCATATTACGTTACCTGACATGCCTGTGCCGACGCTCCCCACGATCGGTAAGCCTACTGTACCCCTGATCAAGTGAACGGGGATTGAATCTCTTTTCAGATTTGCCAGACCTGCCGTCTATCACTGTGCCAGGTATGCGACTCGCTCTCGCGTCTGCACTTTCTCGTCTGATCTCGCCGTTCAGACATTCCAATCCCCACGAGCCTCCCAGATCTACCCGACCTGCCCGATTTGCCAGGTAAGAAATGCTGTTTCTCGTTCGTGCCTATGTTCACTTGGTCTTCAGATCTGCCTGATATTGATTTCAAGACTGGTATCGAGAAGAGCGGTGGTTTCCATGCGCTCAACTTCCAGAAGAACGTCTCGCTCGTGGATACCAGTCTGGGCTGTGGGATCGGGCACATCAATGTGGACGCCGATGCTAGCATTAGCGCCGACCTGGACCTCAAGATGAATGTCGGGTATGCATTCAAGAGTATGTCGTCCTCTTATTTCGACTTCGAAACTGCGGATGTTGATAGCGCTTTGCAGTTGCCGGCACGGTCGTACCACCGAAGGTCGAGGATTTCGCTCTCGCAGGCGTCATCAGCGGCCAGATGCACGCGACATTTGACATCGACATGTTCCTAACTGCCGACATCATGTTCCCGCCACTGAAGTTGCTTGACCTTGGTATTCCCGGTCTCTCTATCCCCGGCATTGTTAACCTCGGGCCCCAAGTCGCACTCAAGGTCTACACAGACCTTATGGTCGATCTCGCGTTCCAGGCGACCGTCCCAATGAAGTGGAACTTCGAACGCCTCGACTTCGTCTTCCCCACCGAACTCGGTCAGGCGAACAGCGGGAAGGGTCAGGAGAGCAAGAACACTGCGGACCTGAAGCTGTCTGTCACCCCCGGTGACTTCGAGGGCTCTATTGGTTTGCACTTAATGCCCAAGGTACACAACCTTCTGCCAGCGTCCATGTCATAATTCGCTGACAAATGCACAGCTCGAGTTCGGTATCGACGTCCTCTCTGGCCTCGCAAGTGCCGAGGCCTACGTCGGCATCGATGTCGACGCTACGTTCAACGCGAACGGCACAATCTACGAGGATTTCTCTATGGACGGTTGTCAGGACCTTAGCGTCGGGGCAACTGCGAAGGCTGGCGTGTCGGCTGGTCTCTTCAGCATCCTCCATGCGGGCAAGTTCTACCCGATCTTCGAGAGGAACTCCACGCTCTGGCAGCACTGCTCGAAGCAGGAGGACGGCCCCGCGGGCGCTATAATGGACAACGGCAACGGCACCTTCACGAACGCGTCTGGCGACCTTGTCAACGCTAATGGTCAGCTCATCGACGATCAGGGCAACGTCATTCCCGACGGCGATGCTGCCGACCTTCCGCCGCCGCCTATTACTGATGAGGACGGTAAGCCCATCCCCGAAGACCAGCTGATCATCGACAACGGCGACGGCACCTTTGAGGACGCGCAGGGAAATCCTGTCAACAAGGATGGCCAACGTATCTCTCCGTCCGGCCAGATCATGGGCTGCGACCTCGACGTCAGCCAGCCGACGGTGGATGACGACGGCAATGTTCTTCCGCCGCTCGTTGACGAGGACGGCAACATCATCCCGCCCGATGAGGCCATCTACGATATGGGCGATGGCACCTACTCCAACTCGAAGTGCGAGACCGTCAATGAGGACGGCCAGCTCGCCGACCAGGAGGGAAACGTCATTGACTTCGAGCCCATTCTCGATGAGACCGGCAAGGAGATCCCGATGGAGGACGTCGTGATTGACAACGGCGACGGAACGTTCTCGGATGCGTATGGCAACCCGGTGGACGAATTCGGCGGCGCCATTGACGTCGACGACAACGGCGACATTATTCCTGTGGCGCTTGAGCCATCCGACGACGACGGTACGCAGCTGCCCGCCAACGAGCAGGTCACGACAGACCCGGACTTCACGCTCTACGAGCCGGACGAGCTGCAGAAGATGGCCGAGGACCTCATCAACGGCCTGCACCCCACAGGCGATCCTGCGCCGACTGCCGACCCGACTGCTGCGCCGACCGCCGACCCGACCGCTGCGCCGACCGCCGACCCGACCGCTGCGCCGACCGCCAACCCAACGGCTGCGCCCACAACTGACCCGACTGCTGCCCCGCCGGCTGAGTCTAATGCAGACCCGACTGCCGACCCCACGGCGCCCGCGCCGACTACGCCTCCTGCGGAGACGCTGGTTCCAACGAGCACTCCCGAGTCGCCGATTGACACGCTGGGGCCGGACACGACGACGCCCGTTGAGGAGCCTGTGCCGTCAGCCACGCCCGCACCAACGACTCCTGGGCAGTGCAAGAAGATAAATCCTTCCAGGTCGTCTTCTGCTGTGCGCGTAAAACGCTCCCCGCGCGTGTCACGTGCGCTTGGGTCGTCGCTCGAGCGGCGCGCTGATTTCGGCTGTTACGCGCCGTCGATTGCAGGCGCAGCACTCCCGCCCATTCTTGACCCAAGCGTGCTCGTTCCCTTCTTCTAATAGTAACCGTTACGATGCTGTTTATTTAGGATTATTTTTCATTTTGATATTTGACAAAACATCTCACAGATGCCACCATTATCCTTGTTGTGGCGCACTCGCTGGAATGTTCTCACCATCTGTCTCCGTGTAGAATGAGAATTACAACAAAGAGGTACGTCCGGTAAATCAACCACATGTGCTTGGACCGGGCGGTAGTTTGAAAACGAACTGGCCCAGAGATCCTTCAATCGCAAGATTTCAGTCTCGCCCACGTCGGCGCGCAATGTGACCCCCTCAATCAGGTAACTGAGACTGATCTGTTCAGCGTCGTATAAAATGCCCGTCCACGTCGCAGACTGAACTTCAACCCGACGCAGCACTTCATCCAGCAGCCCTCTGAACCTGTACAAATTGCCACAATCGCGATGTCGCTGGCTTTCCACAACACGATTCTTGCGGATGCCATTCTCAGGAGCGTCTATCTACGAGTACAGGCACGGGTGAGTCTTCTCCTTTGTGATGATGCATTTGTCTTGACTCTCGACAGCAGAATAAAAATCATTGTTGCCATCGGGGCGCGGACATGCATACCTCAATTGAGATCAAGTCTAAACCCACCTTGCATGAGAGCTGGACAGACGAGGACCTTGTTCTCCCCGATGAACCTCGCTACGCGTCTTCCCAATTCAATTCTGCAGCACCACTCGCAGGGCGGAAGAGCAGGGACTCTCCACGTTCTCAACCTCCAAGTCGGACACTTGGATCTTCTCGCAACGATCAGCCTGCAAAGTCTGAGATGATGCAACTGGTCGAGGACAATGATACGCCCGCGCTCGACCACCAGGCCTATGAATCTACCGCTTTCGTCTGCAAGGACTACATATATGGATTCCGTGTTGGAGGCTGTGAGTCTGGCCGCGTTGACGATGTAGCATCCTCCGATGAGGATGACGACCCCGAGTGGGATTTGCGGAGCATACTCGATGCATTCCCCGTGCCTCCTTGCGAGATTCCATCCTGTGACATTGATTCGGACGTCGATATAAATTAGCTTAGCACATATATACGGGATAACACCCTTGAAATATCAAGTACTAGCATTCAATGGACAGCGAGGAGCAGGACATGGTACGTACTCTTCTCAAAGCCCGAGTTCTCATACACCTGAACAGAACAAACCTCCTCCTTCTTGCTGAGGTACGGTATGCAGTAGTCGAGGTCCATGCCATGCGCGCCGAGGATATCGTCATCGCGCTCGAGGAAGCGTGGGCGGCGGGTGGGCGACGTCGCGGTAGACGGTCTACTTCTGGCTCTCAAAGTTGAGCTGCTACGCTCAGGAGAGCCGAGGAGCAGACTTGCGCTCGCCGCACCGTCCAAGTTGCAGCGTGCTTGAGGAGGCATGCAGGGTCGCGCATCTGGCCGCTCATCTGGTTGCTGCTCTTCTCGTACTCGCACCGAAGCCGCGCTGGTCGGGTAGTACAAGCCTGTAACTGCCCTTGAACGTGCGAATTCGACGCGCCCACTTCGACCAGAGCCTGGGCCACCCGTGCACAAAGAGCAGCTTGTGCACCGCGGTAGGGTCAATGTAGACGTGGACAGCAGCGAGCGCGAGGCGAGTGCAATCCGTGGGCATTAGGCAATACTGTCATTGGGCATATGGGGCAGAGTGTATGAATGTCGACCTTGATGCCCTTGCCCGTCTCGCGGGTCCACGCATCGCATCGGGCGACCGTGCGCGGGTAGGACGCGGGGTCGCAGGCGAAGGCAAATGCACAGGCCGACGGGCCGACATATTCCGGCGACGATGGCGAGCGGAGTTCCAAGACGCGCAACCACGCGTCGGAAGGCGACCACCACGCCTCATAAGACAATAGAAAAACGTGTTGATGGCTGCGTCGGAGCTTCGCTTCGAGTTCCCGGGTTGGCTTTGTCCCTCTTTGGTCCGCCACCTTCGCCCGTATTAAAGCGCCACTGTGTGCTGCCGTGTGCCCCATCTTCCCACTCGCGCTCCCGTCTGCAACCAACATGGTCAGCCTTCCAGAGCGCGAAGCCGGCGCGAGTCCTCGTAACGAGCCCGCGGCCTACGACCGCGACCGCGATGAGATGCCTGCTGAACGTGAGTGATCTTGCCAACGCCAGACTCGAAATGTTGCTGACTTACGGACAGCAGACGCTGACCAGCTTCTGCGGTCCACTGCGCCCGCGCCGTCGTCGCACGCGAGCCCGTATCGCCGCTTATCCACGCCAGTGCCGACGACCGCGAGCCCGCCCCTTGAGCGCATCCGCCGGCCGAACCTCGCCGCCGCTGCTGCCGCCGCCGGCACAATCAACCCACCGCTGCTGCCAGGCACGAATGACGACAACGGCGACACGGTCGATCCACCGACGCCAGGCGCGTACGATTTCGGAGAAGCTACGGCCGGCACTCGCGACTGGGCGTCGCTGACGCCAACGCCGCCGCCGCGGACCTTGCTCAAGGCAGCCACTGCCAACCGGACTCGAGAGGACGGTGAAACCGATGCGATCGATCCACTGACGCCAGGCGCGCATGTTGGCGAAGATGTCACGATCAGCGCTCGCGACCAGGTGGCGCTTTGGGGTTCGCTGACGCCGACGCCGCCGCCGCGGCACATGCCCAAACCGACTAGTGTCAAGCGCGCTCGAGAGGACGACGACGAGGAGGTCCCGCGGAGCGATTCAGATATGCCGCGCGTAACTAAACGACGCCGAGTGCACATCGATACCGCGTCCGGTTCGCCGTCGCAGGCGCGTGCGGAGTCGGCTGCGACGGCGACACGAATCACAGTAGCAACTTACACCACGGCGGCATCTGCTGCCGTGGATTCTGCCCAGGAGATCAAGCACGAGCCTGAAGAGGTACGGTTATTAGTGCGACTTGTCGAGAGTAACAGGACTCACACGGGGTCACAGGACTACGGGCAGGCCGAGTTACCCATGCGTTCGATTCAGGGAAGAGCACCAACGCCGGGCCTGCGCCGTAGCAAGCGCGAGAAGAAGCCACGCGCTCGGAGCGTGCAGGCCATCTCGCTCCACCCGACGCCCCGCCGTCCACAGCCCGTCCCGCGCCCGCATCGACGCGGCAAGCCGCTCGATGCGCAGCTTCGCAGCGTCACGGTCTCATTCGAGCTGGGACGCGACCCCGTGGAGGTGAAGCAGGAGGAGGAGGACGATGTGTTGCTCCTCCTCTCCGAGGACAGCGCCGCGGAGGGCCTGGCCGACGATGAAGCCGTTGTCGCTGGCCCCTCTCGCGTTACAGCCGCCGCCCGGGCGAAGGCGAAAGTAAATACCAAGACGCGTGCCGTGCGTGCAACGAAGAAAGGCAAAGGGAAGCGTGGAGTTCGTTAATCGATGAGCGGTCATTAGCTGAGGTCTGCATTGAGCGGTAAGTTGGATATTACGCGAGTCATTAGGCATGAACTATACACACGAGGACTCTGAGTATCCGATAACCCCCTGTATGCTTGTTCTACGGTTGGTCTGCTCGTTGATTCGCCGTCCTGTTGACTATCGTGCGATTTTTAATTAAAAATCGGTATCATCGAAAGTTCTGCGGTTTCGAGCGGGATATGACTAGAAATGCAAGCTCACTGAAGGTAGAAGTCATTCCCTGCGACGTTGGGACCCGCTGAGCCAGATGGACATGGTTGCGGTGCTGAAAGGAGTCGCGAAGCGGAGTGTGATATCAGCCGCTCCTTCACTCCCGATTCAACCCACTGAAGCCCTGAGCTGGCTGCCAATGCGAGTCATATCTATGGTGCTTGACTGAGCTGGCATTGCAGAGCCGCGTCTGGTGTCCTACGTCTGCCCCGAATGGTGGTCCGTCGCTCGCTCGGCTCGCACTCGCTCTTCTGTCGCAACCTCCAGCCTGTGAGCTGTTTCTACAGCTATCCTGGACTTATCCAAAGCGCGGCTCATGCAACTGTGCGAAAACTGCACTGGTCGCTCTGTCCAGCTCACGGATGATCCTATTTCCAAAGACGTATAATCGTACGCTGTATGAACAGAAGAAATACGTCGGCGTACTATCTCGTGGAGAGTCTATATCGATGATTATGGCTTGCCTCTCACAACCTTGATTTCAACCAATGCGCTTCTAACGGTTGCGCGAGCACAGGGTCGACTCTAGGACGCTTCTGGGCATAGGACCGATGTGACTCGGTCAGGTCGAACTTCTACGCCACGGCTCATTTACTCGTTGGAATTTTGGACCATCCGTCAGTCGGACTGCAGGCAAAATCACTCGGAGTACACCCGTCCTGCTTGTCATTCGTGTAGTCCGCTGCTGTCGCAGTAACGTTTGTTGAAGTGGTTTCGTCGGTCGCCTCGGCGGATGACTCGCACTGGCAACACTTCGGCGCCTCTCTAGCCAATCCAGCCTGTACTCAACGGCGCTTGGCAGCGCGCGCACAGCTGAAGTCATCAATCTTGCACTTTACGTCTTCGCCAGCACAATCGCTGAGCAGGACCATGGTGATCGCCTCGAAGTGTGCAAAAGACTCGGTGGGCGAGCCAACCCTCCCCCAGAAATCAGGCGCGCGAGGGCGAGATGCCTGCAAAATCATCCGGCCTGCCCTCTGATTGCCATTTTGGATTGGCTGGGATCATATGCCTTGGCTAGCTGCCGGGGCTCTTCCTCGGCTGTCCTGGAAGTTATGTCATATCTGCAAAAGCTGTCCCAGTATGCTACAGGGAACTGAGCTGCACACTCAGAGTCTCAGAAAATGCGATATGAATGTCTCGCTGCAGTTTCGGACTGGGCTGAATTTTCAGTTTCAACCGTGCTATCCCGCACATCCACGCGCTCCCGCTGTCCGCCCTCCTATTCAGACCAACCCCAACGCAGCTATATAATGATGTGCGCTTCTTGTAGTACTCTCCACTCTTCCAAGCCAATCTGCCAGCACTCGTACCTCTGAGAAGAAGCGTACTTCGCTAATGTCTCGAACTTTTTGAACCATAAGACATTTCCGCATCGTGTTCTTGTGCGGCGAGGATACATAATACCTTCACTTGTGATATCGGCAACGGAGTAGAATATATTTTTCAATGAGAGCACGTCTCTAATATAAAACGGGCTGGAAGGATGTATCATAATGCGGAGTGTCGAGATGTCGCGCCGTAAAGTGACCGGCTCTCGTCTAACCGACCAGTCCTTCAACAGTGCGCAAGAAGACGCCGAATATGAAGCACGGAGGACGCGGGAAGTTCCCAGCAGGCTTCTCCTCCTTCATCAGCAATCTATCCTCCCTCTCAACCACTGTTCCCGGCCGCGGGAGCGGGGGTTCGGTGGGCACCTCAATGAGTGCCCATTCTTCTGAGTGGGAAGCGCTGGTATACGGGCAACTTGAGCCTTCCGTGAGACCGGCATCATCCCATGCCTCGGTCGAGGGAGAGAGAACGGCCGGGACGGGCGGGAAGTACGACCCTGCCATGCCGCGCCTCGCGGTGGACTTCGTGAGTACTTGTTGGATGTGCCACTGCCATAACCCGGCCGTATCATGATCGCGCATCGCGATGAAAATGTCGGCCAGCTCAAGCCAGGCTTCAGTTTTGAGCTCCCGGGCAGTTGCGGGCAGCGCGTCATTGAGCTTGAATGTCCCCGCGCAGGCTGCCTGGAGCTGTGTCCACGGGATGTAGCCGGAGCGCAAGTCGTTGCCAAACATGTGTTACGAGGCTGGTAGTGCTGAAGGACTAAGCAGATGGGTCGTCGGTGGAACAACGCTACGAGCAGTTGAATCTGCGAGCCAGGTCTTGAAGAAACGTTCGTTGATCAGAATATTGTTCACGGCGTGCACTGCTGTAGAATGCCAAAAGGACGTCTGCGAGAAGATAATGCAGTCATGGGGCTATATCCAGGAACCAATGGGCCGGTCGTGCCGTGTGCGCAGCCCAAGAGCCACAAGATGGAATGTACTCCATCATGACAACGTTTACATTGCCAATTTGCTGAGATAGTTCGCACAACAAGCGGGGGGGGGGGGCTCGTGGGGAGCGTGCGACGAATGATCCACGTGAAGATGTCTGGAGCCTCGATTGAAAAGGAGCCAAGTTGCAAACGCGGAGCTCGAATGCTTTCCCCGACCTCCATCCTCTCAGGAAACAAAGGTCGTATCTCAAAATCGCTCGAAATCGGTGCGCACAGGTATGTACAGGTAGTTTCGAACGAACATGGAGGCCGGCAGGGTGTCTATATCGGCCATACTCGCTCGACTTTGCTGGCGGCGACATAGCCCAGTACTCGCCTACAGCGGCCATGCCAGTGCTGGCTGTATTCCGTTGTTTGAATCCGCGTAGAAATCGCGGATCTCGTAGGCGGCAACCACGTCAATCGCCTCGCCGTGTTTAACAATGGGATCCTGGGCCATCGTTCAGTCAAACAGCCGGAAAGTACAGACCACAAGAACGCACCTCTTCGAATCCTGTCTCCTCAAACATCGCATTGTCCGCGTACGTTGCGGTTTGGGTTGAAATGGTATGGAGGGCCGCCTCAGCGGACCACATGGTGTCGTGGTGGTGACGCTCAGGCGCCCCTGCAGCCAATTCAGGCTGAACTCGACGGCGCTTGTCAGCGGCCTGGTCTTCGGAGGCGTCCCTCTTGCGCTTCCCGTTGGCGCCAGCACACTCGCCGAGGAGCTTCGCCTTGTTGGCTTCGAACTGCTCGATCTGCTGCATTATCACCGCGCGTTCTGCATGCTTTTCCTCGAGAGCAACGGCCGAGTCGACGCGCACCCAGTCTTGCAGGGATTGCCACTTTGCGTCAAGGTCGACGTCGCCCTTTACGAAGGCCTTGAACGCCTCGGCGTCGTTCTCGTGGTGGGGAACGAGCGCGCTGTGGTACGCGGCGTCGCGGGTCTCTGTGTCGACGCCAGACACCTTCTCGGCAATAACATCGCCATCGGAATGCGTATCTGCGTGAAGAGCACCATTAGTCGATTCTGAAGGCGTCTTGTCGATCAATGCGACGTACTGTAGTCCGACTGGCTATCAGACACGTTTCCCCTCGGCAACGAGAACTCGCTCGACTCGCTACTACCCGCGGCTCTGGCACCGGCAGGCATTACGTTCTCCTTCTCCCAGTCCCGTATCCGCCTTGACCTGGCAGACTCCCGAAGTCGTCGTCTTTGCTCCGCCTCGCCTTTGGCGATGTCATCTCGTATGCCTTGATCGCGCGGTCGGTGGCCTGCATTTTTGCGTTCAAACTCGAATCTGCCAAGATGGCACGCAAGCTCGGGGAGGACGACATTGAGGGGACGAGAGGCAAGTTGTGTGGCACCTTTACAACTCCGCACATCTATTGTCGCAGATGGATCCGGAGGCAACCACCCTCGGCCGGCAGCTCCGGCTGAGCCACCCACCAGAGCTTCAAGGACTGCCTGCTTCCCTTCCTTCAGATGAAGCGTATCTTCATCGTTTCGTCCCGTTTACTGTATGTTCCTTTAACTGTAGATTCTGTGCTCACTCCATGTCTGATACTTACAGATGTCAATCTGAACCATGACTCCTCTTCCGCCCAATTCCGCCGGGAAAGAAAGGCTCTGTGTCATTCTTGTCGAAATTCAGCAGTGCGAGGAAAGACAGGAGGCGATCCATCGATGGGTATTCTTTTACGAGAAGATGCCAGACTGCGAGCACCATAGATCACATCCCAAGCGACGCGTCCAAGGGACCTTCGATTACGGTTGAATGACTGTCGTGATTCCTTCAGGTCAGCGCCGCGACGAAGGCGGTCAAGTTGCGTCAATGCCGCCGCCGCTGTCGGGCGTTCGAGTGGATTGTCCTGCATCAGGCCTTGGGCGAATTGCTGAAGGTAGAGTGGGCATGGATATACCTGCAGACGGTCATCAGAGCTGCACGGCTTCTGTGAAGTGCTCACCTCCAAGAACTCCTCCTTGATCAGGTTCCCGACACACCATACGTCCAACGCAAAGCCATCGCAGCGCGTGCTGGCGCTAGGCAGTAGCTCTGGTGCATGCTTGTAACGGCCCGTGCCCGTACGCATTGGCTTCCTGCTCGAGAAGTCCTCGAAGGCGGTTGAGAGCCCGAAATCGATGAGGTAGTAGCGACAGAAAACCTTGTGGCGCGGGAAATGATGGGCATCGCGGACGAACCAATTTCCGGGAGTGAGGCCAGGATAGAGGTGGTGTGTGCCGCCGGGGAACAGGTCAGGACTGTACATCATAATGTTCGATGTAGCGATATCTCTGAAACCTTAATCGAGATTCTCGGAAAGAGACTCACTGATCCACGGACCTGTGTGCTACATTGAGCTCATGCATATAAGCTACGCCCTGCAGATGAACGAGATGAGATACACGGAGTTTTCAGCAGTGTCGACACACCTCTAACACTTGGTGAAGAAAGTCTAGAATTTCGCCCATGTTTTCGAACGGAACGACGTTGCACGGGAGCAAATGAGGCATAACGAGCAACACAGCGTCTCGTTTTTCTCTGTACCACTTGACGTCGAGTAGGCGGACGCAATGGTTGCGCGGATCGCCAGCCCGCTCCTCTGAAAAGATGCGCATAATTTCGCTCTCGCGACAGTGCTGCTTCTGACCGAGTTTCACCTCCTTGATTATAACGCGAAGTTGGTCTGCAGTACGGACAGCATCCATAATGATAGGCTAGAGAATTTCAGAACAGAGAAGAGCGGAGAAGCTGTCCAACTCACGTCCAGCATTCCCTCCGCGTTCTCGCGGGGATTCCGCACTATCCTGGGTCCCCAGCTTTCAGGAGCCCACTCAGGCATCGGAAAAAACTTGGGCTCCCAATCTGGACTATAGCGCTGCCGAAGAGCGTATCCGTCTGCCAGAAGGCGATGGTAGATGGACACCCATTCGTGCTCGTAAAAGAGAAGGTCTCCGTCAAATCGCCAGTAGTGTTCGTGTGGGTATACTGCTTCGCCGCGCTCAATCTTTCTCTGGACTTCCTTGCGAAAGCGGCTGTCGGTCCCCGGTTGCAAAATGCGCGACATGAGCGAAGGAACGAGGGGGGTGTAAACACCGGCAAACATCTGCACCATCTCCGTGGACATGAGAGAAATGGGTATAAATAGACCTCCCTGCCAGTAGGAGCTTGAATCCACCTCTCCCAAGTATCGTACCGACACTGGAGGTGCCACAATTGTCTCATATCAACCTACACGAGATTGAGCATCGCCATGGCCAACTACCAACCCGCTACGCCCTCGCCTCTTCGCCAAACTCTTGACGAAACAGCTCAGGACTTGGCCACTATTGCTCACCTGCCCATCGCCCAGGAGCTGCAGGGGGATCATCAAAAGTGCGCATGCCATTGTCTAGTTCCTCATGTGCTTTGCATCTGCTCTGTCATCGAGTGACTGAATTATCGCGCTGCTACTCAAGGCTGGTGGATCAGTTGCCGAAGTACGAGGCAAAGAAGGGAAAGTTCAACCCTTTGTTGAGCGCTCTCATGCTCGGTGCACGAAACAAATTCAAGGGAAAGGTCGACAGGCACCATGAACGAGTCAATGTGCGTCTTTCGCGATTTAATATTCCATTGTACCATTGTGTCTGACCTAGCCACCGCGGGCAGAGAGTGTCCAGCGCCCATCAAGCTCAAATACTAGGACAGCCGCCTAGCCAGGCCGGTACGTTTGCGACTACATCGTCTCTCACGGACCCACGCTCCCACTTGACTCGAGGTCAGCCTGTTTCATCATTTTCCTCATCGTGACGGTCAAACTTGTATCTCACAATCACTACACTCGTAGAGCAGCTCCAAGACCTCGGCTTCCAGCCCCTCGGACCTGAAAAAATGGAGCTCGTCCGTGGCCGTCTGCTGCCCGTCGTGCACAGTCTGGACGGGCGCAGGGCCATCCGCCAGGAGGATGGTACCTACCAGATCGATCCGGGATCCGGCTCTGAGTGACAACCTAGGAAGAAGGATTCTGTGTCCCCCGAGATGCTAGTTGAATGTAACATTACAATGCCGTAGTCGAGCTGTAATAATAGCACGTTTCCCTGAGAGCCACAATGTGTCGCTCCGTTTCCAAAGCAGGCTGCAGCTACAGCCTTCCGCCGAAGTGCGGAACAGGAACAAGAGGGTCCAAGTGTCACATGCTCGTATCGTGTCGCCGCCGGGCTGCGATGCTTCAGCTGAGCAGGGTGTCGTGGAGCGCAAAATCTCAGCGAGGATGGCAAAACAGGTCATTCGGCGCTGCAGTGATTTTGACCCGAGGAACTGCCAATACGAGGACCCGATGTCAAGTGCGGACGAGTCACGAAAGTACCAATGAAGTCCGGAATCGTCGCTGCTACGCGTCTCTTGCTCATATACGAGAGAGGGAGGGTCAAGCCACGCAGGGCGCGCGAGCAAGGCCAACTGGCCTCGGGATGGTCTGTCGAGCGGAGGAGACGATCGCGCCATTGTAGACAGCACTGCGCAGTTGACCGACACCGCACGCGCCATGTGCACCTGGCCATGGAACCTGCGAGCTCGAACATGTTCGTCGACGCGCTCCTGTGAGCTCGAACTACCACGTCGACGAAGCTCGCCGGACGAGTCGTCCACAAGCGCTCACCAGCGGGATATGCATCAGAATGGGAAGAAAACGCGCCGACGCCAGTCATGGTGCCAGGTCATAGTGCCGAATCCTGCAGCCAAACGACGTTGAGTCGGATTTGCATCGACGTCTGCGTGCAAATTGGCCCAATAGTGAATCGCGAGAGTAGGACACCAGCGCGCTCGATGCCCAAAGCTAGGTGCGTTCGATATTCGTCTGCAGGAAAGCACGTGAAGCTCTTCTGGTGCTGCATGGCGCGTGAGTTTAAGACGCAGGACCAGAATGCGAATTGGAAACGCGCGAAAGTTAATGCAGGTGCCTTGCACTGAACACGACATTTCGCTGAAGTGCGCGCCGAGAGGGCATGTTAAGCGGTGGGAGGCATAGTCGTACGTTAGTCTCATCTGCGACTTTATGACGTGTCCTGGTTCAACTTCAAGTTGCGAAAGCGGAGTCTGCGCGCCATGGCATCCCAGTCGTCATTCTCTTAGAAGGCAGTCGTCAAAAAATTGCAGACCTTACTCCCCGTCTTCACGTCTTGTCACGGTACACAGACGCCTCGCATCTTTAAGTCTTTATGTGGACGGCTGACCGATGCGACAAGTAGTTCGCATTTGGCTCGCACGGCGTGCAGGGCATGCTCTCGAGACTCTGCTCCACGCTGGTAAGCAGACGCAGCAAGCCACAGCGCGTCGGACGCAGCGTAGAGCGTACATGTGGGTATATTACGCAACTTGCCCGCCACGATCTCAGAAGGGCTTGCTATTCGTGCAAATAACTTGCACGGACGCACCGAACATGGTGCGTAGTATCGAGCAGTTCCACACCTGTCCAGAGCATGTTCGTAGGCGCACGACGCGCGGGGCAGGGAGAAGCGCCCACGAAGAAAAAGATCAATGCAAAGCCACGGCAGCATTAAATTGAACGCGCAGCAGCAGTATGGAACCTGCAACCAACAGACAGAAGCTGGGATACAGAACGCACGACGTAAAGCGAGAAGGGAAAGCCCAGCCATCGAAAGGCGCCATCAGCCCTACACGCAGCCCGTTCCTTTGCAAAATAACAAGGTAAGGGTGCCGCCGAACGGGCGAGGTCATCGCGGGTCCCCCATGAAGGGGGTCCACGCTCGTCTCGCTGCGGCGAGAGGATCATCATGCGGCGGGTTTGAAACTGGAAGAATCGAGAGAAAAAACTTGTGTTGCTCCCGCTGGCGGGGTTATATACTGCTCCGCCGCGTTTCGAAGTCCGACCGAGGCCTGGCCGCGGGGGCAAAGTGTCAATGCGGCCCAAGAGAATTTACCTGTCCCTGGGCAGTGATTCAGAGGATTTAGAAAAGGCGAAAGGAGTGAAATTTAAATATTCTTTAATCGATTATAATCTTATTGACTGCGTTTTGTGACTGCACCCAAGTTCAACCGGACGGCTCCGGACAGGCTGCTCGATGCTCTTCGCGACCTTCGATTCAAAGTCCTGCACAACAATCCATGCAAAGTCCTTCATAGCATCCACCGCAGCTACAGTAAGTGCCTTCTTAGTCCTTCATTCTACAGCTCCTCGTGCAACAGCGGCTCAAACAGCGGATCCTCCGCGAGCGGCGCAATGGGCTTCTCGTCCTCTTTTCTCTTCGGCTCGACGACCGTCTCGAGCCACGTCTTGAGCGCGTCGTTGAATGCCTGAGGGTTCTCCAGCTGCGGCCAATGCGACGAGTGCACCTGTGAACAGCTGGTATCAGCGTGCGCCTGCGAGGAATGAAGTAAGGCGTGCGCGTAGGAGGAAAAAGGGATAGCTCAAGCGCCCGAGAGGAGGGAAGGGAGGAAGGAACGGGAGAGCTCGAGAGGAAGGAAGGAGGAGTACAGCCAGCGTGTACGCACAGAGTATGTGCTCAGATTGGGAAGGAAGTCGCGCGTGTGCAGCAGCTCCATCGCTTGCTCGGCTTTTACGACGGGGTCCTAGGCAAGACGCAGATTCTTAGTTGGGAGAAAGGCATAAGAAGGAAGCAAGGCGCACGGAATCAGGATAGATGAGCGCGACAGGCTCGTCGATTATCTTGCGGCCCGTCTTGGACGCGTACTCGTGGCCGCCTTGTCTGTTCTGCACGGCTCAATAAGCCAGCTGTCGTGCCAAGCTTCGAAAACGGGACATACGCCTTTAGTATAGAACTGTAACGCTGAGAAAAAGGTCAACATGCGATGCACAGCGAGCAGCAGGACACGGAACGTACTCTTCTCAAAGCCCGAGTGCTCATATGCGTCCACAAGGTAATCCTCCTCCTTCTGGTTGAGGTACGGTATACGCTCATCCAGATCCATGCCGTCGTACGCGCCAAGGAAGTCGTCGTCGCTCGTCAGGAAGCCCTCAGGTACCGGGTTGGCAATGCCGCGGTAGACGGCGCGCAGGGTGCGGCGCGGGGCTTTGGCGAGCTCGAGCGCGGCAATGGGCGTCTGGCGCTCGAAGTAGAGCTGGTACGTCAGGTGCTTCATGTGCTGCGCCAGCGTCGCCATCGGGACGTACTCGCCCACCGCTGGAATATACTATGTCATGCCTGCGATCAGCATGGTAATACATCGATCAGTCATATGAGAAGACTCACGGGGATGGTGCCGCTGGCCGCGCCGATGAAGTCGGGATACATCCTGAGCGTCTCGAGGCAGACCTGGCTGCCCCAGTCGTGGCCGACACATGTGGCCTTTGACTTGACGCCAGCGTGTTTGAGGACGCAGACGAGGTCGTCGGCGAGGTCGCGCATCTGGCCGCTGCTCTGCTCGTCGCCGGGGTGGCCGCTCGCGCCGAAGCCGCGCTGGTCGGGCAGTATCAACCGGTAGCTGTCCTTGAACGCGTGCACCTGGTTCGCCCAGTTCGACCAGAGCCCGGGCCAGCCGTGCACGAAGAGCAGCGTGTGCGCCGCGCTCGGGTTGATGTCGACGTAGTCTGCGGCGGGAGCGAAGCGTTAGCACAACGCTTAAGCAATTGGGTATCGGCTGCGCAGCGTACGGATGTCTATCTTGACGGTCTTGCCCGTCTCGCGGTTCAGCGCGTCACACCGGGCGACTTTGCGCGGGTACGACGCGGGGTCGAAGTCCGGGTCGAGGATGGACGCCGAGGCCGCCGTGGCCAGCGCCAGCAGCGCGAGAGCTCTACGCGACATGGTGGTAGGTGAAGAAGAGCAGGTCCCGGAGTTCAGTGTGAGTTGATTTCGGAGAATGACGCGCACCGGGTCGGACGGGCGCCTGTATGATCTTCACGTGTCATAGCAAACGGAAGCGCTCAGGGATTCCGAAAACGCCTCTACCTGTGCGCGGGCAACAGAATATCATTACAGAAATACAGTAGTCTCATTCAACGTTGAAAGTTTGTGTGCCAAAGATCTCATAGCAACATAAGCACTACAAAATCACCGCAGCGTCGTCCAAGACACCAGGTATAATAGGCAAGGGATATCCTTCTGTAGAGAAACCTTCACAAGCCCTCGTCCCCAGCAGTTGCCATTTCATAGCATTTCACAGCTTAATCACGCCAAGGACGCAGCGTTCGAGCTTAAAGAGCAAGGCACGCGAGCGCAAAAGACTCGCAATGCGTAAGGAAGAATTTAGAGGTCAGAATTTTACCTGCAGTTGCCATCGGAAGCGTCGAAGCCGAGGATGCACGGGATGCATCAATATTGAGGCGCTTTGGTGCCGTTGGTCACACTGAGGCGCTTTCAATATTAGAGGTGGTTATTATCCTCGCTCAAGCATAATCCGAGTCATTGCATATGGCACATTCTGTGGCCAGTTCGAAGTACTACAAGAGCTTCGCGCCGGCGGGAAAAAGGGACGGAACAACAGCGGAGTCCGAATTGCATGCATTGTCTCACTCGCAGCACCAGTTGACTGATGTCCAGACAAGAGCAGCCATCGGATCAGCACCCCGCCTATTGTGACTCGACTGTGGTAGCTCTCAGGGACGCCGTGATGCTCTGCTCGGACGCTGCCCTGCTACGGAACGAAGTCATTGCTCTGCATCGAACCAGAGGACAATGCTAGGACCATGGTCCAAGCATGGCGCGATGCTCCGAAGCTGAGACCTCCGACTGTCTGGCCGGCTTGTGGGCTTGCTTCTTGAGACACCGACGCCGAAGCTTGGGCCCACATGATATATTATGAGGCGCTGTGGGCCTTGCTCTTGTTGCATAAAGCTGAACAGCTTGTCTCGCTTCTCCCACCACCATCCCTGCTCTCCCCCTCATCTGTGCACCCCACCCAGCCCCTAGCGCCCATTCGCAATGTCAGCAGCAGCGCCCCCACCGCCGCCCCCACCCCCGCACAACAACAACAATAACCATCTCGGCAACAACCATCCCGGCGCGCCGACGCAGCAGATGCAGCTCAAGCGGCACGGCGGCGTGATCTTCGTCGACGACGGCCACGGCAACCTGGTCAACTTGGACCCGACGCAGCCGCGCACGCACTCGAACGTGCCGCAGCACCGCGAGCCGTACGAGCCCGCGCCGCCCACCTGGGCGGAGATCGAGCGCGAGGAGCTGCTCGAGCGTAGAGAGAGGGCTGAGCGCCGCCAGGCGGAGGCCGACCGGCGCGCCGCGCAGCAGCGCCATGCGCCGCTGTTCGCGAATACGCAGGCGCTTTTGCAGCAGCGGCAGCAGCAGCAGGTGAACGCGGGCGGCAGCTCGAACGCGAACGCGAACGCGAACGGCGATGCGCCGCCGCCCATCGTGCCCTTCAACTTCCCGCCGCCCCAGCCCCAGCCGTCGCGCAACGCGCCCTCGCCGTCGCCCTCGCGCAAGCGCGACGCCGGCGAGTCGCCCCCGCCGCTCCAGCCCAAGTCGAAGCGCGTCAAGAAGGAGGAGCCCGCGACGCCGGCCAACTCGCCCACGCGCGCCACGCACCAGGTTCGTCTCTGTTTCGTCTTACTGCTGTCTGCAGAGCTCGATGCTCACCTCGTTCGCTCCTGCAGCCCCCGCCCCGCCGCCGCGTCCCGCGCGACCCGCCGGGCCCCTACACGCGCGAGGCGCCGCGCCGCAGCACGCGCATCCCGCTCCTCGCCCAGCGCCGCCGCGAGGCCGCCGAGCAGCAGAATGCGGGCGCGAAGAGCACTGCCAAGGGCAAGGGCAAGAAGTCGCGCAAGTAAACGCTGGCCTTTCTGCCCCGCCTCGGTGTACATATCAGTCTTCGCAGCAACTGCGAATTTCGATTTCACTTGTAGTATAATACGCTCCTCGCTTTTGTCGCTCGTGCTTCTGTACTCTACTGTAATCTCGGTTTTGGTCTCGGTGTCAGGGCTGTATTTGTAGCTTGCTCTTTTGTAGTGTGTCGTCTCTATCTCTACTGGCTCTTTTGGTTATCGGGTATTATGGACTCGTCTGTGTTGGTGTAATTGTAGCGATTCTTCATTTTTATAATGGACTTGGAATGGCCGGATTAATCTGGTTCTGCTGGACTTCAAAGCTCGAGCGAGCCCAATTGATTCACGCAATTCCCTGGTTCCTTCCTGACGTGTGATAGCTTGCGGCCGTTGACGAGGAAAGTTAGATTGACTGCTCAGTGCTCATGAGGAGTCCGAAGTGATACCAACCTGCCCTGAATCTGCAAAAATACGGCGAGAAATTTCCTCTCTCACCTGCAAGCTCAGAGTCGCCATTCTCTCCGACTTCCACTCGGATTCAGCTTCTATTCCAGTTCAATGTGGCGCAGTCTCCGCAAGACGAGCGACCTCCCGACCATTGAATAGCGCCGCGAAGGGCACCAAAAAAAAATCGCGGAGCTCATCCCGCCCTTCCTCCGCTTTCTGCGTGGAGGGCCGTACTACTTCGGGAACAAGGTACGTCTCTACGCTGAATTGGTAAAGTGACTTCGGATGCACACGCTCGTCTGCAGCATCACCACTGCCTACTCACCATCGCAGACCTCGAGCTGTACATTGTCTCGCTCGAGCTTGCCGCTATGTACGGTAGCAAAGATCCCTTCAAGTCGGGGCAGTACCCCAAGCTTGCCAAATTGATCGAGACGCTCGATGGCGGCCGGGCAGGCGAATACGCTCGTACCCGTCGCCTTGGGTGATCTCTCTGCATGCCAAAGGGTAAGAGCTAACCAAATGCTGCAGAGCAAATTTGCGGTGGCATGAGGACCAGCAGAAGTGGGGTCCTCACGTTAAGAAGGCTTAGATCGATGGTTTCGAGCAAGCGCCGCTGCCGTAGATCGTTTCTATTGAAATTGTATCTCACAAGTTGAAATTGAACCCCATGAATCCGCATAACTACTGTGGAGAAACAAGTGGACAAGCGATCAGTTTGTTGAGTTGAGGTCACGTGATCGGCTGTTGTATGAAGATGCACCACGCCTCCTTTTGCATCTCCACCACGCCTGCACTGAGCAGCCCGTTATAAAGCCGAGCTTTCGGAAGTTCAATCGTCCATCACTCTTCCTCTCACCAACACTCCTTCACGTTGAGCGCTGCGCGTTCCTGTACAACTTCCAAGTTTAATCACCTACTGCTCCTAATCGATAATCAATGGCTGGATTGCTTACACCCGTGCGTCCAAGCTGCCCACTGACAAGATAGCGACCATCATTCTGACCTGCAGACACTTGCAGCCCACCACTCCTTACAAAGGCCAGAAGCAGCAGCGCCGCGCGCCGCTGACGACTGTCGACCTGAATCTTGCTCGACCCTCAAACCACGATGTTCGTTTCGGCTTCAACAAGACCGCCAAGCCGAAGCAGCTTTCCTTCGACGAGCACCGGACCGAACAGCCTGCCAAAGCTGGCCCCAGTGCGCGCGAACGGTCCCGTCCAGAGCCGGGATGGTTGGGCGAGCCCATCTTCCTCGTGCCGAAGCGCAGCGACCGCGAGCAGTCGTACGAGCCGTTCGGCGAGCCGATCTTTCGACGCGAGACGCGCACCGCGGCGAGGCCTCTTACGCCGCCGCCTGAGCCGCTGCCGGTGGAATGGTCGAGTGCCCTGCTGCACAGCGCGCATGGCGGCGCGGGCGCGAAGGTCAAGAACCTGTGCACCAAGGGTCGCGCCGTAGAGGCTGCCAAGGACAAGTCCCTGCCAGTGACCGTGGTACGTCATGAGCACTCGTATTGGTTGAGATTGCTGATGACAGCGTCAGCCATTGTCCATCTCCAAGACGCGCGTCGACAATCCGAACAAGACCCCTTGTGCTCGTGGTGTCCAGGCGAAGAGGCGCAAGGTCCTGTCGTGGCGAGCGACACAAAAGCTTATCTTCCAGGACGACGACTACACGACTCAGCCCAGCTCGTGGCAGGCGCTGCAAGACCGCATCTTCCGCGATGACCCAGACGACGAGTCTCGAGCGAGAGTGTCCTCTCAGGCGGCGCGGGTCCCCGTTCATAAGAAGAAAGAGCCGCTGTTCCTGCCGTGGGACTCAGAGGACGAGAGGTGCAAGCACAACAAGCTTTGGTCGGAGCACAAACCCCTGTGGCCGTCGCACGACGAGAATAAGGCAGTCCATGGACAGGTCACGCGGCAGGAGTCGATGCTACTCGACGACGCGGACGGTCATCAGGCAGCACCCCTTCCGAAGCGCGAGCCGCTCTTTCTGCCGTATAGCGACTCCGAGGACGATATGAGCGAACAGGCCAGGTATATTCCGATGCACGTGGTGCCGCGCGTATCGTCCTTATTCTCCGACGTCGAAGATGAGACGAGTCCGGCGGGCAGCAACGTCGACAATGCGCCAACGTCTCTCGACGAGCCTGCGGATGCCGCAGACGAAATGTTTGGATATCGGGCTCCCAGGTGCTGGAAAATGCCAGAGCAGCGATGTGAAGGCGATGTCGTGATGCACGACGCTGTCCCCTCCACGAGCAACAAGCTAAAGCGCGGCGCGGTCGACGAGGCGCAAGAGCGCGAACGCAGTGCTCCCAAACGCCGCCGGGTGCAGAACGAACCAGATATTGCGAAGCAGGCGCGACGTGCCCACAGCAACAAGGGCATATCTCGAATGGTGGCCTCGAAGAATGCGTCGAAGTCTACCCAAAATGTGTCTGTGGCTGCCAGCAAGAAGCGCCAAGTGGCGAAAAGAGTGCGTAATATCTCGCTTTGGGTAGCGCGAGCCTTGCTGACTTGCCCCAGATTTCGAAACATGCTGACGACGGTGACGATGGGATGAAGGGCCTTGCGCCGAACCATCCCTGGCTCAAAGTCATGCGCAAGCTCGCAATCGTATCGCCGTTCTACTAATAGGCATATCAGCCTCCCTGGCCTTTCCCTTCGATTTTGACGATGCCTCGTAACCCTACACAACCCGTCTTTTCGGATCAGCATTGGTGAAGACTCGTTCATTCGACTTCCACGTACCTTACACGACTTCCTGCCTGCTAATTCCTTCGCTATTGTAGCCTGTGCGAACCCTGCCATTCCTTACCTACTATATATCAATACACATTCAATATGCCCATCCTGTGCGTTCGTATACGAAGATACATAAGATCGATGAAAAAGCGAAAGGTTAAATCGGTCAACTCCGCACCTCTTCCGTCAACCATTTCGGCCTTCGCAATCATCTCGGCATGTAAAGGTCAGACTGCCAGCTCGCAGCGGGTAAGCGTTTGCCTTCATCTGTAGGCATGGTAATGATAATCAACCACAAGAGCGTAGAGCGCTCTCGAATCTGCGCGTGCTCGACGCAACCAATGTTCTCAGGTAACCGCAGCGCTTCGCGGGTCCCGCAGGCATTTTGTTCAGCTCTTAGCGCCCTCGTCTGGCTTACTGTCGCTCACTTTCAGCAGGTAACCTACCTGCTTTGCCGTCGACATTGCTGCAGTGCGCCTGCTATCGCCATCAACTGCAGGCCGCAAGCCACGCCGTCCTGCAGCTATACCCTGGTGCTATCTGGATTATTGTAGACGGCGTGCTCGACACCACCAACCAGCTATCCGGAAGGTTGCCACGCGTGACTTTTACATTGGGCAATAGTTCCCAATCGTTGACTTCGCTTGTGGCTGCCTTCGGCTTTGCTGGTCCACGCAACAGCACAGCTCAATATTCGGCCGAAGTCGACAGACCAACGGATTAAGGATGAGAGTACGGAACGTGTGTGCCCGTCCATTCAACCTTGTTAACCTACAGACTCTTTCCACTAAGCACTAGCAGGCACGCTTTTCCCAGCAGCTTTCATCCAGCCCAACTGCCTGATCCTCGCGTTCGCTCTTTCCGTCGCGTTGAAGACCAAGTTGGTAAAGACAGTCGTGGGCGACCTCGACGGTGCGGGGACGGGCAGGCCTTCGGGCTGAGGGATCGGCCCTACTGGCGCACTCTTCGCTACGATGGAGCGCGGTACGGCGGGCCCCATCTTGACGATGGTGTCGTCCGCCCAGCGACGCGCACACGTCCCGCCAGGGTTCATATCACTGCGCTGGAACCCGTCGAGCGCGTTCTTCTGGTTTACGAGGCAGCGCCAGTTTGCGCCGATGGGATCCAGGCCGCCGGGTTAACGATCTCGTAGAGCGAGAGGACGCCCACTTGCGTGTAGTCCTCGACGTTATCTCCAATATTGCGTCAGCGCTGCTCGACCCAAAGATTTTGACGCTCACTGGTGTTAGAGTAGTCATCCGGGACGCAGCTATCGGCGTTGATGGCGTTCAGGAAGGTCGAGGTGCTGGAGCTCTGGACACTGTTCTTATAGGCGTCGACGGCGTGGCCCACCTCGTGCTGGAAGACCGAAGGCACACCGACTGGGCCCTGGAACGTCACGTCCGCGCTTGATTCGTACGCGCTGCCGCCGCCGGGCACGGCGATGACGTGCCGGACCCACTGACGCTCGTGCACTGGCAGCCTATCACGATGTCAATCGTTCGCTGTTCCTTTAAGCCTGCTCAACATGTGCGTACCGGCCGAAGAGGTCGATCATATCGATTTGACTATGGGCAGATCAGTATTGCGTCCAATGCCAGAGGTGATCATGAACGTACGACAGGCTGGCGTTATGGTGCCGGCAAAAAACCCACGCTGAGCCGCACTGTCAACGGGAGAAAGACGCGTCAGTCATGGCACCGGTCAAGATGGCCTATGGAACACGAACATCGGTATAGTGCACGTTGAACACTTCCATGTCATACGGACTGACTCCGTTGCTGTTCGCGTTGTTCAGGCAGGTCTGCATTTGCGTGAGTCGGAGTATACGGTCGAGAAAGCGCTACGTGTCAACCTGTGGGATATAGCCCCAGTCCCACTGGTCCCAAGTGCTCTGGGTCGGCGTCAGGTGCGCCCAGAACCTGTACACGCATCTAATCAACGACGGGCCGGGATGTATCAGTAATGCACGCGTCTCACGAGGCGTCCACGTGAGGCGAAAGCCCATCGGTGAATAGGACCGGCTTGCCCAGCGCTGCGAAAGCCTGAGGGGCGAATGCGAGAGCGAGAGCTGCGACTGCGATCATTCTCGACGCTTGAAGAGCCCAGGGGAGGACCTTGGAGGCTAGACATGCAGTATGCGACCACTTTTATATTCCGCAGGTCGATGTTTGACATGTCCTGTCCCATAGGCCGGGATTCACACTTCAAGACGGGCCGGGACCGAGTCGTACGCGCTCGTAGCACATGCATGCCAGTGCGCGATTTACGCTGAAGAACCTTTCTCACTAGGTACTGACAGGTGCTGCTGACGCATACAGGTTGAACACACGGGGTGGCGCTCCCACATGAGTCTTGGCATCCCTTCTCATTGCATGCATGCCGGGCGCTCCGACATAATAGTTTCCGGTCAAAGTTCCATTCTATGAGCATACATCAACACTGCAATATCGTCGATTTGCCTTCAGGTATTATGGATGGCTATGAGTATTACGGGTTCACTGAATCAGCAGGCGCCCGTACGCGTCCATCTGGGAATGTACGCCATTCGTTTCCGAATCTCAGAGCTCCTTTCCTCTTGCGCACGTTCGGCTACTGTAAGCTCAGCGGTATGGAATGCCCGTAGTGGCGTACGGGCACGAGTGAATAATGTTCCACTGTGACGGCCAGGGCTTCGCAGGCCCGACAAATGTATTGAAATCACACAGGTGCAGTGTACAGTTAACCCGACCATAGTCCGGAGTAGTGTGCTTTGTGGACTTCACTATTAATAACTCTTCATGGAGGCCGGAATGCCAGGCTAGTCCATCATCTGGTTCAAGGCCTAGATGTGTAGGGAACGTCTAGAATTTCAGAATTCATTAAGTCTCGCCTTATTGAACGTTCAAAGTAGAACCCCAAGGAATCAGTGTCTGTGAAGGGTGAAGATAGCTGTAGCACGTGACTCAATCATCACGTGATTTCCACAGGAAGCAATTTGTTCGCCCTCTTTCGCTAGTCAGGTTTCCTCCGGTCTGCCTAAATCATAGACCATCACTAGTGGTATTTCCATTTATATGCGAGTTGATGCTGTATCTGGAATAGATGCCAGACGCCAATGGCTCCGTCACAGGTGCAATTACAACCATTATTGGACCAGATCTTTCTTGAGGAATCTAATTAGAACCTTCTTCCCGTAAATAACTGAATCCCACATGGGAGCTCTGTTTCCCCAAGTAGGGTAACTGAGCTAGGCTCGAAAGTGTGGCAACTGCATGATAGCATACAATGTTTGGTCACGCGCGACAGTCAATCAGTTGCGAATCCTCATTTAAGTACGCGTTTCATGACAAAGGATCATGAATAGTCATGTAGATGTCGGCAGCCGGCTATCATAGGGCACACGTGCCACATCGTGTGGCAACTACGCCGGTGCGGTAGTTCGGATTTCGGTCGATAGCTTAGTGGAACAATAGTCTCACGATGCGTCGCGCTCTCATGAACATATTGGACGTCCTGTAGCTGTACAGGAATGGGAGTCCTATCAGTCGGGCGACACAAACTCCGGCAAGGACAATAGGGATTGTCCCCCGCCCCGCCGCCGCGCGCTTCTAGCGACCAACCTGATTTATGCGGTGATGAAGTGATCGGTTGGCAAAGCGTTCCTGCGCGGCAGCGGTGGTCCCGACCGTCGGGCGCTTTGTGGCACAGCGGCGTATAAAGCAGGTCAATGTGTGCACGATGTTTGCTCAGCAGTCTGAGCCCACATCAGCTGTCCCTTCGTCCGTTTCTCTGTTCTCCGCTTTTCTTGCTTCTTACGATCACGACATGGACGCCATCGCCACTGTTTTCTCGTCGAGGCGTCAGGAGCAAGTCACGTTCGTCGAATGCACACAGGGCAAGAACGCCTCGGGGAACGCCACCTGGGGTAACAGCGGTGGGGGCTCGACCGCGGACGAGGAGAACTCGTCCGGCTCGACGGCCTACTGCATTATTGCATGAGCAGCAGGTCTTCGTCGCCAATATTTCGCCAGGTGCGTCCCATCCAGCTGTCATTTCCATCGCAGCGACACGGAGGCTCACTTTCTCTTCCCGCAGGCGCTATAGTCATTATTTTCTTCGCTTTCTCACTACCGACCGTTTTCTCATTCGTCTTCTGGTCACCCCTCTTCCTTAACTTGCATGATCGTTGTGCGCACGCCTTCGCACGCCTACTGCCTCAGCATACTCCCACTCATAACGATGTAATGGTCTGTCACGGTCTCTGATGCCTCCCATGTCCTGTACGAACCGAGAACGAACTCGAGACGCTGATGACCGGATGATTCGACCAATAAAAACCTCGACACACGATGTTTTACCCTGTGTGACGATTAAGTCAAACTTCAAGCATGTGTTCAGATATGAGTAGCTTCAGTCTGAGCCTTTCTTCTGAATCCATGAGTGATTGCTTCTGCTCTGCGAGGGTGCGAGACTGACTAGTACAATGGATATGACAAGGGTATTACCTCGTCGTGCTGCTAATTCCTGTCGACGTCGATGTCCGAATCAACGTCACAGGATGGAATAGGCTTGCAGGGCGGAGCCGGGAACGCATCCAGTATGCTACGCAAATCCCACTCGGAGTCGTCATCCTCATCCGAATCGCCGATGTGTTCAGAGTCGCAGTCTCCAAAGCGCGACCTAGAAATGTCGTTATCGTATATGAAAGCCGTCGATTCGTAGGCCTGGTGGTCCAGCGGGGGCGTATCATTGTCGTCGGCTGGTGATGTCGTCGTCTCAGACCCAGACTGAGAAACTCCGAGCGTTCTTGGAGGTTGAGGATGTGAGGGATCCGCGCTGTCCCTAGTTGGTGCAATATTTCTCTTTGAAGGGCCATGGCGGGGTTCATCAGGGAGAACGAGATCTTCATCGGCCCAGCTCGCGTGCATGGGGATATTAGAGTTGATACCTATAGAGGGGCGCATGTCTGCACGATGGATTTTGCGCCTCTGTAGAGTTTCTGAGTCCCTGCAAACATACTGTATTATCACGAGAAGACGCACCAGAGCATGTGCTCGTAGACGGGCAGTTTGGAGAATGGCTTCAGCTAGAACCGTGTTGTGGAATGCCAGCGACATAAGTTCGATTGACATGGCAGGTTGTGCAAGTTCAGAGAGGTGCTGATTCAGGTTGAAGGTACTATCGTGAAGTGGATAAGACTTTATATGAAGTGCATGATCCGCAGATCGGCCTCAGTTGCTCGATCGAGGGGGCGACGTTGCGCGCGGACCCGGGTGAGACTGGAATTTATGATCCAAGCGTTTCAGCGGGCCGGTTCTTTTTCCTGCTGCACAATCCAAGCACAAGTCATCGTCGATGACTCTTTCTACTTCACGAGTTAGACATACCTCTGTGCAAAGGCCATGGCCTGTTCTCATCTTGCGAGGTGACTGGTGGAGATTTGTCTCGGATAACGCCTCGGGTGTAGCATTTGAGTGGCATGTTTCATCAAATAATAGCCTATACAACTAACGGTCATGATTAGAAGAGGTCAACGAGCATGCTTAGGTCAAAACTTAGAATTGAGGCAGAAGCGCGGACCCCCGATCGGAACGCGCGCCGCTCGAGGGATAACCTGGCAGAGGTCGCACAACAAGAGGATCAGGTAGGACTAATCTTGCACTTCCGGCGCGTGCGTGGCCAGCTGAGCAGGCTCCCAACGGGCGGAGTGGTGTGCGGCGGCAGACGCGCAGGACCCGGCGGGTTGATCGGCGTCTCCGGGGTGCTCTTCGGAATCGGCATCGCTACAGGAGGACTAGACGGAGAGGGTGCAGTGGCAGTCGGATCAGCAGTTGACACAGCTGTTGACGCAGTTGTCAGTTCGGTCCGTGGCAAACCGCATGCCATGCAGAGACCTCACACCTATGCACACTGTGATAAAGGTTTAAAACAGCGCGCGGAGATGCGGTGGCGCTTGGAGCAGATTGAGGTTCGCATGATGCAGAGGCGCAGTGAGAAACTTGGTGTCCACGAAGCTGGAAAATGTACCTCATCAAAAGGATTCAGAATGACTTGTCGTCTTACTCAAGCCGTTCGTGTGCGACACCGGACGGTGCACATTATTGCACGGCGGTTGCTCTCATTTCAAGACTGCGACGCATTCATCTCATGCAGGAATGAGAAATGGGTGAGAACGAGCAGCGTCCCACAAATGTACCATGTAGTATAGTTATAACAAAAACTCAGCCCGAATGAATGGGCTCAGTTTGCATTACTTAAATTTGTTAAGTCTCTGAGCCTATGCTGCACTGCGCGTTTCTGAGAATATGAGAACGCCTACTTATACAGATCGCGTCATCCGGAGCGCAGATGGCGTGGCAACGTTGGTATATAAGATCGCATCAACCGCTTAATGAAGTGAATTCTTCCCTCCTGCACCAGTGTCCCGTCTCCTTTCCTCCGGGCCTTTCTTGAACCCTTGCTGTCGTCTTTAGCAGAGACCCGGAACGTATCTTCGGGTGCTGCTGTGTGCCCATACTACCGCGCTTGCTGTTCGGCTAGCTTGCATTTCGAAAGAAATTTGTGCCGTGCACGATGTCCTTTCTTTCCCGCTTCAGTGTCGACGAGATTTGCTGCTAAATACGCCTGGAATAGGCGGGAATGTCATCGAAGGTCTCGGGCATGCTGGCGGCTTAACATCGCGGCCTCAGTCACGGTATCTTGGCTTGGAACTTACTGTGTGAAAATCCGATCTGGGGGTCCCGGTCCGCTCATACCGCTTACCATACTGTTTTCCCATTCTCACGGCTGGGAGCACTTGGCTACCGGACTGAATGCAGCAGCTCCCGAGTTGGGCGGCGCTGCCGAACAAAGGGCCCTGTGTTAGACATGGAACTCTCTGGAACCGCGGCTAATCAACCCGTGCACTCGCTGACCGGCCGGACAAGCTCATAGCGCATAAATACTACTGCTGCCAGCTGGAGATGTCCTGCCCCCTTTGTTGAACTTCAGAATCGACGCTGATCGCACACGATGGCCCAGTCTAACCGCTATGAAATCACCTACTGGCGTCTCCCGGCCTTGGGAGATCTGCCGCGCATGCTGCTCGACGTCGCGGGAGTACCGTACGAGAACACATTCGTGGACAGGGAGGCCTGGAACGGCGGACTCAAGGACACCATGACGTTCGGCAAAATTCCCAGGCTCACGATCCACAGCCCTGATGGCACCAAGAAGGTTCGCAGCATCTATTAGCGCTCTCAAGCTTCGCTGACGAGTGGATCTTGTGGAAATCGCAGGAGATCTTCGAGACCATCGCCATCGAGTCGTACCTTGCTGAAACCCTCTCCCTCGTCCCGGGGCCTGACGCATTCTCGCGCGCGGAGTGTCTGAGCGTCGTGTCGTCCCTCAAGGACATGATGGACAAGGTGAACAAGGCGAGCGCCCTCCCGACCGTCGAGGAGCGCCGCGAGGCGCACAAGAAAAACATCGCGGAGCTGATCCCCTCCTTCCTTCGCTACCATGAGCGTTTCGTCATTTCCCGCGGAGGGCCATACTACTTCGGGAACAAGGTACGTGCCTCGCTGAAACGATGAGTAGAGTTATGCTCAGAATCGTGAATGACGCAGCTCACTGTCGCTGACCTCATGCTCTACGCTGCATCCCTCAACCTCGCCGCCATGTACGGCAACAACAGTCCGCTGAAGACAGGACAGTACCCGTCGCTCGCCAAGCTGATTGAGACGCTCGACGGGGGCCGTGCCGGCGACTATGCGCGCAACCGTCGCCTTAGGTATGTGCTGACATTGCGCAGTCAGGAACACACGGACTCATGGAACGCGTGCAGCGCGAACTTCGTCTGGCATGAGGATGAGCAGAAGTGGGGCTTGCCTGTCAAGAAAGACTGAGCCGATTCATTGGCCAAGACGTGAGATGTACGATACAACATGTAAGAATTATGCGATCAATAGTTCGATGAGGCCGATGTGGACAGTGAACCGGCGCGTCGGGACGCAGGCCATGACGACGTCGGGGTCGCGGTACTCAACGCGTAGAGCAACGTCAGAGATTCCGGACATTGGAAGGTGCTGAAGAGTGGCCCATGCGGAAGTGCAGCCTCGTAATACCAGACGCTTCAATGAGCGCAACAAATGTATAGTTTCCGGAGCAGGAGGTTCTGCGGGGAAGGGCGGAGGCGGCTGTTCGCTGTTGGATCCCGAATATTGACTCCAGAAATTGAGTGAGAGCGACTGCATTTTTGGGAACATTGCGGTAATCCGGTCCAGGGCATTGAAAGGGACACGCCAGCGAGGGTCCTCGTCAGATTCGTCTAACCTAGAGGCTGGATTGTACGCCCAGCGCGAGATGCCAACGTGCTGCATGGACGGGAATGTCAGAGCGCCCAACGGCTGAAAGACGAACGTCGCTTCTTCTAAGTCGATGCTGGTGAGTTGCGATACATAGTCGGCCAGACGGCTCGGCGCAGAAATTATGGTGTCGAGGTTGTTACGTGAGCAGACGATGCGCAGCGTACGAAGGAGAGGAATGGGCACGCATAGTGCTTCTAAAAGGCGATCCTCGTGCCATGTGTAGATGAGCAAGTCGGTAATTCTGTGCATGTTGGCTGCCAGCGCTTCGAAGGCGGGTAGAAATTCTTCTAATTGAGTCGCGCAAAAGAATTTGACCTTGACAGGAAGACCGTTTCGACGGTTGATACGGCGGAGGAAGTCAGGAATGCTGTGGCGCCTTCCAACCTGGGCACAGCTCCAAAATAATGGATGCTCTTGAGTCACCTCAAACCACCGTTTGGAAACCATAGAGCATTGATAGAGGTCCTTGGGATACTCGCAGCTGTCGAAGAACCGAACAAGAATTTCGTCGGGCACAGCGTCGATATGAACCATTGCAAACGTCGGGCCAAAGTCGGGTAGCAAAAAATCAGTACAAAGCCGTGCGAAGCGCGCAGGAGGAGTGGGCGGGGTCCTACAACATCAGAAGCGTTAGCGCTAGAGCGGCGGATACGTCGATGCATACCGAGCGTCAGGCAGGCTTGGGGTGGAAGCAGGTGGACAAGAGTCGATTTCGGTTAAGGCCGCCACGGACGTCCAACATCGGTGTCAAGCGTCGTCCAATCCGGTTGAGATGAGTCAACTTGACTTTATTGTCATGGGATCAACTTACAGGGTATAGTGGACATTGAGCCATTATCTGGATCATGGTAACACGCCTTCCACGTTACGCGACAACATCACCGCCCGAGGACAACAAGAGAGAAAACTCCTTCACTATCGACTACACCTCCACAGTTTCACGTCTTCACCGCCTTTGCAAACCACTCCCTAGTCGTCTCCCAAACGACGCGGTCGGCTTCAACCCCGTCCAACGCATGTCCCTGACCCGGAAACACGAGCATTTCTACCTCAACGTCGCCGTTGCGTGCTTTTAGAGCATGGTACAAGGCCCTCCCTTGGGACATTGGCACCCGAGCGTCTGCGTCTCCGATTAAGAGCAGAACGGGCGCTTTGATATTGGCGACGTGCGCCATGGGCGACGCAGCCTGCATCCGCAGATACTCGTCAGGCGACGTAATGTGCCCCGTGCTCGCCGGCGTGGCAGACTGCCCGAACTGCGCGAAACACCAGTCCGGGATGTCCGTGACATTAACCATGTCGCCGGCCGCCACAACGGGGTTGCGCAGCGAGACGGCCGAGAAGAAGTCGGGGTATTGGCCAACCACTGTTTAAAATGTCAGATGTCATCCGGTTGTTCCATAGGACCGCGGGCATACAATGCGCGCCGAGGAAACCGCCGTGGCTACCACCGATGATGAACTGTTTTCCAGGCCCGGGCTCCGTTATGCCCAACTGAATGAGATGCTTCGCGGACGCCATGCATTCCTCTACGTCCAGCTCTCCCGCACGCCCAATCAACTTCTCGATGAAGTGTTGGCCGTGACCGAGTGAACCCGTGTAGTTCACCAACGAGACGACATCTGCGACCCAGGAGTGAGTAAACATGACCGATTAGCGAATGAACACGTACAGCCTTCCGCGGCAAATGCTGCCCAGTACGGGAGGAACTCCGTGGTGGTGATGAAGTGCGGACCTCCATGAGGCATGGTGATACATGGCGCTTTCTTCTTGTCTTTGCGCCTGATGACGATCGTTTCAAGAGGGTGGTACTCGGGAATACGGATGATCGACGCAGTCAGGTCTTTCAGCACGGCTGGCGTCTCTGATGGTGACGTCAGCCATTGCCAGATGAAAACTAGCAGGTGACAGCGCGTACCTGCCACCTGCTCAAGAACCCGCCAGGACACTGCGCCTGAATCGTCAAGAGCACCCAGGAGTAGCTGGGGTACTGTCACAGGGGTATGGCGTGCGCAAATCAGGCGCCTGTGACCATCCGTTCCAAGAAGGCCCCAGCTAGACACATCATCCTCGCTCTCCTTCGGTGTGAGTTCCTTCACCTGGCCCGCATTCGGTCCCTCCAGCGTTACGAGAAGCACTGTTCGACGCGAACCCCACACGGCGTGGATCGCGACCTTCGAACCCAGGAAGGGACGCTGGTCGATGTAGTCTGCGAAGAGCCCAGGGAACGCGCCTTCGGCCTTGGGCTTGTCGACTATAGGCACAACTTCTTTGTGCATGCCCGTGATCAGGTCTAGCGAGTGCAACGACGAGCAGCCTGCGTGCGGCCCGCCGACCTTATTCGCCAGCCAGACGATCTTCGCCTGCTGCGCGTCCGAATCAGTGCGGAGCAGGCGGGGGCAGCGGGCACTGGTCGAGGCTGCCGAGAGCCGCGTGCAGTCGACCACGAGCATCGTATCCTCCGAGTCCTTGCGTTCGCCAGACTGCGTGTAAGCTTGCCCCGAGTGATCGAACGACCCGCGCAGCGAGGCAGAGGCGCCGCGCGGAAGGTTGAGCTTCCAAATTGCGCTCGGGCGGTTCGTGCAGCCCATGATACCCAGCCTGCGCCCGTCCGCAGTCTGCTCGTAGCCGCGCGCGATGAGTGTCTCGTCCGCGCTGAAGAGCGCCTGGCCGAACAGCACCGAGTCTGACGGCGTGAGCGACGGCTGCAGCGTCGCGATCGTCGCGTCGCGGTTATTAGTCCACTGCACCACGAAGAGTGTGGGCCGGCGCCGGGTCTGCAGACGCTCGCCCAAGGAGGGTACGTAGCGAAACTTCTCAGTGTCCGTCGAAGTGGGAGGGTTTGCCTCGGCCGTATAAACGAGGGCGGTTTCGGAAGGCGAAAAGCTGAGTGAGCCGAACACGTCTGCGAAAAAGGATCAGAGACTCTCTAGGATATGAGAGGGTACGATGAGATGGTACGCAGAAACAAGCAGTCCCAAGCCTGCTCTAGCACCTTAAGAAGCTCCGGATATTGAGAAGAATCATAGCAGTTGAGAGGAGTTGCGGGGCTGGTCCAGTTAACAGACACAAAGCTGAACAGCATGCCAAAGGTGGATCAGGTCCAGTGTAGCAAGACAGGGTCATCAGCTTCATATTCGTGCGGTCACGAGAAAACAGAGCCCCGAGAGGACTGTGGCGCAGCATTTGTGCAGCTTACGGTGCAGCTTCGACCAGGCGTAATTCCAGTCGCATCGACAGCCAGTCCCAGGTACAGGCACTTACCGTCCGTGTAAAATTCTCCATGGAATTTGGTCACTTCCTGGTTATTATCGCTTGTGAGCACGACGTCCTTTTCTTTGAATCGACTTGGTACAAACCTTGATGGCTGCAAGTTTAGAGCCACACCATACTTCGACGAACCGTTTCTTGCTGTCCCCGGCGTTGGATTCGCGGAGATACGCTAATTGCTTGCCCGACGGCGAAGTCGCGGAGAGCAACACGTCGGATCCGGACTCCGCAGGCGTGGTGTGAACCGCGGATGGCGTAACCACGAGCGTCCTTGCGAGGCCCCGTTTCACGTTGCGCGTATGGTCGCGAACCGAACTGGTGACACGGATAACTGTATCAACGTTAGCACAATTTATCGTATAATTATCTGGCTTACGAAGCGCATTATCATCGTCGTTCAGAAACGTAGCTGAGCCATAGACTGGAAGCTCGGAGAGCTCGCGGTATACGGATGAGCCCATTGGGTATGTGATGGTGAGAGGCCAAGCTCGGAACGGTCTCCGGACTCCGCCACTCTTCTTTTCCCCACACTGTGATCGCATCCTAGACGCTCTTCGGTCACTATACGGCTTCCAACTCGCCACTAATGCACCTGCCACATAGCATGCGTTATTGGCGCTACTACTACCACTAGCCGGCAGTCCTCGTCCAATTTGACATCGTCTGCTCGCGCATTACAGATGAACGCTGCTGTGCTCTGCATCCTTGCGCTGAGCTCCGCCAATGATGCATAATCTGTATCCAAATCTCTTACGACTCCCACGGTAGCTTCTGTTTGAACCTGTCGCGCTTTCGCTCCGTTGAACGACGTCGACGACTCGACGTCTATCACCCTCGAGCCCATTCACGTCTAGTCCGACGCGGAATGGTCCCTACTCGTGCCGTTATTGGTGGATTGTCACTCTTTCCGCGCCTCGGGTCCTCGGATAGAGTCAGCCTTGTCCTGTGCAACCGTTGCTCTCCAGCCTGCGCTGCCATAAATACCCAAGCCAATATTGCTAGCCCGCTGACTGTTGCCACCATGTTCAAACTCGCAGGGACGTCCTTCGTCGCGTCTCTGGCCCTGTATGTCTATGCCCAACCTGACGCGGTGACGCAAACGATCCTCGATCTCGCGCTGGCCTCAAATATTCTCGCGCAGCAGAGCGTCTGTGCGTCCCCCCTCGTTCTCTTCCTACGCAGCTATCGTTCAGGTCTCTTGCACAGCCGACGCTTTTGGTCACATATCGGCCCGGCATCCTACGAACTCGTCGCTCTTCTTTTTGTCGCGCAATCTGGCACCCGCGCAGGTAACGCCGGCCGACATTGTAACCTACAACATCGAAGATGCCTCTCCCGCCGATCCCAACGCGCCCGCAGGCTTCATTGAGCGATTTATCCACTCCGAGCTGTACAAAGCATTTGCGGACGACGATCAAGTGCAATCCGTTGCGCACTTCCACGCGAAGGAGGTGCTGCCGTTCAGCGTCTTGCCGCCCGAGACGATGCCGTTCCGGGCGGTTAACCATCTCGGGTCGTTTCTCGGTGCGCATCCACAGGCACATATGAGGTTCCTTGGCTAATTAGGCTCGACAGGCGCCGTACCCACTCCAAATTTCGACATTGCGGCCCATTTCGGCGCAGGGACGGACATGCTCGTGCGCTCGCCGGCCATCGGGTCTGTCCTCGCGCAGACATTCGTCCCGTCCGCACCCGCTGCGTCGTCAGGCATAAACTCGACGGTCCTACCCTTCGTCCTGATGCGCGGCCACGGCGGGACGGTAGTCGCGCCAACCATTCAACTGGCGGTGTTCCGCTCGGTGTATACGAAGGTCACGGCGGAGGTGCTCGCGCAGACGGCCGGGATGGGTGGCGTGCAATTCATGAGCGCTGAGGAATGCGAGGCAGCCACAGCGACCCTGTCCGGGCAGGCGCCCAGGGCGTTCAACCTGTGGAGCGCGCAAGTTGCGGGTGGGGTGCCTGAGATTGTGCCTTCGTAGTAGGAAATTCAACTCCTCTGCCTCCTTTTGCTCAGAGGGTGACGCGTTCAGTCTCGAATTGCATGAAAAACTGTGCGTGAAGCAGGTGCGTCCAATCGATGCGTTGCAACGCGGAGGGCTTACAAATTGAAGACGCCATTGGACAAATCCATTAGCCACCATGTCTTACGCTGCAGCGCTGACTGACGGACGAGAGAATTGCGAATTGGTTAGTGCTGACAGAATTGACCGGTACTCTCCCATTGCACCAGAATTGACCGGCGCTGACAAACTCTTATCCGATGTTATAAATCAGTGTCCACGTCCCAGATCCGGTGCTTCTGCACATGATTGAGAGCTCGCTCACCGCCTCTCGCTCGTTAGGAAGCTGCATAGAGATGGCCTGGAATCTGCGGTTGCTGACCAAGATGCAGGGCTTACGTCACCACTGAGAGACTACATAATCGCGACGCGGACGTCGCCGATGTCACCACGATCTTGACCTCTACCTACTGTCATCGCCAGCATGCCGTTCGACTACAAGTACATTGCCGTTGTTGGCGCGACGTCGGGCATCGGTGCGGCTGGGATATACGATGACAACGGGCACCGCTGACCGTTATCGCAGGGAAAGCCCTGGCCGAGGCGCTTGTGAACATCCCGTCGCAGCCGACGGTTATCGCTGTTGGGCGCCGCGAGGAACGACTCAAGGAGCTCGAGGCGAAGAGCGGCGGCAAGATCAAGGGCCTCGTGTATGTATCGCAATCGTCCCGCCCCTTTGCGGTAGTATATCAGGCCCTCATCAGATCCACAGCGCAGATGTCGGAAGCGCGAAGAAGGCCGAGGAGTTCGCGACCAAGTTGATCAAGGAGTACCCCCAGGTCGGCTGCAACGCTTCTGAAATCAATGGAATGGCATTGATCGTCGCCCAGGTCGACGCTGTCATCATCAACGCGGGTGTTCAACGCGTGCAGGACTGGTTCAATCCCGCTAGCATCGATCTCCAAGGTCCGCGTCTATTACTGCTGCCGTGCGGGGTCCTCTAACAAATTGCTTATCTTAGCGCTCGACCAGGAGTGGGAGCAGAACTACACCGTGGTTTTGCACCTGTCGAAGTACATCCTGACGCACTTCAAGAAAATTAACAAGGGCGCTTTGGTTAGTTCGAAATTTGTTTTTGCTGGTGTCCTTAACTGAGCGGATCGGTAGGTAACGGTATCATCTGGCCTCGCCGCAGTCCCCAAGGCCGATACTGCCAACTATTGCGCCACCAGTAAGTCGATACATTTCAGATCGGCACCTTTCGCTCGTATCTCACGCCCACTACTCCATCCAGAGGCCGCCGTGCGCTCGTTGACGCTCAGCCTGCGTGACGCGTACTACCAGACCCCGATCAGCATTCGCGAAATCTCGCCGCCGTAAGTTCGCCTGTGATTGGTGTGAGACTGAAGGCTCATCCTTGAACTTTGACAGACTCGTTGAATCGGAGCTTCACGACCAGCAGGGTACTACGGGCGTATACAGCAAATTCTGGGTCCCGCTCAACGAGTACATCCCCCACGTCGTCAAGCAGCTCGTCGAGGTGCGTCCGGATGTCTATTCTCACGCTTGGATGCCGGCTTACACTAGTCCGATAGACCGACAACGCCGAGATCACGTACCAGTTCTCGGAGAAGGCGTACTCGCGTTTCGAGTCCGGCAAATTCGAGACCATGATTCAGCGTAAGGCAGAGGTCGCGGCAGCTACCAAGTGACGATGAACAGCTTTTGATTGTACGTTGTACACCGGGAAAGAGAAATCGTTATCACTCTGCCAGCGGGAGGTCATTCTAAGGGTTTGGAGAGAAAAGAGACCGGAACGATCGCAGGTAGCTGAACGAAAACTGATACAAGAGCTCGAGTGATCTGGCGGACTGCGCTTAGGTAAAACGGGTCGATCTCACTAGTTCTTGGACGGTTCGCGCACATATATGCTTTAACTCTCCTTCAGACCAAATTTCAGAAAATACGAGTCAATTTTGAACAGTGATGGATAAAAACGTTCCTAGTAGCGAGATACATGTATTGGGCACGTTCGACATCCGAGAAATTACGACGTAATGCCCGGCATTTGTGCGTGAACAGCCTGTCCGCCTGAGGTCTGAACGGGAAGTCAACTCGGGCCAATCCTCAACATTCAATTAGCTTCATTTGGGGCGTGGGAATCTGAAAAACTTACGATCGCCACCGGGATCTCTGACCCCGGGGATCCTGCATGAAGCCAAATGGAATGTCTTTGCGTGGAATATCCAGATTCTTGGACAGTTTGTCGAGCAGCAGCTCGATTTCGTTTTCCTCCGCGATCCATTTCTCCTCGTCGGTGTCGGCCCTCGCCATTGCCAAGGCGTACACCGCCGCGAAGTCTGACACATCGTCGTCCGGTCCTGCGTGCAGAAGCTCCCGAGCCTTCTTCTTGGCCGCTTCGTCTGCCACAGGGATGTCGAGAAGCGTGAAGCCGGGGTCGTATTTTACTTTTGTCAATGGAAAATATTGGAGTGCGATGGGGAAAGCGATCTAAATCCGATTGAGCATTGCTATATGGATGGAATGCCAGCACGTACAAACTGTTGCGAGTCCTCAATGGGACGGTCCCACTTTGTAGCGCTGATAAGAATTGGTAGCATGTTCTCGTGCTTGAACTTCCCGCTGAAGTGACTTGTGATGCGAAAATAGGGCTTCGAATTGGACGGAATTTCTCCGCCGATAGCCTTGGCTAATTTGCTGGCTTGTTGGTCTTTGCTGATGTACCAGCCAGCCCACGCGAGCAAGACGCCACGGTCATTCCTGGTAGCTGAGGATTCGACTGAGGTTGAGGTCATGTCTCGATGGAGGATGATGTGGATCGTGGAGCCGATTCTACGTTTGCCTGCCTTTTATACCAAGCACCGGCCCCGGTGATCATCGCCGGGACTTCTGCTGTGTACTTAGCCTTCTGTGTACATCAAAGATGAAATCCCACGTGCCACAGAAGCGAGCGATGATAATACCGGTACGCGTTCGGTCAGTCTTTGCCTGGACCTATGATAGGTTTGATACTCTGGGCTCTTGTTTTAGCAGTGTTTCGTCCAGTAACTTATAGCACAGGTAGCAGTCATGCTCTATAGCCACTGGCCACGCGGCCTAAAATGCTCGGAAAAAGATCCTACAGTCGAATGACTGGGTACGATTCCAATCTTCCGAGCAAGTATCAATCAGCTTGTCCGCCCAGATCATGCACCCCGTCCCCAAGGAGCCGATCCCGCATCCTTTGACACGATCAGTACCAGGCGAAAGTGAATCTAGGCGACTTACGACATCCAATCAAGCCTCTGCTGGGGATCTTGCATGAAACGGAAAGGAATGTCCCGGGGACGCACATTGATGGCCTTAAAAAGCTCCTGGACCATCCCCTTCGCGACAGTTGCGTTAACCGATTGACTCCCATCGAAGTACGTCTTCACAAACGGATAGAATTTCGTAAACTCGCAGTTGGCAACCTCGGCGTTGTCCGCATCGTCCAGCTGCAGTATGTCGCGTGCCTCAGCCAGGGTGGTGTCGTCACATTCTGGAAGAGGGGGACAGGTGAATGCAATCCCCGATTGTTCAAAAGAAACTTGTTCTTCTGGGAACTCTCCAAATGCGATTGGAAAGAGGAGCTGAAAGCATGTGAGAACGAACAGTCGATTTGACGAACTGGCCACGTACGAATAGCTCATCTGGCTCGATGCTGCGATCATAGCTAGCAGGCGTAACCAATTGTGGCTCCAATGAGTACTTTTCCTCGCACATGTCCACTACCGCCATTGCGGGGGTGGTTCCTATTCTGAGGTTATGGGCTTCCACGAAGGCATCGACCTGAGCCATGGTAATCGACCAGCCAGCCCATATATGAACTTTGTTGTTCTTGCCGGAATCGGCCTGAGTACGAGTAATATCGGCCGCACTCATGGTTATGGGAAGGAAGAGGATGCGGATAGCAGAGCTGGTTTGCAGTTGTTGGGTCGGTGGGAGGTAGAGGAGGACATCTGTTCGGCGTCACCCGGGTGGGTTCGGGTTGCGGGACCGATGGTCCGACACCTCCGAGCCCGTCGCAACATTTTTCGTCGTCGCCGCGCACGCTCGCCTCAAGAGCTGGAGCCCCGCAAAATACCCTAAATTTGCCTGTGATATTCCCAGAATGTTATGCAGCTCGAACATTCGCGCAAAATAGGCACCCTTGAGCATGAATAAATGTCGCTCGACGACGCTCGGCGCAACCTGGCGAGTTGCGTGGCGACCCCTTCGAGTTTCGACCGCGCGCGTGAATCTGCGGAAGTCGAGCTCGAGTACGCTTCGCCCATGCTTGAAACAGCGTTGTAACGCCCGTGCTCGTCGGCATCGACTTGGCTTCCTCGCTACGCGCCCCCGACGCAGTTCACATCGCCGGTGTGCGGGACGGAGCCCTTTTCCAGGGCAAACGAAAATTCTATCTAGATTTTAATTGATTGTGGGAGTGGTCATAAAGGAGTCACAGGATCAGAACGTAGCCTATGGGCTGGGGCCATGGCCAGCATGCCATTACTTTGTTGTACACCGCCGTAGCGTCAAAATATTCTGCGCCGGAAACACCTCACACTTGCGCTATCCTATCCGCTTCGGGCAGTTCTTCGCGACGTGCAGCTTATAGCCCGCGATAGTAGCACAGCCCTTATCCTTGCCATGGTGGCATTTCGGGCACTTGAACGCTGTAGAGACAATCAGTCTGAGCTGCGATATCACGGATTCGATGCTCACGTTTTGGATCATGGGACCTCGCATGTGCCTGGAACGAGTCCTAGTGAATTCAAATCGCCAGCAGACAAGTTTGATGCGCACCTCGTAATCTTCTTGCGTCGTGAATTTCTCCTGGCAGTCGTAGTGACAACGGTAATACCCCTTCGAGTCCTTGGCAAATCTATCGACATGGACGAGTGTCGGCAGCGGGGCACCGCGATAGACACCGGGACCGTGTGCCGTCAATGGGCCTACACCCGGAGGGGGATGAGGGTGTGAGACACCAGTGGCTGGTACATGAGGAGCTTGAGCGTTTGGAACCTGGAGCCGAGGAAGCCCTCGCTGGTCGTGATTAGCACCTGAGACTTTGCGAGCAACACATCATGAAAAGGCGTAGGAAGTTACATACGATGACAGGCCTATTATGTTAGGTTGTACTTAAAGCGGCCAGTTGGATATTGTTGCAAGCCTTTACATTATGAAGGAAGAACCCATCAGGATGACCGGCTATTACACTCGGATTACCTCAGATTACACCCCGTACGGAACTTGGTAGCGGATCAGAATATAAGCTAAGCCTGGCGGTTGGATTACCGTTGCTTACCGACCTCTTACAGCCACTGTGGTCCGCTTTCATGCAGCTGCGACTCTGCGGCAACCCTAACAGATACCCTGAGTAACTATCTGAAGGGATTGCTCAGTAACCTTACATAATCTGCACCCGGAGCTGCTAGAGCAATTTTACGACTGTATTTACTGTATCTCACACCATATGGATATGCTTCAGTAGACTTAAGACGAAGGTGCCCGGAAAGACGTCATGAGCGTCACCGCACTGTGGAGCGAGATCCGGACTGCGGAACCTTGTTTGTGCCAACCCTAACTGCGTCAACGAACAGCGCGGTGTTCGAATCGACTTGTGCGCTCTCTCTTCTCCCTTCCGCCCGCCGCCCTTGCGCCAGCCTCAAGCTCATCTGCATGCGCCAGCAGCACACCTACCACCTCCGGCTCTCGCAACCCCACCGCGCAGGCGTGCCCGTGACGCGCCCTCCGCCCGCGCACTCCAAATACACCTTCGCGCAGCACCCCGGCGCGGAGCTCGACGCGCTGGTCAACTTCCTGGCGGCGCTGCCCTTTCCGTCCGCAATAACTACTTGACCCCGAGCTGTGTCGCCTCCCTAAGCTAAAGTTGCTCTTGTCTGTCTGCTCAGGTCGCTGCTCCGGTGAACTGGTCCTGTTCCTGATCTTGTTCTGCCGTTTGCACTGCGGACGTTTCTGGCTCTCTGCTCGCTCTCACGTCTATCTGCTGCCTACTGTCCGCGGCTTACTAACCAATCATTTTCAGATTGCCCAACATAACAACGCGTGTGTCGCAACCTTATACCAGCCCACCCTCGCCTTACCCACGCACCCTCGCATTATCCAGGTACCCACCCGTCACCGCCTCGGCTGCCCCCAAACACCTCCCCCACCCTTATTTCTGGGAGCCGTCTGCTCTTCCTGACTCCCCCCCTTCTTGTCCAGTATATCATGTGTCCTTGCTGTAACCGTCGTCCCAAAAATACACTCTTTCTTCGCATTATACCATCTGCTTTGTGTGCAGTGAATTCGAGAATCCGAGCAAATAATATCCCATTCGGCCCAGCCATTCCAGAAACTCGGGCTACTGGCAATATTCCATAATTACAGTGGCCTAGTTGGATGATGCTGACCAACAAGTTGTCACGTTGGGCCAACCTGGTGGCAAGATTACGAGGAATTACCAGTGGACTGTTATGATGCCGGCGAGTTTCCCACTGACTGAGTCAGTGACACTGGATGGTTGGATCTCACCATGCTTACATTGAAAGTGAGAGTTGACAGGCAAGATGGAGGATTATAACTCGTTACATTATGATGTATTATGCTACAATCTGTCGGCGGTTTTCATGATGCAGGTGGGGCAGGGAGCTGCGGTGCAGCCGCAGAAGATCCAGTAGCGCGAGTTGTGTCTTGACGGCGCGATGGTGCGGCACGAGTCGATGCAGTTCGAGACATGATGACGGCAGACTCCAGAGGCACTGCACCTGTTCGAGACGGATCCGATACGTGAGAAGAGGAAGAGCCTGTAGACACAGGAGCAGACGAGTGCGTCTGCGTGGCTGCAGAAGCTTTCCAATGCATTCGACTAACTGACTCCAAGAGAGCGCCCGCACTCGGTGAAGCTGGGCTCGTTACACGTGTTGGTTTGGGGTGCGATGATACTGTAGGACTCGGAGTCGACACGGTCCGAGACGCAACGACTGCTGGTGGGAATCCTGCACCTGTGAGAGACTGATCCGTTCCGTGAGAAGAATATGAGCCTGCGGAAACATGACGAGACGAGTGCGTCTGCGTGGACGAGGTCTCCGACTTCTGTAAAAACCGATCTGCCGTATAGACATGGTTTACTGCTTTCCTAAGCTATGGAGCAGTTCATTACGCTCAGAAGGCCTCAGAGCCAACATAGCTGTAAGATAAACTCGACAGTGGCCAATAGCACCGATCCAAGTCTATACTACACTCTGGAGCTCCTGTATGGCGCTCTGGGCTCTTTCTGGGCTTTCGGCTGGTCTAAGGTCACAAGCACGAGTCAAGCACAAACTTGTATACCTGGGAGAAGATGTGGTTACATTGTCCGATATGCGTGCTTGTCAACACCGTCGTTGAGATAAAAGTCATCAAATGCGTCGAGTATGGTGGCACTCTGAAGTGAGCGGTCAACGTCTTCGCGTCCATATGCTGGGAACAGATGACAGCTTCGACGGAGATCTACTATCTCGACAATGCCGACCTCCCGAGTGCGCCCAGAAGTGAAGCATCGCGAGATGATGGGTAGTTTGCTATCCGGGTCTCGACGAGTGGGTCGGTTGAACCATTCGACGAAGGCAAGGTGAGCTGGCGGCTCTTTCGGCGCGAACATATCTTTAGCTAGACCGTCCGGCACGCGAAACAATGCGCGCAAGCGCGCGACACGTGTCTCTGAGCCGAATGAGCACAATCCGGTAGGAGGAATACTGGTAGTACATACCTTCCAGTCCCGAAGCACCAGCGACGGCGTTGCTGTTTGTCTCCACAAGAACGGTGTCGAACCTTGCCGGCGTTGTGATGCGGCGAGCCGCGGAATAGCGCTGCGGATAGGCGTGGGCAATGTCGAGAACATCGGGGGCGTGCAGAGTCTGTAGGTCCGGTGTGAGGAACTTGACGTGATACCAGACTTCGAGCTTCCTGATGGACGCGAGCGCCGTAGCGGCGGTGCTTGGCAAGGCCATGTCGTAGAAGCGGTGCGAGATAGAGTGCCATTCCTGTAAATAAGCCTTCAAGGCAGCACGGAAGTCGGTGATACCATGCGCGCGCTCGAGCTCGACGATGGTCTGCCTCACCGGCGGCTTGTCAGCCAGGAAGACAGGCCCAGTAGTTGGTTTGCGCGCCTTGCGCCGCCGCGCGTCGTATTTCTCGCCCTTTCGCCATGCGAGGTACACGGCGAACTGATGGACCGCCTGACGACGTTGTAGCCAACGGCACATCTGAACGACGTACTCGCGCTTGTTCGTTGCCTTGAACGCGTCCTTTGCAAACTCAATGTGCATGCGCTCCGTGGCCTGCGTATCGCAGTTATCGGTCGTCCCGGTCAGACGGATACTGGAAACGTAGTGCTCAAGCATGTGAAGTTTCGGGAAGTCGAACGCTGCAATCACAATGAGTCGAGCGTTTCAATAGCAAGGCTGCAAAAGCAACGTACAGATAGTAGGGTCTGCCTTAACAAAGACGTCCTTGTACTTGTGGAACTCGTCAAGCGCGTCCTCCAGTGCCTTCAGCGTCTCGTCCGAGTGGCATTCAAACTGGGCAGTGTAGATGAAGTCAAGCAGAGCGCGGGCTGCGCGCACAGCCTCGCGCGGAACACGGCCGATGATGCCGCCCAAGATTTGTGCATAGATTGCCTTGCGCTCGGCGCCTGACACTCGGGACAGGCAACTGATCCCATGAGCAAAGTGACGGAGGTTGTGGGCTGGCGGAAGCCGCGCGAGACGAGCATCCAACTCTTTCTCGCCCATCGTGTTCGAAAGCCACTGCACAAGGTGTGCGCCAACGCCTTGGATCGTCTGATGAAGATTGTCGGGCGTGATGCATTGGTGAATGTTGACGTGTGGCCACAGCGCCCAGAAGGGCACGATGTTGTTGATGCCCGCCTGCTGCAAAATCTCGTCGCGCTCGGCGGCCGTCCGTGCATTCCGAGCACGGGTGATAGAAGCAATGGTTTCCTTCTGTTCGCGCGGTGTGCCGGCGATGTGCTTACCGAACTCATCGGCGCTCGTATGGCACTTTGGACACGTCTGCCCATAGCGCACGCACGTAACGAGACACTGCTCTGGGTAATCCGCAATGTACGAGGCTAGGATTGGGAAGCACTTGCGCACGTTGCCCTGGGAGTCGGGAAGCATCACGCCGTTCTGTGCGGGCTCGTAGAGTGGCTGACAGATGATCTCCATCGCCTTGTGGAAGAGACGCTGGCGGATGATACGGGCCTGGTTTTCGGACATAGTAGTCTCGTCGGGTTTGACGGTGGGCAGGTAGCCAATCAGACGGAAGGCGCGTTGCGAAGGCATTCGGCGGACGTGCTTTGCAATGTTGCCAATGGACATATACACGGGATATGCGGAGTGGTCGCCCGAAAACGCTGTTAGTTGCGTCTTGTCCGTACTGATAAGTATCGGAATGACAGTTCCACCGAGCTGGATCTTTCCCTATTAACAGATCAGTAAATCATTGCGACAGGAGAACGGTATTGACGTACCTGCATTTCCCACATCCAGTCTCCTGAGGTCATCTCCGACCACAGTCGGCACTTCTTGTCGCTGCCGTACAGTCGAGTGGCGGCCCAGGTAATGTGGTCGTCGAACGTGGGATCCGCAAGAAGCTCTCGAAGCACGTCCAAAGGATTGCAGTGATACAGGTCGTATGCACCAACATGACCGTGCACCGTGATTTTAGTATGCTGAAATTTTGCGGGGAGAGGCAAGCCGTCGATGAGGATATTCAGCCCGCGCGCGTCCTTGTAGGACAGGTTCATGCCATCGCGCAAGCCTTTGATGCCCAGCAGGCTGGTAAATGATGAATCCGTGATAGCATGAGACTTGGCCCAGCGAGCCAGTTCCCAGTCCTCCTGAGAGACGAATGGTGCAAACAAGTTGCTGTCGTTGAGCAGCGAAGCGTACGCAGTTTGCATGGGCGGTAGGACCTTTTGATAAACCTTGGCAGCGTGGCTGTAGATCTGGATATAACCTTCGTCTTCTGGCTCTTCTGGTGTATCGCTGCTTGTCTGCGGCTGAGGCTCTGGCACTGGGACGGCGAACGTCGCCGGATTTGAAGAGCGTGGAACCTCTGGCATGTCGAAGAATGCATCGTCGAGTGGCTCGTCGCCGTAAATGCGCGCAAACCCATCGTCCTCGTCGCTGAAGTCTGGATCAGACTCGGAGTCACTGTGAAGCTGAGGTGCAAGGCGCGCAAGGCGCGCAACGGTCGCAAGATCTCTCTGCTCGCGACAATGCACTGCATTGCCCTGATGGTGAGCTACAGCTGAGTCCGTTGCAAAGTCACTGCGCAAGCAGTATTCACACGCCGGCATTGTGTGTGGAAATGAGGTTGAGAGGAAGAAAGAGGCCGGGTATAACTGTAATTGACGACACTCAATCGACACTTGGAACTCGGACCATAGCATAGCGACCGAAACAGGGCCTGTAGAATAATCACCAGAAATAGTATAACGCCACGTACAGCCATATGACTGCGTGTCGCAGTGACTGCGGAACTGGCCTCTCTGAAATTGGCAGTCCGGGAAATCTGCTTTATTAGGCGGCCGTCACTGTCGTACCTACCTACCGTCGACGTCCACATTGACGCGCATCCAGCTTGCACTTGCCCGGCATTCCACGGCAACGACTCGTTGCTCGCCGTCCGCCCATCGTCGCTTGCGACTTGCGTGCGTGCGCGCCCTGCATCTGCGCCCTCGACACGCGCACTCTTGGTCTTTTCCCTGGACGTGGTCCAAGGATGTGCTCGCTGCCCCGAGCGACGGCCATACCATTGCAGCCGCGGGCAAACAGCTTGCCTCTGCCACCGACTGCGCGGTCTGAACCCTTCAAGCAAAGGACGTGCCTCGACCAGCCAGTCTGCGCGAAGTCGGCATTCGTGGCGGTGTGCTCGTCGTCGTTCCAGCTCATTAGAGCTTCGTACATCTCGCAAAGGATGAAGTTATGCGCGACCACGACGATATGCGGAATTTCGTCCGGGACGTCCTCGGGTTTATCGCCAGACAACCTGGCAACGGAGGGCGGATGGTCGACCGCCACGCCGTGGTAGCTGAACAGACAAAGAAGATAGTGGACCGCACGTGCAGCGAGGTCCGCGAAGCTCTCGCCGTGTCCATCCGGCGTTTCATCTCGCCAGGCTTCGTGCGGCCCTTCGCACAGGAACTCGTGGCCCTCGACCAGCTCGGCGCTCCGTCGCGGCCGTGCAGGGGCGTTACGTTCTACGAGCCAGCGCACAGGGTGAATGCCGCGTCCCAGGGCATTCGCGGTCCGCTTGGCGCGATTCAGCGTCGAGCAATGCACGGCGCCAATGCGCGTCTGCGCCCACTGCGCGCCGAGAACACGCGCCTGCGCCTCGCCGTACGGTGTCAGGACATCTGCGTTCGGCGCGTATGGACCATGGACGTTCCCGTAGCTCTGTCGACGCCGAGTCAGCAAACAGCGGGACGGACGGACGAGCGGGAAACGCGCACTTGGGCATGGCGGATGAACGACACGGTGAGCCAGCGGTCCGATTTCTGCATACGGATTGGCCACAGGAACTCTAAATTGACTATTAGTTAATTTCCTGCAGGAGCACACGCGGAACGCGCACCCAGCAGGCGGATCTGCCTAAAGCTCTGCTCTTCGAGCGCGCGGCGCAGCATGTCCTTCAGCTGCGGTCGGCACTCCAGCATGAGCATTATCGACGTGTCGAGGTGCTCGCCGGGCATGCACTTGATGACGAAGTCGACATAGGCGAGAACGTTGTACAACGCGACGTCATCGGTGGACGGGTCGCCTCCGAGCTTGCGCATGACCTCCGCGTCCATGGCGGCGTGCGTCGCCGCGTCGAATGGGTCCTCAATCAGCGGCGCGTGGGCGTGCATCGTGGAGGAGAGGGCAGAGGTGTGACGCTGAGAATCCCGCGAGGCCAGCACATCGCGAGGTTTAGATGCGGACGGGGAGCGCGATACGCAACAGCACGACGCGGCCAGGAATTCTGGCGCGGCATCGTCAGCGACGGGTCCACTCGAAACGAGCATGGGTGCTCACCGTAACGGACAACGACAGCCTGGCCGTACTCAACCCGGGCGAGTGCGACTCGAAGACGAAGTCGCTACGCGCTCAGGATGATGCCTCGCGAAAAGGGGTACCAGCTCGACCACGCGACAACGCACGCCAACGTGCTTGCCGAGCTGTACGACGCCTTCTGGGGGCCGTATGCCCACTTCTTCCTCCCGTCCAACATGCCTGCTATCGCGCCCAATACGCTGCTCTCCCAGGCGCAGCATCTCGCGCCGCCGGCCACGGAGCAGCCGTCGCCCGTGCACGGCCGGTCGTGCGCGCGCATCCTGGCCAAGGGCCAGTGCTGCTACCGCTGCAAGTGCGCGAACCCGAGTTCGCGCGTTTCTTACACAGGGACTGCGCCATCGACGACAACTTTGTGCTCTGTGCTTCCACGCGACGGACCATACCGGCCACACCGTCACGTTCTACCTCGTCCAGTAGCCGGGCAAAGTGCTGCCGCTGCGGCGACCCCGAGGTCTGGCACATGCTGCTGCAGTGCCGCTTCCGCCCCGTCGACGAGCCCAATGGCACTGCCGACGCGCGGAACGATGGCCGGTCCTGCAGCACGGCCGCTGCCACCGCGGTTAACAGCCCTGCCAGCGCTTCCAGCTCGTCCTCCCACCCGCGCGACTGCTTGTGCCCGACCTCCATCTCGGCTCGCTCCAGCAGATCGACTTCGCAGACTTTGCCCAGCGCCGCCCCAGTTGCCATACTCGTCGCCACTGCCAGACCCGCAGTATATCCTGCACGCCCGCGTGGACTCGCCCGTGCACGCTGCTGACCGGCAGACGGCCTCTGCGTCGTCCAGGTACCGCACCGCCCAGTCGAAGTGTCGCGGGGCTCGCAACGCGCTCGCGGGGCTGTCCTAGTGCTCGCAACGACTCACTCACGACGGCGACGAGCCTTTTCTAGATTGCAGTGAGTGCGTCGCCGTTGTCCACTGTTTCAACACGCCGGTTGCTGACCAAGGGTTCACAGGAACCATTGCTCTAGCAGCTACAGCAGGGCCGGTCCAGCAGGTGGTTGGTGGGCGAGTTCACGAGTAGCGCGGGCCATGCGCCGTCGTCGGTGCGATACTGGCAAGCAATTCAAGGCACGATCTCTTGTGTTTGATCTCATTTTCAGCACGGAATGGTAGATATGGGCCTGGCCAACAAAATAGAGAATAAACCACTGGTCTACATTGGATGTGCAAACCCATCCATGTAAAAGCGAATGCTCAGATCGTCCACTCTGTCCTCAATCTCCCGGCCGTAAAACGGGAGCTGTCTCAGGAGCTGCCTTGCCCTCTTTGCCCTTCTCATTTCCCTTCGGACGTCCCTTTGGAGTCGTCGCTCCATGCGCGACAGATAGTCCGCAACAAGGAACTGTCGCTCCATGCGGCACAGATAGTCCGCAATCCTAATATCGCTGACGAACCCTCGAAACATAGCCAGCTCGGGATGGTCCCCAGCGACGATCTGCACTTCAGTAAGTAACATGTGTACAAGTCCTCTGTGCAACTGACGAGCATGACAGGCAGGAGTGAACGCAATTCTTCGCTACGCCACGCAAACATCGGGCGGGCGACCAGCGCAATGTTGTAGCGTTCTGTGTAGTGCTCCATGGAGACAAGGACGACGGCAAGGTGCACTGATCTATTAAGCTTCGTAGGGACTTCACAACGCCGCAAGGTTGTTACTCCGCCCGTCGCAGCTCAACCATCGACCACCGGCACCTCGTCCTGACAAACCTCTATACCATGTCCCACTCGCAGCGCGGAGCATCCAATGCCTCACGTGGGGCTTCACAGAACACATCGACCTCTCGCCGGACTCGTTCCGCCGGGACGCAACAACATGAACAGCCAAATACGTCGACCCCTCGCCTTCCAACGTTTGGCAACCTTGCGGCATCCAACGGCAATCTGGCTTTGCCATTCATGCACAGTCCCGAGTTCTCGATACAGATGCCGTTCTTCCCTAACAACGGACAGGATAGCGACGTACAAGCGGCGTGGAATACCCTTATTAGTACGTCATTCGATTGTCAAAACCCTGGTTATAACCATCACATCCTCAATCCTTTCCAGATAGCGGCGTGGATTTCAGTCAAATACGCCCACTACTTCGTACGCAGCGTTGTCCTTATAAGTGATCAGTCATGACTCGCATGCAGCGTCCAACCGAACAATCATGCAGCCCGACTCGGACGGCAGTTCGATTTTTCACGGCAGCAGCAGCCCAGGACCATGTAAATCTATCTTCCTGTTTGTCAGTCTGCTGATACAGCGTCTAGTCCCTCGACCTTCGTCGCCGTTGGTTCAAGAGGCGCAACAGACCGACGATGACGACGCTGCAATCTTTGACGATGACGATGGCGAGCAGCCGCCGAACTTTGACCCGGAGCAAGCACCCTTGATTCGGGCCTCGCGCAAGCGTCCGCAGGTAGAGGTACGCTCACAATTTGCTCTTGTCCCTCGTATTAAAGCATTTTAGCTGTCGCACTCCGAGTCGCAGCCGATATCCACCGCACGGCAAACTCAGAAGCGCAGGACGCAGCCGAGCAGCAGTGCGCAGACAACTGCGGCTCCCACTACGCCCCCTCGGACAGCCGTCGCTGGCCAGGTCGCGCAGCCCGTCACACCGTATGTCCATGTCCCCAATCCCGGCAAGTCCAGCAAACCGCGCGAAAACCTGCAAAGTCCCGCCTCCGCCGAAATCATCAAGATTGCAAAGCTGAAATACCGCGCGTGGGTCGTCACTAATTGTGGGTTTGCGACGCTCTCTGCTCGCCAGGAGCAAGCGCAGCAGATCGTCGTGAATGTCTGCCAGACCGCCAAGAAGGGCGACTCACGCGCCTTGCGCTTCAAGGAGGACCCGCTTTATCGTCAGGTCGTGACGAACATTGTACGTATCATATCGTTCGTGGTTTATGCTTGCCGTAGCAAGTGCTGAAGGATGCCTAGATCGTGAACTGCACATCGCAAGTGCGAGGCGAACTCGTTCAGGCGTTCCGCAACATGGTTGGTGTGGGCTTCGACCTTCTGCGCTGGCCTCAGGAAGATGTCAAGTCCCTGGTTGCCGGTCTCTTCAAGACTGTCGTGACTGGCGTGGAGTTGCATAACAGCTACCACTTCCGCGAGCTCACTCGCCAGGAGCGGCCGTCAGGAGAAGCGCCTGGCCCCATCATCACTGTTTGTACAGTATTGCTTTCTATGTCCAGCGCTGACCACCACGTAGCGCCAAGGGCCGTACCGTAGCAAGATGCTTGTCGATGCTATACGTGCTCAGTATTTCGCCGAGCACGAGCGCATGGCCACGAATGCAGACAGCAACGCCGAGTTCAACCCAATGCCGCTGCCTACTATCGCGCTTGCCGCTACTGCCGTGAGTGCATTGTCTATCGGCGTGTCTTTTTTCTGACAGGGCGATAGATGGAGGTTGCCCTGCGTGAGTGGCAGACGGGAATCCACTGCAAGGGTACGATCAAGTTCTCTCACGACGAGTACAGCGGGATCTACGAGGCGCATCTCGCGGAGCTCAACAGGATGGCTGCTACCCATCCAGCGGACATGTTACGTTGGCGGCGCTCCATGTATGCCGACTGCCGGTGCGCATCTGTCCAGGTTCAGCTATGCGATGGTTGATCTATTTGGCAGGCGCGGTGTAGCCCCAAAAGGGTCCTCAAAGGCTGCTGACACTATCGCCATCCCCGCGTCGGAGATGGGTGACTTTAGTGATGTCGTCTAGACCGTACCGTATGTCCCATCACCGCTCCCCCATTCCATGTGCCACTCTGTGCCTCGAGATACTATGCATGTATATTCACTAAGTTTTTCTCAATGGTATTGCTTGCTGCTATTTCTCTGCATTAGCATCCTGGACGGAGGTGGACCGGATTGTATGCAGCCGATAATCCGGAGTCAATCTGTCGAGAATCCGGGCACAATCCTGGGCACAAGAGGTAGCATTGTGTGGCACATGAGTTCTCTGAGAGCTCTTCCCTGTTCAATATAGAACTCTCTGAGAGACGAGATACGACTCTCTAGCGTCTTTCATAGACGTGGCTCACCGCTATAAGCCGCTTTGACAGACATAACTCTATGCGTCACCGCCGCTATAGAGGGGGGGTTAACTTTGGCATCTATTCGTCTATGAAGTCGAAGAAGACCGCCATAGCGATGCCTTTTTTTACAGAAGGAAGCGACGAATCTCCTACTGTGAATCAACGAAGCGACTCCCTCCTGTGTTCTAGGGCTCCGTGACTTCAACATGTCGGATACCTGCCGTGTGTTCGAGGGTGAATAGGACGGACGGACCTCCGGCGGGGACGGGCGGCGGGAAGAATGCTTCTGGTCTTCTGGAAGGTGAGTCACAGTCAATGCGGATGCAGTGAATGCCCACCTTCATCCTGCAACAAATTACGCCGCGGTGGACTGCCAGATCGCCGTTGGGCCCCCTCATTCCCCGTTTCAGTTGCGTTCAGCCGTTGAAATAATACTGAGCGTACCGCGTCTGGACGTTGGCGGGTGGTAGCGGAAGGGAGTCGAGAGTCCCGTCGCCTGATGAGTCGTGTTCCGGATGGGGGCGGCTGCAAAATCGTCAACATTCGGCGCGACGTCGGAGTGCTGACGGCGTCCAACCTGAGTACCGTCATCATCTTTAGCCGAACCAGTAGTGCGCGGTAGACGATGATCGAAGTCAGGCACGACATATGGATCGTCGTCCAAGAGGTCGACAGGGCGAGTGCCCAGGGGAGGGTGTGTGCTGTTGTGGGCCATACTGGGTCGGAAGCGATGGAAGATACTGTACGCTATATGTAGCCTCAGGCCTCAGGCCCGGCTCAGTGGGTTTATCAGTGAAGCAGGTGAACTCGGTCACATGAGAATACACCCGCGAATCAGCGAGCGACGCACCCTGAATATGCCCCTGGTTCATTCGTACCGAGGGCACGAGGATGCCGCCAGGTTATTATTGGAACACCGAAGACGCAGCTGTCCAGGTCAAAGACCGGTCCGCTCGAAGTTCAAACTCAGCTAGACGCCTTCACCCCCGACCCAATGTTGACCGGAGCGTCGAGCCGGCTACCACTGGAGGTCATATCTCTGGTGCTCGACTGTGTAGACATTGCACAGCTGCTGCTGGCGTCCCGCGTCTGCGCCAGATGGAGGGCTGTCGCTCGCTCCCATCCACTCTTCTGGCGCAACATCCGGCTTGCAGCCGTATCTCAGGCGGCCCTCGACTTCTTCGAAGCGCGGCTTAACCAAACCACCATGGGCGGTATCTGTCTCTCGATACAGCTCACGGACATCCCTCTCGCCAAGGACGTACAATCCGTCGTCTTGTCTGCAATTGCCCGCAACCTTGGACGACTGCGTGACCTTAGACTTCACCTGCACTACGAGGTCGCTCCGGATCTTCTGCACGTACTCGTTGATGCAGCGCCTCGTCTCGAATACGTCTCTCTCGCGTTCTATCACATACCGGAGGAGCAAAGCTTGGTGCTTCTGCCATCCGACCTATTCGCAGGCAAATGCGCGATGTTGAAATGTGCAGCGTTAAGCGATGTTTCTTTTCCCGGACAACCTATCCGCGCTTTTGACCACATCCGATCTCTGATTATCTACTTCGGCTCTCCACGAGACTTCAACTTTAGGCTTTTCAACCACTTCCCGGCTCTGGCATTCTTGGCGATGTTTGGCAAGTCCTGCTCAGGTCTGGATCAGGACTCATCATACGCAATTTCCACGCCTATACCGGAGCTAAACGTCTTGGAGGTTTGCCTCTCGCACCGCAATTACCACAGCATCCTTCCGTCCTTTCCAAATCTCTCCCGGATACCTAGCGTAAAATGCCGGCAGCCTCCTATGGAAATCGCCGAGTTACTTATCACCCATCTCGACGGTGATATCGAGATGGACTTCCTTTGCACACGGCATGACCGTGTTCATATTTTGCTGTTCTCACCTTCCTCTGGGCGCGTGCGAACGTTCATCGAGTTTGCGTCTCATATTCTGGAGGATTGGCCCCGCGACGTCTTGTTCGAGCGAACCTTCGTCGAGCGTGTGACGATGTTGCGGCTGTACGCCCAACTCGCGTATCTTGCTCCCCATTTCGAGGAGCTACCAAATTGTCACACCTTGAAGGTTGTCGTCGATGATACCGAGTTCCCGCCGTCACTCAGCGCTACTCCGCCGGCTCTACTCCTTCCCGCGCTGAAATCCATCGTCGTGGAGCTCGCGAAACATCCGCCGATTCCGCCGAGAACGATCTCTGCGAGCGCTCTGAGCGCGTTCCTCACGCTGCTGGTCGGCGATCGAGAGAAACGCCCTTCGCTTGAACTGCAGGGCGTCTCTGTCTCCGGGGACCGCGAGACATTGCTGTCCACGTTCGAGCTGGCGTAAGCCCCTGAGGTGCGCAACTCTCTGTTCTGCACATCCCGTTCGTCTAACTCAAGCAAGTGATGCGATAGTGCACTGGGACACACGCTCAGCACTGCGCGGGGCTTCGCGCGCCCATCTATCTTCTCGTATGTTCGGCGGAACCTATGTATGCGAGTTTCGTTTGCCAGATGTGTAGAATCGAAGTGCTTGGAGACATAGATGGATATATACCGTACACAGTGCTGGAGTCTCACAAAAACAGCAAGGTCGTGTCTGCCCTGGCGAATTGTCAAGCGCACTCCCGGCCCGACATGAAGGAAGACCGTGAGGCCTGGCAGAACCGATACGACGTCGACATGAACGGGTCCGCTTCATACACTTACAATGGCCTCTCTTCAACGACTCTTACCAGAGTCAGACCGGTTATCCGCCAGTAGCCAGGCCATTCAGCGCAGCACAAGCACCAACGCAGAGATTCTTAGCGCGGACAGCGAACGCGCCGCAGAACACAGGTTGCTGTCCCAGTCGTCGGCGTGTTCACCATCACCGAGAGGATGCGTAATAGGAAACGCCAAGCGAGCCGCTTGCAGGCTGCATGTGCAAGGACGAAGAATGCGCTTGTTCCTAAATGAGTATTCAGCTGGAGCGTGAGGGGAGCTGCCTACTGTAATAATGGCCTGCCGTTCACATTTGTGAATGTCCGCATCGGCGGAAGCGAGTCATTTCCCCTTCCGAGTCGCCAGCGGCCGGCAGCACTTCGACGAAGGCATGCGCTTGCTTGCAGCTTGACCAGCGCATCCTAGACAGTCAACTGATGGCCCGTCCTGTACCGGACAGCTGTGTAGATTATCATTGTCAGGCCAGCGAGGCGCGCAGATACAGACTGTAATGGACTCACACATACAAGCCGCGCAGATGGCTGCCGCATCGCCGCACCGAGTACGTGCTCAGCCACCAGCTCGCTGACCGCGCATCCTCTCCTGTCATGGTGGACAAGGTATTCCAGAATTTCTCGTTGCCGCGCACGCCAGCCAGACCTTCGAAGCATAGAGTACTTCAACGAGGCTTACGGGATGTCCGAATGTCGAGAATGGGGTCTGAACGACTCAGAAAGTATGAGGCGTCACCCGTGGAAGCCTTTCGCGCTCCGAGTCCCGCGGCCGGCGCCCTCAAGTGCATGAGCGTGATGGTGAGGCTGTCGGTATAGATTCGAAGAAGGCCACGAGAGAAGATGACCAGAGTGTACAAAGAGTCCAGTAGATCGCGTTCAGACTCATCCAGTTCACGTCGACACGCGAAGCGCATAGCATCCACGAGTGATAGACAGTGATGAACCTGTGCACAAGTTTCTAGCGGTCCAACAAGTCAATCTGTCCAGAACTTCGGCCGACCGAATACTGAGCATTGCAGGTGAAGGCAACGCTCAACGTGCTTGTCCAGACTAGCAGGGAAGGCGAAAATCGTATCTGATCCCTGGCCCAGTGCCCGCGACACCGTATATCGAAACGGGACCCAGGAGTCGAAGACGCGTACAGTGAAAGTACATCGTTAGAGCTGTGGCGACGAGCACATGCAGAATATTCAATGTCAGAATCCACAGCGCGAGCAAGAATAGCGAGCAAGCAGCGGATATAGCACAGACAGCGGTCAGAGCAGCCCTTCTTGTTGTCGAACCCGTTTCCGAGCTGTAGTCTGCGGCGTCCATTGGCAGCGAAGAGCAAAATGTCGTGCGTTAAGGCCCAGGGCGGCAGCACGTCGGAAAAAATCTCCTTCCCAGTGCAGTGCGCGAGCAAGAACGAGCATGCAAGCAGCGGATATGGCAGAGATGAATTGTAGTGGATGTCGCCAAAAAGTAGCAGCGCAATCCATGAAGCGGAAAGTGGCCAGATGAGCTGCCATTATTGTCGGTGAGGCGATCGTCAAGCTATCTTCTACTCACGGCGCCCACTAGCAGCGAAGAGGTACTTGAATCGCCATGCGACGACAGCGCGCGTTGCACAACTCTTGCCCAGGCCCCAGTGCTCGGAACAGATGGCCCAAGTCGTGGGCAGAGAATTAAAGCGGTCTAACGCGATTATGACATGACCTCCTGGCTTGGAAGAACACCTGTGCCTGTCATCGATGCAGACGGGTAGCTGTTCAGGTTGCAGGCTGTCGCAGGGACCTGGGAGAGGTTGTTGTCACTGCTCGCGCCCGCGTAGCTCTCGCTGGTAGAGGGCCAGACAGCTGCATGACCCGGCGCGAGCTTCTCGAGCCCGCGTGGCGACTGGTCGTGTTCAATCGGCGTGCCGAGCGCGAAGATCGCGCGTTGGAACTCCGATCCTTCTCCTCGTCCCGAAGCCAGGCGCCTTTTGATCTGCCTCATCATCGCAGGTGAAATCCTACTTCTCAGCGGCCGCCAGAAGAATCACTTTCAGTCAGAATTGCTATATGTATGCTTTTGAACCTGGTGCATCTGCGGGAGCTATCAAACAAGTCTGAGACTGATTGTCCGGCGTCATCTCTGACTATGCTCGTCTGGCACAGGCGCCCGACTCCTCAGAGTTGGGTGCGTGTTTAAAACATTGATATTATTATGGTACTATGATGCAAACATTGAAACAAATAGTTGACATGTCCCTTTGAGCTGAGTAGCACGATAGATCCGACGATGGACTCAAAAGGGGTAGACAAGATCAACTAATTTCTAGCAACATTGATATGAAAACGAGGCAAAGTGAGGAAACAACAAATGCGCATCGAGGTCTCGACGCTGCAAGAGAAATCCTATCCGGTGATAATGTTCTGCAAACCCGCCTTATTGTCATTTTCATCCCTATGGTGATGCAGATTAGCACATATCCCACACAAATGTTCACACAAATGACATAGGACGAACTTTTCATATTCCTCCCTCTCCTGCACCTCCTGGATGAATCCAATTGGAATATCCTTGGTCGTCGTATTAAACAGCAGAGCAAGCTGCTGGAGTAACTTCTTTGCGACGCCATCGGCCTCGCTTTCGACGAACGATTTCATGCTGGCGATCTTCTTGTACCGCGCAGCCCATTCCGACACATCTTCCTCCGGTCCGACGGCGAGAATCTGTCGCACAGATGCCAGCGAGGCGTCGTCAGCCTCAGGAAGGGCGACAAACTGAAGCCCCTCCGGAGTAAATTTAACATCCGAAATCTGAACATTCTGCCAAGCCAGCGGAATGATAACCTATAAATCCAAGCGCAAATGTTGAAGCTTGCTTTGCGATGAGAGTCCAACGAACGACGTACCACCAGATCCGACTTCCCCATCAACTTGGACAGAGGCAACGCCAAACAGGGTTCGACGTTGAGGTTCCACTCTCTACACTTGCGTCCGATGAATGTAGAAAGGGCGCTTGGTGCATCCTTTTTGCTTCCGTAGATCCTCGTTTTGACCTCCTGGATTTGTGGAAGCGTGAAGCATGGCCCCGCCCAGACAGTGACAGTAGGCTTGTTCCAACGCGCAAGAAGCTGATCCGGTTTCCCTGTGTAGAGCGACATGCTGTGACCAAGTAGAGGAGATCTAGAGAGTCGTGATTTTTTTGTTCCGTACCTTTGGCCGGTTTTATAGTCCTTGCGCGGCTATTGCCGGCGGCCTTTGCCTTTCGCTCAGAGTCACTATGCGATGCGTGCCCTGATGTGTCTTGTGATGTGCCACGATCCATCTACGTCACTCAGGTGGAAAATTCCAAGCCCGGGCACTTGAGCACAACGGAAACCGCAAGCAAGGGTGACCGCGATCAGGCGATTCAGGCCACAAGAAACACGTCCTTGTTGCTGCAATAACCGGAGTAAGCACTCGCAAGGGTTCTTCATCGCCTTTGGCATAGACTGTAAGTCCGGTACCCTAGAACACAATGGAAATCGCAAGCACAGGTAATGATGATGCATACAGTACTCGTGATAGCGTCGCTCGCACAAGACTGCATCCCCGATCGCCTTGTGAGTCGTCTTATGTGAGTCGAGATCTGTTACGTCTGGTGTCTTCATCGCCTTAGGCATTTTCATCGCCTTGGGCACAGGCCACTGCTTCTGGCGAATGCTATACGCCGTCATGTGAAAGCTTGCACAACGCACTTTCTCTCGGCTTCGAAACTTTCCGAAACTTCCCCGTCGACTGGTGTCCACCCGTGTGCCCTTGTGCCAACCTTCCCCAAACGCTATTTAAGGTCAATGGCTGTTTATGAAGATGCCTCAAGGCAATCGGTCCCCAACCTGCAACCTACCGCGACTACTTGTCTTCGAGCATTACACAAGGTAAACCCGCGAAATCTCTGCTGAAGGCTTCCATGCTGACTGAGCCGAGCTAGTCTAAGCCATGGCCGTGGACGCCGCCTACCAGGATTTCATGAACACTCTCATCGGAAATCATCGCTGGACGTTCTTGAGCGAGCGTGCACGGGCACAGGGTTTTTCCCTGCCCCATTACGAGTATTCGCTCTACGGTGAAACCTCGTTGGCCACCTGGCTTATGTTCCCTCCGACGCTTGGTTTTAACACCAAGGTACAATGCCGCCTCGGAAACTTCGCGCACTGGAACGCCAGACCCGACTCGGAGCACGTCCGTCGGAGTTCCACTGGCACGCTCGAACAACCAGGCAACAAACGTACATGCAACCCCGATGCTATTGTGGCATGGACTACGTATGATCCCCAGAATCCCCCGCCTGCTGACGTGCGCGCCGATCAGATCCCAGTTTTGGTGGTGGAGGTGAAGCCTGCGAGAAAGGCTAACACTTATGAGGAATTCATGGAAGCAGAGGATCAAATCCTGAAGTATCTCACCCGCATCAACGACAGGAGGACTGCCGCCCATGCAACCGCTAGGCAGGCTCTCCATGACATACTCACTCCTGGATTACTCATTATCGGCACTCGCTGCTTTCGCTATCGCCAGCATCCTCCCGACGCGGACGGCAATACTTTCACTTGCGAGGACTCTTACAACGACCAAGTGATCAATTATTGGGACACCGCGTCTGCAGCAAATCAACAATTCTTCCAATGGATCTTCGATATCAGGTCGCAGTTCACTTCTACTCGGCCCAACCCCCCAGACAATTTCCATGAGCTGTGGTTTACCCATGACGTATACTACTTCCTACATTACGTTCCCAACTACGAGCCATCACTTTACTCCCTCGTCTACGACGCTCTCGATGCGGCCGGCTTCAAAACGTTCGTGCACGCATACCTCGTCCGCCCCCAAGCTGGACTCCGAGAGCCTGTGCCCATGGTTGAAGCCAATCTTCAAACTCCTCGGACATCGTACGACTTCTATGGCGAGAAGGACATTGTCGCAATCCCAGACTTCATCGTCACCGTGCCCGCGGGTGTCTTCCAGCAGGCAAGGCTCATAGTGGAGGTCAAGAAAGAGGACAACACAAGGAACCGCGATGATGCTTTCGATGAGATAGAGAGGTGCATGAACCTCCTTTTTCGTTCGGAGAAGAAGGCGAAGGTACCAGGAATCGCGATCCTCGGAGCCCGCTACTGGCGCGTCGTTTGGTCCCAGGGCAATGTCAGCAAGCCGACGGCCAAGTGGGAGCAGCCGGGAAAGCCGCTTCTGGAGCTGGAGAACGATCCAGACATTTGGAAGTGCTACAAGTTACTGCTCATGATGCGGCTGTCGCATCCGTGTACTTACTATACAGTCATATCTGAGGGAGTCCACTACGGGCTCCCGGTTCATGCATATTGTCATTTTGTTCAACCCGGCCAGCAGCGTGTCAAGCGCCTGGACGGCGCCATCATATGTAGATAGCCTCATTAATTTGGCCAAACGCGTATCTGCAGAGTGGGTTCTTCGTGCTTTCGCAAAGCCCTCGGAATGGAAAATTTTCGCCAAGCTGCTAAATTCAAGTGAGGCTGAAGCGGGAAAGGTGCCAATCCCGGTGGTTGGGCGATTAGCAGCAGGTTCTTTATTGTGAGAAGCAGTGGATAAATAATGCGATTGAGACGGGAGGGTACAATGATTTTGATGCGTTTTTCGTGAGTGAATCATGAGTCGTAGTTCGTGGATCGTGAGAAGCAAACGTTGAAACGGTCAGCAAACCAGGTCAGGCTGTCCCTAAAAGGGACCAGTAAGGTGGAACCCCTCCATTGTTATGATGTACCCTACAGGTCCTCCTGGTAGTGGCATGCCATGCCATGCCAGGGGATCGCCTACGATGCCAGCATGTGACTCTGAGTGAGCCAACTGGCATGCCATGGTTCCACCAAGCGTGGCGCGCCAGCGTTGAACCGCTTTCCTTGTCTTCGCAGTCCATGGCACGCCATCTAGTCCTTGTACAGGAATTTACCTATGGCACTCCAGCCTGGCCGCCGTTTCGCGTTCGCCCCGGAGCCTATGCGCCGCGTTGATGACGGTCATCTCGAGCTCTTTGGACTTAAGAGTTCACTTCTGTTCTTTTATGGGATAATACTCTCAATTAACGTATATTGCATAAGGCACGCGTACAGGCTCATGCACGGGGATGTCGTCGCCGATTCATGCGTCTAGTTGAAGCTATGAGGTGACTGCCAAAGACATCGACGAAGGAATACACACCTTCTTTGGCTGCGGCAATTTTACTCTCGAGCTTCTCGATGCGCGCGTTCAGGCGCTGGATCTCCTCGCGCAGCTTGGCCTCCGTCTCGGCCAGGTCGTCGCACTCGTCCAACAACTTGAAAATCTCCTCGACACCTCGGTCCCACTCCTCATACTCCTCGTCTGTCACACGTCCTTCGATGATCTCGGTTGGAGGCATCGCGAAGCCACTTCCAATCGTCCTCCGTGCGGTCGAGAATAGACCTCGTGTCGCCAGCCATCACGCGCTCCAGCTCTTCCTCCATTCGCTTGCGCACTCGCTTGTACAGCGGGCTTGAGCCGGCTTCGTTTCCGTCGGCTGGATGCTCGCGCGAGCTCAACGCTGCGGCGGCGGGCGCCGCTGAAGCAGAGGCTACGCTTGACGCGTCCGGTGACGACGGACTCATGGCGTGGGCGTGGGGGGGGGGTTGTCAAGGTGCGAACACGGCTGTCGCTGACGTGGAGCGCACAACGTTGTCCGCAATGGCGTGTCATCCTCTGATGTGCTTCTCCAGTGGCATGCCATTCCCGCGCTCCCATGGCGTGCCAATCTTTCCCCACGTCTGGCAAAATGGCATTCCACCTTTCACTTACTTATGCTTCACGCACGGCAGCTGCAAATAAAGAACATATATTGCATGGGGTCTATCTGTGGGACGTGCGTATACCGACTTCAGCTGTCTATGCAAAAGCGTCAGTCCGCTATCCGTCTCACAGCATCGTCAAGACGCGAACTCACCATTCTTGGACGCTTTGATAGCGGCCTCGAGGCTCTGCACGTGGGCATTCAAACCGTGGACCTCTTTGCGAAGTTCTGCCACCGTCGCTGCGAGGCAATCGCGCTTGTCGAGCACTCCGGACAGATAGGTGAGACTGTCTTCCGTACTATCTTCGACATCCTCATCTGTCGCCCGTCCCTCGAGGAATCGCGTGCAGGAGTCGCGGAACCTCGTCCATGCGGCCTGCTTTCGCTCGAGCATCGTCTTGCAAGGCTTCTCCTTCTTCCCCGCTCCTTTCTTCTGCGGCACCTTCTTTGCAGGGCCAGAGCTGACTCCTGTCCCGTCAGCAGGACGTTTGCGCGAGCTAGGCGTTTCGGGAGGCGGTGTCGCCACTGACACGGCCGAGACGACGGTCGACGCAGACGGCGACGAGGGATCCATCACATTGTGGGGAAAGGTAGGCTGTTTGTGCCTTTCGGATGTGAAAAATCTGACCTCATCATTGCGGCGGTTGCAGGCTCTGCCGTATATTCATCGCCATAGGAGGATGGCGCGCCAACCCCCCCTTGGAATTGCAGGGATGGCGCGCCATTCTCCCGTCTCATTCGATGGCACGCCATCGGTGCGATTACGACGGAGGATGGCGCGCCATCGAATGATCGAGACGGGAGAATGGCGCGCCATCCTCCGTCGTAATCGCACCGATGGCGTGCCATCGAATGAGACGGGAGAATGGCGCGCCATCCTCCATCGGGAATCCATTCATGGCATGCCACTCGAGCCTCGGCATCAAGTATAATAAAAGGGATGGCATGCCATCTTCGTTTGCAATCAGTGCATGGCGCACCATCTCTGCGATTAGAAACGGGGATGGCGCGCCATTCCCAGCTGGATAACGGATGGCACGCCAGCTGAGATGTCATTCTCGTACGATGAAAGTTGTTGATGGGCCCGCCGTTCTCCTTATCCCCAGCCGTTCTTCATGTCTTCCCCATCCGCGACGGAGCCCTCTACGCCGCACGTTGACGACGACCTGAGCACGCAGCGCATCGAGGCCGCATTCGCGGCTATTCGCACACAAATCCGCGCCTCGCCGGAGGCGTCGACGGCGGTGGACGTCGACCTCATGAGAGTCTTCCTCCTCGTTGTACAGGAGCGCGATCTCTTGCGTGAACGCTGCAACTTGCTCGAGGATCAGGTGCAGGAGCTGCGCGCGATGACGTTCCGCATGGCCGCGATGGTGAACGGTCAACTCGCGCGCATTGAGGAGTGGATGGACCAGGTCGAGCGCGTTCATAGCTGGATGCGGGATACCAGTATTCGCTTCGAGATGGAAGAATCTCGGCCGTCCAGCGTACGCACTTTATAGCCAGAATAATCTCTGCTGACCCCGACTCTCAGGACTAGCGCGGGTCCACGACGTGCTCTCGAGGATATTTCGCTATTGTATTGTCGTTTGCACGTTCAATCAATTCCTTGTCCTGAGTAGCAGATGATAATGTGTGCAAGAAATCGTGGTCCTATTGTTTCTATCGACCTGTACTAGTCCTGCGCGTTATGGTCCTGAAAAGACGCCGTGCCGTCTCCGAAAGCATACCACTCTCTGGGCGGTGGTTGACTTTCCTGCTGCCATGGGAACCCACTGGTCCCAATCTCGCCGGGCGTAGAATGACCGAGCGCGCGCGCCAATGCTGAGTCAGCTTCAAACCCGTGGGCGGATGCCGTGCTGTCCGAAGAGGCGCCGCTGGACGACGAGCGATATGTGCTGCCGTCCGTGGGGCGATGCCATTCGGTCGGCACGTAGCCTCGGCCCAGCATGTCGCGCGCATGCTCTTGTGCGCTCACGTTGCCGAGCGCGCTGTGGTACATGTTGTCCATGCCGACCGCGCTGCCGCCGACGCCCAGCGCGTTGCCGCCGATGCCGCTGATGCCGTCGACGCCGAGCGCGCTGCCACCGACGCCGAGCGCGCTGCCACCGATGCCGACGCCGAGCGCGTTGCTGTCGACGCTGAGCGCGTTGCCGTCGACGCTGAGCGCGTTGCCGTCGACGTTGCCAACGCCGAGCGCGTTGCTGGCATCTTGACTGCGATGGCGCGGGGGTGCGGATTGACGAGGGTGGAAGGACAGCATGCCCTGAGTCACGGGCCCGGCGGTGTGCCCAGACGACCTTTGAGCCTGCGTCGTCGCGACTTGGCCAGAGTAGCCGCCGCCGCTGTTGTGCTGCTTGACCAAGCCGAACCCGGCGTCGGGGCGCTGCTCAGGTTCGCTGTTTGTAAGCACCTGGGGACGCATAGCGTAGTTGGCTGTCGTCTGCATCGCCATCGAGGGACCCTAGAAGAGCGACCTCAGCCTCCGACAGCGCGGCATAGTATGTTGCTCACCTCAATTTCCATCGGCTCGGATTTGCCCATATCGATCATGTACGTCTGCGGCTGCACGGAGTCCTGGTATATGTCAGTATCGCAGATATGTTCTTGCAGATGCCGCACCTCTTCCTCAGATTCGACGCCATAACCGCCGCTAATCTGCTTCACTTCGCCGTCCGAGGTCGCTGGGCGCGCACGCTTGGTCGGCGCAGCCTTGGCCTTCGCATTCTTCGCGGGCGGCTTGCGTTCGCCGTTGTCGTCCTCGTCCTCGTCTTCAAAGCCCTCGACGACTTTGCGATGCGCCGGCTTCAACATGTCACGGGGCAGCGGGCTGCGTCCGTATTGATTGGTCCTGGCGGCGAGGTCCTTGATGCGGAGCATGACGACGCCGCGGTTCGTCGTCCAAATCGGCGTGTTGTACCATTCGTCCCAGTTCGACCCGATGTGTGCGAGCTCTTCTAATGAACGGTCAATACAACGTGGCCTGCAAACGCGCGTATACTAACCTTCTGATATGTCCTCGAACTGCAGGATCTTTGACTTGTCGAGCTGCGCGAGGGGCACCATCCGGAAGTCCCTCGCGTTCGGATTGCGGCCGTCCGCTGGTGGCTCCCAGATGTCGACGTCCTCGAATTCCTCGAGCGTGTTCGTGTAGTAGCGGTGCGCCTGGAACAACATGCGTACGAGCCTTGTCATCTTGTCCGTGTGCCAGCGACCGCGGCCTTTCTTGTTGCTCGGCTCCACGATGCCGTCCGGCCAGTTGATGACGCGCTTCTTCTCCTTGGCGACCAAGACCTCGAGCTCGCTCCATTGGACCTCCTTGAAGGCATCCTTCTCGTTGCGTAGACAGTCTACTGTCTATTAGAACAGTTCCCGATAACACATCCGCGCAAGCGTGTACATACCCTGCCAGAACATGAATGCTTGCTTCACGATGTTGTGCCGCACGTCGGGTTTTGAGACGTTCTTGAAGCGAAGAAAGCCCGCCTGGCTCCAATCCTTCTTGTCCGCCTCGTTCATGAGTTGCACGCTACGCTATTGTAAGTAGAGGACTGCGACTTAAGGCTGTCGCCACTTACTTAAAATAACTAGCAAAGTTCCCGATGAGGTTGCGAATGCCGAGGCCCATTCTGTTGAAGAAGATACGCGCGATTTCCGTATTCGAGTAGCAGCCGTTCATGGCGCAGGCCGCGGGGTCGCCCTGGTCGACGCAGACCATGAAGCCGAAGATGGCGATCTTGTAGTTCGTGAAGTACGGCCGGGTCTGAAGCGCTGTCAACATATGTCCATTCAGCCGTGATTAGAGAATCACCATGCTCTCGAGGTCCTGGCTAAGCCGCGACATAACCTTGAATGTGTCGCCCGCCTCGAGCACGTCCTTGGCGACCTCCTCGTGGAACTTATCGGCCCAATCCTTTAAAAACTTCAACTTCGCGCGCTTTGCGTCCTCGTCCAATTTGACAAACTCCTCGTCGTACGCAGCCGAGCGGCGTTGACTATACTCGTCGAGTGTCTCGCCTGCGGGCATTAGCAACAGAGGAGGGATGTATAAAAGCTGACAGGACATACCGTTGTCGATGTCCCGCTTGTTGGAATAGGACCACCACTCCTCAAACAGGTTCCACGACGTCCGTTCGCGCTGGAGCTTGAACTTGATGCGCGTGCGGTCCCAAAGATACTTGGGCGACTTGCCCGTGCGCTCCGAGAAGGCCATGATCCAGTCCTCGAACTCCTTGACGTTGGCGTCGAACGTCGCGGCTTCCTCTGTCGTCAGCGGGCCTGGTTTTTTCGACTTCGTCGCGCGCTCGTTCTCGGCTTGATCTTCGCGGTCGACGGCATCGCCCTCCCGTTCGGAATCGTCTGGCGGCGCGGCCGTTGCAGCAGGTTTCGCGGCCTTCGCCTTCGGCTCGCGCGTCGTCTTGGGCTTGGCCTTCGGCTTGGGCTCGGTCGGCGCATCTTGCATCGGAGCGACGACCTTCTTGTCGACATGCGCGTGGGCCTGTGCCACGGTGGCGGTCGGCGCAGCGGGCGGGCCAACGGTGTTCGCAATGACCGTAGGCGCGACGGGCGGGCCCACGGGGTTCGCGGTTAGGCCCACCGGGTTGACAGTAGGCGCGACGGGCGGACCGACGGGGTTGACGGTGGGCGCGCTGTGCGGGCCAACGGGGTTCGCGGTCGGCGCGATGGGAATGGAGACAGTCGGCGCGACGGGCGGGCCAACAGGGTTGACGATGGGCGCAACGGGGACGGGCGGACCAACGGGGTTGACGGTGGGCGCAACGGGCTGACCAACGGGGTTTGCAGGCGGCGCGAAGAGTTCTGGGCCCTCGGCGTCGGCGAAAGCGTCAGGAATCTCCACATTGCCGCCGTCGACGCCAAAGTTGCCAAGCGTGTTGGACGGTGCGGCCACGGTATTGTTGACGTTCAAATTATGTGCTGCATACGCATGAGTAAAGCATAGCTTCACTCAAATTATTAAGCTTACCTCCCGCGTCCATGACCCAGACGTGGCTTGCCGCTGCAGCAGCTGCTCCTCGTCCACGACCACGAGCTTGTCCGCGACCGCGACCGCGACCAACAGCGTCTTCGCCAGCACCGCGCCCCGAGGCCGGGGCCCCGCGACCCTTGCCACGAGGACGCTTGACCGCTGGATTAGCTAGGCCCGCATCCTGTACAGTCAGGCCGCCGTGAGCGGCAGCGCGAGCGAGGGTATGAACGAACGTACCTCAAGCCCTTCGTCCGGCTTGGCCTTCCTTTTTCTGCCCACGACTTTCTCCTGCCCCTGCAGTGCGCTCAGAAAACGGACTGCGAGATAGCATCAGCTACTCACAAGAGCGGCCGCATCGCCTAAATTCGCGTGCCCGGCCGCCGCGCCCGCCTGGTTCGACAAAGCTCCAGGCTGCGGTGCAGCGGTAATGGGCGCGGTAAGAGCGTCAGAGTCAGCCGTAGTACCGGCGGGGTCGGGTTGGACGGCGGTCGCGGTGCTTGTTGCTCCAGACTGCGTGGAAGCCGCTGTGGACTTGGCCTGGCGACGCGTGGACACCATGGCTGGTTGCGCGAGGGCGGAAGGCGTGCCACAAGACCCATGGCATACCACTGGCTTTTATGGCGCGCCACCGTATATGCGCACTGCTGCGCGAGCGCGGCGCATGGCGCGCCATCGCGCTTTGCAGGTCGGAAGGTGACGGCATTTCCGGATGAGTCCGGTTCGGGTTTGTCCGCGCATCAGTACATCTTATCACTAAGCCGCTTCGTAAAGCTCACGATTTGCCTTGATAACAGCGGGAAGCATATGCATGATCTGATCTATCCCAGCGGCTGTGCGGCGGTGGCGTGCCATCGCCAGATTCAGTCAATGTTCTTCGCTCACGATTATGTTTTGCAGACAACGGGAAGGCAGGATCGTGGCGCTGTAGCATCCACCGGCTACTAGCCTTGCTCAATCACTAGGCAATAAGGCCAGTTCACTCAGTGTCCTATTGGTGTGCATGGCGCACCAGCCAGGCAGAGATTATGATGGCGCGCCATCGCATAACGATTGCCCTGAGTTGGCGCGCCATCGCATAACGATTGCCCTGAGTTGGCGCGCCATCGCAGTCCTCTCAATGCTGCTTGAACTCGTGGTGAGCTCGTTTATGCATATTCCTGCTTGTTCCTACACACTCTCAACCCCGTAGCTGTCTTCCTAGTGTAATGTTGCCACACTTGACGGTGTCAGCAATTTGCTCAGTCCCCACATCCCACCTTGGGATCACACACTCTCACACCCCGCATCAATTGCGCAGGCTTCTCCATATTCTCCGTGGAAACTTGGTGTACCTGACACGTTTGCTCATCCAAGGGTACGAATTGCCGTCCGGTGCGGGATTTTGTCCGACTCCAGGCTCGTCTCCTTTCCGTCTTGTCGTCGGTCCTGTTCACCATGGCCACACCTGCTGATGGGTATGCTCACTGCCGGCATCGCGCACAAATGCTCACGCATCCTCCCAGCGAACCTCGCGCAGATGATGGTGGCGCCGCGTCGTCAGTAATTATCGCTGTTGCCGCAAACTCGTTACTCACTGCTGCTTGTAGACCTCCTATCCCTCCTCCTCCTCCCACCTGGCCCGAGGAGGAGGACGATCCCAATCGTAACCACTCTGGCTGGGGGGACCCGTCGCAATGGACCCGAGCGCCGAGTCCGTATGAACGCGACGATGGCGAGGTCGCGGACGACGACGACACCAAGGACCTCGCGAGGATGTACGACGAGCTGGTGGCCACGATCCAGCGTCGTGCTGCTCTCTTCGAGGCTGGCGAGGACCCCGACAGCGGCTCTGATGCCGCAAGCGACGACGACCTTGCGGAGGAGATGCTGGGTGCGCCCTCCTACCTGGAGTTCATCCTGTGCGTTCGTGCTTGCACGACACCGGGCTGCTCGCGCAACGACCCCTGCGAGACGTGCCGCCGCATGAACGGCTCGTTCTTACCGTCCGCCTTTTGGCACATCTTGAGCGACGAGAGGATCGAGCGGCATCTCGCCCAGTATCTCCGCGTTCGCGACCGCCTTCCCCCGTACCAAAATTCGCTCCCGGACAACCTGTCGCCGCCACGTCTCGTATTCGGTCGACCTGCAGGCGAAGAGCCAGTTGTGACGCCTGCCTCGCACGCGATCAATGTGTTCGAGGTCCTCGCCCGCCTCGAGTACCCCGGCCAGACCAGCTGGCCTGAGTTCGTCAGCAGGCTCGCCCGCACTCGGGAGACAATCGCCGCGTGGCCCGCGGACATTCGCTCCGCGACCGCCGCCACCATCAACGGCAACGATCCAAGCGCGCCCGACAGCGGCGCCGAGTCGGGGTCGTACGCGCAGATGCAACGCTTCGCGATCGAGATCGAGGACATCGCCGCCTGGATCTCCGCCACCCGTGGCCGCGACGGCGCCAACGCGTTTGAGATGGCGTCTCTCCCCGTCGACCCCGTCGCCCCCGTCTCCGGCTCAGCCATCCCCGTCATCCATGCCACGCCGTCTGACGGCGGCGATGACGACGACGACGACGTCCCTGATCTCGCGGACGTCACCGACTCGTCGCCTGAGCCCTCCGACGTCGGCGACTCGGTGGCCAACGCCAATGACAGTGTCTAACAACGTGCCAGCAGGAAATAGGTGTGTCTACCCCTATGCTTTCCAGTAGTTCTCTTTCTCACTACGTCTCACAGTCGTTTGCGACGGGAGGAGCTTCCGTAGTCATTTGTGCATATATGTAGCTCTACGTACATTGCCAAACAAGACTACCTTCGTCGTACGCATCTCGTAGAGCCTTCTTGTCGCTTGAGGCGTACAGTAGCTTGAGTTCCATAAGGCCATTGGTAACGCGGACGGCGTTGTGTATGATTCGTTCGAACGTGGCCTTGTTGCGAGACTCTCGGCGCCCCCACGCCTCGCGGACGCCGGCTTCTGCCTCCCCGCGAACCAAATCCGCGACATAATGTTTGTTTTCAATGAAGCTGAGAAGCTTCCTGCCAGCTCTACGCTGGCCCTGAGCGGCAATGAGACGAGTGGTGAGGTCGTCCCACACATCATTGTCTTTCTCGCCGCCGAGCCAGGCGGCCAAATCCTCCTGAAGCGCCGTTGCCAGGATCTTGAGGTCAGGGATGCGAGATATATCGTATACAGTACCGAAGGCCTGCAATGTGTGATGGAAGGTCATCTGAATATGCGCAACAGCGGGTAGCGGGAGCAGGAACGTACGGCAACGGTCTTCTGAAGAGCGTACTCGGGCTCCGGTGGACTTTCTGGAACACGCGCGCGAGCCTTGCGCGCGTGCTCTTTACGAGTATGGTACCGTCTAAGAGCAGCTGCTGCTTCGCGATCTTTGTTTCTGTATGCAGTTTAGAACTTCGCATGCGCGGCTGTTTGTAGCACACCTATTATAGTACTCGCGACGCGACTTCCGCCTCGCGTTCAGACGCTCTTCTGCCGTGTGATACTTTGGCGGTGGGGCCATAGCCAGCGGAGGGATTGCGGCAAAACGGGCAGAGAGTATTGATATGATATGTGTTGTTGAGATGAGGGATGGGAACAAGGAGGGTTGCACTGTCGCCCATAGCCGGCTTCCCATCTTCTGTGCGCGGCGCAAACTCGCGCCATATTCCACACCATACAATCCCGGATAGCAAAGAGTCATGTTCGTCGTTGACATTGGTCAACCGTAAAGAGGCGACTAGACGAAATTTGAGCGGTTTCGTCTATTTCTCGTTGCGAACGACAATGAGAAACAACTTCTGGATAACATCGGCTCCGAACATGCGGCAGAGATCCTTGCAAAAATGTCGCAAACGTTATTAATCATACACCCACAGGTTACGATTCGGTGTGCTAGATGCCTTGACATAAACCTATGAGCATAGTTAAGCTGTTTTAGATTTCAGAGTGGAGATTTGAGCTCTGTAATCCCTTCTGGACTGCATCACACCGCTTCTGGACTGTATCGCGCCAACACATCCAAAGTCTTTGCCACATTAAACACGCATACTTAAGCTATTTGTATGAATCTATGATTACCTACTGGCACAACAAGACTATATATGAAAGTATTTTGCGGTTTGGTCACGGTTGGTTTCGCGTGCGAGGCTCGATGGTTCACTCATTACTGCCGTACAGACGAACTGCCACGAGTTAAAATGCCCATTTTTACTACTTATTATGCCCAATTGTCTTGAATTATTTTTATTAGACATTCATCGGAGCTGCAGTGTGTAAATGGTGCGTATGCCAAGCGCATGCATCACGGCGCGACGCGACTTCAAAGTCCGCCGTCCGCTCTTGACCCCGTTCTCGTTGACGGCAAACTGCCCGCTGGCCTGCTACATTCCGCTCTGCCCTGAGCGGCTCCATATTTACCATGGCTCTTCGACTGAATACGGGCGTGGCTAGGCGGCGCAAGAAGAATGGGGATGCTGCTTCCAGGGCCGCTGCTGCTATGTCTGGCCCTCAGCCCACCGTCGCGCCAGTTCTACACGACGCGTCTCGTTTCGAACTTCTGCCACCGTCTGAGGTTGCTCCAGCAAAAAGAAGCCTGGCTATCCTAAACTGCCTGTTCCTGCGCGCGATGGTGTTGTGCTGCGTCTTCCTGGCGGCCAGAATTATGCACAGCGTCCCAATCTTCCGCCCTCGATCGACCCGACAAAGACTGCGATTCAGACATTCTTTTCTTTCGCGTTCACGGTCTAACAGCCGAAATGGTCGAGCTGGTCACTATGGGAGATGGCGACGAGGATCACGGCTTTGGTTTTGCCCTTCCGGAACCCACTACTTCAAGGCACCATCGCCGCCGCCTGGCTCAACATTACAACTGGAATGACGTTATGTCGTCGCCCCAGGTTACCAGGCTGTTTCTGGCTCAGAAATACGGGTCTAGCCAGGAGGACCTGCCGCTTGTCCCGTGTACGTGCACACATAAGCGCCAGAGTCCGATTACTCTGGTTGAATTGAACGGTGCGAACGATTCACGGGCCATAGACCTGAGCTCATCTGTTCGTCATGGTCACGAAGGCACGAAGAACGCACTCATGGACATCTGCGCCTGTACATCACCTTCTGAACGTCTGCTCGCCATCGGATACTTCCCCTCAGCCCCGAAATGCCCCTCAATGGCGTTCAGTACCGCGCTGTTGGACCTGATCTCCATACATTCGCTCAACGTCTCGCCGAATACGACGGCCTGGGCTAATACCATCGAGAGCTATTGGGTACGTCGCGGGCACTTGAAAACGGCAACGGTGAGGCATTTCCACACAAAGGCCAGAGATACCAGACTCACCGCTGCAGGGAAACCTTCGGAAGCGACTCGGCATGGCTCTTACATGGTATCAAATCCTGGATAACCGCGCGGAACATTCGGTGACGGAGGGACTGTCGAGTAACTTATTTCCGATGAGATTATTGTGTTCGGACTAACCAATACTCAGCTGAATCACGCAAGCGTCCCGCATCAAGTGACCAGGGCGGCAGATCGCCCAAGCGCGCGCGCGTTGACCTCGACGATGCTGTGAGTAGGCAACCATCGACTGGGCTGCACACGTCAACAATGATCACCTAGATCGACGATGATGCAACTCGCGAGCAGGAGGAGGCCGCTGCAGACGACACGGTGCCGCGAGACACGCCGGAAAGGCCGTCAATGCGCCTTCGCAGACTGTGTCCGCTCTGCTTCGGCGGGAAACGTCCAGCGCTCGCGCATAGCGAGTGAGCTGCAGTTTTTCCACGAAGACCAAGTGTTAACTGATCTATCGCAGTGCGAACGTTTTAGTCTGCATCGACGCAAATTTCGCGCAGAAACGTCGGAAGGCAGTTGAGACGGACGCGCCTATCCATTTCCTCGGCAGCCGCTTTGTGGCACAGGGAGACATCGACAGCATGGAGGCCGAAGTCACGGCTCGCAATCGACCGGCCAAGACGCGGTCGCGCGGTACATCGGCGCGACTTGACGACGCCGTGCTCGATGAGTGCGAACAGTCATTCATTGCGGCACAAGAGAAGGTTACAAAGGCTTCCAAGAACTACTATGCCGATACCGGGCTGATGGCGCTCCTTTGTCGACACGATCACGTGTTGCTCGTCAGCAACATGACCTCGCCGGGCGAGCGTCAACATTACGCCTTGGCTCTAATCCGTGAACTTGCGAAGGAACTGCCGGCGGATTGGAGAATCGGTCTTTTATACGATATTGCGTGCCAAATCTCACGCAGCATCGAGAAGGTAAAGTGCCCGCCTTTCCTCGTTCACGTTTCACACCGGATTCATACTATTCAGTGGGGATTCATACCGGAGATCGCGGAACGCCTGACATTCGGCGTCTCAGTTTTTCATGCATATGGACATCAATGGGCATGCCAGGTGGTATTTCATCCGCGAAAACGGGACGGGTTTGCCTGAGCGACGGCGAAGGTTGCGAGCGGTTTTGGAGCAGCATTCGCCATTTAATCGCCGGCCTGCGCGTTTCCGGGGTGAGACCTTTCTGCACGACTCCGACTGTACGGCTGATTCTATGTTACAAATAGTTTCACAGGCGGCTATTCGTTCTGGACCGGCAAATGCAAGCGTTCGACTTCGACAACATGTGGCGCCTAGGATTCTGGCTCAGAAAGCGCTACCTTACAGCGAAGCGCCGTTTGCAAGAGGCGCAGAATATCGTCGCCGCGAGTGGCGAGTCGGAGGACAAGTTGGGCCAGTACTGGGATGAGCAGGTGTCGGCTCAGCTCGTCAAGCTCCCTCGTAAGCTGACGCCGTACGCATCACGGTGTGGATCCTGACGCATTTCATTCTAGGCCAGTCTGCTACGGCGGCAGACAAGATAATTGACAAGATTCTGCTCGCCCTCGGCACCATTGACGACCTCAAGACGCAGATAAAGGAAGATCGCGCGGAATTGAGAAAATCGCACAGGCTCGCCGCTTCCGAAACACATAGGATTACAGCGCGGATCGACTCGGCGCGTGAGGAACTCACGGAGACACAGTCGAAGATCGACGCATGGCAGGCCTCGCTGGGCACCGAGCAGTGCCGGCGACTGGAAGACATGCGCGGTAACGAGTATCTGCGCGCGCGCTTGAATGCGCGCGCACTGCGCGTCAACATTCGGCAAACACTTATTGCACACAAGTTTGAGCGCCGCAAGCTGGAACGCGCTTACCGACACCAGATCCTCGGTGATTTCGCTGATTGAGTTGACGGCGTGGCTGATGCATATTTCAGAAGCGAAAGATCATTCTCAAACGAAGGACCTCGTCCACCGCCGCGAGCGCACGATCACTGGACAGGTCAAGAAGTTCAACACGCTCGTCACGCGCATGGCCGATCTCGCACGACAGGGAAAGAAACCACCCGGTCGCATTCGCCTGCCCCGCAAGCTGGACGCGAAGAAGTTGTTCAAGTTGGATGTTGACGACGCAATTTGGCAGGACGACCCCGGCCTTGGACCGCAGGACGAGGCACAATTGCCGCGCTATCTCGTGGATCAAAACGTTCAGCGCGGGGTTACGGCACTGCTGGAGAAACATAGGTGTGTGGAGGAAATTGAGCGTGTCGAGGCCGAGTTGGATGCTCTACGGGATTGGTGGGCCGAGGAGGCTGAGATTTTGCGCAAAGGCTGCGAGGACATCCTTGGTGAGTGAAATATTCTCGCAGACGAGCTTGCCTTGAATCAGAACAAAAAGTGCATGAGAGCGTCCGCTTGGCTGTCGCGCGTCGACGCGGCGTACATCAGCTCTTACACGATCGATGGTCACGTGACCTCGCGCTCAGCGTCGAGCTCACGGAGCGCTTCCTGCGCGATTCCGGTATCAACGACAGCGTATCGGTGGACCCTAGGACGGCGTTCCAGCAACCTCAACCCGTCAACGTCGACTTACCTGATGATATTGACGACCGCGCATCGGATGACGCGTCCGACGCGTATTCTGACCGAGACGACGAAGATTATCCAGACGCAGACTGGCTCGACGAGCTTCAGGCTGTGTCGGATGAAGAGGCAGACGAGGGCAGCGATACGGTCGCAGGAACGGACCTTTTGCTCGTGGACATCGACGAGGTCCAAAAGGTATTTTCTCATCCGCTTCGCGTGCGCTATATTCATTTTTGTTGCACTCATGAAAGCTCGTTGACGAAGAGCGCAACGATGCCAGCGTTCAGAGCCAGGTGCGTGTTTATACGCGGACGTTCGCGCTGGACACCGGCGGCAAGCCTTGGAACTGACCTCCGCACTTCAGTCTCAGGCGGACAACATGGACGCCGATCTCGCGCTCATTTCGCAACCTCAAGTACTGCAGGAGCCCGCGGGTCGCAAGAAAAGATACGAACGCGTCGTCTACAGGGCGGGGCGCTTCACCTGCCGCGACGAGGACCTCGTGCGGTTCGCGCGACGTACCGACTGGCTCAGTGGCGACGGCCTTGCCGTAGCCATAGAAAGCGAGCGTATACGCCTGGGGATGGAGGATGTCAGCATCGTACACTCACGCGCGCTGTTCGACATCGCGATTACGACAACGCCGTCAGACGCGGCGACTCGGAAGGCGAGAAGAACAACAAGATGATCTTGACATCGATGCTTGAGAAGGTGCGCAATTTTTATTTGTCTATTTTCATTCATTGCATCTCTGATGTTCTAATAGCTCGTGCGACCGGGGAGCTGTCGTAAATGGCTTATTTTCGGACATGTGGCCACGTTGCAACACTGGACGCTGGTCGAAGTACGCTGGTCCCAACGCGCCATATTCTTCTACGACAGCTTCGCGGACTTCAAGGAATACGCGCCCACAATGGAAAAGTGCACGCGCGATCTCCTCAAGTTCTATGAGGTCAACGTCGAGCCGGGTTTGGACGTTGAGACGTTCACATGGACAGGCGAGAAGGTTTCTTATGGTTTCTTACATTGGGCGTACTCAAAGCTGACGGATTCTTGCCACTCGTGTTATACAGCGCGGCGTTAGGCAGAGAAACGGCTACGACTGCGGGCCCTTCGTCGCAGCTGACGCCGCTAGCCTCATGGTGAATGACTCTCCTAGTCAACTGCAGGAGAAGGATATGGGGAGCTGGAAAAGGTCCATGGAGGGCATCGTCCGCGCCCTTCGAACTGTCGAGGACAGCAGGTCCACGGGCAGTACTGGGCTGGCCGTTATCGAATTGTCCGACAGCGACTCGGACTAAGAAGTGCAAATCTCGTGGAGTTGAATTTGGGCAGAAATGTAATCATTGAGTCGAATCTTGGGATTAACATCTTGCTTGCATCTGCACTGAAATGAGATTGTGCAAGAAGGTGAATGATCGAGTGGCGCGCCATATCCGGATCTGAACGTGAGGATGGCACGCCATATCGAATTCTGAGCGCAGAGATGGCGCGCCATGTCCGGATCTGAATGCGAGGATGGCACGCCATTTCAGAAGCTGAACGCAGAGATGGCACGCCATTCCAGAAGCTGAACGCAGAGATGGCGCGCCATGTCCGGATCTGAATGCGAGGATGGCGCGCCATATCGAATTCTGAGCGCAGAGATGGCGCGCCATGTCCGGATCTGAATGCGAGGATGGCACGCCATTTCAGAAGCTGAACGCAGAGATGGCACGCCATGTCCGGATCTGAACGCAGAGATGGCGCGCCATGTCAGAATCTGAATGTGTGGATGGCGCGCCATAGCAGGATATGAATGCGTGGATGGCGCGCCATGGCAGGATCTGAAAACGCGGATGGCGCGCCATATGAGGATCTGATCGCACGGATGACGCGCGATCGAATGGTCTCATGAGGAGGAAATGAAACACACGCGCGTTAACGATGATGACTACTTATGTGTCTCATTTCATGTCTGTACAGGCAAAATTTCGCTTTCACAGATGATAGGTTATCAACAGATGACCACACAGGGCTCAATGAGCAGCGACGTTCAGTGGCAGACCATTAACTCTCATTGAACGCGCATCTCACGTGTGCGCATTAGGCGTAAGTACTGCGCACAGAGTATCCCGCACAGAATATATTTGCCATCGGACGATGTTCCCCTTGTAGTAAGATTAGGAGTCGGATGGCGCGCCACAACATAATCTGACGCCACTGATGGCGCGCCATTGACTCATATCTTGCTTGCGGATATGGCGCGCCATGGACTTATATTTTGCTTGCGGATATGGTGCGCCATCTTCGTGCGCAAGTTTCTCGATGACGTAGGCATACTTCGGCGGCACAGTAGATGTCATTCGGCTCGACGGCGGCCACGACGGCAGAATGTGTACGGGACTTACATGAGAGCCCAGTGAGCAGCAAGATAGTGAATAAACAGCTCCTTGTCAGCATCGCTCATGGACTCCATGGACGCGTTGAACGCGATCCTCGCGCGTGCCCTGTAGACCTTGTTGTCTTCTGCCGTACTTTCAGCCGTCAATATGCATGTTAATCCAGGAAATACTCACCATCGGCCGCCTTAGGAATGGTTTTCTGGCAGTAAAGATAGAAAAGCCGGAACGGGGTCTTGTGCCGCGCAGAAATGAGCCGTGCGCGGAAGTTGCGCTTCTCCTCGCCTGATAGCCCCACGAAGGCGACGAAATAGTCGCTGCTTGCACGCATCTTGTAGTCCAAGTCACTCTCTGCCAAGGATTTAGTACGGCATAACATTGGAGTGAGAAACCACGTACCTCCTGGCTGGATGGTGTTAAGACAGGTCCAATGGCGCAGGTATAGGCTCCAGGTGGGCGTATCGCGCTTTATGCGGAAGCGAAACATACTCGGAGGGCGATGGGTATGTCGAGCAGCAATGGAAGGAAGGAAGGAAGATATGGTGATGAGGAGAAACGGGGCAGGGAGGCCAACTCCGAGTCACGACACGGATCACGACGATTGATGTTTCAGGAACATACCCCGGCGAGCGATTGCTTACTGCGGGAATGGCGCACCATAAAGGACAGATATGCATGCGATAATAAAGCTGCAAGTTGACTGTTGTGTGCGCGAGGGAACGCTCCTTGGCGGTGAGAGCGGATGCGCGCGGTTCGATCGGATTGGAAATCTGAGGCAATAATGAAGAGGTGCGCACTGGCTTGAAATCGATGGTGTGCCATGTATTTGTAGATCGCAAGGTAGTGGCGCGCCATTGTCTTGGGAGGTCGAAGGTTGTGGCACGCCATCGTGCAATTGACCTTGCTTCATGGCGTGCCATGCATCGTGGAGATCCGCGGCCTGCGGCAGACGGAATAGCTTATCTCGGAGTTATCATGCTACGAGGAGATTAGGGGCGGATACGTATGGGTACTTGGAATGCGCACCGCGGATTTCTTCTGGGTTACTCGTTCCATGTCACGCCTTGCCAGTTATGCAGACAATCGTGTGGGGGAGTGGCGTGCCGTTTTCCGCGGAGATGCACTGAACAGCGTGCGGCGATGGCGCGCCATCCTCCCACGTCCAGATCAACGATGGCATGCCAATTGCGCCATATGTATTCCGCGATGGATTGGACAGTAATCGTGGCGCGCCACGGGCTGCCGTCTGCGGGCTGTGGCAATGGTGCGCCATAAGGAAGGCGGCGGTCGGGGGCTGTAGGCAGCTCGTACAATACGCTGCGACTTCGCCAGAATCAGCGTGAATGGAGCAGAGAGATCTTGGGACGATGGCGCACCATAAATATCGTTCTGAGGACGTGTAACAGCGCTATGTGTGGTGCGATAGACGGGAATCAGCCCTCGGAGAGTGATACACTGTCAGGCTGAGTGATCCCTTGCATATTCGTGGGCCTGCGTAGCGCGTACTTATTGGTTCGACTGTGCCGGGCTCGGATTTCGCGCACGGCTGAGCCTGACAAGGATGGCACGCCATGGCGAGCGCCATGGACTGATTATGCGGATGGCACGCCATGACGCAGTATGATGGCATTCCATTGGCTTGGCGCCGATGGCGCGCCAACCGCTATGCGTGCCTTGAACGTGGTGCGCCATACTGCGACGCTACAGATACAACACTTTCGGGTGCAAGAGAGCGACGGCACATTGCAGGTAGGTTCGATCTAGCTTTGACGAATGTCGGGGAGAGGCGCTGACGGAAAACACGAAAATCACGAGCCAGAAGAGCGGAGCTCGCGCGCCGATGCAAACAGTCGCAAAGCTGCGTTCCTTGACCACCTAGACGACACATCGCCACATGCCGTTTTGCAGCGTTTCTTGAAGGGCCTGTGATAAGGAAGGCGGAACTCGATGGTCGCCCAAGGAATTGTACATGGTCTGTGTTGCGCGGGATATAGAACAGAACACGACGGGCAATAAAGTACCATCTTGAGTCTTGAGCTGTGGTAGGAGCGACTGGCATGCCATCCACGCTGTGGCACGCCATCCTCTATCGGAGCATGCGGTCACAGGATTTACCGGAGAATTGGGCAATCCATTGGCTCTATGGCATGGCATGGCGCGCCACGTCCAGGTGGGCCTCTTAGGCCCATCACATCATAGGGCGAGTTACACCCTAGAGGCCGATATCAAGGCAGCCTGTGGTGCAGCAAACGCGGACACCAAAGCCGGCCAAAACGTTTCGACCGGCACAACGAGTTTCGACTTGCAGTTTCTGGCATCGTTTCTACAGCTGTGACACCCCCTAGTGGCGATAATGGTCAACGCCGTGTGACTATGCTTCCACTGCACTTCAAATTGATCCATCTAGACCGGATTGCACATGTTACTGTTACTGTTAGACTATGCTTTGCAACGTCTCAAGCATCGCTATACTCAAACGGTGCATAAGCAATCCTGTGCAAATCGCGGTGGCTGAACCAGAAGGTTGAGGACGATTTGCAGTTCTTCATTGTGAGAAACAGTTGATAAATAATGCGAGTGAGACGGAAGGATACAATGCTTTTGATGCGTTTTTCGTGAGAGGATCATGAGTCGTTCGTAGATGAGGAATTCAAAGCGTGGATCGTGCAGCGAAACAATCAGCAAACGCGGACGCCGAAGCTGACCAGCAGGGCGTCTAAGACTTGGGCGGCGGTCATCCAGGCGCGGCGCAGCCATCCACCGCCCCAGGCTTTGTGAACCGCCTCGCCGGCGCGGGCGTTCTGGCAGAGCGCGCAGGAAGCGCCGCACCGCAGCGGGAGCGGGCTGGGCGCTTGCAGTGCGGGAAAAGCGCGGGTGAGATCAAAGTCGTCGAGGTCGCCATGCACGCCTAAAACGCGCACGGCTGGGAATACGGTCGTCTCGTCCGCGATGAGAATGCGCAGGACGTCGGCGTCGAGCTGGAGATCGGCGAGGGTGAGGGCAGCGCGGCGGGTGAGACTGGCGATGGCGGACGCGAGGTACGGCGGGCCGTGCACGTGCAGACGTTCGACGGCGAGCGGGGCGTCGGCGAGGGCGGCGGCCATGTGCAGCGAGAGGTCGGGCAGCTCGAGCACGCGGAGTCGGAGCGGGCGGAGGGCGGCGGCAAAGGACGGGGCGTCGAGCTCGACGCGCGAGACGATGCGCAGGGCGCGCAGGTTGGGCAGGCGGGCGAGGACGGCGGCGAGGTCGCGCTCGGCGTCGGCGTGCGGCTCCTCGTACAGGAACGGGCGCGCCTCGGAGAACGCGCGGACGTAGCTCGCCAACGCCGGCCGGGCGTCCAGCGCGCGCGCAAAGGCGTAGAGCGCGCAGTAGTCGGCGACGGCGACGCGGGCGTACAGCGCGGGCGTCGCGAGCGCATTTAACGGGCGCGAAGTCCGGCAGAGCGCGAGCAGCGCGGGCGGCGGGAGAAAGTCGGCGACGCAGCGCAGGACGTCGGCGGGCAGGCGGGCGGCGGGCATTGCTTCCGGCTGGGTGGGTGCTGGAGAGCCCGGGTGTGGCGGGGGTTATATACAGCCTGGGCTGTCGCGCGTCCCTGGCTCAGGGTCCGGTCTCATTGGGATCTGCACTGGCCTGGCGCATCGCGGGTTAACGTTTGCATGCCCGCTCCGCCGTTTGCCGCCGTCCCGAAGCGCCGCCCCGTCTTCCGAAACATATTGTCCGCATGAGCGCGCGTCTCAGCTGTGCGGGAAAACAACAACAGCCTGGTCTGGTTGTACTGTGCTCTAACACTCTTGTGCCCGCACCCGATCAGTCCCCGCCGGCCGTCGTGTGCCTCATGTCGCGCACGACCTCGCGTCCACGTCTATCCGGACCCCAGGAGCCAGGGTAGCACTCTCGGGGCCCCCTCGTGCCGCGGCAACCATACAATCGCCCGCCGCCTATTTCATATCGCAGCATGGACCCGTCGCTTCCCGTCGCCGTCCGAGTCATTCCAGGTTGCCTGCCGCACCTCGTCCTCCGACAGTTTCCGCTTGCCGCTTGCGGCTGTAGATGCTAGCCCTGGTCTCGTCGCGTTGGTGCAGGGACCGGTGGCGCTCTGCAATGCCTCACCACGGTTGGACCAGGACTAGCTCCTGCGAGAAACCCGCTGACCTGCGATTGCCTTTGGTGTTGCCTCACGAATCTACCTGCTACCTACATACCTACCCGCTCCATAGTCCTGGAACTGTGCGGCAACGCGTCTGGGCTCTACTATCTGTCGCATGTTGCGATTATTTACAATGATTCATCATCAACTAGCTCCTGCGAACTCGGAGCACAGCAAGGATCGCTCAGGCTCTTGTCTTCAGTGTTACCGTCACGCTGGCGACGTCGGCTGGCCCATGCTCGTCGGTGCATACTGCCATGGACGTCCTCGCGACCCTGACTGCTTTTGATCGTGATTGTACTCTTGCTCGACATCGACTTGTGGACTTGGTCTTGATCTGGCTGACTCAGGCTGCTTGCTGCGACTGTCAGCCACAAATGGCTGCTTCAAGCCTTGACTGACGGAGGACACTGGACACTGGACACTGGCGTCTCGGAATTTGACCGCGATGTGCCTTGCTTTGCTACAACTCGCCATGCCGAGTTGACCACTTTGGCAATATCTGCTACACGTTTCATCGCTGCTTAGCAGTCCTGCTCTACATGCCGCCCATTTTGTCAGCGGTGCTACCAGCAGAAATGACGACGGGCTTCTCCAATATCTGATATGGATGAACCTTCTGGGATCGTTGTTCTTCTATTATTGTTCGCGGCCATTGTCCAGAGGCCGAAGTTGACTGCGCTTCGAACGTCGAACAACAAAGATTCAAGACTACAGCAGTGCTCTGACGCGTCAAGTTGGTCCTGCCCGCCAATCCGCAGCCACCCGACTCCGCCCGGCGCACGCGAGCTGGCTGGGCCCCCTGGCTCCTCGGACTGCTGTAAACAACACTGCCGGCATCCTTGGTCTACACGAGGACTATTGGAATATCATCCGCGCGGGCGCGCCGAGGTTACTTTAGATGGTGCGCCGAGTCTCAGGCTACCAGGTGCGACGCGGAGGGAGGCGTGCTTTGCTTCTTCGACTGCTTTGTACTTGGGGGTCGCGACTCGCTGCTGTAGCGACTTGGACGGTTAGCTGTCGCCTCCAAACGTCTCGATGGTCTCTCACTGACGATAAGTACACCCCGTGTCGATACGGTCTGCCTCAGTCCGTTTATTCGAGACTCTGAGCTCGTGTCGGGTGGTTGTTGCCTAGGACGACTGGGTGTCTGAACGTCTGCTCGCTTCAAGCTCACTCTCCGGATGATTCCCGCTACCTTGTAGTGGGTCTTTGGCGTGTGATGACCAAATCTGCAATACAACGCGTTTTGGCTCAAGATCTCTCGATTGATGCCCATGTCGATAAATAGGGTAATCTTCCGCGGATGGTGCCAAACGAGGAGCTCGTCCGCGGACTGTTTGTTCCGAGGTTGATGCAGCTCCGAAACCAGCTTGACGCCAGCCCTTGAGCTCAAGCTCATGAGAGTAATGGCATTATGACTTGTTAGCCCTGTAAAGGTGTTCGTGGCGCGAATGGCGAGGCGCGAAGCGCCTCGCATGAGCGCCTCACTCTTATTTAGGCGCACGAACGGCGCGGCGCGCAGCGCCGCGCGTGAGTGCGCCCATTCGATTTCTTCTACCCGGTACCACAATGTTGAAATATGGGCGACAGATGTACTGTCTTGGATGTGCAGAGAATGTCATGCTTCAAGCTTTGGACTGACCAAATTGTTCAGGAGCACAGATTTGGTTCTTAAACAAGAAGTTGTCACATGCTGCAGCCGCTCGCAGGGCTCATAGCTGTCATTAACTCTCATGCAAAGGTAATGAGAACGGTGTGCTCGCTAATATTACAGATACTAGGTACAGCTGCTGGCATTGTCTGGTGAGCGGGCGAGGTGCCGAATTGGCTGTCATGAGTCTAAGCAGCAGCATGAGCAGGGGAGAGCCCGTGTCCACACCTTCTCATAGACTGAATGCATTGGGTCTACGAAGGTAGCGGGTGGTGCCGGAACGGCCTATGGGACTTATGATATCGATGCTATTTCCCCCACCCCATGGCGACGAGAAACGCTGCATTAACGCCTACCGCCGAATTGCGACACAGAGCTACAGTACCAGTGTTGTACCAGCACCTCGCGTACAATGCGGGCATGACGTGCGCGATCGTGGCGCCAACGTGTTCTGCATATGTATGTAGGAGTGACCCCGAGAGAGACGGCGCTCGGCCGCTCTAGCTTCATACGCGTCGCGAGCGCTCCCACTCTCAACAACACGTTCTTACCTCCCATCCACGTCTACTGTACTGAGCGTTCTCACGGTACTCTGGCGCTCATTGAAATACTTACATCGCGGCAATGCGTCGCGTTTCGCCTGTGAAGTCCGCCGCTGCCAGTGTGTCTTGCCTCAGTTCTTGTCGATCTGCTGCGGTTGTGCGCGCGATGAAAATGGTGGCCTGCCATTTTCGCGTCTCTTGGCGCGCCCAAAGGGATCGAATTCGACTACGCCAGCGAGGAGCGTAGGCGTGCCGATGTCTTTAGTTCTGGCTGCAGCAACGCGTTTGGTGCGCATACAGCGCAAATGCTGCTGCTCTTGATCTCTTTTACTTAGCAAGCAACGTTCCCTTGCCGCACTCGCATGCCAGCTGATCGGACGCCGTGCATCGATATCGTGTCGTACGTCTCAAGCCGCTGTCGCAGACTCGCAGTTCATAACTGCGGAATACCCTGGATCCTCGCATTGACTCATCAGGAAAACGTCACTCCGCGCCAAGGGGTATCCGGAACCAAAATCAACGGCACCGGGTCGGTAACCGCTGTAAGGCCAGAGAGGAGGAGACATACATACTATATCCGCGGATTTACCTCCATATCCGCGGATTTGCATCCGGTTTGTTCCGCTTCAGAAGTACATCAACACCAGGATGATGTTGTCGGTCAAGTCAGCCAGTGTTGCAACAAACTTTGTCCTTCATACATCTGCTTGGCTACCTGGAATACTCAATTCTGATGCCAAAGAGGTCTCAGCTGCAATTTTATGAGGTGAAAATGCAGCTCAAAGGCTGCCAGCACACTGGGCTGGCCTCCGGCTCCGCCGGAGCCCGGGGTCCACAACCTCTGCAGCGCGAGCTCGGAGGGGACATACATACTAACGTGATGTACCGGATTTTGCCGGTTACCACCCCTTGCTCCGCGCATGACCGCGCTCGACGCACCAGAGCGGGTCGCGCCCAAGTTCTATGCCCCCCTGTTTGGAGCAGCCAGCCACCGCTCTGGTGCGGCCATTAGCGCGCCATGCCTTCGTATGCCTGCATTGTACCGCTTCATAATCCCAGCTTTTGCTCCAGGTGGTCTGCAAATTGGGTTCAGCCCAGGCGCAAGGGGCAGGCAAGGGAAAAATAGTGGACATGCACCCGAAAAAAAGTCGTAAGCGGGTTGCCGAGCCCCCCCTCCCCCCCTCGGAAGCAAATTTGACCCCGAGGATGCCGTATTTGGAACTGAAATTGGGTCAACTCCCGTTAAATGTTTAACTGTCGATCTTCAAAGCGTCCAGCAGCTCAATAGACGCAGCGCAAGGATAGCCGCGCTCCTGGCGGAGGTAATTTCTGGAAAAGGAAACCGCTGACATAAGCCCTCGGACATCGCCGCTCCTGGCGTGCTCCTGCTCCTCAGGTGGCCAAATTGCTTCATAGAGGCTTGCTAAAGCTCTTGGAGCAATTTAAGAAAGGGATATGCTGTGGGAGACACAGACAATGTTCAAATGGGCCTCCCGGACCCCTGTCGGAAACAAATAAAAAAAGTTATAAGCGTTTGCCTGGACCCAACCCCCCACCCGGTCCGTGTACCGGAGTTTGCCGATGCCTGCCCCTTGGCCCAGGCGTTGTCGCAGCCGCTGTCGCGGTCTCACGGTTCTAAACAGACGCTTTGAGCCCGACGCGAAATGGATTGAGAAACAGCGATATATTATGAATGCGGCGACATGTATATTACATGGTGGCGGACATCGTGCGCCAGGGCACGATGTGTGAGCATAATCAAATACTTACTGTGACGACACCGAGTGGCTAGGAGAACCCGCGGGATTGCCATCGCGTGCCTCGCAGAGAGCTGCCGCAGGCCAAAGTAAGCGGTATGACGGAGGACAGCCATGAAACCGAGACGTACCGACTGAGCGGACGTAAGAGCGTCGGGCAGGAATTCCGAGAAATCTCGTCTGAAAGCGTCGGGAGAGGATGTGACCATTGAATACAGCCGACAGAGCAAAGTGAACGTACAAGAGTTCCTTGAGGGATTTGCCAGAACTCGACGAGGCACCTGAGAAGACACTATGATGGCCTTGAATAACGGACGATCAAATATACGCGACGTACCGGCGAGCACTGAGCAGGTGAACAATAAGACGGAACTGCATGTGGTCTGTCAGCGCCGTAGACATGCAGGCTCAGGCAAGTTACTAGGCATGCAGCTGAAGGGCGACAAGCTTCGAGGTCCTTGAGGTGGTGGTATGGCGAAGAAGACCTGGTCACCTCTGTGTGTGACTGAAGATGCAAGAGAGCGTGACTGCTGTGGAAAGAATGCGAGAACAAGACGGCGGACTGCTTCAGCGGTCGACGATGCTGGAGGTGGACGTCCGAGTGGAGGCACTAGGTCAAGAAGCGTTGAACTCCGACCCAACCATCGACCGGAGGAAGCCCTGGGTTTGACAGATTGAGCTAGTTCCTGTTCCTGACTGCCCATTCGGTAGGTAAAGTTCTGAGCGAGGGACTTAGCCTCTCAGCGACAGTTTTGGTGAGAGGGATACTCGACGGGATGTATTCTTATTCACTGTACGCCTGGATCCTGTCACTGCGGCATAAACACCAAAAACCTGATTATCTCGTGGCAAAATTGCTTCTGCACACGTTGCCATCTAGTAGCCGCTGTATGGCTATGTAAGAGCAACGTGAGGGCGCTGGTTAAAGGGAAGCCTACTTAGAGAGAAGAGACCGGCATGTGCGGGATGTACGCTCTGAAGCGCTTGAGACCAGTCAGTTGCAACTCTGACAGCACGTTAGCGACAGCTTCCAGCTTTCTACGCTACGGGATTGCTGTAGGCGAGCTTTCTGACGCACCCGAAGGCCCGAGATGCGAGTAGAGTTGCTCGGAACCCACCAACCCGAATGAGACGGGCTGTGGCAGTGGGCATCCGTGCGGGAGCCACTAGAGTTTCCTTAGGCCGCAATAGGGAAAAACGCGTTTTCCTGATGCTGTCCCAGAGCTGTCCCTGTATATTACCAGGAGTCAAGCCATATCCAATGTCGAGGCTGCTGGCCACAGGGCTAGATACGAGACGCAGGGCTTTCGTTCTCCCTTTGACGCTTCCTCGCCAGCGTCAGGGCCACCTGCTGAGTGTTCTCATAGATCAGGTCTTCCTGGCTCCATTATTCACCGACTCCTTATTAGGTTAGACGAAGTCTTACCTGATAAGGTAATTCGGTTTTCCTGAGGGTGTTCTTCGTTGAAACAGTGAAAAATCTCGGCCCGGATGCCGGTCCAATAGGATTTTGCAAACAGCCTCCGGGAGGATTGCCTCTTTGGTAACTAACCTCCAATTACGCTCTCGCTCGCGCCCCCGATTCTCTCACATTACCGCCACCTAACGGCAGCTCCTATAAAAACTCAGCCTCTCGTCTCACATTGATTGTACGGCGGCATAATGCCACCTTCTCTCAAAACGGCTTTGCTCCTCTGGACAACTGCATAGCTGTGATGGCTGGCCATTGTAATCACAACAGCATTGGAACTGGCCTAATTCATATATCTGTGCTCCTGAGCGAAGTTCTGGAGCTGAATTGGAAGCTGTGTTCCTCCAAGCTCGACTGTTGGTGGCCTTGGTTTGAACTCTCTCTGTATCTTGAGCACAGGCATGGAAGTCGCATTTGGTGCAGATTATATCAAGCCAAAAAAAATTCTGGTGTGTATCACCTTCGCTGAGGATGACCATAACTGTCTTAACTCGTTGTAACCAAGTTGTAACCTGAAAGCTTCGCAACTCAAGCTATAGTGGTGCCACCGTTTATCAGACTGCTTAGGGACCAAGCACTTATGGTGTCGAATACTGCAGGTCTTAGAGCTTCAAGTTGCATATTTGTTCTACCGGTCAGTTGAGGATCAAGTACGAGGATGTGCTCGTGACAGGTCAAACTCCGAATCCGGCTCTTAGTATCTTACCCTTCGACGTTCTTCAACACCTATTCTGAGTCCGCAGATATTTCGTTGCTGTGCTCTACTTAGAGCCAGCAGGTCCATTGCGCCTTGTGCAATCTAACCAGACACGTCTATGACCCGGTGGACTGCATCAATCGGTTCTCGCAACTGGCCTACATTTGCTCCATTCGAACCTCGCGTACTCTCAGTGTTGATCGCCATCACTGGACCTGCTTGCATTCTTGCGTCTGCCACAATCTCTTTTCAAGGATTCACCTGGCGCATGCAAGCTCTGTCGCGCGGTCGCGTGACTGCCACTCATCACCAGTGCATTGAGGCACTGCACGATGCGCCGCCTCGCGCGCGTTTATTCCAGCTGAGACAGTCGTGCTGGGTCGCAATGGAAGGCGCTATTCCATGTGACTTTTCCTGTCGCCCAAAGCCCTGGGGCGACTTGGCCGGTGTTTCATCGAATATGGCTGCTGTTTTCCAGCTGTGGGGTGCTGAAATTGTGGCCGGCTATGTGGGAGCTATCTATCAGGAAATTCGATTCCCCTCGGCGTTCTCACGACCACTCCGCGCGGCAACGCCCATGACGTCGACGGCATCGCCTCAATCTCGGCAAACCCAGCGCACCGGTATCTCGAGGCTCTGGTACGCTATGACGATGTACCAGCAGGAGGTCTAGTGCCTGTGGCCGGGCCCTTGCAGCCTCGTCGCACTGCATGATAAGAGGCACAACATCAAGGAGTAGCCCCTCAGGAGTGACTGTGGATAGGAGTCGTTTCGTAGAACAATAGCGCTGCCCCTTTTCATTGAACAGCCTCAGATAGCATAAATGACTCATCCCCCATGTATATAAAGGACCGTGGTTTCTCTTGCTGTACTTTAGATTCGAGCTGGTCTAATCAACTGCTTGTACGTCTCTACCTCCTCCCTCTTGAGCGTCTGGACTAGCGAGGTTATACTTGCCGGTTTCGTGACATAAGCTCGAATCTTCCCTCTCTCTACTCCAGCGCTCTCATCCTCTTCGCCCTCGCTACGGCCAACGCCTAGCACCGTGTCCTCTTCGTCCAACCCAGCAAACTCAGACTCCCCGCATTCGCGGAGAGTCTCCCCAACTTCCCTAGTGTCCCTGCATTCGCAGGAGCACGACCGTCTTCCCTCCTCAGTCCCTTCCGTGGACAACCTCGCCGACGAGCTCGGCCGCTTCAGCCTCTCACCTTCCTCGCGACCCTCGTCGCCTGCTCCACCTACGCAACCCCTTGTCGTTCCTCCAGCAATGGACTTCACCGCTCTCAAGCAGGCCATTACTGATGGCATGACGACATCTCTGCGCGATGCGCTCCAGGCCATGCAGCCTGCCCAGATGGGCCCTGCACCGGCTCCCAACCCTCGCAACCATGCCCAAGCCCCCGAACACTACGATGGCTCTCCAGCCACCTACGAAACCTTTCGCCACCTCTTGCGGATCTACGTCCTCAGCATCCCGACAAATAGGGACAAGATTATCGCAGCTATGTCCTTCCTCTCGAAGGGCGATGCCGATGCCTGGGCCCAAGGCTACATGCAGATTCACGCTGCCGACGTCGAGGCTGGCACGATTACCTGGGACAAGTTCCTCGAAGAACTGGACAGTCGATTCCAGAACACGCGTCAGGCTGAGCTTGCACGTGCAGCGCTGTTCAAACTCTACCAGGGACGCCTCGAGGCAGATGCATTCTTCACCAAGTTTGACGACCTGCGCGCCAGAGGCAAACTCATGTCTCCTGAGCACCACGACATGCTCCTCGTCGACCATCTAGACTCGCATCTCAATCCACAGCTCGTCCTGTCTGTAAAGACAGCCTATGAATCCTCGAAGGATGGTCAGAAGAAGGCTATCGATGCGATCCTTGGCCTCCGCCTCATCACTGTGGTCCAGGCTGAACAGCAGAAGGCCAACATCGACAGAGGCAGAATCTCATACGAAGAGTACCGCAAGCTGGCAAAGGAGCATGACCAGTCAGTCAGACGCTTTGGCACTGGACTGCCAGCTACGACCAGGGCGGAGCCGCGCCGTTTCCAGCAGACCACCGTAACCCCAGTCACGACATATGCTGCCCCAACATACCACCCACCAGCAGTGCAGCCTGCGCAAGTTCCAAGGCCGACGCAACCAGTAGATGACCCTATGGACGTTGACCATGTACGACGCACGGACAAGAGGACATGCTACACCTGCAAGCAGGTTGGGCACATCTCGCGCAACTGTCCCAACCGCACTAAGACCACGCTGCGCCGCCTTGATGAGCAAGGCAGTCTTGACTGGGAGGAGATACGCCGTATGCTCCAGGAGAAGGATGAGAAGAGGCCTGCAATTGATCCGGAGTCTTTTCACGCCCCGCAGTGAAAGTCACGCATTCACTGTGGGAGAGTCCCAACATGTCTGATACACCACCGAATACACGATGTTCAGTACCTCAGACATCGCGTGAAAGTGAAGAGAATCTACGCGACCTCGAACTGCGAGCGAGCGGCAAGCCGCAACTCGAAGCAAAGCTTATCATCACCGCAACGGACACTCGAGAGCAACATGCCGCTGTAGCCCTTATCGATAGCGGCTGCTCAAGATCCAGCATTGACCGAGAATATGTCCGCTCCAAAGGACTGAGCACATTGCCCATGGCCAGGCCACACCCAGCCTGGAATGCAGATGGTTCGCTCAACGGCTACATCAAGGACTTCGTTGAATTAGAGATAGAGATGGTGGACAGTGCTGGAGATCTCCATCGAGAGCGAGTAGAACTCCCGGTCGTCAACCTTGGAAAGCACGAGATTTTTCTCGGCTTTGACTGGCTCGAGATGCATAACCCGCTCATCGACTGGCGGAAGAAGACCTTGCTGTTCCACCGATGCCCAGGAGAGTGCAACCGTGGGCTCAACCTTGAAGATGATATACCGGAGCTCATCCCTCTCTACGAGGAAGAGGACGACTATGAAGAGCTGAGACCGTGGCACCTGCGCGCTTTCCACACCATCTCGACAAAGCTCGCCGAAGAAGCCAACAAGAATGCCGGGCAGACAGATGAGATCCCGGAGCAATACCGCGATTACACCGATGTGTTCTCGAAGGAAAAGTTCCAGAAGCTCCCTGAACGCCGACCCTGGGACCATGCTATTGACCTGAAGCCTGGTATGAACCCCAAGTCGCTCAATGCCAAGCTCTACCCACTGTCGCCAGAGGAGCAGAAGGAACTCGATGCCTTCCTAGACGAGAACTTGAAGACAGGTCGGATTCGCCCCTCAAAATCGCCTGTTGCTGCCCCCTTCTTCTTCGTCAAGAAGAAGGATGGCAAATTACGCCCTGTTCAAGACTACCGGAAAATCAACGATGTGACGATAAAGAACCGCTACCCCTTGCCACTTATCTCTGAAGTCATGACGCGCATCAAGGACGCCAAGTACTTCTCAAAGTTCGATGTTCGCTGGGGATTCAACAATGTGCGCATCAAGGAAGGCGATGAGTGGAAGGCTGCGTTCCGGACGAACCGAGGACTCTTCGAACCCTTGGTCATGTTCTTCGGCCTTACGAACAGCCCCGCGACATTCCAGTCTATGATGGACAACATCTTTGTAGACCTAGTCCGCGGATGCCTTGTCATCATTTATATGGACGACATCCTCGTGTTCACAACCACACTCGAAGAGCATCGCAAGGTTGTCCGAGATGTCCTCCAGCGACTGAGGGAGAACCACCTTTACCTGAAGCTCGAGAAGTGCAAGTTTGAACAGGCCGAGATCGACTTCCTAGGTGTCGTCGTTGGAGGAGGCCGAGTAGCCATGGACCCTGTCAAGGTCAAGGCCATCCGAGACTGGACACGACCCAAGAACCTGAAGGAAGTGCGCAGCTTCATGCAGTTCTGCAACTTCTACCGGAACTTCATCCCGAACTTTGCAACAATCACAAAGTCTTTCAACGTCCTCACAGAGAAGGGAAAGAAGTTCGAATGGGCAGAGCCACAGCAGCGTGCATTCAATCTGCTCAAGGAGAGCGTATGCAGCGATGTAGTCCTCATGCTACCGGTGGACGACGCCCCCTATCGCCTAGAGACTGATGCGTCTGACTATGCTGTTGGGGCAGTCCTACACCAAATTGTAAATGGACAATCACGCCCCTTGGGTTTCTTCAGCAAGACGCTTGGAGACGCAGAACGCAACTACCAGATCTACGACAAGGAGTTGCTGGCTGTCATGCTCGCCTTAGAACATTGGCGCCACTTCCTCAAAGGCGCCCCCCAATTTCAGATCTGGACAGACCACAAGAACCTGCAATACTTCCGCGAGCCGCAAAAGCTCAACCGTCGACAGGCACGCTGGTTCACTGAACTAGCAGAATACAACTACACCCTCCACCACCGTCCGGGACAGCTAAACAGGATCGCTGACTACCTTTCTCGCGGCGACCGACCTGAAGGAGGGGTAGACAACGCAGACGTCATTTTGCTCAAGCCAGAGCACTTTCGGTCGCTCGCCGCCAATCATGAACTCGACCGCATAGGCTTCAGTAGCCCAGAAGAGATCCTTGGCGAGATCAGAAGACGTCGCCGACAGTGGGATGACAAGGTCATCACTGGCCTCAAAGACCAGCCCAACGACTTCAAGGAAACGAACGGCATTGTAGAGTACAAGGGCCTTGTCTATGTTCCTCGAGACCGCTCCCTACGAGAACGCATTCTTGCAGCACACCACGACACACCACTGGCAGGACACCCTGGACGCCACAAAACTGCAGAACTCATCCAACGAAACTACTGGTGGCCAGGTCTTCAAGGCGCTGCCTCGCGCTATTGCCGTGCCTGCGAAACATGTCAGAGGGTCAAGTTCCGAAGGACTCCACTCGCCGCGCCCCTACAGCCAAATGAACATGCAGACGGCCCCTGGGAGTACGTGTCCGTTGACATCATCGGCCCTCTACCAGAGTCGCGTGGTTACAATGCGGTCATGGTAGTTGTCGATCAAGGCAATACGAAGCAAGTCATCACAATCCCCACAACCACCGAACAGACATCGGAAGGTACGGCCCGCCTGTACCGAGACCATGTCTTCAAGCGCGTCGGCATCTTCAAGAAGATTACCAGCGACCGAGGAAAAGAGTTCGTTGCCTCGTTCATGCGCGACCTATGCAAGATGCTCAGGATTGAAATGAACCCATCAACCGCCTATCATCCCCAGACTGATGGCCAAACGAAGCACATGAATGCAGAGATCGAAGTATACCTTAGGCAGTGGGTCAACGAGAAGCAGGACGATTGGGCCGAGTGGCTCGCCATCGCAGAGTTCGCCATCAATAACCGTGTCAGTTCTGCCACTGGCGAGTCCCCATTCTTCCTCAACCATGGCCGACACCCGTCCATGAACATCGAACCGCGACGTGACCTGCGTAATGAGACTGCCATGCAGTTTGCCCAATGTATGAAAGATGCGTGGGCAGATGCCAAAGCCGCCCTTGGCCACGCAGCCATTATCATGAAAGAACAATACGACAAGCATCGTGCAGACCCTCGAGAATACGAAGTAGGCGACAAAGTATGGCTTGAGGCAACCAACATCAACACGCGGCGCCCTTCGAAGAAGCTGGACGACCGGCGCTATGGGCCATTCGAGATCCTCAAAAAGGTCGGAAAATCAGCGTACAGACTAAAGCTGCCCACGTCATGGAAGTCTATCCACCCTGTTTTCAACGAGGCACTCCTTACGCCCTTTGTCCCTCCTGAGGCAGCCCATCAGAAGAAGACTAAGCCACCACCCGAAATTGTAGATGGACACGAAGAGTACGAGGTTGAAGAGATCCTTGACTCTAAGCGCGTCGGACGACAACTGCAGTATTACGTCAAATGGAAAGGCTACACGCGCGAGGAAAACACCTGGGAACCGGCTGCTAATTTGAAGAACGCAAAGGAAGCAATCGCAGACTTTCACAGACAGAAGCCGAATGCAGCCGGACCCGGGATCCGCCGACTCGTGATCCCTCGTTCGCTCTTCCCAGCCAACTTCTTCGACAACGCCCCAGGTGCTGGCGAGCCACTGACAACAGGCATAGACCACACGCTACCCTCAGAACGCCTACTTGCCCGCTGCATACGCCACAGCAGACCATGCTCGAAGTCGGCATCATTGTCATCTTAGCTCTGGCTGGGATTGTCTTCCTCGTCCTCCTCGCCATCCTCGCTCACGTCCATTGCTGCACGTCACGCAGCCCTCGCGACGATTCCGATAACGACTTTGCCCCAGTCTCAACTCGCATTTTCTTTGCCCGCGCGTTTGGTCGTGCCTCCCGCCTTGAAAGGGGGGTAATATCAGGAAATTCGATTCCCCTCGGCGTTCTCACGACCACTCCGCGCGGCAACGCCCATGACGTCGACGGCATCGCCTCAATCTCGGCAAACCCAGCGCACCGGTATCTCGAGGCTCTGGTACGCTATGACGATGTACCAGCAGGAGGTCTAGTGCCTGTGGCCGGGCCCTTGCAGCCTCGTCGCACTGCATGATAAGAGGCACAACATCAAGGAGTAGCCCCTCAGGAGTGACTGTGGATAGGAGTCGTTTCGTAGAACAATAGCGCTGCCCCTTTTCATTGAACAGCCTCAGATAGCATAAATGACTCATCCCCCATGTATATAAAGGACCGTGGTTTCTCTTGCTGTACTTTAGATTCGAGCTGGTCTAATCAACTGCTTGTACGTCTCTACCTCCTCCCTCTTGAGCGTCTGGACTAGCGAGGTTATACTTGCCGGTTTCGTGACACTATCAGACTGGAGCGGCACGAGCGGCAAGGCGCGAAGCGACCTCGCGCGAGTGCCGCGGCCACACTACCTTCGCCTCCATAACACAGCTGCGGTGCGGATGACGGTGTGCCTGCCACGAGCTTATTGGGAGGTACCAGCAGGCTCGGATTTTGTGTAGCCCCTGGTGCAGGCCATGCTATTACTCCGGATGAAGCTCTGTCGGGCAAGTCAGGCTCTACGGAGGCCATAGGTTCGCTCCGTTCTATGACAATCGCTGCGCCACTCCGTCCGCAGTCGAGCACCGTCCATGAGACTGTGCGGCGGCGCACCTCCTATTGTCCGTTTGGCCGTCGCAGCCTGCAGAATCCCCAGCTGAGACTGTTTGCCCGTTGGGCCGGCCAACCATTACTCCGAGACGTCGCGCCCCCCAATCATTGCGTCACCGATATTCACGACACAGTCCATGCGGCTGCATTCTTGTCTTCAGTTGCTGCATTCTGGACTCGGGAACTCACTCGGCTCGCAGGCGCGCAACCTCGCCGAGGCCAGCTGCAGGCCAGCTGCAGCGACCAGACCGGTATTCCCGTATACCAGGTGTCGTTCGCGCCCGCGTGTGTGGAGTAGGAGCGTGGTTGAGGTGCATCTTGTCTCAATCGATCTTGTATATTGATCGCGAGAGGAAAACATGCATTGAATATGGGAATTTCGAAATTGAGTTCAACAGCAGCAAATGGAGGATTGTGTGAGCTTGCCTTGGTAACAAATTTCGCAGCGCAACGATCAACCTGCCTTCACGCAAGGAGTCGGTGACTGCCGCGCACTCTAGCGGCGCTACGATGATGCTGCCTCCGACAGTGAACAATGTTTTCGAGTTCGAAGACCATCATGATCGCGGCCGACTTCAGTCGCGCTGCTCTTGTTCCCAGGCTGCCCTCTACGCGGAGAGAATCCTCGCACATTACGCTTACGCAGTTACAACCCCGTCAGACCTCTATGCAAGCTAAACGCGGCCTGCGCTATGGGTCGGTCGTTCTACAGTGACCGGCGCTTTGCCTGCCACTACCATGACTCTCTCATCTGCTACACGGCGCCTATTTCTGCTGACCTATGAGGGTAGCATTCAGTACGCGTCGCAATCGTGGCGCCGACGTGTTCTGCACAGGAGTCACCCCGAGACGGCGCTTGGCCGTGCTCGCCGAAGCTCCACGTCGCGCTCTATACAGACGCAACACGTCCCGTACAACGTGTCAAGCATTCCAGCCAGGCCCTCTGAGCAGCGCCGCGGCAAGTGAGACGACCTTCGCCAGTCGCCAAGGCCGGAGTGATCTGTGGCGACAGCGATGGAATAATCCAGAATGCTCCCGGTTCATCGGCAAGCGGGCGACTACATCCGGGCGCACTGCAAAATTCAAGGCCCGCCCGCAAAACGTCTACGTGGCCGTCGAGCTCTGCGACACGCACGCGCTCCCCGAGGCTGATATATAAACGAGCTCCGACGCCCGCAGCTCTTTCAACTCTCCCTCCACCCACAACTATGATCCGCTCGCGAGTGCGGACGCTGTCCCTCTTTGCGCTCGGCCTCCTCGCCGCCGCGCCCCTCGCCGCCGCTGCGGCTGACGATGACAAGCGGGCCGAGTATGGCACCGTTATTGGTATTGGTGCGTCCTAACGTTGAAGGGGATGAGCAGTCGCTGACGCCTGCCTTTGTTAGATTTGGGAACAACGTGAGTGACACTGAAAATTTCTGCCCTTCCCCGGATTCGAAGACGGGACTCGCATGCTGACGTGTCACCTTCCTCCGCCTTCAGATATTCTTGCGTGGGGTAAGCAAGCAAAGCATATTTTTCTACACTGTACAAAAGCGCTAACTGGTTCTTTGCAGCGTACAACGTGGCGGGCGTGTAGAAATTATCGCGAACGACCAAGGGCACCGCATCACGCCGTCGTGGGTGTCGTTCACCGAGGACGAGCGGCTCGTCGGCGACGCGGCGAAGAACGCGTACCACTCCAACCCGGAGAACACCGTCTTCGACGCCAAGCGGCTCATCGGCCGCAAGACGGACGACCCCGAGGTCGTCCGCGACAAGAAGCACTGGCCCTTCAAGATCGTCGACAAGGGCGGCAAGCCGCTCATCCAGGTCCACCACAAGGGCGAGCTCCGTACTTTCGTGCGTTATTTTCCATCTTACTTTTGGAATTTTATTTTTTGCTGAATTTTGTGTGCGGGATGTAGACGCCTGAGGAAATTTCGGCTATGGTTCTTGGAAAGATGAAGGAGACTGCTGAGGCTTACCTCGGCAAGAAGGTCACCCACGCCGTCGTCACCGTCCCTGCCTGTGAGTTGTCCATGAGACATTTGTCACCTGAATTTGGCTGATTGTTGGCAGACTTCAACGACGCTCAGCGTCAGGCCACCAAGGACGCAGGCACGATCGCCGGTCTCAACGTTCTGCGCATCATCAACGAGCCCACGGCCGCCGCCATCGCGTACGGCCTCGACAAGAAGGGCGGCGAGCAGCAGATCATCGTCTACGATCTCGGTGGTGGAACTTTCGATGTGTCGCTCCTCTCGATCGACGACGGCGTCTTCGAGGTGCTCGCCACCGCCGGTGACACGCATCTTGGTGGCGAGGACTTCGACAACCGCGTCATTGCGCACTTCGTGAAGCAGTACAAGGCCAAGACGGGCGTGGACGTGACGAACAACCTGCGCGCGATGGGCAAGCTCAAGCGCGAGGTCGAGAACGCCAAGCGCACGCTGTCCAGCCAGCAGAGCGTTAAGCTCGAGATCGAGTCGTTCGAGGGCGGCAACGACTTCTCGGAGACGCTCACCCGCGCCAAGTTCGAGGAGCTCAACATGGACCTGTTCCGCAAGACCATGAAGCCCGTCGAGCAGGTTCTGAAGGACGCTGGTGTCAAGAAGGAGGACGTCCACGAGGTGTGTATCCCCGCCTGCTGTTCACTCAGTTACTGACTTGCGTAGGTCGTGCTCGTCGGTGGCTCCACCCGTATCCCCAAGGTCCAGCAGCTCCTCAAGGAGTACTTCGGCAAGGAGCCGTCCAAGGGCATCAACCCCGACGAGGCCGTCGCGTACGGCGCGGCCGTCCAGGGCGGTGTGCTCTCCGGCGAGCAGGGCACGGACAACATCGTGCTCATCGACGTGAACCCGCTGACGCTCGGAATCGAGACGACGGGCGGCGTGTTCACGAAGCTGATCCCGCGCAACACGGTGATCCCGACGAGCAAGAAGCAGATCTTCTCGACCGCAGCGGACAACCAGAACACCGTGCTCATCCAGGTGTTCGAGGGCGAGCGCGCGCTGACGAAGGACAACACGCTGCTCGGCAAGTTCGAGCTGACGGGCATCCCGCCCGCGCCGCGCGGCGTGCCGCAGATTGAGGTCACGTTCGAGATCGATGCCAATGGTATTATGAAGGTCGGCGCTGCTGACAAGGGAACGTGCGTAGCCCTTTCTCTCGTCTTTTGCTTTTCGGTTCTCTTGCTGATGCGATGTGTAGTGGCAAGGCCGAGTCGATCACGATCACGAACGAGAAGGGCCGTCTGTCGCAGGAAGAGATCGACCGCATGGTGCGCGAGGCTGAGGAGTTCGCCGCGGAGGACGAGCAGCAGCGCAAGCGCATCGAGGCGCTTAACGGCCTCAGCAACTTTGTGTTCGGCCTGAAGAACCAGCTCGGCGACCAGGAAGGGCTTGGTGGCAAGGTGCGCTTCCCTCCTTTTCCACCCTTTGTGATTGCGCTGACGCCGCCGCTCGTGTAGCTCGAGGACGCCGACAAGAAGAAGCTGCAGGACATCCTCAAGGAGACGACCGACTGGCTGGACGCCGAGGGCCCCGCGGCCCAGGCGGACGAGCTGGAGGAGAAGCTCGCGGAGGTGCAGGCGGCCGTGTCGCCGATTACGAGCAAGATCTACGCGGGCGCGGGCGGCGAGGGCGCCGGCGCCGGCGGGGACGACGACTTCTCGCGCAGCCATGACGAGCTCTAAGCAGCCGGTCGTTGCGCGGTGGAGAGGTGGATGAGCGATGAGCAATTAAAAGCGATACAGTTTGCATTGGCTCTTGTGTCTCGGTCTCGATTTTTTTTTTTTTTCAGCATACGAGCATAGTCGATACGATATATATTACACTGTGTCTGTTGGATGCGATGCGATGTGATGCGATGATCGTGTGGGGATAGTGTTCCCTGGTACAGTACCGAGGATGATGCATGGCGGGTGAGTGACTGACCGCTGATTGAGGAATGCGGAGATGACGGCGAACGCTCCGGCGACTGGGACAGCAACGGTTCTGCAGCGTGTTCGCTGTCCGTGCTGAGAATATGGCCTCACGGTCTTCCTTCATGTTGTTCCCGGAATGCGCTTGCCAATTCGCCTGGGCGGACCAAGGGCGGACACGACGTTGCGGTATACTGTACACAGTGCTCGAGTCTTACTGTATATCCAGCTATGTCTGCAAGCACTTCCGTTCTACACATCTGGCAGATAACCTGTGATACAAAAGGTTCCACGAGCATACGGCACGATAGATGGGCGCGCGAAGCCCGCGGAGTGCTGAGCGTATGTACAAGCCCACGATTGCATGCACCCTTTGCTTGAGTTAGACGAATGGGATGTGCAGAACAGACAGTTGCGCACCTCAGCGGCTTACGCCAGCTCGAACGCGGACAGCAATGTCTCGCGGTCCCCGGAGAGTGCGACGCCCTGTAGTTGAAGCGAAGGGCGTTTCTCTCGATCGCCGACGAGTAGGGTGAGGAATGCGCTCAAATCGCTCGCAGTGATCGTTCTGGGCCGAGTATCCTCCGCGAGCTCCACGACGATAGTTTTCAACGCCGGAAGCAGCAGCGCCGGAGGAGTCGTGCTGAGTGACGGCGGGAACTCGCCGTCGTCGACAACAACCACGAGGGTATGACTGGCGGGCAGCTCCTCGAAATGGGGAGCAAGATACGCGAGTTGGGCGTACAGCCGCAATGTCGTCACGCGTTCGACGAAGGTTTGCTCGAACAAGGCTTCGCGCGGCCAGTCCTCCAGAACGTGCGACGCGAACTCGATGAACGTTCGCGAGCGCCCAGAGGAAGGCGAGAACAGCAAAATGTGAACAAGGCCATGCCGTGCGCAAAGAAAGTTCATCCCGATCTCGCCGTCGAGATGACTGATGAATAGCCGGGTAATCTCCGCGTGAGGTTGCCTGCATTTGACGTAGGGTATCTTGTCGAGATTGGGGATGGAGAATAGGATGCTGTCGTAATCACAAAGTGTGATGCTAACCTCCAGTAAGGTCAGCTCGGGTACCGTCGTTGCACTTTCCTGCGCAACCTCGCGGTCCGTACCCAGACACGAGTCGCCAAATATGGTCAAGGACGTCAGGGCCGGGAAATGGACGAAGAGTCCAAACTCGAATATGCGCGGAGACCCGAAGTCGAACAGTAGAGATCGAACATAATCAAAGGCGCGAATGGGTTGTGGAGGGAATGCCACGTAGGTTAATGCCGCGGCTGTTAGCTTCGGGCATGGGCCTGCGAAGAGGTCGGGAGGCAGAAGAACCGAGCTTTGGTCCTCAGGCAGATGGTAGAAGCGGAGGGCAACATGTTCGAGGCGCGGAGCTGGATGAGTTAATGTACACATGAGATCATGAGCGACCTCGTAGTGTAGATCAAGCCCAAGGTGACGGAGTCGTCGAAGATTGCGAGCAATCGCAGACAGGACGAACGATTGTACGTCCTTGGAAAGAGGGCTATCCGTAAGTTTGATAGAGAGATTGATGCTGCTGTCGGTAGTCTGCATGAGCCGCGCTTCGAAGAAGTCAAGGGCAGATGTAGAAATAGCCGCAAGCCGGATGTTGCGCCAAAAGAGCGGATGAGAGCGAGCGACGTCTCGCCATCTGGCGCAGACGCGGGACAACAGCAGCAGTTGTGCAATGTCCACCCAGTCGAACACCAGAGCGATGATCTCCACGGGCAGTCGGCTCGAGGCACCAGTCCACATTGGGTCGGAGATGAAAGCGTCTAGCTGAGTTTGAACCTCGCGCGGTCCGATTTTCGACTTTGACAGCTGCTATGGCGCTCCAGGAATCCCTGGGCGGCATCCTCGTGACCTCGCCAGGAACAAATCAGGGCCTTATCGTGAGCGCATCGCTCGCTGATTTGTGGGTGTAATCTCATGTGACACGGTCCCTTCAACAGCAGGACCGATTAGACCGCGCTCGAGGCCCATTCCGGGTCCTTATAAGTCGTAGCTGCTTCGAATCCCGATAGACAATGGCACATAGGAACACCCATCCTCCTCTGGACCCTAGTCGCGATGATATCTTCGATGATTACTCTGTCTCACAAAACGCGCGGCATCAGCGCAGTCTGCTGCCTCAGACCGCGCTCACACGTCCCCGTCTTCAACTTGATCCCGCACCGCCTACCACAGGTGATTGAGCATCGCCTCTTCCCAGCTTTTGCCTGAACGTCCTGTAGATCCGGCTGAGGAAGAGGACAACGTCACTGTTCAGGTTGAATATCGATACGTGAGCGTCATGCACAATATTTATACCCTCGTAGCGCCAGTCTGTAGTCGCCCGCCCGAGAGATGGACGGACGGTTGATCGACGTGTTCGACTTCCGTCCACTGATCCCGCTCGACGTCCCGTCTCAGTACGCCCATTATTATTTCAAGAGCTTAGCGCAACTGAACCGGTAATCAGGGGGACCAACGGCGATCTGGCAGCCCACCGCGGCGTAATCTGTTGCAGGATGAAGGTGGGCATTCACTTCACTGCATCTGAATTGACTGTGACTCACCTTCCCGAAGACACGAAGCATTCTTCCCGCCGCCGCCCGTCCCCACCCGAGGTCCGTTCGTCCTATACACCCTCGGGCACACAGCAGGTGTCCGATAAGAAGTCACCGAGCCCAAGTGCACAGGATGGAGCCGCTTCGCTGATCCTCCTTGAGAACCAGCCTAAGAAATTCGGCGCACGGACGACCTCGTCCACGCAGACACACTCGTCTCATCATGTGTCTACAGGCTCTTCCTCTTTTCATGTTGCGGACTTTTCTCGAACAGGTGCAGTGCCTCCGGCAGTCGTTGCGTCTCGCACTGCGTCGAATCATACAGTATCATCGTATCCTCAAGACGCTATTCCTCAGCAATGGCAGAGCAAGTCACCGAGCCCGCAAGCAGTGGACGCGGCCATGCGGCTGTCTCAATGGAAATTTGGCGCAGGCGCGGCGTCGTCCGCGCAGACTCACTCGTCTCAGTATATGTCTACAGGCTCTTCTTCTGCTCACGTAGCAGATCCGTCTCGAACTGCGACAACTAAGTCACCGAGCCCGCAGGCAGTGGATGCAGCCACTCTGCTGTCTCAATTGAAACATGGCATAGGCGCGGCGTCGTCCACGCAGACGCACTCAGCTCAACATGTCTCTACGCGCTCTTCTTCTGCTCACGTAGCAGATCCGTCTCGCGCAGGATCAGTGCCTCTGTCTGCCGTCGTCCCGTCTCAAACTGTGTCGACTCGTGCAGCATCATTGCGCCGTCAAGACGCGACTCGTGCTACTGGATCTTCTGCGGCAGCAGCGCATCTCCCTGCCCCGCGTGTTGCTCGCCAAGTCTCACGTGCTAATCGCGACCAGCGAGGGCTTCCTCCGCTTCAGGTTCCGAATGCTCAAGCTCCTCGAGTGCCACCCCCCGGTGTCTCACACCTCCCTCCTGCCACTCAAGGTCACGCACCTCCAGCTCCAGGTTTCGCAGCTCCCCCTTCCGGTTACCCAATTGCACCATATTATGGTCATTCAGCCGGAGCGCAGCACGGAGCTCCCGGCCCCGCCTATCAGAGTGGTGGTCCGCCACCGCCGGCGGCCATTCAAGTTGATATAGATGCCAAGCATGCAGATGGGAAACACCATTGTCCCGTGTGCGGAGCCACGTTCAAGACTCAGGGGCCTTACCAGGTGTGTGTCCAGTTGGCCTGTTTGCGGTCTGAACTGACCTATAATATTCGATCCAGATACACAGGAGGACCCATGAAGACGAACGTGAGCTTCCAGTCCACGATACCATAGCTTAGACTGATCCTTTCCACAGCGTTCAAGTGCCCCAGATGCGGTGCGGGCTATTCTTCTATTTCGGGTCGTCAGGCGCACTGCAAAAAGAGCTGTCCTTACCGTGTGACGCAAGGGTGAGGCGCACAGACGATTCGACGCTACGGCGGTGTTCAACAAATCGTTGGCATTCTGGCCATAAACTACGCTCTGATCCTGTGACTCCTTTATGACAACTCCCGCAATCACAAGAAAATGTTTCTTTCCAAATTGTCTAGGAGATATGATTGCTTTACCAAGACCGCTGGAAGATAGCTCTTGCATAGCTCAACCCGTGAGGTGTTTGCCCCGGAGCCGCTGCGCAGCAAGCGCTGGGGAAGCTGTGGATCAAGGGTCCCTCGGCACAGCTAGTTGTCGTGGAATTGAAGCCGGAATAATCTCTCGTAGGATGCGCTTTCACAGCACGTTGAAGTTGTATAAATCCAAAGTTTGGGACGGAACGCAGAGACTAGATCAGGAGGCAGAAAGTATTACAGAGTCCGCTTCACAAGTCTCCCAGCGACGGCGACCATGTCCGTCTTGTTTAGCGCGTACCAGCGTCGGTGGCACCTGCGCCCAGCGTTTCCGTGCAACCAGCTCTATCTTGCCTGAAAATCTGCACAGTTCAGCACGACAATGACACGACCGTCGACACCTCTAATCGGCGACAGCAAATTAACGAGCATAATAAACTTGGGCAATAAGCGACCAGCAGTCAGAAGGGATGCTAAAGTCCTTATGTCCGTTGTCATCGAGGAGGCGCGCCCGTTCCTGTACGAGGAGCCGCACGCCGACGCCGAGCGCGACCTCGCCGCCGTCCTTGCCCGCCTGCCTAACCTGCGCGCCCTCCGGATCGTCTCGCGCGTCGAGCTCAACGCCCCGTCCTTTTCCGCCGCCCTCCGCGCGCTTCGTCTTCGCGCGCTCGAGCTGCCCGACCTCTCGCTGCACATGGCCGCAGCCCTCGCCGATGCCCTGCTCACCCTCGACCGTCTGCACGGGCACAGCCCGCCCTACCTCGCGCCCATCGGCTCCCTCGCCCGCCCTCGCCGATCTGCGTCTCGACGCCCATGTCCTGCGTATTCTCGTCGCGGACGAGACGACGGTCTTCCCCGCCGTGCGCGTGCTAGGCCTGCATGGCGACCTCGACGACCTCGATCTCACACGCGCCTTTTCTACGCTGCAGGCGCCCAGCGCGCTCCTGCTGCGCTTCTTGCCCGCTCTGCACGAACGCCCGCGCTGGCGAGGCAGTCCACAAAGCCAGGGGCAGTGGGAGGCTGCGCCGCACCTGGATGACCGCCACACAAGTCCTAGACGCGCTGCTGTCCAGCTTCGGCGTCCGCGTTTGCTGACTGTTTCGCCGCATGATTCGTGCTGCTGAATTCCTCATCCACGGACGACCGTACGTTGCCCCGTGCCTGCTCACTCACCGCATGCTCACAGTTTGCGCAGCATGGTACTGGACAACCCTTATGCGCTCCGTCTATCGCGCTTCCTCGGCAACTATCCACACGACACATTCATGCCATTCTCGTCCGGTGTGCGGGCGTGCATCGGCAGGCAGTTCCCGCCCTCCAGTGACGTGTTTTTGTACTGATCAGGCAATTAGCTTCGCTGAGACCGAGTACATCGCCATCCTCGTGACGTTCCTGAGCAAATACAAGATCAGCATCAAAGACAAGCCCGAGTGGGTAGGTCTCTCGGTCGAAGCAAAGCGGGAGAAGCTTTTGAAGTCTGAGCCGTTGCTGTCTCTCACCTAAGTCACGAAGTATATCACCCTCCTTATTACTCGCAGTCGAGTTTTGCAGATAGAAAAACAGCTCCCAATTAGATTCACTCGGTGTTGGGTTCTGTCACTGTGCTAGACCATTCGCTCTACCAGGCACGGTCTCGCTGAGTTAGTGAGACTCAACATGAAGCAACATGGGTTGGTAATACGCGTACATCATATAGATGCTCATTTTTGTCCCCACACACTTCGGTTCCTCACAAATGGAAATCTTTCACGCCAGCAAGTCTAGGTACATGAAGGAGCCCGGGCGCGGAGCGTAGAGATTGTCCGGCCTAAGTAATCGCTTTTTTTGTGTGAATTAGACAAGTGGCAAATGGCTGTTCAACCAGCTCCAAGTTGCGGCCCATGATTCATTGTTGCATGGTCATGCTTTGTGCAGAATTCTACCAAAGTTACATTTCAAGCAATTGACAGCGCTGTAAGTAGAATACATATACATCACTTCTTGCGACCTGAGTTCAAGACCATTTCTGCCACAATATCCGCCATTGTGAAAGTATCTGTGGCTCGGCGCATTGCCTGCTTTGTGCGGCAGAGACAGACCTTCCTGACCGATGTCTTCTTCAAGAACATATAAACCTGACCGAGGTCCTCGATCAACTCGACGTAGAAGTTGCCTAGTTGGCTCCATCCTTCGGCACTCAGCGCGAAAGGACGGTACGGAATGACCTCGTCGATTCCCAACTGTCCACAATGCACTAACGCGAGGTCTGCGGGCGCCACAAGACCGTCATACGTATCCCACTGGCGGGAGAGGAAATCGCTGGGGTGTTCATCGGGAATGGGATCCTCTGGCGGCGGCGGCGATGCTGTCTCCATGTTCCCGATAGCTGCTTCGCGCTTCAGGGAGGCCTCAAGGAGAGGGAGTGACATTGCGTGGCTGTTTCTGGACGCGTAGTTATCGGCAGGGCGTATTGATTCCGAAGCAGTACAACCCATCGCAGTGAGGATAGCTCTCGCACGGCGTTCTTGGATGCGTTGACGCGTCAGCTTGAGAAGGTGACATTTGGCGAGGCGCTCATCCATCATCTTGTCGAGCTCGTCGTTCGTAGCGCGCTGAGAAGAGAATAAGATCCAATGCTGGCACAAAATGAGTATGCCACACCTCTATCTTGGCTAGCGTGTCTGTGGCTTCGTCCACGAATGCATCTGGAGTCGGAGGCGTGTCTGTGGCTTCTTCGACGAATGCATCTGGAGTCGGCGTGTCTGTGGCTTTGTCCACGAACGCATCTGGAGTCGGAGGAATGGCATTCGGGGACTTGCACGCCATCTTTGCGATATAGTTTATTGAGACGAGGAAGGGCGGGTGAAAGGATGAGAAGACGTGCTCAGCTTCGGCTCTTTATATATCAGTGTGCGCGTGGTCGGCCGGAGCGACGAAGGACACCACGGGAAGCTCAGTGACGCTTCGCTTCACTAGTCGACGACTGGCCACGATTGTCGTCGGAGAATCCCCGCGACCACGGCGCAGTGAAGCGGGTATCAAGTACCGCGGGCTCCCACCACAGATTTCCAAGCGGGACATCGCAACAGGAAGATACATCTATCTGGTCTCTCGCACAGCTGCTAGCTATTCGTAACTGCGTTCCCATTGGCAGCCATGAAGGTCTGATGCGCGCAGAGACCGGCGGCCGTGAAAGAAACGGACAAGGAAACAAAATCAGCGACATTCGCAGCCGATGCCTCATAGCAATAGACTCGAATGACGACGTTGCGCACGAGTGCGCAAGAGGAGTTACTTCAGCTCAACGACCGATCGCAGAGTCTCGCGGTCTCCCGAGACTGAAATTCCCTGTAATTTCAGCAAGGGGCGTTTCTCTCTATCGCCAACGAGTAGCGTGTGGAATGCGCTCAAAGTTCTCCCAGAGATCGTTCTGTGCCGAATCGACGAATGCGTCGCGCGCTCCACGACAATCGTTTTCAGCGCTGGAAGGAGCGGTGCCGGCGGAGTAGTGCTGAGCGACCGCGGGAACTCGGTATCGTCGACGACCACAATCAGGGTATGACAGGCGGGCAGCCCCTCGAAATGGGGAGCAAGATACGCGAGTTGGGCGTACAGCCGCAACGTCGTCACGCGTTCAACGAAGGTTTTCTCGAACAAAGCTTCGCGGGCCCAGTCCTCCAGAACGTGCGACACCAACTCGATGAACGTTCGCGAGCGCCCAGAGGAAGGCGAGAACAGCAAAATGTGAACACCACGCCGTGCGCAAACAAAGTTCATCTCGATCTCGCCGTCGGGAAGGGTGATGAACAATTGGGCGATCTCTAGGGGGGGTTGCCTGCATTTTAGACTAGGTATCCGTGAAAGGTTCGGGATGGAGGCAAACATGGCGCCGTAGTCACCGAATGAGAGGCAGACTTCTAAGACGGACAGCTCCGGCATTGCTGAAGCTATTTCCCGCGTAGAACCGGTAGCTGTCCCTAGGCAAGACTTCCCAATTACAATCAAGGAGGATAGAGCAGGGAAATGGTCGAAGAGTCCGAGGTCGAACATACGCGGAGAGCCGAAGCAGAAAATTAGCGATCGGACGCGGTCAAAGGCGCCAATAGGTCGTGCGGGGAAAGAAACATCGCCTAACGCTGCGGCGTTTAGCATCGGGCATTGGCCTGCGAATAAGTCGGGTGGTAGAAGCACCAAGGTTTCCTCCTCCGGTGTATGAAAGAAGGTGAGAGAGAGAGATATTTAAGGCGAGGCGCTGCACCAACGAGTACGCGCAGCAGATCTGGTGCAACCTCGTAGTGCAGGTGAAGCCTAAGGTCACACAGTCGTCCAAGGTTGCGAGCAATTGCAGACAAGACGACGGATCGGACGTCCTTGGCGAGAGGGATGTCCATGAGGAGAATCGAGATACAGATGCCGTTGATAGTGGTTTGATTAAGCCGCGCTTCGAAAAAGTCGAGGGCTCCCTGAGATACGGCTGCGAGCCGGATGTTGCGCCAGAAGAGCGGATGGGGGCGAGCGGCAGCCCGCCACCTGGCGCAGACGCGGAACGCCAGCAGCAGCTGTGCAATGTCAACATAGTTGAGCACCAGCGAGATGACCTCCACTGGTAGCCAGCTCCAGCCTCGAGACATCATCGGGTCGGGACGAGGGCGTTTTAGCTGACTTTCAACTTCAGCGCGCCGCGGCTGCGGCACTGTCCGGAACCAACTCTCACCTCCCATTTCGAACGAACTCCGATAGCAACACTTGCACTCGAGACAAGCCGAATCTTGGACATCGCCTTCCACTATGCAGACGACCTTCGACGGGAAGCAGCGCCTTCTGCCCGATCATCTCCTAATTCTAGGCGGGTGGTGCTTGACCATGGACGAAGCTAGAGCGGTAGCAGAAGTCTACAAGCCAAAAGCGGACTTCGACGTACAGCCGGAGTCCTCCCTTATTTTCAGTTTCTTAGAAGAAAAGGTTGAGCCCAACTTCATCTCGACGACATGGACAGCACCACCGCCGCAGGATGACAAGTCGGACAAAGGCTGCTTCGTATGTGCCAGAATTCGTGTGTTCCAGTCAACGCAGGAAACTGATAGATCCATTACATGCACATCAGATGCTTCTTCCGATTGTCTGGGACGAAATTCCCACAGCAACGATCCAGTTCACCGCCGAGGGCCTCAAGTTCAATCCCCCGGAGGTCGAGATCACCGACGAGGACATCAAAACTGCCCGCGAAATTTTGCAGGTCGACGAAACGGTAGATGTCGAGAGCTTTTCAGAGCTGTATGCAAGGAGCAAGAGGATGAAACCCCTCGTCGACCGCGATGTTCCGGAGCTGGTCATCAGCAAGCTTGTTCAGGCCCTCAAGATCAAGCGCGTGGACATCAAGCGCCAAGACATCCCGTTCAGATTTTTCCAAGATCCTGACCAGGCCATTGATTGGGAACAGTGCGTCATGCTTTATTAGTTTCGTTGGCAATTTTTTGACCTTTGTAACTTGATTTAGTCTCTTTCGACTCGCCGACGGCGATCCTGAGAACGAAGTCGGAGGCGAAAGCGTTCCAGATTCAGAGTACAATCCTGAGAACGAAGTCGGAGGCGAAAGCGTTCCAGATTCAGATGACGAGTCAGAGTAGTTCCCAGTTAAGATAGCACGGACTTGAACTCTCCGGAAACAGACAAATTTCTTGAGATTTGCATTGATTATGGGAAGACCGATACAGATGAAAATATATACATGATGAGATGGGTTCAGGGGAAGATGTAAGGCCGAACTGGCCATGGGCGAAGTGGAGAACCGTGAACTGAATTAATTCGCAACTTACCGATGGCTGAGGCCTTTAGACTTGGGGTTTCTTGAGATTCGAGGTCACTCAGAGATGAATGAGGCTGAAATCCTATTAAGAAAGACTGAAGATTATGTACATTCAAAGAGCCAGCTTTTACACATCTGACCAGAGGTGATTGATTACTAAGCGCAGAAATCAATAGACAGAGCATATCGGTGAAACCAGGGATTGGCACGGGTCATTCATGTACGATCGGGGAGAGCAATACATTAATCGTTTCAGCGACGCGAGGTTGAACAAAATAAGCCTGAGTAAGATCGCGGCCTAGCTCTGGAACGCGTGACTTTGGCCAGCGCAACAGAACTATGAAGACTGGGTTTAATTGTCCATTGATACTTACATGGTTCTAGCCAGTGCCTCGTGCAGCGGGCAACGAATGAAGAGCGCCACAGAGTACATCACGCCTTCGCGAACAAGACGTCGCTACGTAAGACCCATTTAGTGCCCTTGAGAACCGGTGCGCCTTCATGAAGCGCACATTCGCGCCCATGACGATGGAGCAGGGCCAATCCACGGCGCAGCCCAATGCGCGCTTCGCCCGAGGTCGCGCCGGCACCCTTCTTGCTCATGACGCGGGCCTCGGGGTAGAAGACGGTCTCGCCGCCCTGCACGCCGTCTTCTTCGCCGGTCAGATAGACAAGCAGCGTCCTGAATCGTGCTGTCAGCAGGGCTTATGACACATCAACGACAAGAAGACGCCAGGCACCATTCGCTGCGCATTCCACGGCAGAATATACTATCGTCGTAGTGCTTTCCGAAACTCTGCCCCTGCTCATAGCGATAGATCCGGATGTCGGTGTTCATGCCGCGGGGGCGCGTGCCCTTCTCGCCCTCCAGGCCGTCCAGAAGAGAGCCAAATCTGTCCCAGAGCACACGTGCAAACGCAGAATCCTGTCCAGACCACCGCCAGTTGGAGCGTGCAGCCTCGTCCTTGGCCGGGGGGCGCGGGGGCTGCAGCAGACCAGGCTGAGAGAACAGCGCAATCAGGGCCGCGCAATCGCGCACCGAAAGGAAGCCCGGCACGAGAGCAAGTCCGGGAAGGTCCAGGCGCTGGAGCTCCAGCGTTGGGGGCTCCGATAGAGCAGGAAATACAGGCGCAGCAATGACGGTTGGCGTCGGAGCGCTGGCAGAGGCCGTTTTCGCCTTCTTGTTCCTTGCCTGCGCAGCAGCTCCAGTGCGTTTCATCCAGATATGGTAGCTGTGCGAGCCGTGGCTTTGGTAGCGTTGTCTTGAGACCCCGGGCTGGCGGCGCGAATGGGGACGGAGGAAGACCTGCAATCGCCGATTGCCGAAGCGCGGGATCTTTTTGTGATCTCCCCTGACAAGCACAACGTCGGAGATCCGGACAAAACCGGCCAACCAAACCAACCATACCAACGACCGGCCTACCGAGCTCGTATTCCGCGCCGCAATCTCCGCGTACAGCCCGACGGTCGTTCCTCACTGCAACCTCCTCGCCTTATATATATCCTCTATCCTATCCTTTTCTTCATATCCTCCTCTGAGTCTTGTCCCTTTAATCATGCAATCCAGCATAACTTGAAGAGAGCCTAAGCAATATAATTCATTGTGATTTTCAGGGCAGCATCTTCGGCCTGCACGAGAGCGGCTGCATGGGAGCCAAATGTGAGCGAGATTGGTACTCATTGACATAGCCTACAGGTACAGTAGAAGGCAAGTGTTCAACGTTCAATTTCGACATGCCAACGTGATAATTCAATTTTTTGTAGCGAAGGGTGGGCGTATCTAAGTGGCAGGACGGCAAACTTACAACGAGTCTCCTGTGTTTTCGCGTGTGGCTCAAACAGATGGTTTACCTGGGGAGGATGGGCACATAAGAGCGTGAACCGGATATTATGTATATGATAGGGTGCACATCTCGGCGAGTCGGCGACAAGCCCAGGAGAGTCGCGGTGGACGTGGATGGGCACCCTGTCGGTCGGTGTGGGATATAACGGAGGTGGTGCGAAGGGGGCTATGTAGGACGGGGTGGCGCGCGGATTTGGGGGAAACGAGGCCGCGCGAGCGGCCGACGCATGCGTACGCAGCGCAATACGGAGAACATGCGTAAGCCTATGTCGCGCGCTCTCGGCGCCGATTTTGTTGGGCGCTGATGTAAGTGTACATGGGATGGCAGCTCGGCGCCGCGCGGTGCGTGCAACACGGCAACAGCGGCAGCAATTGGTACCATCGTGCACGACACTGCATTGCGCAAGGGGCGGAGGATGCGCACCGTACTCCGTCGCCGAGTTCGCGGTGGCGGTGTGTGCACGTATGGTGGCAGATGCGGGCGGTGGGCGCGGGGGCGGGGGAAACAAGGATGACGGGACTGGGCGGGACAGTATACAATTGATAGGCTATGCGAGCAAAAACATCGAGAGCAAAGATGGGGCTGAAGACGGCCGTGTCGTACAGCGCATCACCGGCGCCATTGCATCGACGACGGCGATGAAGCAAAAGTCGACGACGGCCAAATACACAAACACCGGATGCAGAGCGGCTGCGGCACCGGCGATTCGGACATACGTGCATAATCGGCCGTAGCGGTCATATCTGCCCGTTGGTATGTTTGGCATGGTTGGTTTGGTTGGTTTTGTCAGCAACTCATACGTTCTCCTGACAAGTGCTGAAGATTCAGTTGACTGTCCTCCAAAGCACCTAGGGAGACAAAGTAGGTGTGCTATCAGGATCTAACCTTCTGCAAAAATGTCTCTATCTAGAAAGCCACTCTAACGTCAATAAGCCAGATTCACGCATAGTTCGGGCAGATCATAACCCCTCTGGCTCTGCAACAAGCAGGTCATGCGCCAAAGGGCTTCTCACCGCTGCCGTGGACGTAATTCTGGCTAGTTGGCGCTGCTTATAACCCTTCAGGGTGGCTCGCACTGCCCAGGGGCGCGTATTCCCCTCAGCTGTGTTTCTCACAGCAAAGGGCCCACCACTGAAAGGCGTGGCAATCTCAGCCTGGAGGGGCATTATGAGCCTAGATTCTTGAGCAATGCCACGCGCATTCTACACTACGCGCACTATAACCTACATTCGCACGCGCAAGTCCGTGGGTGGAGCCAAGCGACCCTGTATCGTTTGATGTCGTATGGCTTAGCCCTCTTCCGAGCTGACAAAGGGAACATTCAGGCGTCTACGACACGGAATGCGTGGATCCCGACCACTTCTGACCGAGGGACAACAGTCAGTCGGCCCATTCTTTGAGAATAGCCCAGGAACGGGCAGTCTGACAGCAAATGCTCTTGTTCAAGTTTTCTCTTGTCTGCGCCACTGGCTTTGTATGTTATGATGATCTCCTGCTTGGTCGAATATCGCAGGCTCTCATCGTGGGAGAGTACACACAGGCGACAGCGCTTCGATCCTCCTTACGCAATTGTTTGGAATCAGGGGCGAGTGATAGCCGTTAGAGCCTCAGCCACACGGTAAAAACTGCCGTTCGCTTGTTCAAGCCGTTTCTGACTCTGCCACGCCAACATAAAAAGACGGGTTCGCCGGCGCGCCCAGATAAAGACCCTCAGCATCTCCCTCCGCTTCGACCGCCGTTTGCCGGAGTATCTCGTCCACCATGCCTCAGTACCAGGGTCTGTGGCTCAAACGCGCGCCGCAACCAAGCGACCCGCCCACCGCGTACTCGTACCAGCTGTCTCGCTCGCTCTACAATGCGGAGCTGGCTATCCTGCAGCGGATAGGGTCCCACCCCCGCATTGCACGCTTTCGAGGTGTCAACGCGGACCCTGAAGGCTTCTTGCTCGACTTCTATCCACACAACCTGGCGACCTACAGCATGCGCTTTCTGCTCGACACGCCGTTCCCGACGCGCGTCCAGTGGATAGTCGACATTGCCGAGGGGCTCAGCTTCCTGCATTCGCAAGGTGCGTCACTGCGTGGGCGCTGGGTCCAGGCAAAGACTGACCGAACGCGTACCGGTATCATCATCGCTCGCTTACTGTGGCACGTGGGATTTCATCTTTGATGTACACGCGCAATTTCCATTTCGGTGCCCGTGTCTAAACTTTATCCGGCACCCGCGACGGCGCTCCGCGGCTGGCCATAGGCATCGCCTGGAACGACGGCCACTTCGCCAACATGTTGCTCACGCCCGACCTGCGCGTCGTGCTCTGCGACTTTGGCATCTCCGTGTGCCCCGCGCTCGGCGTCGCCGCGACTGTCTTCCAGGGCGACCCCTGGCGCTCGCCGTGGCCGGGCACGCCGCGCCAGGACGTGTACGCGTTTGGCATCGCGGCGTTTGTCCTTCTCGCGGAACGATGGCCGCACGCCGCGTCATTAGACGTCTCCCTCGCCCAGGCCGCGGCTATTTCGGGACGTCACGCCAGGAGAGAATGGGATATGGGCCTGCAAAATTCGCCGAAGCCGCAGCTGAGAATGGTCGCCGGCATCGTGATGAAGTGCTGGAGAGGCGAGTACGCCACCGCACACCCCCTGCTCAGCGACATCCTGCGCTGGAGAAACGCATGTATTCAGTAGTAATAGTCTATCGCCCTGCGGCCCGTCTCCGTCGTCATTGTCATTCTCAGGGCACCCACCCTGCCGGCTTAAACATCCAGATCTCATTCATGACGATGCGACTCTCAACCAGATCCGTCGCGATGACAGTGCCGCTGCGGATCGCGATCGTGGGTGGCATGCGCGCAAACACTTTGAAACAGTTGCGCTTGTTTCAAGTTTGATACGAAGTAATCCCGCGCTTCGAACTGGAACAGTCGCGGCATCAAAATTCCCACAGGCCAGCGTACTCCGCAACACTCCGGGGGGTCACACACCCTGCACATGACGACAATGTCGGATAGAATGACTTGCTTCTGGATGTTATCTCGGGACGCTGGGCCTGCGAGCAATGGGCGTACGATACAGACGTGCCGTAGACAACAAGCGCTTTTCGTCAGCGGCCGCCGCTTGCGCAACTGTCAAGGCATTGTGACATGATCCTCCTCACACAGACGAGTAAAGTTCAAGATCAGAGAATATTTTGCGAGGCTATCTATAGTTCTGAAAGCAGGCACTACACGTAGGACTTCATGAGGAAATCAAGCTTCGTTGCGACTGAAACTGTCAGGTTCCAGGGTACTGAAGAGTGTTTCGCGCGCTCTAGCGGAAACTCTGAAGAGCGGCTGAATGGAATTGACAGTAAGAATCGTACATGGGCTATATGAGGATGAGACGGGACAATCTTTCATGCAAATCGAGCCACGTTGCACGTTTCATCGTTAAGCAAGCGTTCCAGACTCCAAAGTTACATTTGAGGGATTAGCATCACCACCCTATAACGAGCACCCTAGGACGAGCCGGAGTAATTGGGAAGAAATGTCGTGGGAAAGCGAGAGCGGCCTCTTGCGCAGAACCAGTCCAGCATTGAATATAAAGATAGGTATTCCGCGTAGCGAAGCAGTGGGGAGCATCGTCTCGCCCAAGTGTGAGAATCGACTGTCGAAGTCGACGCCACACGGCGTTGCATGAGAGTAGATAAACCGAGGCGTCCCCCCATTCAGTCTACGTGTCGCAACGGGTAACAGCTAGCCATTATAAAATGAAACAATGCGGTAATGTATGGGGAGAGTATAGGGAGAGCTCCACCGGTCGAGACACGCATGTCGGCGCAGCGGGTAATTTACGGGCTGGCGCAGACGAAGAGAGCAGCAAATGAGCGACGCGATAAGTCATCGGAAAATGGTGTCACCTAGCGAGGTGAAAGGCGTGTAAATGGCCAGACGATAGAGGCCAGAGCGCGAGATTATATGTATGCCAGCGATGCAACAAGCCGCCGTCTTAAGCTCGTGGGAGAGCGGCGCATTGATCTCGGACGAACGCCCAACACGACAATCATACCAATGGCTGGCCAGCGCGTCACATGCAGCGACCGCTGACGGCGACCTTGACGGCGATGGCCAGGCATTTCGATGTGGAGCAAGGACAAACTTTTCCGGAGAACTCAAAACTCCGCCGTTCCCGCCTTCAGCTCACGGATCCGGATGAGCATCAGCTATCGGCCGTACGTGGGCGACAGGGACCTGCAGACGGTCATAGACCTCGTGCATAGCGAGCTGTCCGAGCCCTACGTGGTGTACACCTACCGCTATTTCTTGGATCAATGGTATGCCGATATTCACATCTAAAACGCGATAATTAACTTGGGGTCCAGGCCGCAGCTCTGCTTGATTGTAGGCCGCCCCGCGCCGCCAGAGTGAATGGCTGATGACCGGCCAGGCAGAGGCTGGGCAGCGGAGCAGGGCGGTGGCGGCAGGCGTGATCGTGTGCAAGCAGAGCACGCACAAGAGCGGCGCGAACCGCGGGTACATCGCCATGCTCAGCGTCGCGTCCGCGTTCCGGAAGAGGGGAATAGGTGCGTGTTAGGTACTGCTGCCGATGGCCTTGAACCAAGTGGCCAGCCCGCACGCTTGTTGAGCGCGCCGTCCGCAAGATGCAGGTGCGCGGTGCATCCGAGGTTCGCACCGCATCCTTTCTCTCCCCACCCCATTTCCTGCTGGGTTTAATAACCGATATACAGGTTGTGTTGGAGACCGAATGCGACAATGCCGCGGCGCTCAGCCTGTACGAGTCTCTGGGCTTCATCCGCGAGAAGCGCCTCTACCGCTTTTACCTGAACGGCAAAGACGCGTTCCGGCTCGTGCTCGAACTGGTCCCGCGCCTCCCCTCGCCGTCTCGGCGCGACCAGTATTTAAGAGATGGCACGTATCCGCCGGCGACGCCCTCGCCGTTTGCCGAAGAGGACGCCCCGCCGCTTGACGTCGATCCGTGATGCTGTCAGTATACAGTGTACGAATAGTACGTCTGCCATCGCACATATTTCTGGAACACGCACCCACGCCAGCCGCCGTAAGAGCACTCACCTGCATTGTTACTGGTTCCCGGACGGCTTGCGGGAGCAGTCCCCTCCCGTTCCAGCAAGATCACGACACTCTACTGCCCTGTTCACCTGCTTAACCGCGTCCCCAAACGTGCTATCGTGCTTTGAGCAAGCGCGCCCTGGCTTCAGAGGGCATTCTAGGCTCGCAATGCACCAGAAATCGCGCTGCCGCGCCAGCAAATTCGCCTTTTAAATCCGCATCGATCAATTCCTCGGTTCCTCTGTGTGGCCGTAGAGCGGAGAGACACATCGAGACGCGCCCCTTGCGCCCGACGTGCACGTGTAGTACACCTGCAATGGTGCTTTTGCGAGAGTATAAAATGCGCTGCAAAAGGTCGACTCGGCCATCTGCTAGCGGCTCAACTTCGCCACTGCTTCAGCGCACCCAACCACAGCGTCAGCCATGCATTACACTGCTGCATTTTTGGCATTGGTGGCTTCGGTGAGCGCTGACAAGTCTATCTGCGATCTAGCGTTACTGACGATGATGGGCGCATGCAGGTCGCAGCCACGGAGCTCGTCGAGCGCGATGTCAACGCTACTCAGGCGCTGACGATAACCCCGACGCCGCGTAACGTCCTGCTCTACAAGACGTTCCTGAACATCGGGTGCTGGAGGTGTGCTTCTTCTCTCGGCGCCTCCCCGGCGTCATCATTGAACGCTGAGCGATGAATTCATAGTGACGACCCCTCTGCGCGCTTGCTGCACGACTTTGAGCCCGCTGTCTCGCCGCTCACGGTCCAGGGGTGCATCGACAAGTGCAACTCGCAAGGGCTGGCGCTCGCCGGGCTCGAGGTTGGGCGCGAATGCTGTCAGTTCTTCCAGTTCTTCATCCCCGCTCCCCATTACCCGCAGCCTTTGAAGTTAGAGCTGTCTTCAATCTTACTTCCCGTTCTCGCCGCCGTCATTTGCTGACTCCTTCCACCAGTCTGCGGCAACGCACTGCTGAACGACCAGCAACTCATCGCGCGCGCCAACTGCGCGACGGCGTGCGAGGGCAACGCGCGGCAGGCGTGCGGCGGCGATAACGCGATTAACGTCTACCTCAACTTGCTCAAGCCGTTCGTCACCGCGGGCCCGCCGTTCATGGTCACGCGCTTTAAGTCGTGGAAGTTCCTCGAGTGCTCGCAGTACGTTTACCATTTTTCTCCCCTTTTCTGTTTCGCGCGCCGTTTCTCGCGAGGAATGCGATCGTTTCGCGTGGGAGGACGACACCCGTTTCCCCACGCGCAAAACATTGCGTTTGCAGTTGGGCAATACGCACATTTCAGACATGCAACCCCGCTGGAATCGGAGACTGACGAGTGTTTACTTGTAGGGACGACGTGGCGAACCGCCAGCTGCCGACGCTCATGGACTCCATCCCGCACGAGCAGATGAGCGTCCCGCGCTGCCTGGACGCGTGCGCCGCCGCCGGGTTCACGTGCGTCCTTCCAACCCCTGCCCTATCCTCCCACACTCACCTCGCCTACGTAGTGTCGGCGCGCTACAGTTCGCGCAGGAATGCTGTGTGTATCCACTTACGATCTAGAATGTGGGACGGTGGCTGATGCAACATGTGTGTGCAGGGTGCGGCAACGTCGCGCTGCCGCTGCCCAAGGCGAACGTGAGCAGCTGCAACTCGCCCTGCACGGACGAGGCGAACGAGTTCTGCGGCGGGCCCGGGTTCAACCAGATTTACTTCCTCCCGAACGCGACCTTCACCTCCTCCTAAGCGAGGCTTCCCCGGTCTGATGCTTCCACAACAACAAAAAAGAGAGACTTCCCCGCGCTGAATTCAAAACAGGGGGCGCGGGTGTCATTGCTTTTCTTTTCTGCTTTTTGTATATAGACTTTTGGGTTTGGTTCTTGGTGTGTATGTCACAGGACATTGCGATATATAGCCCTGCCAATGTCGGGGGACGCTGTATGTAAATATTTTGACAGTGGGATGTTTTCCTGTCAGGGCACGTGTATGGGGGGCACTGCCACGGTGTGCACTGCAAATCGGCGCAAGATCCAGGCACTTTCCAGGCACCACTGGCGATCTCCGCCGCTTGCAGCGTGCCTGATTGGCGCGGCACGTCTGTTGCGGGCGATTCTCAATTGACAAGAGCATTACTGTACATATCGAGCGATTGGATACAGTATCGAGCAGCGTAAAGTATAATAAGTGGTCATATTGTAGTTCTACTGGCGCTGGCCATGGAAGAGCGATGTCCGCTTGCATCACTGTCAAACGTGCGCGGCGAAGATAAAATACTGGCAATGATACTGTACTGTATGGCACCACAATGCATGCCAAGTGAAGCCCGCCCGCCGCGAGCAGAAACGCCCGGCGTGGTGAGTCATAGTCGGAGGCCAAGAGCTGTGCGTCTCGTCTCGGTGCTTCGGGGTCCGCTTAGCGTAACTTGCCGTTGTGGATCATGGTGGCGGTTTCTGCTTTGTGCATTGTCTCGTGGATTCGGGAAGTAGCTCTAGTGGGTGTAGATGTCACAGGCAGTCTAATCGCAGTGATCGTCCAGTCTCGCAGACTTGACGTTCAACTTAAAGCCTGTGATGTATGGAGCTTTGGAGAACGGCCCGCGACGTCGGACGATGCGCGTTTTCAGAGGACGCCGCGGGATCCAGATTCTGCATGTAGTTGTGTGCGTTTCGTCCCGGTCGAGTTTCAAGTGGATAGTTTAGTTAGCGTATCGAGGTCTGCGCATGCACGAAAAAGGAAAGATAACGAGGATTCAAGTCGACTCCCGGCCGGCGGCGTTTCATACTGGTTCGCGGACCCCCTGCCACTGGGTACGCATGGCCTATGTAGGCCATCTCGCTGTCTCAGCGGAAGTCCGAATGCGGCTAGCCTCGGACTATTGAACCAGGACTCGAGAAGGCTGGCTGTTCTCGGACTGCGGTTGGGCGCTCCGCTCGGAAGAGGAGACTTGCTTACTGTCTCTAGCAGAGTCGCGTGGGATAAACAGAAGCGGGTTGAGAGGGCCTCTGTCACTGTCGGTGAGCGGAAGGCTACAGCGCTCCGCTGTGAAGAGGAGACTTGCAGCGGGTGCTTACTGGAGCAGAGTCGCGTGGGATAGACGTAAGTAAAGCTTAACTAGGCTCCTTTGGCTGCAGCGCGCCGTCCCAGGTCAGCGCCTCGACGAGGTGTGGCTCAACCTGCCGGTCGAAGAAGCCCCAAATAACGGAGGACCTTATCACTTCCTCCAAGTCCACGTCGAAGTGCTTGGCGTCGGGAGCCATCCACAGCCCTAGGTTTTGTAGATCTCCACAAATCCGCACGCAGGTAGCGCCGCGCCACGGCGGGACAAGGGGTTTGGGGTAATAATGCGCCCGTGAGGTCGACCTTGTTGAGGTTGCCGTACAGGCCTAGCATGCGCAGTGCGCACAGAAGGAAACACGGTCGCTCCATCAGCCATGAAAAGGCATAGACTGACGTGTCGAGGTGCACGTCCGTGAGCGTGGTCGTGGCAGGACTGGAAAGGCGCACGCAGGCGGTCCAGGTCGAGCTGGAGTCGGGCGTTGGCGTCAAGGTTAGGCCTGTCGGTCATATGCAGCAGGAGGTCGGGCAAATCGAGCGCGCGCAGGCGAAGAGGGCGCAGAGAGTCGAAGAACGAGGGTGCATCGAGCTTGACGCGCGAGACGATGCGCCACGTGAGTGAATCGGGCAGCCGGCTTAGGACGGCGGCGAGATAGCGCTCGGCGTCGACATGCGGCTCCTGGTAGAGGAATGGGCCCGCCTCCTCGATGACAACACACACAAGGAATTTAGCATCCCTTATTACTGCTGGTCGCTTATTCCAAAATTTATTATGCTCGTTAATTTGCTGTCGCGACTTAGAGGTGTCGTGTCATCATCGTGCTGAACTTTGCGGATTTTCAGGCGATATAGAGCTGGTTGCATGGATACTCTAGGCGCAGGAGCCATCGCCGCTGGTACGCGCTGAAAAAGACGGACATGGTCGCCGTCGCTGGGAGAGTTGGGAAGCGGACTCTGTAATACTTACTGCCTTCTGATCTCGCCTCTCTGCATTCCGTCCCAAACCTTGGATTTATACAACTTGAACGTGCTGTGAAAGCGCATCCTACGAGAGATTATTCCGGCTTCAATTCCACGACGACTGGCTGTGCCGAGGGACCCTTGATCAACAGCTTCCCCAGCGCTTGCCACGCAGTGGCTCCGGGGCAAACACCCGCACGGGACTGGATTCTTCCACAGTCACGGGTTGAGCTGTGCAAGAGCTATCTTCCAGCGGTTTTGGTAAAGCAATCATATCTCCTAGACAATTTGGAAAGAAACATTTTCTTGTGATTGCAGGAGTTGTCATAAAGGAGTCACAGGATCAGAGCGTAGTTTATGGCCAGAATGCCAACGATTTGTTGTACACCGCCGTAGCGTAGAATCGTCTGTGCGCCTCACCCTTGCGTCACACGGTACGGACAGCTCTTCTTGCAGTGCGCCTGACGACCCGAAATAGAAGAATAGCCCGCACCGCATTTGGGGCACTTGAACGCTGTAGAAAGGATCAGTCTAAGCTATGGTATCGTGAACTGGAAGCTCACGTTCGTCTTCATGGGTCCTCCTGTGTATCTGGATCGAATATAATAGGTCAGTTCAGACCGCAAACAGGCCAACTGGACACACACCTGGTAAGGCCCCTGAGTCTTGAACGTGGCTCCGCACACGGGACAATGGTGTTTCCCATCTGCATGCTTGGCATCTATATCAACTTGAATGGCCGGCGGCGGTGGCGGACCACCACTCTGATAGGCGGGGCCGGGAGCTCCGTGCTGCGCTCCGGCTGAATGACCATAATATGGTGCAATTGGGTAACCGGAAGGGGGAGCTGCGAAACCTGGAGCTGGAGGTGCATGACCTTGAGTGGCAGGAGGGAGGTGTGAGACACCGGGGGCTGGCACTCGAGGAGCTTGAGCATTCGGAACCTGAAGCGGAGGAAGCCCTCGCTGGTCGCGATTAGCACGTGAGACTTGGCGAGCAACAGGTGGGACAGGAAGCTGCGGTGCAGCCGCAGAAGATCCAGTAGCGCGAGTTGTGTCTTGACGGCGCGACGGTGCGGCACGAGTCAATGCAGTTTGAGACATGATGACGGCAGACTTCAGAGGCACTGCACCTGTTCGAGACGGATCTGATACGTGAGAAGAGGGAGAGCCTGTAGACACAGGAGGAGACGAGTGCGTCTGTGTGGCTGCAGGAGCTTTCCGATGCATTCGACTAATTGATTCCAAGAGAGCGCCCGCACTCGGTGAAGCGGGGCTCGTTACACGTGTTGGTTTGGGGCGCGATGATACTGTAGGAGTCGACACGGTCCGAGACGCAACGACTGCTGGTGAGATTCCTGCACCGGTGAGAGACGGATCCGTTCCGTGAGAAGAATATGAGCCTGCGGAAACATGACCAGACGAGTGCGTCTGCGTGGACGAGGTCGCCGATGTGACGAATCTTCTACTGTGAATCAACGAAGCGACTCCCTCCTGTGTTCTAGGGCTCCGTGACTTCAACATGTCGGATACCTGCCGTGTGTTCGAGGGTGAATAGGAAGGACGGACCTCCGGCGGGGACGGGCGGCGGGAAGAATGCTTCGCGTCTTCTGCAAGGTGAGTCACAGTCAATGCGGATGCAGTGAATGCCCACCTTCATCCTGCAACAGATTACGCCGCGGTGGACTGCCAGATCGCCGTTGGGCCCCCTCATCCCCCCTTTCAGTTGCGTTCAGCCGTTGAAATAATAATGAGCGTACCGCGTCTGGACGTTGGCGGGTGGTAGCGGAAGGGAGTCGAGAGTCCCGTCGCCTGATGAGTCGTGTTCCGGGTGGGGGCGTCTGCAAAAGCGTCAGTATACAAGGCGGCCAGCGTATAGAGTCCAACCTGAGTACCGTCATCATCTTCAGCCGGACCTGATGCATGTTCAGGAACGATGGGGGGAAGATAACAGTGGACAAACTAGTAGTGTGCGGCGGACGATGATCTGAGTGAGCCACCACATAACGAGTGTCGTCAAAGGGGTGGTCATCGACAAGGCCTGTGTATAGAGAAGAGGATGTATTGTTGTGGGCCATACTGGGTCGGAATCGATGCAAGATACTGTACGCTATATGTAGTCTCAGGCTTCAGGCCCGGCTCAGTGGGTTTATCATGAAGCCGAGGTGAAGCTAGTCACATGAGATCGCACCCGCGAATCAGCGAGCAACGCACCCTGAATATGCCCCTGGTTCATTCGTACCGAGGACACGAGGATGCCGCCAAGTTATCGTGGGAACACCAAAGACGCAGCTGTCCATGTCAAAGCGACTAGGGTCCAGAGGAGGATGGGTGTTCCTATGTGCCATTGTCTATCGGGATTCGAAGCAGCTATGACTTATAAGGACCCGGAATGGGCCTCGAGCGCGGTCTAATCGGTCCTGCTGTTGAAGGGACCGTGTCACATGAGATGACACCCACAAATCAGCGAACGATGCCCTCACGATAAGGCCCTGATTTGTTCCTGGCGAGGTCACGAGGATGCCGCCCAGGGATTCCTGGAGCGCCATAGCAGCTGTCAAAGTCAAAAATCGGACCGCTCGAAGTTCAAACTCAGCTAGACGCCTTCACCCCCGACCCAATGCTGACTGGCGCGTCGATCCGGCTACCAGTGGAGGTCATCTCGCTGGTGTTCGACTGCATTGACATTGCACAGCTGCTGCTGGTATCCCGCGTTTGCTCCAGATGGCGGGCCGTCGCTCGCTCCCATCCGCTCTTCTGGCGCAACATCCGGCTCGCAGCCGTATCTCAGGCGGCCCTCGACTTCTTCGGAGCGCGTCTTAATCAAACAATCATTAACGGCATCCGTGTTGATATCCAGCTCCCGGATATCCCTCTCGCCAAGGACGTACAATCCGTCATTTTGTCTGCCATTGCTCGCAACCTTGGACGGCTGCGTGACCTGAGGCTTGACCTACACTACGAGGTCGCTTCAGATCTTTTGCCCGTACTCGTAGATCCAGCACCTCGCCTCGAACACGTCGCTCTCGCTTTCTATCATATACCGGAGGAGGAAGGCTCGGTGCTTCTGCCACACGACCTCTTCGCAGGCAGATGCCCGATTCTAAAGGCTGCTGCGTTGACCAATGTTTCTTTTCCCCTACAACCTATCCTTGCCTTTGATTACGTCCAATCTCTGATTATCTACTTCGGCTCTCCGCGAGACTTCAACTTCAGGCTTTTTAACCATTTCCCGGCTCTGGCATACTTGGCGATGTTTGGCAAGTCGTGTTCGGGTCTGGATCAGGACTCAACACACGCACTTCCCACGCCTATTCCGGAGCTATACGTCTTGGACGTTTGCCTCTCGCACTGCAACTACGACGGCATATTTTCCTTTTTTCCAAATCTCTCCCGGATAGCCAACGTAAAATGCCGGCAGCCTCCCTTGGATATCGCCCGCTTGTTCATCACCCATCTCGACGGTGATATCGAGATGGACTTCCATTGCGCGCTGCGTAGTGTTCGCATTTTGCTGTTCTCGCCTTCTTCTCGGCGCGCGCGAACGTTCATCGAGTTTGAGTCGCGTGTTCTGGAGGATTGGCCCCGCGACGTCTTGTTCGAGCGGCCCTTCGTCGAGCGTGTGAAGATGTTGCGGCTGTACGCCCAACTCGCGTATCTTGCTCCCCATTTCGAGGAGCTGCCAAATTGTCACACCCTGAAGGTTGTCGTCGACGATACCGAGTTCCCGCCGCCACTCAGCGCTACTCCGCCGGCTCTCCTCCTTCCCGCGCTGAAATCCATCGTCGTGGAGCTCGCGAAGCATCCGCCGATTCCGCCCAGAACGATCTCTGCGGGCGCTTTGGGGGCGTTCCTCACGCTGCTCGTCGGCGATCGAGAGAAACGCCCTTCGCTTGAGCTGCAGGGCGTCTCACTCTCCGGGGACCGCGGGACGTTGCTGTCCGCGTTCGAGCTGGTGTAAGCCGCCGAGGTGCGCAACGTTCTGTTATGTATGTCCCCATGCGTCTAACTCACGCAAAGGATCGGTGGATTTGGCCACACGCTCACTGGCATGACCCCGCGGGCTTCGCGCGCCCATCTCTCTTGCCGTACACTCGTGGAACATCACGCCCATCTACATACTCTTAAACTCGTGGAACATCATGTATGCAAGCTCTGCTTGCCATTTGTGGAGAACCGATGTGCTTCAGGTTGTAGCGGTAAATGAGCATCATGTACAGTACTGTACGTGCCGATGGAACTCAGGTTCTTCAACCTCTCTCAGACGGAGAAGTAGAGTAATAAGAATGACGAAAGTTGGTATAATTAGTCCAGTACCGTGACCCGATTCAGGTAGAGTCTCAAATAGAAAGCGAGCTCGAGTTGTCATGCGCACTCACGAACTCCACGCGTACAACGTATCCCCTGCTACGTCGATATGAACGTGTCTGCTTCATACATTCCCACTGGTCCGCTTTGGGCGACTCGTACTTACCTGCCTCTCAGAGATCGTCCCGGTACAGTGCATGCGCTGAAACGCCGGGCATGGCGATCTGTGCCCGAAAGCGAGAGAAAATCGATATCGATCATGAGTCATCGTCGCTCCTGAAGTTAAACGACTTCAATTGCGGGGAGAGATAACGAAGGCCGGCTTGGCCGTCGACGGTACGACGAGCAGAGACTTTTGATCGCGGGAGACTCTTCCGAAGTCACATACATACATACTACTGAACTTCATACAGTAATTGGCACAGGCAAACAGACTCCGAGTCGGAATGCTGTAAACCCAGCGCAAGTTACAACCTCCCGGACGCGGAGGGCCCGGGAAGATTGGCTGATCTAGACACGGCGGAGAGAAGAACAGCCCCGAGCAGCCTGAGGATCTGCTGCCAGTGCCGCGGCTCAGATCTCAGATCTCAGATCTCAGACCCCGGCGTGTTGGAATTCTCCCACGGCCGCTTCAAGTTGGTTTGCACAGAGGCTCGCCCCACCGCCCGCGTAACATCGCCCAGGGCAGAGTTAGTGTCAGGGAATGTTATGGGAAGCCCATTCGTATTGAGTTTCAGGATGTGTGATGTGTGTGGACCAGCGACGGGCCGGGAATCGCGTGTGTGCGAGTGCGACGATGTGAATCGTGTGCAAAGATAGCCTCACTGGCAGAAGACTCAGTGCGTGTGCACCTTGTGGAACGCGTCGCAGGTAGTGCCATGGCGTAGACGGGACCTCCGAGTCGAAAGCGGGCGAGCGCTTGGGCGTCAAGGTGATTGAGTCGGACGCAGCATGAACATCGACCGTGACGGAGGCGGTTCGGCTCTCCATGCATTTGGACGTCTCTCGGGTGCCGGGATGAGTAGTCTCCTTCGCAGACTTCGACGTTCGAAGATAATCGTTCGAAGTAAAGTCTGCATCAATACGCGCCCCTCTGATTGAGAGCCCCCAATTCGGAGGCAATCCCTGATCCGGGGACGGCGCTTAACCCGGTGGACGGCTTGTATGGCTTAATGCATGAGCTCCACCCCGCGGACTGAGCTTCCAATTTCATTGAGGGTCAATTCTCACTTGAGTCTCACCAAAAAAGAGGTGAAATTGGGTCCCAGCGATCGAGACCAGACGCGTTTTGGATCACGTGCATCACGGCCAGAGCCGAATTGGGGGCTCTCAATCGGGCAGGTGTGATTTGATACAGACTACGGGATGAGGTGAGACGGCGCGCGATGTACGCTCTGCGCATGCCGCGAATCGAAGACAGGAGTCACCTTGAAATCAAACACTGGCAGGCTTAAGCTTTCTCCGTGCGTCGGACTGAGCGGAGCCTGTTCTGGGCTTGGAGTCTGTTCTGCCAGTGCCGGGATCGTGTGCAAAGATAGCCTGTGATTACTGCCCGAAGACTCAGTACTCAGTGCGCGTGTATTTGGGACGGTTGCCGGCGATGTATGTGGTACGCGTCGCAAGTAGTTCTATGACGCAGGCTGAGGTAGGAGCGACTGCGCTTTGGTCGACCGGACGCGGAGATGCGCAACATCCGAGTTGATTACGTAACGTTGGCTTGGGCTACGACTCGGACACTTCTTCCTGTCAGCGGACACGACGAGAGACGTTTCGGCTCGGCTCGGGCAGTCGGCATGGGCGTGCTCAGACGCATATAATAGGAGGACTCGCGCAGCCGGTGCCGGGATAAGATGCACGCGCAGAGACTGAGGAATATACTAATACTAGTAGCAGGACCGCGAAACCTCGAAACCAGCCTGAGTAAGTGGATCATGATGCCCGCGCCGGAGATCTCAGATACGAACGCCGAAAGGCCCGGGGGGCGTGACTTCCTCGGGGTCGGGCGCATACTGCAAGTATCTGAGCGTGCGGAGGCGGAGACGTCTTGAGTCTTGAGAGTCGGCGTGCTGGGAAAAACGCATTTGGAGGACTCGCGGAGCCGGTGCTGTGACGAGGCGAGACGCGCAGATACGGAGATGCTACAGTATGACCGTGACGCGAACCGAAACGAAGAGCGCGTTCTCTGCGAGTCGGGCCCAGTCACGGTATGGCTCTGAGCGTAAGTCCTGGACTTGGAGCCTGTTCTTCCCTCCCAGACGTGTTTAATGAATTGAAGAGTGTGAAAGTTACGAGCGCACGACTCGGAGCATTCCTGCTATGTACTGTTTGACTTTGAACTCCATTTAGCGGACTCGCACCTCGGAGGTGAGATGCACGCGCAGATAGATATCGATGTTCGGACGCGACGCGGCGAAACGGGCTTGAACTTGAAAGCGCTTTCTCCGCGAGTCGGTCGCGAGCTGGCGTTCGCTCGGAGATAGGCTGGGTGGGGAGCTTCGCGATGCTAAAGATAGAGTACGAACGCGAAAGTTTCCAGTCTAAGGGTGCGTAATAAGAGTATTCCTGTCAGAGCATTTGACTGGAACCGGTCGGGTACTGTACCCATTTCTCTGCGCAAAGTCGAACGATACATATCTCGGAAGGTCGAATCCTGTGCACCCTGCTCTGCTCTGGGGTGTGGAAAACAATCTAATCGCGAGGCGGTGCGAAAAAGCTAGACCCTGTGCGGATTTGGAGCTTCTCGGATGAGCCCGCGAGTGGCACCGCATCGAGCACAGTGCACAGTGCACAGTGCAAGTTCGTCATACGAGGTCGTGCAACGGTGCATGCAGGATGATTGGCGTACTGTACCTGATCGCGGGACCAATACCGTGATTATGATTATCGTCAGGGATCCGCAGGCCGCCGCGCAGGATCGGGCTTCGGCGCCGTGCTCGGGGAAGATGAGGGCCGGCGCTCGGGCGGGGTGTGCGCCGGATGCTACGCGACGCACCATGAAGGCGGTAGGTATATCGAAGGTCCGATGAGCAAGGAGCCAGGAGGGAGGGGGGGTTCAGGAATTGCTGGGGCTGTACAGGTGGAAGGGCCGGGCGGTGCCGGTGCCGGGGTCCCCGCCCGCTCTGTCTCTTGACTCTCGACTCTCGACTCGATGTCCGCGGGAGCTGTACCTGTGCCCGGCCTGAACCTGAACCAGGATAATAACGAGGGACGGCCGTCCGCGCTTGCTCTTGGACCTCTGCCCCTCGACCTCGACGGCATGCGCCAGCAGATTCTGCAGCAGGATCCCAGCGCGTACGCCACGATTGCACGTCTGAGCTGACCTGACGTGTGTTGTAGCTTGCGCTGGAACGTGTGGTCCGACATGGGCTCTGGCGCTGGCGCCGGGAACGGGCAGCGCATCTCGCCCGGCTACGACACCCTCCATCCGCACCAACAACCCCCGCCGCCCCAACAACCGCTGCACCAACACCAACAGCAGGTCTACGCCCAACAGGGCGCGGTATACAGCATGCCGCAGATGAACGGGATGTACCACCAGCAACTGCAGCAGCAACAGCAACAACAGCTGCAGTACAACCCGACCGCGCTGCCCGCGCGCGGCTGGGATCCGTACCCTGCCGCGCCCCAGCAGCAGCAGCAGACGGTCAACCCGTGCGTCGTCATCCCCTTCGCGTTGACGGCGCCTCCGCTGACTGTACTGTGGCAGACCGCGGGCGTGCGTGCGCTGCAAGCGGCTCAAGGTGCGCTGCGAGAACGTGAACGGGACGCGGCCGTGCAAGCGCTGCCGCAATGCGAACCATGAGTGCGTCACGGCGCAGAGGAAGCAGCGGCCCAAGTGCGTGTCCTTTTCTCTCTTTTCTCTTTTCTCTCTTTCCTTCATCCTCCCCCAATTTTCTGCCCATTTTCCGCCCATCTTTTTATTTCTTTATTTCGTATTGTGCTACGGTGCGAGATCCGGATCCACCATCGTGTCTTGGGTCTTGGGTCTTGGCTGCTGGGCGGATCGACGCGCCCATATCCTCTCACACACGCGCCCACGTGGTATGTAATGGCCGAGCTGGCCAGAGCTCCACGGCGCCAATGCCTCCTGCCGCGGCGCTTCCACTATCTCCTGTCGAATGCTTGCACCGGCCTTTCTTGCTGAGCGCCTGGTGCATCGTATTTGAGACTTCGGCTGCCTGCCTGCTGTTTGTGCGCGACTTGCGCTGCTTGCGACTTGCGCTGCTTGCGCATTCGCCTTGCGGCTTGGAAATGGTGCTTGCGCATCCGACTTCGAATCGGTGCTTGCGCATCCGACTTCGAAATGGTGCTTGCGCAACGTAACCATCCTCCTCGACCGCGTAGGCTGGCCCTTCCTTCCTTCGCGCGCGCGCTCCCGAAACGATTCATGCGTTCCTTCGACATCGTCCCACACACTTCCCACACACACATCCAGCTATCCAACCACGCAGCCGGCTTCGCCGGGCGTCTCGCAGCGTACAACAACCACCACCCATTTTAATACGTCCCGAACCCGCGCAGCACGGACGAGCGGCGCGGACGGGCCTGCTAGTGCTTTGCGCGGACTGGCCTGGCCTGCTAGTAGTGCATGCGCGGGCTGGCCTGCCAGTGCTCGTGCATGCGCGGACTGGCCCGCTTGGACTTGCATGCATACGCAGATTACCTGCGCATTCACATGCTCGCCGATGCCGACATCGACCGTCCAACCCGGCGCCGGTCGATGCCTCAATTCATGATGTCCGACGTCTGGATGTGTCGCGGGATGTCAAGGGTGCACACTCCCTCTCCCCTCGCTTTGCCGCGGAGGCCGAGCTTGTTTACGCGCGGCCGCGGGCTGGGAAGGGATGTACGCGATGGTTCTGGAGTTCGTTTCCTGGTTCCTGTTTCCTGTTGACTGTTTCCTGCCGTCGTTTCCTATTTCCTGCCGTCGTTCCCTATTCCCTATTTCCGATTTCTGTGTCGCGCGACAGACTTTGCTTGCGGTGCAGATGCGGCGGGCCTGGCGCTGCTCCTTTGCTGTACACGTACGGTGACACGAACGTACGCCCTCTCGGCGTTGCGTAACACCCGTGCGCACATCTGTGCGCCTTACGGCGCGATTCCTCTCCTCGCCGCGGCACCGCATCGCGCGTGCGGCGTCGGACGGCGCACATCCCGCGCGCGGCGCAGTTTGTGACGCCTTATTTTATTTTTTTGTTTCATTGGTATCCTTTTTGTTTTTGTTTTGAGTCTGTCAGGAAGCCCGGAAGTAGGACGCATGCAGTCGGGATGGACGCGCTGCGCCGCGTCCGGCGACCGCACGCACATGCCGAAACGCGATTTGGTTTCCTCGCTGGCGGACATGTCGCCTTCCAGTCTTTCCTTTCGTTTCGGTACTTTCGCTTGCTTGCCAGCTTCTTTGCATTCTTGCGCCCTTGCCCTGATACTCCTGGAACCACCGCCACGTGCTCCCCACTTTCTTCGCTAATTTCTGACACCTTCCTCGTTAACTTGTGCCGGCCCCTCGTCTTCCATCTTCCTTCCCATCCCCTTGTCGTCCTTCCCATCGCCAGATTACTGACGGCCATTCCGTTCGCAGGAAAGGCGAGCACCGCGTGGGCGCGGGCGCGGAAAAGTCGTCGCCCAGCGTCGGCGAGCACACGCCCGACTCGCCCAGCGAGGAGAGCTCCGAGGCGGAATACGGCGAGGAGGTGAGTCCTGCTGCTGCTGCTTTGCTTCGTCTCGTGCCCTCTCCTTGATCCTGCGCGTTCCACTTTCCCGCGCTCTTCGCGCGCGCATTCCGGTTTTTCGCCTCGTCCGCGCGCGCTACCGCCTTGCTCTTCGCGCGCGCATTCCGGTTTTTCGCCTCGTCCGCCCGCGCTGCTTTCTTTGCGGCGTCCGTCCTCACCTTATTGCGCGCGTCCGCTACTTTTTATTTTCTTGCCGCGTCGCCCGCGTCTGCGCCTCCCAGGACGCGCTGCGACCTTCGACGCCGCACCCTTCACATTCCCGTCGCGCTCGCGTGCATTCGGCGGCCGCGCGTGAATGGGTTATCTTTATCGAAACGCTTTGCTTGGCCGCTATCGCAAGCTTGGCAAGCGCGCGCGTTGCTGTGCCCTGAATGCGACCGCTGCGTTGCCACGACGCAGGCTACATGCTAGTCCTCCTCGGAGCGATGTAACATCCGTTTCTCGCTTTGCGCACGTTGCTGGATTAGCAATGTGCTAGTAACGCGCGTTGGATGGGGGCTGCGTTGTCAGGCTGGGGTCTGCGACGCGACGCTGGCTAGTCCTCCTCGGGGTGCTGTAACATCCGTTTTGCGTTGTGGAGGAAGCTAGCTGTCCCTGCCTCGCAGGCATGCGCGCTCCATCCATTGATTCACTTCCTGCTGTTGCCGCTGCCGCTGCCGAGTCTGGTCTGCTCGGCGCATTTCGGCAGGTGCTGCGTTTTTGCTTGGCCGCCGAGTGTCGTGACATCCGTTGCGTTGCGCGTGCTGTTTCCTTTCTACCTCCCTTACGCATCGGCCGCGCACCATTCCGTTCATTCATGCGTTCACTCCGTGCCGTTGCCGCTGCTACTGCCGAGTCTGGTCGGCGCAGTTCGATAGGGTACAATGGCGCTCTGGGGTCTGCTTGACCTCGGACTGCTGCAACATCCGTAGCACGTTGCCGTGTAGCCTAGCGCATGCCTACCTCACGCGCCGCCCGCGCGCCATTCCATCCATACCTTCCTTCACTCCGTGCCGTTGCCGAGCCCCCTGCCGCTCACATCACGCAAACCGCATTCCTGCCGCTCACACAACTTCCTCATTCGCAGGACGACACGCCCGACCCGGACGCGGGCGACGTGCTCTCGCCCTTCTCGTGGATCAAGGGTGTCGCGCTGGAGAAATCCTCCTCGTCTACCTCCACCACCACCACCTCTTCCACCACCACCACCACCTCCGCTACCACCGCCGCCGCCGCCTCGCCGCCAGCAGCAAACCCCAAGCCTGCCAAGAAGGTGGGCATCAGCCGGAATTGGTTCGTCAATAATCCTGGGGGAGCGGGACAGGGGGAGGCGAAGGCGGAGAAGATGGAGATTTTGAATGTTGTTACTGCGAGTGAGGTTGAGATGTTGTTTAAATCGTGCGTGTCTTTTTCTCTTTCCTTTCCTTTCTTTTCGGCGCAGTTCTTTTTTCCCTTTTTAAGCTGGACGCGATTCTATTTTTTTTTTTTACGTTGGATGGGATGCTGAAGCTGATGCCTGGGGCCGCCGCAGGTTCATGGACAAGATCAACCCGTACATGAGCATGTTCGACGAGAAGCTGCATACGCTGCAGTATGTGAAGAGCAAGAGCCCGTTCTTGCTCACTGTCAGTGAGTAGCGTCTCCGCTTCTACTTTCCTTCCAGCGCTTCATTCCTTTACCTTCCTTTCGGCTTCTTCATCTTCTGCGAGGCTCTTGCTTGCTCGTACCGCCATTCGCTCGAATTCCAAAGCCGTCGTTTGCATTTCACCACTATCATTGCTCGCATCTCGACGCTGCCCTCTGCGCGCATCCCGCGCTGTCCTTTGCTTGCATTCCGAGACTGACGCCTTCGCGCAGTGGTGACGATAGCCGCGCGGTTCTACACGACGCGGCCGGACGCGTACGTGCGCCTGATGGACATCACCAAGAAGCTCGCGGGCGAGGCGATCGTGAACATGACGAAGAGCATCGAGCACTGCCAGGCATTCATCCTCCTCGCGTCCTACCCCGCGCCCGACCGCAAGTACTCGGAGAACCGCAACTGGCTCTACAGCGGCGTCGCGTTCCGCATGGCGACCGACCTCTCGCTGCACCGGCCGCAGCCCGCGCTCCCCTCCCCCTCCGCCGCGGAGAAGCAGGAGATGCTGGAGCGCGAGGCGTTGAATCGCACACGGACGTGGATCGTGTGCTTCTACCTCGACGAGAGCATGAGCGCGCATTTTGGACGGCCCGCGACGATCCGCGACGACGCCGTCGTGCGGAACGCGATGAGCTGGTGGAGAAGGAGCGCGTACAACCACGTCAACGACCTGCACGTGTGCCTCTTCGTCGAGCTGCTGCGCATCTTCCGGCGCTATCTTGATATGGGCCAGAACGCCGAGGACGACGCGGTCGCGCGCGGGGATGCCCAGCCGAGTGTGGATTATTTCGCGATGAGCCGGGCGTTCGACGAGGAGGTTGATCGGTGGGAGACGATGGCGCAGGAGCTGTTTGAGCAGACTGATCGGAGGAGTGCGTAGTCTTTCTTCCTTCTGCCTTATGGCTTGAGGAGCGCTGGTGTTGACGGTGGTCCTAGATCCGGTGTGCATCCTCCGCGAGCGCCTGTGCGACTTTACGACGCAGTATGCGCGCCTCATCATCCACTCTACCGGATTCCAGAAGGGCCAGCCGGTGCCGCAGGGCCAGGAGGACGTCTGCCTCGAGAGAGTGCGTGCTTTTTCTGCTCCTTTCTTTGCTACTGGACTTTTTGGCTGACGACGGGATGTGAAATTAGTGTCTGCAAGCTGCGTTCCGTGTGCTCGAGATCGTCATGCGCGACATACACGCCACGGGCACGCTGCGCTACGGCTGCGATGGCTATTTCTGGTACTGCTCGTTCGCGAGCGCGTTCCTGTTGAAGGTAAGCGTTGCAACATCCGATCAGGTCTGGAGGCGGAAGTTGAGAGCTGATGCGCATTATGTAGTTCCTGGGCCCCGACCACAGCGCAAAGGTGGACGAGGCGACGCGGACAAAGATCGTGGCGTACGTGCAGGAGCTAATCGGCGTGCTCGGCTCGCGCGACGTCGCGGTTGACGCGAGCCACCCGCCCAAGCTCTTCTCGCGCTTCCTGAGCGGCATGCTCGCGAAACACGTCAAGCAGGCCGCTGCGGCGCATACCCCCTCCTCCTCTGCTGCGCCCGCCGCTCCGAGCCAGACTCAGAGTCAGGGGCAGACGTCGCCGACGACGACGATGACGGACCATGCGCCGACGCCTGCGCTCACGGCGTCGTCGCCTGTCGAGCCGTTGCAGCAACCGCCACAGCAGCACCAGCACCACCAGCATGGGGAGGAGGAGTGGCCGCAGCAGCAGCAGTTCGCGGGCTTCGAGGGCTACGACTACGCGCCCGCGGCCGGCGTGTACGCGGAGCAGGACGAGATGATGAAGGACGTGAGCCCGCACGAGCTCAACACGGGCATGTTCATCCTCGACCACCCGCCGTGGTGGCACGACCCGTCGTTCTCGATGGACTTCTCCGCGCTCGCCATGGACAGCGGCGCCGCGCCTGCGCCGGCATTTGAGCAGCCCGCGGGCTTCCCGCCGCCCGCACAGGCGTTTGGCCAGCAGCATGCGTTCGACGGCGGCACCGCTGCGTTCCAGATGTAACAAAAACGATCTACGACCTTCTTACCCGCCCGCCCGCCGCTGCTGTCTGCGTCTGTAAACTTACAGGCTAATTTCTTCTTCTTTCCATCTGTCCCACTGCTTGTTCTCTTTCTTTCTATCTGCTCCACACTTTTTTTGTTTGTTTACGGCGCGCTATCGCCCGTTTATGTGTCTGTGCTGCCCAGTGTCTACGCCTTTGTCATCTCTAGTTGTCTCCAGTGCCCTCCCTGTTCCCAGCTCTCCGCACCCAAAATCACGACCCCTGTGTACGATACACTAACGCATAGATGTTTAGGAAGGAATGAAATAAGGAATGCTCGATTCTGCAGCAGACATGCGTCGGGAAGGGTTCGCTCTCAGTGCTCTGTCGTCGCATTGTTGTCCAGTAAGACGGTACACCTAGTGCCGCAAAAGATTCTAGTGGCACTACGGACAGTCATGAGAAGCTAAAGGTATACATACTTTCCTCAACCGACACGCCGTGTCCAGGAGACGGGGCGTTCCCGGCAGCGGTCAAATCTCGATGGGAGACAGCAGTCGGTTGCGCCGACATTGCTGGAGGTCAGGCAGTGTTCCGTACTCGTTCCACGTGCGCATTGAATGCTGGGAAGCGGGGGTCCTGGGGTCTCACTCCGAATTAACATCATAAGCTGCCGATCTGTCAGTTTGCGATGCGTCGGGAGCTGGCCAAACTGGCAGCGGCATCAAGCCCCGATCGGCGAAACTGTTTCGTTGCTCTGTGCAGCACGTGGGCGAAGAGATTGCGGTGGGATTGCTACATAGCGACAACACTCGGAATTGACAGGGAGCCGTAGGAAGGGAAGGACAAGGGTGATCAGGCTTAGCCACCATCACAGGTGCCGGTGATGCCGCCCGAGGAACACTTGCTCTGTTGGTCAAAATTACAGTGTGTCAGTACTTGCTACGTGGCATCGGGATGCATATTAGACACGTACGTTTTTGCAGGTGTTTTGCGCGATGCAAATGTTGCTGATCTGCGGCACGGTGGACGCGTGAGCATCTTGTTCGAGTGAAGTGAAGTGAACTCGAAGGCTCACGTTTCCGAATACGCAGCAGACATCCGACCCGGAGCAGTCGTCGTCAGACCCGCACTGGTCGCCTCCGCCGCCTCCACCACCACCACCTCCTCCGCCGCCACCTCCGGAACCAAGCAAAGCAGCCTGCAGCAACTTCGCTTGCTGGTCTCCGAGCGTCTTGAGGGCGTTGATGTCGATTGTCACGTCGCCGACGCCAGAGGGCACCTGCTTGCCGAAGATGATATACTCGACGTCAATCTCGTCGTGGCCCCTTCCGCCGTCGAGACCGTCGTTGGGGAAGCACGTCTGCGCGAGGAGGATAGACGCCTCGCCGATCACTTGGGGACTATCTCCACTGCGACGGGGAAAGTAGTTAGGGGAGCGATTCTGCGGCCGGGATAGCTGCTGGCAGCATTGAGAAGAAATGAGCTTACTCCTCATCGCCGAAGATGCCGTAGAACATCTTTTCATCGCAGATAACGGCGCCGACAGCGTTCGGGCGCAGATTCCCGGCGTTCTGCTGCTGCTCGGAGAAGCGGACGGGGACGACATAGAACGGCACGCGCTTCGCGGACAAGTGCCCGAAGCTCGTCTCGTCTTGCCCATCCTCGTTGCCGGGGCATTGGAACTGATGGGCGACTCATGTGAGACGCCGAAAGCCTGCTTCAGAGACACGACTCACGTCTACGCCATCGCAGTCCACATCCAAGTCGGCCATATAGTGGAACGCTGAGACGCCGTTGAGGTTGAGCCAGTCACCGTAGATGTTGATTCTCGGGCCGTCAGTGCGCACGGGGTAAGTGTCGAGGACGTTCTGTCCGGCGTTCTGGCTTGCCTTTGCAGCGGCCAAGATGGCCGTGACATTGATGGATGGGTCGGCCTCAAATGCCGCTGCCCGACGCTGCAGCGGGCTCGTCGCTGCCACGACGGCGCTGAGCGCCAACAGTCCAACTGTGAGTTGACTCGGAGTGCCTGTGAAGACACCCATTCTGCAGTGGGGATCTCGGGTATGTTATGATGATTTCAAGAGGGATATGCTGGTATTCTTATACCGGAGACACTGGCCGTACACCTGTTGAGGACGTATGTATCGATCACGAAGAACGCGCTGCCGCGTGTGGATGCTTCAGCTGACTATCCTTGGATACCAGCGTCCATCATGAAGGAATTACAGTGGGCATGCCAAGCGCGGCATAGCCTCACCTAATCTTAGCTGTCCAGAGGACGCTTTCGAGGGTAGAAAAAGCACGGAGGGACTGATGATTGGCGACGCTGCGGTCTACGGCAAGAGTGAGTCGACTCAGGTTGTATCTACAGAAGCCATGGTCTACCCGTCAAGTACAGTCAATTATAAAGCCCATAAAATGTTCCCTTCTTACCTCGACACTCGGCCTGGTATGGCCAGAGACTGTATTAATCACGTGATGGAATTCCGTGCCAAGCGCACGAAGGACACATCGCCGTGATCATTCCGCCAGTTTCAGTAACAGTCGCCTTCATCCAACGTCGCTCTTCCCTTCGAAGCCTCACGGGGAACCCCTTTAATGATGGTTGCGATAGGTACTTGTAGCTCAAGGTCGTAATGATACTCGCTGTTCTATCAGAAAATTCATCGAAAAAACACTCGGAGAATGGTTGACACATGTACCCCCAGTAGATGGAGCGCCCATCTCGGGTTCACAAACATTCAGGATGCACTCAGCGCTTCCCGTGGCCCGCAATCCCTGAAAGGCAATGGATAAAGCCTATTTGGAGGTCGGCAGAGCGTCAGTCTTGCCCGCCATTGATGCGAACTCAACTGGCTGTCCAGAAGTTTCATCGGAACGCCAGCGCGGTGTAGAGGGCAGAGATCGAGGCATATCGAGACTGAGCCTCGCCCTGCGGTCAGAAATGTGCAGACCCTCGGTCAATGTCCGTGCACGCCGCAGATCATCTGCTCACTAGTATGTCTGAAAGCTCTAACCTTCAGTACCCGCGTAGGTCGCTATAGAAATCCATGACTCGCACTGGCAGGGAGCGTGAAACCGATTTCGATCATCACATTCGACTTCAGTGTGTTCGACTTCAGTGTGTTCAGCATTGAACTCACCGCTGCGAGGGAATGGCCAAGTTCTTTAAATTTAATTTCTCTGTTGGAAAGGCACCCGTAGCCTGATATGACTGCAGGGAAGTAGAGGGAGGGTCGCTACTCTCGCTGGAGATCCGAGGTTATTAATATTTAGAGGATCTGGCTAAGTCCAACCCTTGCGCGCGCAGGCGGGATTTCAATCTGTGTTGACCTTTTCTCCTATGTAGGCTTTGCAATCGAAGACGATCCTTGCACTGACACTGCTTACTAAACCTGCGATGCACCATAGCCCGGTCTGAGGAATAAGCTATGAATTCCTCAAGCGGAAAGCAGTGCACAAAAGGACAAAACTGAGGAACTCGCCCCTCAACGGGGCCCTCGCAGAGTCACACCGGCAGGGTGAGTATGAGGGTTGGCGCACTCAAGCTTGGGTTCAGGTTCATCGCGACGACTCATAACAAGCCAAGGGTAAGTCTCAGCAACAGGACGATCTGTCCTTCTCCGCCACTGCATCCTCAATGGGCACCAAAACCTTTTGCGGGCGCGCACCCGCGCGGGAGACTCATGAGCAAAAAACGGACAAGTGCGTCTTACGGGAGCGCTATCAAGCTCACAAAGTCATACCCAAGTCATATGAGGCTCCTCATTCCCCTATGCCCACGAGTGCGAGAGGGGCACACCGCTGTCGCGCTGACGTCCGGTGTCACGGTGTACGGCGTGCCGTATGCGGAAGCATGACGCCGCGCCGAATGTTGTTTCCCCGGCGCAGTGTGAGTGTCAATGCAAGAAGCCTGCGCAGTTTCTTCCCCACGCGTCCCCGTGAAGTTTGAACCTGGAGTCAGACGGCGAGGAGTATTTGTAACGACGCCGCGCGCGCGGGTCAGGTGCGCTCTCCGCTTTATAAGTTATCTCCGGCAAGCAGGTACTCGCGAAGTTTAATTGTGACAATGTGCGATGGTCAGAGCGCCGGGACCGGGATGCGGGGGCGCCTAAGTTGACGTTTGAAGTAATGCGACTGAATGGCGCGTAGTCTAAAGGTTGTGCATGTGCTGAGGCCAAAGGAGATGTGCGTCATTGTTCAGACAGAGCGCACAGACCGCCCACGTAGGACCGACGCAGCGCCAAACTGTAACTGTGGGTTACGGTCCCGATGTTCTGCTCTGACCCCAGACCCCAGACTCCAATGACAGTATAGCGCTCGGGCGTCCCCATATGCATCCAGACTCTACTTCTTGAGGAGAGAAATTGTCGCCACGGTTCGCTTCGGGAAACACAAAATACGCGCGGGTAAGAAGTCTGATTTCTGAAACCAGCCCGTTTTCGACGTCGAGATCCGCAGCATGACTCCCCTGCGCCATGAACCGTGTACCGGTAAGGACGCAGCAGTGCAGTTCTTGTGTGCGCCGTCCAGGAGCTCGAGAAAAGAAACGCGAATGGCGATCAGCCCTGAAACTCGAAGCCCAAAGAAGGAAAGTGGACGTCCCGTGCGCAGGGACGCCGGTACGACAACGCTGAGCAAACAGGTTCAATGTTCGATGCCACGCGGCGGCCAGGAGGCTCTGGGGTCACATGTCCTCTGTACGGGACCGAACCAATTTCGCGTTGGGGATACGGACGCTCATTTGTAGACTTTGTGCGCGGTTCGTGTACGTAGGAAGAGGACGATAGATCGGCCGCTCGGTTGCTGCTGGCGCTGCACGGCTGCGCAAACAATAACAAGAACAGAGAAGAGATCATTGCACCGAGCCGTGTACCAGGCAATTTTCTGGAGGTCGGCGGGGAGGGAAAGCGCGAACCCCATAATGCACGTGCGTTTGTGAGTCGGCATGCATATTGGGGTGCTGCCTGCATCGATGGCAGGATGGACACTGGCGGGCGGGGAAGAGGGTGCCGATGGCTAAATGGGGAAGCAGGATCAGCTTCGGGCGCGGGCGCGGATGGATTGGGAAGGACTGAACACGCACGGGCTGGATGGAACGCGGCGGCTGCAGGTCTGCATCTGGCCCGACCCTGTCTGCAGCTGGTCATGGCAGGCCCGCGCGCGCTGAATTCGCGCACGCGTCAGCGACGACGTGCCGTCCAGCAGCAGAGAGTTTGGCAATGACCCAGGCGCCGAGTCGTCGCCATTCTCTCGGGGAGTAGACAGTTAGCTCCGAGGCGTTCCGGGCGGCCAGGCCAGACGCTGCAACAGCGCCCGGATCGTTCGGCGTACTGCTTGGTGACGGGACGTGCGCTTCCCGCGTGTCGAGTGTTCTGCGAGATTGTCTTCGAAGATGGGCCCTGAGAGTCGGACTGGCCGTCAAATGTGTGCCGGAGCGGCCATTTCCCAAGTATTAGCGGTCGTGAATCAACCGCAGCTCCTGTGGCCGCTACAGCATGGGCCACGGGGTCAGCTCACCGCTCAGCTGTGCGAGCGACTGACAGTACGGCCGAGCATCGCATTACAGGGCACAGACGTGGAGGCTCGCGGGGTCAAATGGATATGAAATGACCGGGCCGGAGCGCTGGGCGATCGCTTTGGTGTTCCTGTAACAGTTCCCGGCGGCAGAGAACTGAGAAACCGCAGACAGTAGAAACAGTGGCAGTTTTACGTTCGGCAGTATCGTTCAACGCGTTGGGCCGCTGTGGAGTGCAGGCTAGGGTCGGGAAGGACATGTGATCCCCCTGCAGTTTCCCTGGGGAAAGCGAACTCGGAATCGGGCCGAGCGTGGGTCATGGCAGCACGTGACGGTGAGGGTGACGACGCCGGCGACGGGGGGTTGCGGCGGCGAGGGGGCTCGCCAGTTCTGGCTCAGGGGGGTTGAGCAGCGCGCGGGGGAGCGGAGGATGGCAGGACCTGGACAGACGGGGATTGCAATTGCGCGCGCGCCAGCCACGAGGCGCTCTGATTGGTCCAGATGCGCGTCCCGTCTGGTTCCCGCATCGCAGAGGTTAAAGAGGCCGGATGGGCCGGGATCAAAACTCCGCTCCTTATGCTCTCCTCCTCACCTGCGCTTGACCGACCCTTCGTGTGCTCCTACAGTGCGTCACCCTCTGCTCACCGCCTTTATACCAGTATATATATATTCATACCGGGCCACCCGCAGCCGTTTTTCCTTTCGCCATACCACTGTTCCGTTCTAGCCCCAGCGATGCAGGCCAGCGAGCGCAAGCGCAGCGAGCCCCAGCTGTATGTTTGGCTTGTCACCATAAACCGCGAAGTCACCCGTGAAGTCAGTAGCCTATTCTCTTTTTCTTTGTTGCCATTGTGCTTATTCATTTTATTCATTTTCATTTCTGAATGGCAGGAGTTTCAAAGGTTTATGGCATGCATCGATCCAGGCCTCAGGAAGCAGCTGAAGCCGCATTTCGGGCAGATGCAGGACCTGCCTACGCTGCGTGAGTGCCACCCGCGTTTTTACTGGGCGTCTGGCAGCTGACACGATGATTCCTTTGTGACTTGTCACAGGCCGGATCGTCGCAAACCTGCTACCGCGAATGCTCATGATACGCCAGCGTATCCCGCGGACGCGCTGGAAATTCGAGACGACGGACACGGGCAAGTCGTATATCGTACGTTGCGGTGCACGTCGGCCGAGCTGTTAACTGACCCGCTTTATTGCTGACAGGACTCGCCGGAATCGTCGGCCGCGAGCAAGGCGCGCAAGGTCATGGGCTTCAACATCGCCGAGGAGGACTCGGTTGTCGCCATGGCCTTTGCGCAAGGACGCAAGCACCAGGTCGTCAACATCGGCATCGACGTGATGCGTGTACCCGTCCCAACTCCGCAGTTCGATGTCGAAAAGTTCATCGAGGCTCATTCTCACAAGGTGTGCAGCCAGCCATTCAGTAGCCAGCAGCAGTAGCTAATGCCTGGCAGCTTGCACCCAAGGAGGAGACGTACGTGGTGCCCGCACTGCCCACGGAGGTCAAGATACGGCGGCTCTGCATCATGCTGGCCGTCAAGGAGGCGTACATGAAGGCCATCGGCCAGCCGCCCGGCTTCGACCTCTCGCGCATCACCGTCAACGTGCCGCACCAGCTGCTCGTCGACGGCCGCCCACAGTTCGGCTGGGAGATCCGGCTCTTCCGCGCCAACATCGGCGTCGTGCGCGCGGGCAAGGAGGGCGTCCAGGAGGAGTTCCACCAGTGCGCGACCGTCATCTGGCGCGGCTGGCCGAACCGGTCCGAATTCGTCTTTGCGGACGAGAAGGATGGCGAGATGGCGAGCTGGATGCAGTTCCTCACCGTCCACACCGTCACCAAGTGCGTGTCGGCGCTGCACAAGGGCGCGGAGGAGGACCTCATCCGCAAGGAATCGCCCTAGCCCGCCCGTTCCCCGTGCTCTGGCATACCGCGCAACGGCGCGACGCCGGATGGGGCGGGCCCGTCCCCACCCGCCCCGCTTCGCCCTGTACATGCTTCTCCTCGCCCTTGGCCGACCGCATACCGCGCCTGCTCCGCCCAGCATGCGCGACGCGGCCGGCCTTGTACATTGCTTCCAGAACCCGCTTTCGCCGCGACTACCGCCGCACCCACACATATCTATTGCGCCCCGGCAGTCCGCCCGGTGTCAGACCCGCTGCCGCTGTCGACAGTGGACTCACAGCGGGCGTCGACACCGGTGCCGCCGCAGGACTCCGATTCTGTACCATACAAGCTCTCCGACCCATCGTCTCCGCCTTTGCAAGTTTTTATCCTCTCTATCCATCCCACTCGCGTCCGGCCATCTTTTCGCAGTCTGCGGGATCCCTACCACTTGCCGAATCCACACCTGCCGCATTGCATGATCCCGCACATCCACCCCGCCTTTCGACATTTGACTGTACATGTTCTTTCTCGACGCACGCTCCTCCCTCGCCCCATCCCATTCCCCATGCACGACTCTGCCCCGCCGTAATCACGACCTCCGCCCCGACACATCCCCTCACGACGCAAAAAATGGCTCGACGACGACCCACCAAACCAAACCTCCGCCACGCTTTTCTCGCTGTTTATAGTACGTTGGGCTTGCGTCGACCTTCCCGCTTCACGACTCTTCTGTCCTCTGGCTTGTCCTGACCTGTCCTGTACTCAGTACCTACTCTTATCGTCTGCCGACTCGACTCTCGATACTTAGATACGAACCCGAATGGAATTGAATTGAATTGAAGTCAGTTGCTCGCAACCTGCGCTTTCACTCGATTGGCGTTTAGCTCGCTGCACCATCACCACGAGGCGCAGTATATTCAGACTATCTGAGGCAGCGTTATCAGATGCCTCGTGTCCGTCGGTAAGCTCGGTCGTTATCATACATTTGATTAAAACTTGGCAAGGCACTGGGCGTTGGGCAGGTCGGACCCACGGTAGCCTCGTTCACAGCCTGAGCCTCGTGCTCGCGATACGGCAGCCGCTAATCCTCAGGCTTAATCCCAACAACCTCCCGGTCCCCGCGAGGTGGGGAAGCCGCCCTCCGCCGGTCAGCAGCAGTGGTTGGTGGAGAGCCGCGTCGCGTCGCGGCTTCTTTGGTGGCGCGTCGCGACGCGGCGGACTCATGGAATCGATCGCGATGATTGTCAGTCAGGTGCGGTGGCGCCGTCCCGACCTTCCGAGTCGTGCAAACTGGCGCAGGCTCTCGCTTGTCAATTGTCGATCCTCCACCTCGTCCGCGTCATCATCGGGGATAAGTAAGAGACGGAAGGGTTGGGGAAAGGCACGTGTTGAATTCATTTACAATTGTGTTTGCGGGATTGCGGCTTTCCCAAACTTCCAAACTTGAAGGTATCGTACCTGCTGCACTGCTGGTCGTCCCGCATAATCTCGGGCTTGGGACCAGGGACGACGAATGAGTGAATTCTGCCGCCAGCCGCCTGGGGAAGGGGAGTTGTTGGCCAGTCGGCACTCGGCAGCAAGACGCGAAGCTTTAACGATGGACCTTCCCCCGCACGTGCATTATATCTCACAGTATCTTCCATGCATGGAGGCCTAGGCCGCCATGTGCGTCGCTTCGCCAGCCCGTGGGACTTGGAGAGATTGCAAGGCGTTTCAGTCTCGCTGCGCTTCAAATTCGTCTCTCAACTTCACAATTTTTCGTTGACACACATTAACCCAGCTCCAATCAGTATGACGAGCGAGGGTAATCGATATGGTGGGGCCCAAATGGCTCGTGCAGTGTCAATGATCATTGATGTTCATGCGGGTCCGTGCTAACGTCAATGACAGAGTGGTGCGGAAAGAGCGTGCTGCAAGAGAAGACGAATAGAGCGAAGACGAAGGTAATGGGCTTGGGGGAGCGCGAACGCGAAAAAAGGGGGTGATTTCCGAAGACGAAGGGATAAATAGCCTTGGCCCAACTGGTGGCGACTGCGTAACTGTGGCGGAAAATAAAAAGTCATTAAAAACGGTGAAAAGGCTAGCTGAGATGCCTACCTGCCAGCGGAAAGTACGCGCCGCTCATGCAATCACGCAGTAGGGCGTCGTGCCCGAGCTGGTCTCCCCATCGACGGGCAGGGGCGCAGCGGGCGCGCCGTCCTCCGCACCCGAGCCGAAGATGCGCTCAAAGAAAGAAGTAGACGTGCTGGTGGCGATGGCGTCCATTATTTCGTGAGCGGGGCGTGACGGGGCCGTAGCGTTGCAGAAGGGCGGGGCGAAGGAGGGCAGAGGATGCCGGCCGCCCCACGGCGCCTCTATATACCACGCCTGCGCGCCCTAGATCTGCATCTCACATCTCGGACGGGACCTGTTTCATAAGACGCGCCCCGGCGCGCCGTTGACAAGGGGCACGCGCGCTCACATGGGCCATGATGCCTCCGGGGGGCCATTGTGCACGCGAAGCTGATGTGACGCAAAATGAAGTGCTGCCGCGCCGACGGCTCATCCGTGGGTTCATCACCGCGCTGTGTGTTCCACAAAGGTGCAGGGTAGGATGTAAACCCGCACTATCCGTATGAACAGTCACTCACCTGATCTCAGGTGCCAATGCTCAGATTACCTCGGAGCAGTCGCCATTCGCCATCGGCGTACACGAAGATGAATAAGAGCGATAATCTCCTTGATCATATGGACTGCGTCACCACCTGATGGCTCATTTGAGATGAAACTGAAACGTAAGTACGCTGCGCAAGGGACAAGGATGAGCCATTGATGCCGCCGATCAAAATAATCAACGAGCTTTGCTCGGTGACTCCCACCGCGACGCTTCGAACAGACGCTGGAAAGAACAAAATAAGACCGAGGGTAAGCTTACTGGCAATAATCGGGAAAGCCGGAGAGTTTCCTCGATGAGCGGTTTCCACCACATGAACGATTCATCTCCAGCGGTCACAATTGCATTGGGACGATCAATGAATTGCCGTCCCTTGTACGCCGATGCGCAATGCATTAACAGTGTCTTGCGGTCATCAGGAACTGGGGGTCGATGCTTCTCGCTGTATCTCTTGTTTTCCAGCTGTCTCATCAAGATTTCCGGCAGTTCAACGACTTTCATTGCGCCGCGTCCCGCCAGATTTTCTCATTGAAGCACCACGGGGAAATGGAACCTTGTCCAGGCTGCGCAAGCTCCCAGCTCCAAACTCCGCGATTAGTTGCCCAGGATGAGCCTTTGAGACGATGCGCGCTGCGCCAATGCCAACTGCGCCATTCCTTATCTCGGCCCAGGGAAAGACCTTACAGATAGAGCGTGGGGAGACGGCCCAGCCGCAGAGACGCTAGTCTCCTTCGCAGAGTTTACGTTCGAAGGGAGTCGTTCGCGGCGACATCCTGAAGCGGGCGGAGCTATGGTGCGTGGGGCGGAGGACGGTTGTTAGCTTTTATTCCTACTATCACGAGCACGAAGCAAGCACAATCCCTCCCGGAAGGGTGTGATAACCCACGCGTGAGACGTTTCGATCGCTGAAAATGCGATGCTATGGTGTGCAGCAAAAGTATTGGCATTCTGGCCAAGTACAGTACTAGTAGCTTTGTGTGGCTTCTCGACGCGACGTGAAAGGAGATGCATAAATCAAGTTTTGCGTTCTGGAAATACTTATTCAAACGGCACGAGGCACTACCATCTTGTCCTGCGTGAGCTCCCAGCTCCAAGACTGTACAGCCGGTTCTTCCAAATGAGCCTGGTGGACGATGCGCGTATCACCAAGAGCGTCGTTCCCTTCTCGGTCGAAGGAAAGGCCATACAGGTAGAGTGTGGGAGACGACCCGGCAGCCGCGACACTCCCAAGCAAGTTGGCGATGGCGATGCGCGGAACTACGGTGCCCTGGGCGCGGGCCGCTTGTTCTGGCGGTCGAATGAGGCGCAGTGCCTCGAGATTGTACTGGCGCGCGGCCGGCGCGCCATCGAATAGAGAGCCAGCCGCCGTCCAGTCTTCGCGCGGCAGCAGGCGGAAGGTGAGATCACGCAGGGCTGGCATGTCGACAGGTTTAAGAAAGTCCCACATCTCCTCGACGATTGCGAGCGTCTGTACGCTGCGTGAGAAATGAGCAATTGCGCGCGGCGTCAGCGCCGAGCAGAGCATTGCCGGTTGGATGTCGACGATGACGCGGTGGCCGTTGAGCGAGAGGGAAAGGTAGCGCTCCGACTTGCTGTCTGCCAGCCATAATACATTGGCGTGGAGGGGCGTCCATGCGATGTCCACCGTCGTGATAGGCTGACGCTGCGACTCTGAACGGATGGCCTCCTCGACAATGTCCAGCTCTTCGCGCCCGACGCCTCCTGCGTAGGAATACAGGACAGATTTGGCGTGCGGAAACCCAGCGACCACGGCGCTCACTCCGCTTGCGACGTTCACGCGGAGGTCCAGCGCGAGAGGGCAGTAAGACGACACCGTGTACTCGTCGAGTACGGTGAGCGTCAGCTCCGAAAGCCGAGGCATCACGAGTGCGAGGTCTTCCAGCACGTCGCCGTACTCGATGGAGCCTGATGTGTGGAAGCTGAGCGACGTGACCCCGGCCAGCGCACGGCCAGACGCGCCAGAGAGATCGTTCGGGAAATAAGCCTGCTCGAGAACGACGGTGCACAAGCGAGGCGCATAGCCGCCGAAAAGCTGCGAAGGGAGCTTGGGAGTGTCGTCCATGAAGGTGTTGTTGTGAATGCGGAGGACCTCTAGCAACGGCGCGCGCTTGCGCAAGAGCCTGTGCCAGTACTTCGTATTACATGAAGGAATAGTGATGGAGAGAGACTTGACGACCTCCATGTGTCCTGCCAGGTACGCCGCGACGACCTCGAGCGCGTTGAACAATTCGCCGGATTCTTTGTATTCGTCGCATTTGAGCTCGAGGGTGAGAGGGCGATGCGCATTGCGCTTGATCAGGGTCTGCAATGTTGACAGCCAGGCCCCGAAGGTTTTTTCCTCTAAATGAACGGAGATGTGCGACCAGAGGAATGGGTCTGCGAGCAACGATGCCCTCCACGCCCCGCAAACACTGGCGGCAATCCAGGCATCTCGGTAAGGGAGGAAGCGCGCAACATGGCATACCAGCTCAGGCGAGAGCTTCGCGGCGGATGAGAAGAAATCTAGCTCGGCGCGGCCCATAGCCAAGGCCGTGTGAACCGACGGCGCAACCACACGACTCCTGACCAGTTGATGAGTCATGCGGCGATGGGAACTAAGACCCATTTCTACGACGTACGAGTTTGAGTTGGCAGAAGGAGAGCGAAGTTCGGGGGAAGTGTCCATGAGGCTGGCGCGCTGCGTTGGGAAAAGTGGAAACCCGTGGGGCTGACTCTGAATCGAGGCACCGCGAAGACGTTCGCATATAAGAAGCAACCGGGATCATCAGATCATGATTTGTGGCGGGTAGATTTCAAAGGCAAGGCTAAGCAAGGCTGCACGGGACTACGCTGGGCTACGCAGGACTGGACTTCGCCGTGCAAATTCGCGCAACGGGCGTCCCAAGTTAAAAAAGAGACGAATATAAAACAGTTGAAGGCTCGAGAATAGTTCTCTAGGAAACCTGCATGCACATTCGAGCAGGACCTGGGCAACCCGACCGGCATGCTTCACACGGATGTGCATGGCCTCGGCAACCCACAAAGGGTGTAGGGTAAAGCCTAAGTTGACGCATGAAATGCGGTATCAGACGATGAAATGTCCAGTACGACGTCATGTGTCATTGCGAGTAGTACAGACAATGCAGCAGGGCTTTTATGCGCTCCAGAGAAGACATAGCAGCATTGAAGTCGGGTCAATGAGCTTATGAGAAAGCAAGTGTATGAGTAAGATGGGAATACCCGAGCGCACCGAGGTTGTCGGTTGTGGAGACCCCGGCGCTGGGCAAGCCGACTGCGACAGAGCAGCCAAGCCATGGGGGCCAGATACCGAGGTTAGCCGATAAATCAAGTGCTCAGTACGGCTCACCTGCGTCCAAGCCCGCGGTCTGGCATCTCGTCTAACTACGGCATGAAGCGTCCGTCGCCGTCCTGCCCGAAGTTGCCTTCCGGAGGGTAGGCGCAGCGTAAACCAGGTTTAAGCTGCTGTGGTAGACATCTTCGCGGACGCATCAATAGCGGCAAAGTGCCACGGTCGCCTCTGCAGTCCGCCGGCAGTAAGCATAGTCAAGCAAGGAGCTGGAACGAGAAAGAGGAAATTTGATCCGGCAGAAAGTCCGCACCGTTATCTCCACGTCCCGAAAGCTGTGCGAACTTGAAGGAACTTGCTTCTCCATCGCAACCACGGAAACAGGGCCAGTAACATGTACGGAATGGTGTACTTAATAAATCTGTTGTAATATCCGCTTTTGATTGGTACCAAAGTCAAGCCGAGCAGGCAAAGTAGAAACTTGTAGATAATCGTCTCAAACACATAAAACGTTCAAGATATTGGTTCATTGTCTTCGCTTCCTTCACCATGCGCCTCATCTTCTGAGTCCTCCGCGCCGTATTCCCTATTCGGTTCCGAGTCGGGGCTTTCACTGTCCAACAGATCTTCGTCCTCAGAATCACTGCGAAAGTAGTTGTCGCCGTAATCCATCAATATTTCTTGGTTCGGCCGAATGTTTTTCGCTGTTCCAGAGTTAAGCATAGTTCAGAAAGGTAACGAGTTGTCACCTACAGGCCGTGATGCAAATCTTCATATCGCCTTCCACCCATCTAACTGCCAGTTAAAAAAACTTAGTGGGGTAGAACTTCGCGTGATACCGATGCATGGGCGGCGTACTGTGTGAGGTGGCGTTAGCTTGTGTGCCTTGAGAATCTGCATGGTTGATGAAACGTGCGGCGTTTCCAGCTTCGAGCGCGTCGAGGTACAGCTCATCGCAATCGCTCCAGTCGTAGACATAGTTGCGTCCAACGTGCTTGGCGATGATCCTGAAATCTGTGAGACGCGGACAAGGGAATCGGAGAGAGATTCGTACGCTAGAGCCTGTGCCCGTTCGCTACCAACAGCTTCAGCCATGTATTCTGTAGAATTCCGAGTTCAGTATGCATTGGTCACACGTCAAATTCTCTCCGATATAAACAACGCACCCCCGATAGGCTGTCCTGCTGAAATGGGGCGCCTCGCGAAGAGTCCATAACCGTACTTGCCCTCGGCGACCTTGTACTACATCCATTGAATGAGCACCCGGAATGTAATTTCAGTATGGTCTCACTGCGGATCGTGGTGCACTGCTGAAGTCACGATTCCCGCACCGCATTCGAGCTTGATCATTGTGGCCCGCGACACATCCGCATACGCCGCGCTCGCAGTCTCGCCCGAGTTTTATGCAAAGACAATACTTTCTTCTGCATAGACTTTTGCCCCGGACTGAGCGGGGCCGCGAATGGCAATCGCAGCCAGGGTATTGTCGGCCGCCTAGCGCAGAACTGTGAGTGATTTTCGGGAACAAGGCACAACTGTGAACGGACAGGCGGGACCGCAGGAGCACGAGGATTGACAGTACTGCGCTGTTTGTTGTTCTTCCGACTCCAAGTCGGCGTCGTCGACCAGGGGTTTCATCCAAGTACAGGAGCAGTTGTTTTCCGGAGTACAGGGGCCGTCATGCGAGCACCCGAAGGCCCTGCGTGCGTTCTAGACGGATGGGCGGGGAGGCAGCAGATTTACGTACGTATGTTGGCTTCCCATAGCTAAGTTATACGAAGGGAATCGGGACCTAATGTGAGCTTTCTGTGAATAAAACCTAGAGGAGAGGCTCACGCCACTTCAAGCTATCCGCACGGGAGACAACCACCCGGTCCACGGGCTTGACGAAGACCTCAGGATTCCGTTGGTGCAAATCCCGCCTGTGAATAAAGACCTGCCACGATGATGTGGACGAAGGACTAAGAGTGCTTAAGTTGATATACGTACTTCTCGGCAGGGCTTTTGCATCACAACGGCAAGTTGACAGACGCCAAGCCCAGGACATTGGCTGACGATTATCGCAAGCTCGTCGAGCTCGTCCTTGGACCAGAAAATATCGTACTGCGACAAAGGGCGTCAGCCTTCGATCAGAGGGCTTGAAAATATCACTCACCTCCTCCGGACGGGACAGTGACCAGTAGCAGAGATTCCTGCAGGGATTGTGCGTTTGGTCCTCTTTCACTTCAGGCGCTGGAACAGCTTGAGGCCCTTTCCGCCTGGACCGGTGGCTCGATGCTTAGAGTGACATCATGAGCTATGTGACTGAGAGTGAGAAAGCGCGACCCACGATGCGAGGTGCACAATGTCTCAATGCAGGAAGGGCGGAAACATGACTTGTCTATGAACCACGAGAAATAGTCACAGAACAGAGTGAAGCCTCCGGCAGACGAAAGGTTGCGCGACGCCATGACCTGGAGAGGCTCTACTCCATTGCTGATGTTCGATGGCCAATCTAACATAGTACTGCAAGAATTCAGGAGGAAAATACCGGCGATAAATCAAGCGTACCGTTGCCAACAATGAAGGATTAGGTCAGATAGCTCGCGTGAAAGAAGCGCCAGTTGCTGAACCTCGTCCAACGTGTACTGAGCGCCTTCCGGTCCAGAAAAGAGCCTGCGAAGAGTCTCGAGTTCGATTGCATCCAGATTCGGATCCACAGGCATTGGCGAAACAGTTCCCTGCAGCCGTCTAAGAAGTCGTAACTGATCCTCCTGTCGCAGTCCAAGCGCTGGTGCACCAGCCAGCCCGCGCAGATATTTGTCGGTGTTGAAGCTAGGATCATCAGCAAAAGGCATGGCTCTCGGCGTATGGATACGCTCTGCTGTGCCCAGAAATACGTTGGCCAGAAGGGTATCACAGCTCTCGTACTGTGGCCCTGCACGAATTGTCGCGCAACGCAACACGGGAGCCAGTACGCCGGTATGCATGCTCATATCTTCGTCAAAGACCTGCAAATATGAGCCCTCCAGGGCTGGCTCGCGACCTTCCGGCCTGGGCAGACTCGTAGCTACAGAGTCGAAGTCATCCAGAATGGCTGAATCAGATGAAATCGAGTCTTCTTCAATGTCTAGCCGATTCAGAAGCTTCAGAGCAGTATCCTGCTCCCACTGGTAGAAGTCGGCCCAGGTCTGTTCGTAGACTGACACAGCATGGTCGCGGCGAGGATCAAAAGCCATTGCACGGGAAACACCGGGCAACACGCGGAGTTTGCAGCCTTTCCTCCGTCTTCCACCTCATCACCTGGTCCAGAGCCCAGGTCATGAGCAAGCTGCCACGTCTGCGCCGGCATTCCCAGAAATGCAGACCTTGTAACGCCCGGAGCATCGAAATTTCAGCTGGATATGCTAAGACTTGCTCGGGATCATCGTTTTTCGTATGCCTGCGCGGCAATATACTTTGCACTGGAGCCTCCAACCCTGCTCTGCGGCCGCACAGACTCGGCTCGCTTTCGCAGGAGACAAGCGCACGCGCGCGGATGAAAGCGTGGTGCAGGACTCACTTGCTCCCGTTCGCATCACAGAAGCGTGCGCGGCATTGAGGCCGTGGTTATGGCTTATCGGGGTGGTGGTGGTGTACCACGCTCTCAGAGATATAAAGGAGCGAACGCGGTAGCTGCGCCGCACCATCATTTTCCGCCCAACCGATTCGCCAATTTGCGCTGTGCTTATTGCAATCAAAATCCCGAGCAACGATGACCGACGCATCCGAGGATGACCATAAAACTCTCTACGATTCGTACGACGACGAAGCCATACAGATGCCGGACGAGATAGCGGTTCGTATTCCCACTTCCCCGCCTTGCGGCATCTCACATACAGTCGGCTTTCAGTTCGCGACTGACACAGACCTTGACGAGTTGATGGATGCACGCCTTGCCAAATGTCGCGGCCTGCAGCTACTGCGCCAATGTGTTGACTCTTGCCCTCCTCTGGACTCGGCCAAGAACCACCACACGGAAACCTTGCCTATCGCCATTCCCAAGCCGCGAAACCACGACCACTGCGACGGTCTGGTTCTGCACCGCGCATTGTCCGGCTCTCCACTGTCCTACGCAGCAGAAGCGTCAGAATCGGTCGATCGCACGAGGATTTCAGCCACGCTGAATATCGAGGAAGCTGATCTAGTGCCCAGACCTGCGCATCCTGCCCCAGAAGTTCTGGATGCGCAGAACCTCAAGTCCCGTCAGTGGGAGAGACCTGACGGTCTACTGGCTCCCGAGGATGTCATCCTCGTTCGACGCGGAATTAAGACAGTCGACGGCATCATCCCGACTCGCTCGTCTGCTCTCAGTGTCGAAGGCTGGAGGCAGCTGGGAGATTTGTGCCTCGAGCGCGTTGAGGCTCTCGGAGAGACGTATCCCACCATTCACGCGACCTGGGTCAAGAAGGCGTGCGTCAACCGAGCAAAGCAGACGATGCGCCATGCCAAGAATGCGTTCAGGACAGCTGACGCCATTGAGGGGTTGCTCGCGGGCTCGAAAGTCTGAACCTAATTTATGTATTATCATTTGCAGAAGGAATACATTCACGTCGTCATTGACATTCGCGCTCGATCAGCACACCGTCACTTCCTTTCCGTCTCGACGACGCCGCAGGGCCGGACGTTGTCTGAACCTTAGAACGATCGAGGACACTGCTCATCTGATTGCTGGCAGAACAAGGAAACATATCGTCCGCTGTAGCGGGCCACTGGCTTACATATATGGGAAGTACTTGTATGGTAGCGGCGTTGCTGCATAATCAATCTTCGCCGTCGTTTCCCAGGCTCCGTGCTGTAACAACCTGACAATGGGCGTCATTGAGAAAGTCTCACCGGCTCTGCATCCTGCAACGCTCACTGGCTTCAGCAATGAATGGGAGACGATCGTGCAGAATCGCATGTCAAAACCTCACTCCCTATGCTCAGCTATTGCGTGACTCTCTTATGGCAGTCTCGCGATGCAAGAACTCCATCGGCTGAGAACTGAGGATCTTGGTGAAAGTGCGATGAAGCTTGGTAATCCAGCGGCTTCTCATCGTCCACGATAGGAAAGCTCTGTTTTCAAGCTCAAGTGGCTTGCAATAACATTGGCATAGGTATTCCGCACGTCCCTGGACGGCAACTCACAGCCGAGAGGCTTCTCTGAGTGCTCCGTGCGTTTGCGAGTGAAGATATTCCCCCTGAATCGTCTAATTGGCTCTACTTTAGTCTCGACGTAGTATTACCCATTCCGTAGTAACCTACAGTAAGTACCAGCCTCTGTCGTGGCAGCTCGTCAGCTGACTCAGCTCGAAATGTCCGTTGAGCAAGATCATCGATCATGAGCGCATCACGGAATCAATGCCGGCACAGCCTCGAGCTGCCAATCCTGCGAGCCGGCGGACTCGTGCATCCCTCCCACACAAAAATGCCCTCACTGAATTGCCCACTGCTTCCGGAGAGGCCGCTCCAGGATTACCAATACGCAGCTTACCAACCAGACAACGAGTATATCACTACTCCCAGGTCCAGCGTTAGGTCCGCAACTCCTCCCTCGCTTGGACTTCGACACTGATCACGCACGATGGCGCAATCGACTCGCTACGAGGTCACGTACTTTCGCGTCCCGGCGTTAGGCGATCTGCCCCGCCTGCTGCTGGAGGTCGCGGGGGCACCGTACGAAAATACCTTCTTCGACTTCCAGGGCGACTGGCCGAGCCACAAGGAATCGATGACCTTTGGACGGATCCCCAGACTCACGATTTACAGTCCAGATGGCACCAAGAAGGTACGCTGCTACGATCGAGCTCGATTCCTTGTGTCAACTGAGAATCCTGCAGGAGCTCTTCGAATCGTTCGTCATCGAGGCGTACTTGGCAGAGACGCTCTCCCTGGTCCCTGGACCCGACGCGTTCTCCCGGGCCGAATGTCTCAGTGTCTCCTCGTCCCTCAAGGATATGGACGAGAAGGTCCGCGCTACGGGCGACCTTCCCACCGCCGAGGCGCGCCGCGAGGGACACAAGAAGAACCTCGCGGAGGTAATCCCCTCCTTCCTGCGCTTCCACGAGCGTTTCATTGCTTCTCGCGGAGGCCCGTATTACTTCGGGAACAAGGTGCGTGCCGGTCTGCTAAATCGCCCCGATGCTAACTGCCGTTCGCAGCTCACAGTCGCGGACCTGAAGCTCTACACCGTCCACCTCAAGTTTGCCGCCATGTACGGGGACAAGAATCCGTTTACCACTGGCCAATACTCCAAGATTGCCAACTTGGTCAAGATACTCGACGAAGGTCGCCCCGGTGACTATGCTCGCAACCGTCGCTTCGGGTATGTAGTGGTTTTCACGACGATGGAATGACGCGACGAACTTCTTTGCAGAAGCAATTTGCAGTGGAGCGAAGACGATCAGAAATGGGGATTGAACATCAAGAAAGACTGAACACTTTCCAACTATCGCGTGGCTACCGTAGACTGCATTGCCAAATTGTATCGCACCGCTTGAACGGGAGCTGAATAGAATCAGATTGATTGACGCAATAGCCGATGTGCACGAGAATATAGCCAAGGGAAAGACTGATATTACTAGATACTAGTACTGCTAAAGTCCATAATCCAAAATGCGAATTCATCACTGTACGACTCAAAGCAGCAAACGGGAAACTAGTCGCTGGTGCAGCTGCCATCATCAGGATAAGGGTGCGACTGCAGGCAGTCCTCATCCATGCCAGCGATCGTGTAGAAGTTGTCGAGGTTGACGTTGAGCGCCTTGCGGAGCTCGCCACGAGGGTTCGGGTACAGCGCGACGGTGTTGTTGACGAACTTGCGGTACAGCGCGCAACTCGTGTTGCCCTCGTCCTCGCCGAAGAAGTCGGGGTCGGCGATGAAGTTGTTGACCGTGCCGTTGTTGAAGCCGGGAGTGATGGGGTGCATGTCCAGGAGGACGTCGCTCACGCTCCCGACGTCGTGCAGCCCGAAGGCGCCCTCGCGGCGGTAGAAGTCCTTAGGCATCTTGTGGTCCTCGAAGAAGCCGCGCATGACCTCTAGGTCGAGCCCCTTAGCCGCACGCACGTCATCGCCCTTGACGCGCCCGTCGATGAAGTAGGCGATGGGGAAGACGGACTCGGCGTAGGCGGTGTTGAAGCGCGGGTTGCTGAAGTAGAAGTTCGGGTTGTGCGCGATGGACTCCTGGATACGGCGCCAGCGGACTTCGCCCGCGACGGTCAGGTTGTACCTCCCAGCACCGAACTTCTTGCTGTCTTTCTCGATCTGAGAGAGAGAGGAAGAATCAGCACGCAAACATGACAGAAATCGCGATTGACTCACCAGCTTGAACAGCGTGTTGTTGAAGCTGTGGTTATCGCCCAAGAAGTCATCGCTGCGCGTGAGACTCGCGTCGCCTGAGTTGAGCTGTCAGAAGATGAGTGAAGACGAAATAAGTGCGGGACGAGCCTTCGAAAGTGCCGTGAACGTTGAGACCGCCAGCGAGCGCTGGCTTCGGGGGCGCAAGCCCGGTCAACGGCGAGAGACCACCTGTCCGAACGGTGTTAGAGGATCTCCAGGAAATCATTGCGACCGACTCACCGATGCTCATCAAGTTGGTGAGATGGTTGCCGTTGACGAGGAACGCAGCGTAGGTGACGAAAGTCGCGATATCGTGGCCCATGTTGAAGCCCTCCTGAACGGCAGTGATGATCTGCGCCGGTGTGGCGACTCCAGAGCGAGGGAGGTACTGCGATACAGACCGTCAGCTGTGGAAATGCAGCGGCACTGAGAAACCTACGCCGTGCGAAGCGAGCGCGTTCAGGCCGGGGCAGGGACCTGGGCGAGCACTGTTCAGCGGCTCTATCACAGCGGCAGAAGATGTGACACATACCGCGCTGGTCTCCCTTCTCGAGCTTCTTGTAAGGATGAGCCTTGTCGTTCACCAGTTTCGAGCGCGTATCCGTGATGGGCGGCGGGACGGGCTCAGCGCCGACGATGGGGACCTGGACGGAGCGCACGAAGTGCTCGATCTCCTCGTGCGACATTCCAGCCAGCGACTCCCATGGGTGGATAGCGGCCGCAAGCACTGAGGTGACGGCGAGGAGGGCAGAGAGTCCGCGGGTGAGCTGCATAGTGAGAAGTAGAAAGAGGGAATGAGGCGAGGGGATGAGTAGCTCACCCTTGCACTTCCCGAGCTCTTATACCTAGCAACACATTTCACTATGGCCCTGCGCTCGCGGAGCAATTATGTCAACACACAGGCCGAGATATCCCGCGCGCAGCGCGGGCGTGCGCGTAGAGAAGACGGAACCAGTGCAGAATATTCCGCGACCAATCGTTTGCCAGTCGTTTTGGTTGGCCAATGAAATGAGGTCCGTCGCAATTCGCTGTTGAAGTCAAACTCTTGATGCATCATGTGGAGCCGAATTACTACGTACGATGCGTTCGTGCCCGGCGCCCGCCACAAAGTGGGTGACTGGATTATGTCTACGGCCTGCGACCAGGTTTTTCAAACTGAAATGTGACGCGTGAGCCACGCAAGTGCACAGAGGTACTGAGATTATGTCTGCGCCATGTCCTAGGAAAATGCTACGGTCGGTGGACAGCGTGCGCCGGGTCTGACAGCACGTCCGGTTCCGGTCGGTCGCGTCGCGCGCACTCGGCATCGTCTGCGCGAGCATGAGCAAGACCTCCCATCATAATCAATGCATGCGCCGTTGCTCGGCTTGCAAACGGTCACGCTTGCTTCACCTGTACTCGTCTCTACATTCCCGTATTGAACATTGGGATCCTGATCACCAAATAAGTGCATTCAATCCATTCCGAAGCCTAACTTTCACCCAGTCACCAACACGAATTAAAACCTCAGTATGAATTCCGATTTGACAACCTTGTTACATTTTCTCGACTACAGGCGAGCTGTCGAGCTATCATTTCTGGCTAACTACACCTCATTTGTAGCATCCGAACCCGCGATTTCTTCGACCTGACCCAACCCGCCTTCACCGGAGTGTCACGAGTGTGCCGTAATGTTTCGTAATACGCACGGAAATGCTGTCAACGTGTCAAAACAGGCTCGACTGTATGAGAGCCGTGTGCTTGTAGCGGTTGAAAGCGTGATCATATGCTGTAATTTCGAGGCGCCTCTCTTCATCTACGACCAAACCGTTTTCATCATTTGTAATTTTTGCTGGCAGTCCTCTAGCCCTTTGGATGCTTGTAGTAACAGAAGGGGCTGATTGTCTTGCATGCACATGAAGACCTGGGAGATGGACAGCAATGGGGTATTCACCCTCGTCATCATTGTACCTAGCTCAAACTCATTGCGTCGAACACGCATGCGCAAATGAAAGGCAACAAATGCCCCTGCTATAGCCACTGCTACCAAAGTACAGGTAACTGTGATGAGGGTGAGGACAAGGTAGGAGGCAGGATGCTCAGTGTCAGACATAATGTGCACAGATCCGTGGAGCCACTGCCGTACTTTATAATGTTCGATGATCACACTGTTTTAGCAGTAGCGATGTTCGTTGCAGAATTCAAAGGCGTTTGATTGTGATCAGCAGTGCCAATTATATTTGACGTTATTCCTGCAGCAATCTTTTGTCAGTGGCAGATTAGGCAATCATTCCCAATATGGCAATTGGGCGCTCTGCACAAGTCTGGTCGGCGTCAAATCAGTGTGCAATATGATTGTCTCTATGTGCACGCAACAGGGACTGAAAGGAAAATGGACTGTATGCCTAGCCACAACACTGGTGAAGTGTGGAAGGCAGAGAACAGGTGTCGAAAAAATAGAACATACAGCTGAGTCAAAATTGGATCAACGTTCTTCGGTGTTCCCCGGTCGGAAGTTTTTGCTTCTTTACCTCCTTGAGCTACCTCGCATCACTTGCTGCACAATGCCATCAACCTCCACTCCTCCGAGCACGCCGCGTTCCTTGACGCCAACCCCCATGCACTCCCCTTACACTCATGTTTCGCTTCACTATGGTCAAAGTTCGTGCACGTTTAGTTCGAAAAATTTCACTTTAGGGCTGACATCCATGTAGCCCATGAGCCTGATGGCTGCGTCTGCACACCATGCCCATTCCATGTCCCTTATACAAGCGGCGAAGTCGACCTCCTCCGGGATACATTCGTGCGATTGGAGGCGCTGGTTACGAACGTCCACGATCGTGTGACTGCACTTGGAACTCAAGCTTCGACGGAGGTGGCTTGGCATCGTGCCTTGGCCGCAATTCGTATGCTTGCTACTGAGAACGAAGTTATGCGTGGCCTTCTATTTGAGTACACCAACAACGTCCTGCGTCGCATGTAGTTCAGCTTGTTGCTTGTACTCACATTAAAATGCATGTCGATTTCAAAGATTGACAAACTTTTGCGACCAACATCAACAGCATCTTTTCAAGAACTATTGATGTCGACACCCTGCAATAAGGTGCCATAGTCCAAGGATGGGCAATGCTAGCGCAGTGATTATCAACGACAATGCACAATGCAACTGCCAAGATTGTCACGATGGCAATGGCTTGACTGCGCATGCCGGCTCGGCTAACCTTGTGGGAAAACTATGCTTGTGTGACGTCTGATGAACACTGCACAGTGCTATATCATATGGCTCACCCCCTGAAACACTATTATGACACTGCTAGCACACAATCTCGTTGCCTGGATGCGACGAACATAGACGGAGGTACACACTGCACCCGCCAAGGCCGTTCTAATTATGACGACATGATCTGATGTGCGAACTTGTGTGCCTGCCAGGAACAAGGCACTAGTCTCTGATTGTGATGGTCAACCTCATGGAAATGCTCGGATGACTTCTAATGCCACATTGCACCACATTGCGCCATTTGCGCTGTATGTCCTGTACGTCCGCAGCATTCTAATCACTATATGTGCAGTTATAGGAACACCATCAATCATATAGTCTGTGGCACTGCCCCATAATGAAAAATATTTATGTGTGTGATTCCCACTCAGGCACAACACTGCCCAGTGTTATGGAATATTATACTCCACAGTACATGCTAACTGATATGACTCATTTTATTTGGCTAACTTACAAATCTTCTGAGTCATGTGCAATAATATTTCTAATAACAGGCGCTTGATTGGTCATGTATGAATATAAAGAGGCACGTTCAAAGCTATACGTAGATATCCACTTCATATCCCTCGCCGAGCCTTCCTCGTACTCCAACCCTATATCCACAAGATGTGTTGCTATGTATCACTCATGATACGATATGCGTGCACGCATGAGTATACGCTGGACACTCACCTGGTATATATAGACTTATCCAGTCTCTTTGATCGATGAGCTAACGTTTATTCGATTTAGTTTGACTGCTGTGTGCGGTTTTGTGTTTTCAGCAAACTGCACCGTGGATGTGGTCAGTGTATAAGCAACATGTGCACTGGGATTATTGAGGCCAAGGATATTCCATACCGTTCTGTTGATAAGATTTGCGGCCAATGTGTTACCCGTACAGAATTGTGGGCATTGCAGAGTATGGATTCAGCATTTGTTCTTCCTACAACTTAATTAAATAATTAGCTGAGCACCATCTTTACGAGACCACACTTTAATCTGTCTGTTTTTTATGAACTACATACAACACCATTAATACACAGACCCTGTTCAATATAGTACAAACACTAGTAGTAACTTTACATTGTAAAATTTAACTCAACGTGCCACACGAGTATACATGACAAATGTTAATTTAAAGTCATTGCCATCCTGAGCTTTCTTTGACGACATAATAGGCGAAGCACTGTCAACATTATCACATTCTAATATGCCATTACCGTCGTTATGCATACCATCGTGAAACCACATTCTTCTAGAAGCATCAATGTGACGCATGACATAATGATACTTGCCATAGTAATGTGTACTCTGTAATTGCCATTTAAGACCTTCGGATTCTATTAAGACGGGCACATGTGTAGCATCATCATTTTGATGCACATACAAAGATATAATAGCTGGACCACTAACAATTACAACGTCATTAGCAGTGTATGGCACACAACATTTAGTCCTCCGAGTGCTACACAGAAGGGAATTCAGGATCTGTGATGTAAGATCTGCTGTATTTGGCACAAATAGAATCTTTGAAGGTACTGCAAATGGCACAGTCCTCTTCCGACACATCTCACAGTTCATTTGGACGACCCACGGAATTGTAGTCGAATCTAAAGTCATCTGCGCTAGATCAGACAAGCTAGTTCCGTTTGATCCATTTGGAAAGTGTACAGGCTGTAAGGAGTGTAATATACGTCTTACACTATTGCGAACATTTTCAAGTGACTGCTCATTAGCCGAATATTTGATGAATTCTGCAAATAACACTGACGATATATAGTTGGCATTTTGTAGAAAACGACCCACAGTAGTAGGATCAAGGAGCCAAGCGTGGTACAACGCACTAAACAAAGAATCATATGCACAACTCCAATTCTGTGAATCCCACTTCAGACCAACTGGACGGGACGAGATAGTCTCCTGCCGAAGATTGCGATTAGCACGCTTTGACGGTCGCTCAGTCTGGGTATCTTGTATGTTTCTTTTACGTTTATTGCTTGGCCCTGGATCCATTGTATCAGGGAATTCAAAATTTCTAAATAGTATAGAGCGAGCGTAATGAACATCCCAATCCAGACTTTTATGCAAGTTTGGAGGTCTATAATGTATGCCACGACTTTCTATGTACTGTGCTATCCTTGTATATCGCAATGGTGATGAAACAGAGTTGGGCAACTGATTGCTGAATTGCAAGCGAGTAATGTCGTCCAATATTTCTATGTCACGAAATTCAGATAATAGATCCTTGCTCAGTCCACCCTGAATGTGAGATTCGTGGAATCCCTGGAGAATGAGGGTATATTGAGCAAAGGCACTACGCGAAAGTGCAGTATAATACGCCTGGTGACCTCGCAGATTCAACAAATCCACAACATTGTTAATACGAGTTTTACCTTGGCTGCCGTAATCTGTCATGGCAAAGTTTGGGAGTACGTGTACTTGCTTTCGACGGATTGTTAAATACGTATCATCGGGTAAAATGCAATTTGTAGTGATCTCCTCTGCACAGAGTGGAACTACGTTAGGCGGCAAGCCCTCCAGCTGAATATTCAATGTACCATTGGTGAGCCGAACAAATAGTACATCAAGAGTTTGTTTGCCATCTCCTATGGCACTGGATTGCCAACCCACAACAACGCCTTCTCCACCATTAGTCACACCGCATTCTGTCGCTATATTTCTTTTGATAATCACCGGCATACCTTTGCAAATGCGCAAGACACCAGGCACATTGTCTGAGTCATAGTGAGGCAAATCCCATAAAATGTTCCGGAGGCGATCTGATATTACTGCACGCCATTGCTTACGCCCGCGTTTTTTGGGACCAGACTGAGTGTCATCACCTTCACCAATTTTGTCAATCGAGTAGAATGAATCGAGACGTTCATCCATATCATGTGCGAATTTTTCACATCCTAATGTGTTTATTGCGTCACGATATGCATTTACACCCGTTATTACAGAGACGTGTCTAAAACGTTCGTCTTCCAACTGAGATTTACCGCTTGAAGTATCAACAACCATGCTCTTTAGAAATGAGATATCTGATTTATCACATTGTTTAAAACGCATGTTCATCAGTGCAGCACGGAACCGAATATCCTTCTCATTCATTTCCCGCTGCCTCATGTTTTCTCGCAAGATAACTACAGTAATGACCTGGAGCCATAAAGCTTTCCCTATTGCACATCGTTGATCATAACCATCAGAACCACGATCTCCGACCTTTGAATTGTACAATGTAGCACCTAATACAGGTGGCAACTGCGCAAAATCGCCTGCAAAAATAATATTGAAGCCACCATATGCCTCTGCACGTACATTGTGTATCATACTGAGACGTTCTGATATAAGTTTCATATCTGAGCATGAAATCATTGAGACTTCATCTATAAATATATATTTTACCCGCGAGAGGGCACTACGCATGGCAGATTTCATCGCCCGTTGTCCGGCACTTTTTGAGCTTAATCCTAGTGCGGAATGGTATGTATGTCCACCAATATTTGCAGCAGCTGTGCCTGTGGGAGCTAGTAGGAGCAAACAGCTACCTGCATTCAAGCGCTCAAAAAATGACGATAATGCATGAATGACTCTCGATTTTCCTGTTCCTGCCATACCAGCTAAGTACATCCGCAGGGGATCTTGAAAACCACAAAGATAATGTTGGGCGACAATCTGAAATGCCCGTTGTTGCTCTGTATTTAGTTGAAATTCTGTGATTACGTCTGCAACAAGTTCGCCAGGAAGCATGGCTCCGGTGTCAATAACACAATTAGCATTCAGTGAATTCAGGAATGCTTGGTCAACTATCCTAAACTCGGTCGAAATTCTGTAACGAGTTGATTCCGTTGGTTCTGTAACATCCTGCTGAATGTAGGTAGAAATGATAGATCTAGCAAATTTTGCTATTTGTAGCTGTTTCATCCAGTATGTTACTGACTGTGCAGCTATTCGTACCCAATCTACATCCATATTGAAAAATCTAGGATTGCGTGGCTTTAGCCATCCACGTGAGTTCAGCACACGAGCCATCTCTGCAGCACGTTGTAACGCCTTCGCATGCCTGGGACCAATTTCAAAATCATCACTTTGATCTTGTATATCATCCTGTTGATCTAATTCCATGTTTCCAATGTAGTTTGGGTCAAGATCTTCAGCGTCGTTGTTGTCCCCATCATCCTCAATATTTCCGTTCTTTCGACGTTGACTGTAATCGTCTCTCGCATCTAAGCATTCATACCTCAAGTTAAAGTTATCCATAATTTGAGATTGACGGGCAGAAAACTGGAATGCATCAAATACCCCTTCCCAGGACTCATTGTTGGTTTTTATATCCAGACCTGTTCTCCATGGTTTGAATAGTGTTAACATAGTGCAACAATAAAAATCCCTGTCCCCGGCATCGCGCCTTGGAATCGAACCACCAATGAAGTTTGGCACAACATTTGCACGACGGTTATCCAGATGTACCAGATGTGAATCCTCCTGGGAATGGCCTGGCCTGAATTTATAGCTAGCACAGTCATTAACGCCTTCGCCCATTTCCAGGGCTATACGATCTGCTCGTGGTACATCTGGAGCCTTATGTTTGGAGGGACGTTTTGACTTGGAATAAAGTCTAAGCCAGTCATAGAGGCAGTATGCCGAATGTTCAACAGGTCTGTACATATAGTCCTGAACAGGAGAGACGGAGATTAGATTGATGCCATCCAGATTCCTCTCGTCACGTGCTATGAAGACGTTATAATCCGCATGGGAACCTGATTCTAGATATTCGTCAGGTAAAGTCTCCGAAAATGAGGATAACACTTCTGATACAAAACCACGCCAGTATATTGGTTTAAATTGATGACTCTTAAAATGGTCTGGCAGGTCAAGGAGATACGCTGCTGCCATTGGAGATCCTATCTCTGTCTTGGAGGTGAAACTATTAATAATTCCAGTAACAATTTTGCGCTTGTTATCTTCAGCACTGGCTCTAGTGCCTTGTAGGGCAGCATGACGCAGCAACTGGGATCGGATAAGATAGAACATTCCAGGAGTTTTTAGCCCAACCTTTGTAATGTAATCACTTGCATACGCAATAACTGCTTTAATAGCTGTTCCGCTAAGCAAGCATGTGACATCAGTGTTACAGCGTAATAAATATGTTAAAATTGGATTAATAGTATTCATTCGCTTTTCATCGTGTCTAACGTGTATGTAACCAGTCTCATCCACATAAGTCTCCTTAACCAATTTGCGAGGAAACCGTCTTTTGCACTTCCCCTGGGTCCCAAGACATCGATTATCACATTTATGCATATTTGTCCTACACAATAAATCATTCACTGTAGAGCGAAAATGATTTGCCCAATCTCCAACCTTTGAACTAGACTGTGGAAGTACGTCCATCGGGAGAACATACCCAGGATCTTGACTTTGTGTTTTCTGAGCCAAGATAGCTTCATCGCGAGTGGAGTCGGTCAACCTACCTTGGTGACAGTTATCTAGATAGGCTATCATTTGCTTTTGAAATGTAGATTCTGGATCTAGAAGACGTTTCTTTATCTCTTCGGGTGAGAGTGCATATTTTAACCAAAGTAGTAAATGTAGATGCAATGTCAGGCGTCCCTGCTGCTCAACTGTTCCATAAAATCCGTTAGTTATACCAAATAAACCAGGTTCGTCCTTTTCCCAACGAAGAATCTCCTCTATAAATACAGCAACAATAAAATGGAAAAAGCGTGCACTCGCAACAGGATTGTTGGCGACCAGTCGCCATTTATCATCATCTTGTAATAGACTGATCTTTTTTTCATCAAATTCCTTATCAGTCCCTGCGAAATAAAGACATAAAGGGTGATGAACATCAGCAGGTGCAAATGTGATAAACCATGTTGGTGCCCCCATGTAGGATAACAATGACCACAGTTCATTGCGCTGATATTTCTTGGCAGTGATGGAGCCTGGTACATGTCCATTGACCATATCAAGTTCACCGAGGATCTTAAAACACTTTTTCTCAACGTCTGTGACAGGCTTCCAGCAGGGATCTACCCTGAGTCTATCAGCTAAATCTCCAAATACTGACTCATCGATACTGCTGATAGTTTCTGCGAGCCTCTTAAATTTAGTTTTTGTGCTCAAGAAGCTTCCAGCCCTACTACCACTCACGATCTGTTCTTGATTAAATGCTATAAGAGCAAATTCTGGATCCATCTGGAAGCGCTTGTCATAATACATCAAAAGGTGTTTCTTATGAGCGTGTTCGGATATTTCGCCATCAATAAGACTATTACATATTCCCCCCATTCCATACGGAAACAGCCAGGGAAACATCTTTGGAAACAAGTCACTATTATGCCAGAGAGTTTCAGCATGAGCCCCATGGGGGACTGCCAGTGATTTTCCATTAATCATATGCTTTGCTGCGATGGCAGTGACTGCGTGATAGTTCTCTGCGGTGATAGCATCAAATGCTACACCTGACACTGAAAATGGGCAAGATCCATCAGACACACCAACTTCAGTATCATTATCATGAACAGCTCGTGCTTCGCTAGGCACATTACTCTCATTGTTTGCATAAGAAAAGACTTCTGGGATAGCTCCATCCTCGTACGATTCCATGTTACGCTGCGAAACTTCAATGTCATGATAATGGTGATTGTTTTCCTTTAACCAATTTAAAGCAGCCATCACTCTGTTCCGACTGACTACAAAGGGGATCCGTCTCTTGTCTTCGTCCAATGGCCGAGAAGATCCTGTGAAAACAATTGAGAGCAGTTCATCCAATTCATCTCGGTGAGGTGGAAGGATATCGTACAGTTTAGGATACGGATTTGGGTAACAAATCATATTAGCATTCAATTTATGGAATCCAGAAATACCAATGCGAACAATACATTTATGTCGCCTTGAGCGAGCCACCAGCAATTTTTCGGAAAATGTCAGTACTTGCAACACCTTTGGAACCTTACCAATCCATATGCCATTGGCCAATGCAAACTTAGGCACACAATTCACTCGCAGTGATGCTGCACAACTGGGACATACTCCCCACAGTTCATCTATCAAAACTGGTGTCACCTGAAGAGAGTATACACCAGAAGGCCCCTTTGCTCGCTCTCCCACAGTAACCTCAGGGCGACACAGCACAGCATTTATTTCCTCTGTCAACTTTTCCTTGGATGTCAAATCTCTTGATGGGGTCAGATGCGCACATACTGCACAGCCTTCCTCCTCCACCATCAATGGCGTAAATCTATTACATACAGTATCTATCAATTTTTTAGAGCAGGCCGCGTCGATCGGATGTGGTGGAAACTCCATTTTTTCTAAAAATATAGGCTCGCTGCAACGTAGTAATGTCAGTAAGGAGCGACACCTCTTAGTACATTGATGACTCTTCAAAGCTTTTATTATATCAGAAGTTGATGATTCTACAATTCCATGCATATGAGCAATTTCACGTCTGTGTCGAGCAGAGATCTTGTCTGCCAGCATAGTTAGTGGAACATTGCATGGCACTAGATTTTTAGCAACATACCTTGACAAATAACTGGGGTTGAATTCAATATGATCCGTATAACTGAATTGTGCACTTGATTTAAGACTGCGCAAATAATCTGAGAACCCAGGTGGGACCTGCAGTGCTACGCACGCAGAAGAGATTGGCAGATATTTGATAATGTTTTTATCGGGAGATGGAGCTAATACCGCCCATATGTTCTGGCATTTATCATCGCAAATATGACTGAGCGCTGCACGTACCATATCTGCTGTCGATGTTCGATTTCCAAACTCGACATTGTGCATCGTGCATGCACGCCGCAATGCGATCCCCCGCAATCGTGTGGCAATGACACTGAGCGGGACTTGTAATGCTGTCTCGAACAATTGAATGCTGTCAGAGCGCACGTCTTTGTAACCTATAAAATGCCATTGCTCGCTTGCGCAGATTACACCCCGTATAAATTCTGACGAAGCAAATGGCAAAAGCGTGGAGAAGCAAAATGACTGTACGTACTGAGATTGCACAGACGGAGGACCGCCGCCGACGCGACTGAACGGACTGATAAAGTCTGATGTAATCTTAGAGGGGGACTCGGCAGTGTTGAGCACATCCGACTGACCAACAGACATATCAATGTCTGACGGTGCCATGCTTTTACCCCCGCAATACAGTAGTCTATGTGCAGAATTGAACGCATTCGACCATGCGCCATACAGTGTTGGGGACAACGTGAACCGATAACAAAACAAAATCCAATAGAACCAGCGACGCGCGAAGCGGCGGCGTCTCAAGCGTCGAGGTAATCGCAACGCAGTCCAATGATCAACAATGACACACAACCATGACCAACGACTTTTTGTGGACCTGCATCGTTCGGAGGGCATATCCACTTCGACGCCAGAGAACCGTACCGGTATATTGTCTTCCTGGACTAGCTGATATTGGTGCAGGCAGGGCTCACTACTGGAAAGATAATTGCATACGGAATATGTGCTCAAGGCTCGGGGTGATGACCATACAATCGACCGGGACAAAAACGCTACCCGGCGTGTCTCGCTAGACGCTTCATGGCGCTGATGTGAACAGGTCAAGGACGCTACACGGCGTGTGTCACTACGCGCCTCGCAGCGCTGTTGTGAATCGATTGGAGCATATTGTCGATGGTGTAGCGTCGTCGGGACACTCGATGACCGCGACAGACTTAGCAGCATCAGAAAGAGGACGACGCACGACTGCCACGGAACGTAGCAGCAGCGAATGTTTGGGGGGAGCATTGGTTTCTTGGCGGTGAGAATTCGAGATGTAATTGTGGGGAAACGTTCGACGCGGACAGCACAGCTATATACAACACAGTGACTCAGCGTGACTCCACGTTGGCAGTGCACCGGGATCGTGAGGCACGTTGGCAGTGCACCGGGATCGTGAGGCACGTTGGCAGTGCACCGGGATCGTGAGGGCAATGCTGAGCAGAGGCAGTGCACCGGGATCGTGAGGGCAATGCTGAGCAGAGGCAGTGCACGTGAGTCAGGATAACAGGAATTGCCCAACGACTCACCTCGCACTCGCGATAACGGCGATGGCTGAACATGGATAGCGCGGTGTGCGACTACGCACACAGTGATCTTACTTAGCACGAAGGACCTGCAAAGAAAGGGACGTTAATCACAGGCCAGCTGTGAACGACTCACTGGGATTCTTTCCATGTCGATCGGCTCGGACTTCATTTTGCACGCGATGCGGTGCACAGGCAGTACCTCGTATGCGAAGGGCGCAGAATGTGAGACTGCGATGGACTGCGATGGCGACGGAGAAGCAGCACGTTATTGCGTGAGACTCGGTGCTGGCGGGCAGGGAGACGAAAGATCGAGCTACTGGCAATAGTGAGCGGTGTTTACTGATCCTCCAGACTGGTATCTCCTCGACCTGAAGTTTATGCAGTGCTGGCGCTGTGAGGACGATTCAGACGAAAAGGTCCAGGTCGACGTGGTCTCGTGAGGATTCTGCTGGTGGCAGCGGCCTGCGTGGCCTCGAGCTCGCCCACGTGGTTGCGCATAAACTCGCTGATGTTGACGGCCGAACTCGCGCTGGGGCTCATGAGGACGGGGTAAGAGTGGAATACACGCCTGAAATACGGGGCGTAACTGGTTGGCATTGTACAGCGCACTGAGCGCCGTTGGCCGAGGGCAGGTCTGCACAGGTTATACAACTACACAGAGAATGAGCGCGTATATCAAGAAACTGGAATCGGGGCTACACACGAAGTTCCTGGGGTGATAAACATATCTTGCCGTCGGACGTGCACCACCTGCTCGGCAATGCTGCCATGTGTCGGAAGGTGTAGCGCAGTCGCAGTGCCAGAGGACTCAGAGCGGTTGACTTTTAGGCGACCTTGCATATCGAGCTGCTGAGCATGCCGTCGAGCTTGCGCAGGCTGACAGTACCATTTGTGATGTGGAGCAGCGCTCCATACAGCGCCAAGATGCATTTCACCAATAGTACAAGGTTGTATAGCAACCTGCACGACGCATGGACATAGCACGGGTGGTGGTTCGAAGGCAAGTTCGGAATTTGACGCGTATAGCCGACGGCCTCTTTTCCAATTGGAAATCTGCCATGCATCGCAGTTCTACGACCGCCAGTGAATGTCATATTTCTCAGCCGCTCAGTCCGTACATATGGGGCCTCGAAAGTGCACCTCATCTTCCACATTCTGCCTCGCACGCCCTGTTTCAACGAACAAACTCTTCGTGCATCGACTCGGATCCTGGATCATGCGCTCTCATACTGTATACCACCTATGCAGTCATCACTCGAGCATTGCGACGTTCGCAACATGCTAGCCTATCGACGCGCGACGACCCCGGCTTTTCCAGTGCAGAATCTCACAAGAATTGTCGGCTCCACACGGGTTATAGACCTGCGTGCAACACCACGCGTCCTGCCTTGCTTTGCCCGCGGTCTCCTTCCTGCTTTCTGGCCTCATCGCCGCTGCACTGCTTTTGGGCTTCCTTTCTACAGGCTTCCTCTCGTGCTGCTTGCTGATCAACTTCTCATTCTCATTCTCATCCGAATTTGTCCTTCATTCCTCGCGTATGCAGTACTTTGAGCTCGCCGTGTGCTCACGCGCATATGTTACTCGAGATTGTCCTGAATCTTGGACTGCGTGCACAGGCTCTAAAGCTTGTGTTTTTTAAATTTTCACACCCTTGATACAAAGTACATTTTCTTGATCTCAGTCTCTTAAACTCGATGTCTGGGCTGAGGTGTGGATAATCAAAGGACCAGAGGTAGAGCCGAACCAATGCTGGCGGAATCGTCGTGTCTATATTCTCCTACACCACTGAACGAGCCTGGGGACTATTTACAAATAATGTCCAAGATACGAGCACGCGTTACATGAAGAGGCGGCGTCAACACCCGTTCAGGAGCTTGCGGGCCTCATAGACCCAAGCATTTGCCTGCAGGCCAGCGATCCGAGCCAATGCAGCCTCAGTCTCAAAAGAAGAGACTACAGCCGCCATTGCACGCGTACGCTCCTGGCCGACCACGCGACTCTTCAACGTCTCGCGGGTCCAACAATGCTTGATGACAGATTGGGCATACGAGCGCATACGGCGGGAGCGGTCCAAGCACGCGTCTGCCCGCAACGTTGGCCTCAGATGTTGACCCAGAAGACGCTAACTCCTGCAGAGATCTCCCCTTGAGACCGACCTCGGTCTGTATCTGGTCCGCGGAGTGAACGGGAGCGACGAACTGCTCTGGGAAAAGAAAAGAGAGTTTCTTCTCCACGTGACCGTTCTTCTTAACAGCCGGAGGCGTCTGCGGTGGTGTGACAGGCGCCGGTGGCGGCATGATCATCTCGATTGGCCTCAGCGCGCGTTCCAGAGAATAGTCATACGGGTGAGATTCAGTCTCTGAGTCTCCAATCTGGAGTGCGGCATGGAAACCTGCTCCAAATTGCACGACAGCGTGCTGGCCTTGTTCGATGGTAGCACCCAGCAGCTGAGGGGCAATGTCCTTCGGCAGACTCTGTGGCCACTGGGTACCGCAAATGATCAACTGCTCCCGTGGGTTGCGATCGAGAGGGGCAGCGATGCTCGTGTCACATGCAACCGCGCGGACTGCTGCAGGAGATCCACCAGACTGCAATGGTAGGGCCAGAAGCTGAGGCGGTGACAGTCCATGCGAGACGAGCGTTGATGACGAATGCACAGTCTCAGGCGTTGAAGGAGACGGGGACGCGAGCAGGTAAGTCTCCGTAGACTCCCTGGTGGGGGACGGAGGCGGCGTCGGCTGCATGGTGACGACTTTTGGGCCAAGGGAATGCTCCATGAGATAAACTTGAACACGGTTAGCCGGAGGGAGCCCATCTATTCAACCAAAATTGCGGGCGGAAGCATTCCCGATTTGTATGTGCGGCACAGGTGTCATGGAATCGATGGAGCTGTACATCGGCAGTACAAAAATGCCACACACCCAAATAGGAGTTCAGTTACACGTCCATGACTATCACACTCCGGGTATGTTCACGTTGGAATGTCACAATGCTCATTTCAACACAATGTCCTCAATTAAATGTGGATAATTCTCACGACTCGCGGAAGGCCAATAATTCAGAGAGGGTTAATGGCAGCATTTTTGTGTGCTGCGATCAGGAGACAATGTGCCTGGGTACAGAGGATGGTCAAGAAAAGAAAAGGTCGTGGAACTCCTCATCAGCGAAGGGGAGATTGTCATCGGAAGCGCCCCAGATGACAATTCTGGGAACGAATGCGGCAGCTGTGCCCGGATTGGTGTGAGTCAGATGGTCGCCTTGTGGTGTCTTCGTGTACAGTGCTTCTGGTTCGCGCCGATCGGTTGCGGCCCGGAAACTGCTCTCCCAAACTCGGCCAAGTTGTTCATCTAAGTCGAGAAGCACCTAGTTAATTAACTTAGCGGCGCAGAAGATCACTGACACACAGCAAATGAGTTCCTGGGGTGGCCCGCACTGTGCCCATGGGCCGGCGATCTGATCCGGATCTTGAGCGCTCGTGTCACCCTGCAACCTAAGCGAGCGTGCATTGTATCAGCGGCGAACAGGACAGACGTCGGCGGAGGCATGTGCTTACGTGGGCGGAGAGGTGAGCCCTTCGATACCTGGCTGACAGGGGGCGCCAGTCAGGTACACTCCAAGTGCCAGATGTTGGGGTTGCGCGTGGTCACCACGCTCAACGCCAACTACAGGCAGAATGTTGCGCACTCTGGCAACCAGGCGTTGAATGGCCGCAGCTCCCGCGACGATAGCAATGGCTGCGATGGTGGAGGCGAGAGCGGCAATGGCTACGACCTGGGAATTGTTTGGTGCCATGACGAGATCATCTACGTTCGTGTGTTTATAACCATGGGCTGTGGTTAGAACAGCTTGGATACACTCAATACTCACAGATTGTTTGGTCGCTCCCACGCTGGTGCCATCGCCATCCACCGCGACGGGGATCTGGATGAACGGTTTGGCGGTGTCGCAGCATCGAAGCGTGCAGCATTTGAGCCACCGCCGTGTCATAGAGCATGAGACTGGGTCCCGGGAAAGACTTTTCTACATATGCGCACGCCGTAGCACGTCGAGAGGACATCGACGAAAAGGTATTGCCCACGGACGGATTCGGAGTTACTGACTCCGAATATCCCGGGGGTTCCCGGTGTCAGACACAGGGACCTGATACTTGAGAGGAAGGACCGCACGGCCGATGCTACAAGCAATTTAAAAATTAATTCAGATTATTAGTGAGACTGATCACTCGGGCCGGCGCCGTGCGGTTACAGGGAATATATACTTGAATTGAGAGCTACCGCGAGCGAGCCCGACTGTTATCGTACTAATCCAATGACATTCGGAAGCTACCCTATTGAAAGTTAGATAGATCAAAGTGAGCAAAGTTCAAGCAGCAAAAGCATCGCGAGCCGACTGTCTATGGCACGGAATGCACGACTTTGCGAGACCAGGAACATTACAGTTGGCAAGACTTGAGTCAATGCGTTCGATGATTGAAGCCACGGCAAAAACGACATACTGTATGAATGTATTCCAGGCCGCTCAATGTCTAGGAGCCCGCCGCACCACCTCGCCTCCACACGGAGATTCTACGTGCGGTAAAAGTCAGCATGTAAGCCGTGTACGACAAGAAGGACTTGCCTTGGTTGCAAGCTGGATACAGCATCAGCAGAGTCCCTGACAGCGAGAGGAAAGAATCAACAAAGACCTACAGCAGATCGTGCATATAACGTGCATGCTCACCATTATGGCTGTCGATGACGAGGTCCTCGTCTGGAGCGCATCACTTCTGCGAGAGCAGCGTTAGCAATTCACAATGGACTCTGAGCTTCCTATGGTACTCACAATCGCAATCCTGCTTGCCCGCCAGCAGGGACTGTCATAAGCTGGGCAAGCCACGCATCGCGCGTGCATCAGCTTGAAACCGAGCTGTAATGGAATCACGTACGAGGCCGAGCTCTGGTTTGAAGTCTGTGTTGCGACCCGCTGCGACGCCTGGATCCTGTGAACCTGAAAGGGTACATAAATTGTATGACCATGCACCATACCTAGTGGGCCGCGACGACTGCTGGAAACCGACTGCTGGAAACCGGAAATATTTCTTACTTGAGCGGTGAACACGATGCTTAAGGCGACGAAGGATGCTTGAATAACATACCGGTGTCGATAGCGGACCCAGGCGGATGATTTGCGAGACATTTGTGTGCTCAGATCGCACTGCTGGGAGGTGTGTATCCTAGAATAACCATCGGGACATGCGCGCGAACTCGTGGTTGCGAGTATGCGCGCGAACTCGTGGTTGCGAATGCGAGACCAATCGTAGCAGGCGGAGGGGCCATGGGATGGACAGAGTCAAGAGACGGAGCTGACTTCAGACTCAGTGCCTGCGTGGTGTGCACGCGCCTGATGCGAGTTGACGTCATCGCCGGGTATATCCTGTACAAATTTCCGTCGTAGTCGCAGTATACAGTATGAATCCAGACGGGAAAATGCGTTCAATATTATTTCCAGATCCAAGTCGTATTTGGAGAACATCCGCCGCTCGTATTCAAGTGGCTCTGCGCAGACGTCTGCACCAACAGCGGAGCCGCCGGACTCAAACCTTGGTGCGGCAAACTCCGCATCTCTTCCTCCCCTCCACCACCGCGTCTGTAGTTCGGTTGACGGACTGTCGACTTGAGCGCAGATGGCTGTGCCACACCCACCGTCTGTGTCTATGACTTTGATTCTGCCATGCTCTGCGCTCTTCCGCCTGATACGACTTCACATGGCCCGATTTTTTGCTCCACGAGTCACAACGATGGCCCACGCATCCCATGCCCCCTTCCCCTTTTTGCTGGCCCCTGCGGCCCAGGCATGCTACATTGTTCGCCCTCTGGACTTGTCTAGATCTACCACCAGCCTACTTCATTGTGCGGCAGTTCTCGACAACCACACGCCAATGCCTACTTTGTGCCCATACCCGTCGCCATCGCTTGCTATTCATCCATCCATCCATTCCTACTTCTCTGGCGCTGGGCGCCGGCGTCCATCATCATCTTCCTTCGAGACGAGGTGGCATTTTTGACTGGCACGCGTGTTGTATATTCCCCAGCCTATGCCAATACAACCAAAATTACCCCTTTCGTCGCTTCAATGCGCCTGCCACGCACGACATCAACAAATGAATTAGCGTATGAAAATATTAGGTCTCGAACATCCGGACAAAAAGCGCATTACAACTTGGGCACAACTAAAAGCGAACTGTTAAGATAATGTCCATCACGTATATGTTATCGCCGCCATCGTGATCCCAGCGACGGGCGCATTAGCGAGGAGATATTTAATCTGAATCGGCCCAGCGATCTTCAGACGGCGTGGCGATTAATCCGAAGCCGTGAATGTTAAACTCGATCTTGCTTGGACCACCCCTGTCAGAGATGGTATAGAAGACCACGCCCAGCGATCCCTGGGGGGGCTCCTCCTCCAGGTCGTGGCAGTGCTTGAAGCCGAGACTTGCGAAAGAGGTCTTGAAGTTGAACGTCGACATATCAAACAGCGGCACTGAAGCAGTCAGCGCGCGCGCCCAAAGTGATCGAAGTACCAGAAAAGGGCTTACCTCGTTCACGGCCCACGAGTTGAACAGGAGTCTTTGTCTTAGATTTTCTAGCCGCGTTACGAGAGCCCTTGAACAAACCCGTCTTGATCACCGTCTCACGCGACGCAGTGGCTAGAGACAATCAGCCCCATATTCAGACGTCGAATGACGAGATACTGACCTTTCTCGACCGGCGCGACCCTCGTGTGGAAGGTCAAACCGCGGGTGTCGTCGACATTGGACCAACTCGGGAGCGTGATGTCCTGGACGTTGTATATGCAACCAAGGTTGCATACCAGGAGTTCGAACTCCTGCCTGAATAAGTTGGCTACGAGCAGCTTCTTCTCAAGTGCGTCGGGCTGATCCTTCTTCATGGTCGTTACTGATAAGAGCGATGAAACCTTGGTTTCGACAAGGCTGAAGAACATCGCGGGCTCAGACGATCCTTGGGGGGCTAAAAAATTGAAAGGATGGACAGCAGTCCCTCCCGCCTCGATCCGGATCTTCTTGTGGCTGATACGGCTGGGGTTGACATATACGGTTGTGTAGGGGGTATCCATGATCTCCATGATGACACTGCACCTCCGTTGAGTATCATAGCCTTCATTAGAGACAGCAACAGGTCGACTCACGGTGACTTCTCATGCTTGGCCCACTTTCTGAAGGAAGCAGGCTCTATAATAGCCCCATCCTTCTGCACATCATACGCAACAAGTCTGTTCGAAAAGTCAGGCATAGAAATCATCCTCAAAGTCTGACGTACCGGGGTGGCGCGCGGACCTTCCGGTACATGGCCTTCAGTGTTGTGTCCCAGAGGGTATGGTCTAGGCAGTCCTTTGTCCCGTCGAACTTCGCATCAACAAGGAAATCGTCTCCGAGCTGTGTTTGCTGCGTAGGAACCGCGTCTACCGGCGCAGATTCTTTGGTCTTGATGGGCTCTGCTGGTTTTGCGAACTTGTTCGTGCTGTGACTGGCGCCAGGAATTCCACTGGTCAGCCTCAAGATGTCTCGCAGAGTGAAGGACGCACGCTCGCTCCATCAAGAGCTCCAATAGATTCGGTGTCTTGGACACAATGTCTACGAGAGCCGAAAGGCGTTCCTGACCATCCCTGTGCTCTGGGTCAGCGACGATATACGCAACTCCACCAACACCCACGTTCTGCCGCCAACTCCTTCACCAGTGTGCGCAGCAGTCGTCCCTGCTTGAGGCTGGCTCGCTGAGCTCTCCGCGCCTTCCAGAACCTCTCGCAAAGATGCCGTGTCCTTCGGCGCAACCTCCATGGCACCGGCGTCGATGCGCGTAGTTTCTTCCATCACGGATGGAGTGCCGGCGACAGTAGTCGAGCTTTCTGTTGCCGAACCCGTCGAAACTTCATCATCGCTACCAGTTGGTTGCAGAGCTCCCGGTGCGAGACGTTCGGGCATAGCATCGAATGCGGCGTCGGCGAGCTCCATGCTGATTCGCGAGCGTGAGTATCTCTCAGCAGGTGGACGACAAGCGGCACCTACTCGATGTCGCTCAACTCAGATTCTGCACTGGCCTCCATCGCCTCGCTGACAGGATCTCAGCACCATATCGCTGGAAGCGGCGTGACATACTCATCAATGAATTGCTTCCACGACGCCTTACGCGCGCTCCGCTTCCGGCTCCTGGCAGTGGTCAGTGGCACAATCTAACGAGAGTATAGGTGCAGGACAGACTTGGTCCTCGTCGCATTGCGTTCAGACTTCTTGATAGTCTGGAGGCGGCGCTTTTTCCTAAGATTGACGTTAGCCAAAACGCGATGCCGGACGAAGTGCGCACCCGGGGTTTCCGGTGGACCTCTTGATCGTCGGGCTCTCATCGGATAGGCTGTATTGGAACGCGCGATAGATCAGCGAATGGTTAACATCGGTCGCACCATATGCTCACTCTTCCATAGTCCTCGTCATGCGGCTAGCATAGACAGGCGACCTGCACTCGTCAGTTTGTCTCAGGGCCACGGCGACGAACATACTCTGGGACGAGTATAATCTGACAACGTCAAGTCAGCGGTCAGAATATGAGCGGTTCTGAGGACTTGCCTCTTGAACAGCCTGGTTGTTCGGGGTCGCTGTCGCCAATTTCTCCGGAGAGCTAACAATGTCGTCGCCCGCGGGGGTGGCTGGTTCGTTGTCGACGTCTCTGAACACAATGTCAGCAGCGCGCGCCGTCTACCGTTATTGCGCACATGATGAGTCCAGATCCTGCGCGAGTCTTGGTGACCATCGTACCCGCTCACGAACCGATTGGGATGCGACAGAACACGTCGACCGGACTCCAACCATTTTATACTATGGATTCAGGTACAACATTTTAGCACCGTGCCGTCGCGTCCGTGCCGCAGCAGAGTCAGCAGTATCTGACCTCGCACGGTCATTAATCTATCAGGCATCCCACGCCCTTCCAGAGTGGCCGCAATTTGACCGAGCAAGCACATGAAACATGACCTTGCGCCAAGACCCAAGTCAATGGCAGCCGCTCCTGTGAATTTTTAATCAATCACATACTCACGGTGCTCAAAAATGGCGCAGTCCGATTGCGACGGTCGCGGCGAACATGAGATACGTAACAGGAATGATTACCCATCATTTCAAAATCCCGGGAACGACGACTTGACGGATATGGTATGAAAATCATAGGCACAGCCTGCATCCATAACAGAGATCGACAAACAATGACGGTAATCGCCCCTGACACGCCCGAATTTCCAACCCATGAGGTTTGCCGCTGTATCGGTTGTGGCACCGCAGCAATGCACCGTCCCGAACATGATCACAGCGTCCTGAAACTTCCCCCACAAGGCGTCGCTTTCCCACAAGGCACCATCATGAGCAACGGAGCTGCGTCTACCGCCTCCCGCATCGCATTGAGTTTCAAATTATTTCTTAGTACACGTGACTGAGCACGTCCCGCGACGACCAAGTTGCCGTCCATGCAGCGATTACCTGATTTGGGCACCGGCAAACCGCCGCGATTCGGCTGACTTGCCGCTTGCAGGGTAGCCTGAAATACCTTACACCAATTCACCGTTGACGCGCGACCAAAAACTCACATACCCCCCCCTTCTCTCCCTCCCGACACACAGACACGCACCATGGCATCGACTGACTACGACTTCAAGACCGCGAGTACGTTGCTCACAATGCCGCGCACACTTTCGCTGAACAACCATGGAGATCAACGTGTTGAAGACATGTTCAAAGCGCTTGAAGGCGGGGATCCAGAGAGCACAATGCTACCCGCTCACTGGTACCAGGTCAGTCACCGCTGTTCCATTGAACTTTCGGTGTTCACTTTCACATAGGCCTACATCGACGGCACCGTCAAGGCCAACTGTGTTCCCTTTGGATCTCCAACATCTTACCGACTCCTCGACGCAGCGAATGCAGAGGACGGCAGCGAAATCACGTTCCGGTTGATCGGTATCGTCGACGACGTGAGCCTACCCCCCTTTCTGCATAGGTTTACGTGCGTGGATCTCAAAAATCCCTTGTCGTCGCTGACTGTCCCATGACAGTCGTCCCTCCACTATCGCATACCTTCAGCAGAAAGTTAGTATTACGGCGTCTGACTCGGACTCGTACGCGCGCAACATCCAGGCAGTCGTCGACATTTTGGACCTTGTATCGTCCCTGGCTCCGTTCCCCGTCGATACGCATGCGTGCATCACCAATATCAATCGCCCGATTACATTCTCCAACCGAATGTTCTCGCCAATAGATCAGACCCAACCTCAAGTCGCGGTACCCATTACCCATATTATGGACCCTCTCCGTGACCTCCGCACTGCGGCGAGACAGAAGGACCTGGTGCACACCGACGACAATTCGGTGCAGCACCTGCATTACCGGCCTGGATTGGGATAGTGCGTGGGATACACGCGATGCACAGTGGAAATGCTGACCAAAGGCGGCAGCCAAACGACGTCGCCGCGCTCTTTCCGGCGAGGAGACATCGTCGAAGTGCATTTCAGCCCCGTCTTATTTCACGCGGACAGGGAACAGCTGTTCGCGAAACTGGTGCTCCGTTCCATTGTCAGCATGGACAATTCACTTTCGCATGTGAGCCACAGACCGCTTCCATCGTGTAAACTGACATTCAACAGGCATGCCGTGCACGCGCCATTGCAGAGCCGGCGGTTCAGGCACACTCGAGCCAGAAGCTGAAACGCAAGAGGATCCCAGAGGCCGGAACCATCACTCGTCGCGTCCTCGCCGACATAACCAACTTGTCGACCCAACAAGGTATGCTGACTTAAGCATGATCACGTGCCACACCAATTCTGATATCTGACCGGTTCAGTCAGCGGCGGTGATGTAGAAATGGCGGAGAATGTCCGTAGGGTCCAGAACGGTATCGACGACCTCGAGCTCTCAGGAAACTAATAGCTACCGCAACGTAATTTGACTCAAAACATGTAACCACGTTTTAATGACCCCTTTCGCGGGCGATGCCCTGTATTTCCGCACTCCATCGTTGACTCACCCACTTTACAATATATGAATATTTAATAAATATCGACTCCGTCACAGGCATATAAAACGCAGTGAGAATTTGGAGTCGCTATAAGGTTCAACTTACTCCACACACCACCGCGACAGTCCGTGCTACACATCAGCGCCAGGAACACCACTGTAGACCGGTTTGTATGCATGCAGACTTTACGCACGATTTCTGAAAAACTTGCCGCCGTGCACGACAGTTATCGGGGGTGAAACAACACGACCGTTTTATCAATATGGCCAAGGAGATTAGGCACAAGTATGTGTACATCGCTGCCAAGCACTCGGTGGGTCTTTCACAGAGTACAACGATAGTTCGGGGCTGACGCGGCGCAGCGCAGCGTCACAGAGAATTTCCAAGCGGCGCGAAAGCTAATCTTCTACTGGGACTCGCCATTCTGGGAACCTGTCGACACTTGTGATACTGCGGCTGAATTCGTAGACCGTCTCTACGACGCAGCAAAGAATCTGTCCAGACACACCTTTGTGACTCAGCTGTGGGTCGAAGAAGCGAATATCGTCTTGGTGCGTTGTCTGCCGTCGATTGCGCCCCGGCCTGACGAACACCGTTGCACAGCGCATCCTCGATCTCTTCAATGACTCCGAGATCAACGCTCAGTTCAAACCCTACGTAAAGAAGCTGAAACATATGCTCAGAACCAAAGGGAGGAACGCCCCTGACAATAGAAGAGACTTCGATTCCGCGTAATGCACCCTGTGCCAGCCCGATACATCTTTGTTCGATGAAACTGCGGTCCTTTACATTAATTCTCTCCGTAATGCGTCATAATTTCCAAACTGTACTGATATCAATTTAATAATTTGGAGGGTAGAACAATTCCTAATACGTTTTCCCATGTGCGATACGCGTTATCTCCCGTGCGACATCGAGGTCATGCTGCTGCACTGTGTACAGCAACAGCACAGCTGGGAACGCAGAACGCCGGCGTCACTGTGACTCTCTGCGTCGATGGGCATTGCCGGTCCGGTCTATACCGTCGCAGACACTACTGGGTCGCATGCTCAACCCGACGCTTCCTACCAACCTGCCAGCATGCATCTTGCGCTCGCTGATGTAAAGGACAATTACCACGTCCTTGCTCTACGCCCGAGCGTGCTCCACGTCGAACTGCTTACGCGCCAATGGAACGTGACCTGTTCGGAACTCAGAGAAAGGCCTGACGTGCTACAGACTGATTGTAAGCACCCCTCTTCGTACCTAATGTTTGCTGGGACTCACACAGGTCTCGATCCGTCAGAAACACCATTATTTCATCTCCAACTGTGCGTGTGCGGCTCCCACGATCGACCGCTAGATCTCATTACTGCAACCCCTCAGACGAGCTGCTCACACACGGTTATGTGCCGCCATCCAGTGCCTACCAGTGCCTAAAATCACATTTTTGACGGCCCCACGCTCGCTGAGCAACACAGGCGAGTCAACGGGCACCCACGCGGGTCTGCTACACCAGAAACACCCCGCCTAACGCTGTGGATTGTTAATCCATGACGTTTCTAGGCGTGCCTGTCCCCTTGAACTGCCCATGTGCCTTACGCTTTCCATGGCATCGTCTGTTCGTCCCCATTCCCGTGGTTATGCCTCACATTACTTAACCGCCCCCATCTACCTCATCTCACCTCAACCAAATCATCATCCTCTCATTCACTATGTTTCCTGCTCATCGACGCCTCATCGAATACACCACGAACAGCTCCTCCGTCGTCTGTTCCTTCGTAACGCGGATGACCCCACTGCGATGGACGTCAAGGCATCCAAACACGCTCGATTTCATAGAGATGGTCACAGGCTTCCACATGGTCCGTCAGTCCCGCGCTCACAACACACCACTGACATTCAATCTACGCAGAGCTGCCTTCCCAGGATGATCAGGCCTCGCTCCCGGGAGGTGCGCTCGGCCTCGTGCTGTCGTTCTAGATGGTGACACTGTGTAGCTCTACGAAGACGTCTTGGATCAATACCTGACGTTCCTATCTGCTGTCGAAGATGTCCTTCCATTCGCGCGCATCGTGTATCGCACAGACATAATCGAAGTCGTCGTTGACGAAGACTTCACGGCTGGACTCTACAAACGCTTTGCAATCTCGGTTGACTACCTGTTCACAGACATAATTAGGCGACTGGGTACGTATTGTCCGTCCGTGTGCAATTTATCCCGTTGGCTGATCCCACGGACACAGCTCGCAGCTTTGCTGTCATAAAGAAGAAACCAATCCCCGAGTTTCAAACCATTTTCATCGACCAGCTCCCGCTCGATGTCCTCCACGAGATCGTCTCACATGTCCCCGACTACGCTGTGCGCAGATTGGCTGCAGCGAATCGAGGTTTCCGCGACATATGCTCGAGGAGAGTGAGTGAGGTACGTAAACCACGCCTGGATGGTAACTCGGCTGAGATGAGCACAGAAAGCCTTCTTCCGGATTGACTACAACATGGAGTGCATCCACCGACCACCTCCCTACGGCCGCGATGCGTTATTCATGGACATCGTCAAGAGCATGGTCGAGGAGAGGACTGAGGCGACGAGCGCGATGACGTTCTTCGTGCAGAACGTGAACAACTGCCGCTGGGCTCGGTTCGTCAGCTTCGAGAATCAATGGGAGACCCTCTGGCCGCCGTTCACTCACAGATTCGACATCATGCCCTCGCCACTCGACGACGAGATATTTGGGCCGTTCTACAATAGCGTGATTGCGCTGCTTGCTCATCTGGGCAACGTCAACCACGTGCGGTTCATCGGACTACTCATGACGCATAGACTCGTCGAACATCTCCGCGGACACCCGGCCATCACGCGCATGACCATCGAGCGCTACGCGATCTATCCTGCCATGACGATCGAGAGATACAGCTCCTTTCGCCTCACGAACGTTACCTACCTCGCCCTCGGGTTCCACGGCGAGCATTACACGCATCGCCAGCAATGGGCCGTCGTGGTCCTATTCCCGGCTCTGCGACAGCTGTTTGCCTACGCCCTGGACATATACGAAACTGTCATACGCTACCCAGACCTCGCCAACGACATGCCTGACATCCTCAGCGTTGAGTGTCTGCATATCGACGGTACAACGAGGTACACCGAGGGTTTGGTTGGCTGGCTCGCAGTCTGTGCCCGGAGAACCGCGGCCCCCGGTCGTCTTCGCAAACTGAAGCTGCACTCTCGCGTGGGACTGCATCAGGAGCATTTGACCGGGCTCGTCGAAGTTCTGGCTGAGCATTACCCAGCCCTGTCGGTGCTTGTCCTCGAAGGCCTCGATCGCGTCCCCCTCGATTTCATGATGCAGCTTCGAGACAAGCTCCCACGTCTCGAATGCCTCAGCCTCGCTCGACGTCAGAGCCCTTCACACAAGGAAATCACCCTGTGCGACTGGGACCACCCCAATCACGAATACGCTCTCGCGCTGAGCGGACACCGGTCTCTGCGTCATCTCGAAGTCAACACCATGTGGCTCTCGAGTGGCTACGACATGGCCCCTATTAGCATGCTCATCTCTGCAGCATACGGCCATGTTCCCGAGGAAGCCTTGCTAGCCGCCCACCCCGACACGCCACGTCCTCTCACAAGCCGATATGTGAGCGGGGATTCAGTCGCCATACCGTATGTTTCAATGATTCCCAGCCTTGAATCGTTTGCAATCAGGGCGGGGTCATGCTTCTGGAGCACCGGCGTCGTGCGCCGTAGCGACGGCAAGTTCACGTGGACTAACGAGCGCTGGGACGCCCACCACAATCGATTCGACCACTGGAACCCTCGAGAGGGAACCACCTGGGAAATGTCCACGTGATCTCACGCCTAGTTGATGGGTCTCTATACAACCCCACTCGATACCTCGCGCCCAAAGTGCGCAAATCCTGTAATGAAGTAATACTTACTGCTCTCGTTCAAAGTTTGCCCATCTTATTTTGTGACGATCTAATATGTTCACCCAAGCGATCGCGACTTGTAGTGCGTCGACTATAGTTCACAAATATAATTAATGTGTAAAATATACCGGGAGACCATGCACGCAATGTATCCGGGAGGCCACTCCAGATGCGGCAATGAATTGCACACGTGCAAAGCCAGGAAGATCGGCAGATCGATGGTGGCTGTGACACACGACTGATCGTATCCTTCAGCGATAGTTTCAGGCAGACACAGCATCTCCACGTGCGTGGCGCGGTCGGCGTCCATGCAAGTTAACGGGCACTGTCCGAACAGATCCATTCACAGCTAAACACGATGCAGGCCCAACACCGGCGAAATGCGCGTGACGGGTACATTTGGAATATTGGTCTTCGACGGCGAACCCATATCAAGTGCACCGCAGGCCAGGCAAGTATAAGTGGATTTCTCATTCACGATGTCGAGCTTTTCGATCTTATCGGGTCTGGCAAAGACGTCAGCATCTCAGTCGCGCGACCACCAACGTCATGACGAACTGATGCCGACATGACGCCTCGCACGAGTGCTTCCCTTGATTGGGGTGAAAAGAGCTAAAGACGCAGTGGTCCAACTTGCAATCAAGCGGCGCTGTGCGTGAGAATCATGGTCAAGGCTTACAGTGAGACGAAAATCGCACCTTCTGTCTCGCCGTTACCTCCCGATGCGTGCAAGCACGTTCACACCAAACGGTGAGATCACGGCACATATCGAACACACGTGGCAGACTGTAAAATGGGGGGTACTCTGATGCAGGTGCCTCGACGTGCGCAGGGGTTTTCTATCCTTCTGAATAAAGTTCCGTCCGACAAAGTCGACAGTCAAACTGCGTTGGACAGGGGGCTCTACGGGGCGCTCATTGCAACGTGCGGTGACTTCGTTTCAGGTTCTGCTTAAATTGACCAATCATCGACTGACAATCGAAGCGGAACATTTACGACAGGGTCATTCCGACGGTCGCATTATACAAACTGCCACCCCAGTTCACCACCCATAAGAATTCGATTGAGTCACAATCTGGATTGGATGCCCGCAGGTCCAGGAATGTAGACACAACCCTGCACTGTCACCGATGCGATGCGTTCGAACACTCAAAACATAGGGCGCTTGTTCGCGCTCCTTCGTTGATGGACTTCCTCGTGAGCTCCTGTGAGAGACGTGACGCCATGTCAGTTATAGTCGTAAAGTCGTGGGTTCCCGCACGACATACGTTCCAATGACATCAATGCGAGGCCATAGGTAGAATAAAATTGCCCAACACGTTGATTTCGCACAGTGCAAATTTCTGCGATTTGCGATTTTCGTAGTGCTGGAATGTTATGTATGAGCGATCCATTGCACGACACGCGTCACAAACCATACGCCGCAGGTGTCTAAGATTGTATTATCGCTAAATGCGGTGAGGTCAGCAGGTCGGAGATCGGCGAGCAAGAACGGGAACGTCTCACTAGACCTGACAGCCCAAGGCAGCCCAAAGATGCACTTGTCGAACGGACAGGACCGCGGGATCCGACCTGCTGCACTGAATAAAAGGCTATGGAAGCCAATGCCGGCCCGCGGGCCACCTGAGTATGAACATTGGAGTCACACAACAACTCCGCCGGCGACGACTATTTGACATCATCAGCTGAACGCAGAGACCAAACACCCTGTGGCACAAATGGGGCAAAACGGTAATACTAAATGCATGCGGATTAGCACCTGTCCTGATCTGACCTACCACCGATCGTCGAGAAGACCACATGCGACCGTGGGAAAAGTATTAAAAACTCGTGACTGATGCCATTCCAATGTCCGCACCGGCCCACCTTTCTTTGTGCGACCATGACTATCGCCACCGGCGCTGTTTGCCTCGCGGTAACAGCCGTTCTACTGGCAGCCCCCACAGCGCAGTGAGCAATTCATAAATGCGCTGAGAGCTCACACAAACACCGCGCAAGCAATGCAATCCAGATCTGGCTGGTCGCCGTGTCTGATGCAGCCTCGCCTGTGAACTCTCCGCTTATCAACAAATAGCGCCACCTGCTGCGCCGGCTGCCAGTAAGCGCTTGCCAACGCGAGGCCATGAGGCTTTGATTCATTCATCATGTGAGCATCTTTCGAAGATGTGACCCCGCCTGCATATCAATAACCTGCAGCTACACATCACGCACACCGGCTGCCCTGGGAGGTCGGGCAGTGAAGAACTCACTCCGAAATATAGAAGATGAACCACGTGTTGTCCACTAGCTCGACTTTATAGTACGACAACCGAAATCCGGATAAACTCTCACAAGCTGTAAATTAACTGTGTACGCCGAATTCGAACAAAGGTGTATTCTTGCTAACACGGACGGAGCAATACCGCCGACATCACTCCATATGGTGCACCGTGCCTTCCCCGTGCCTGGACCCCGACCTCGATGTAACTGATATGCGGGAACATCCAAAAAGCATCCTTGGGCACTTGGTATGCGCGTTTACATCCATTCCACGCCCGAGAGGTAGGGCTCCCCGTCGGCCTGCCAGAGACCAGGGAAAAACCGTTGCACGAACATGACCACAAGGCGCTGGATTACACGATGGAAGAAGGGCATTGTGGCGTCCTCCAACATGATTTTGGCTATATTCTGGACAATCTACGGTCAAATGTGAAATGCTGGAGAGAATGCCACCCGACTGACCAGAATCGCGAGAACCTCGTACTTCCACGTCTTGACGTGCGCACGGGCTCCACACAATGAAAAAGCCACAGCGAGACATCGCATCAGCATGGAGCCCGATGTCGGGGCGTCGTTGATAGCAGTCCAGACCGGGACGGTGTAGAGATCGCTGGCAAACTCCAGAGCGGACACGAGCTGTATGCTCGCGCGATGCTACACAAATCGTCAGCACCGTTAGGAGGGCGATACACCTACAGCGAACTCACCGAGGAATCTCCCTTCGCACACATCAGCTGGCACCTTCTGTGCGGGTGAGACCGCCGGCCAGTTCCATCGACAAAATTGCAGACACAAAAGTTGGGCGCAAGTAGCATAGGAGAGCACGACACGCCAGAGAGCAGAATGAAGGGCGAAAAAGGAACTTGCCGATGAACCATGGACCTTGACATGGATACGGAATGTTTGCCAAAGTATTTGTCAGTTGAACCCGCGAACCGCCGAGCGACGCGCATCAACTATACCGCGATAACATCCGACCCTTACGACCTGAGTTGCTTGTACAGCAGGTAGAAATGAAACGTCTTTGTCAACTAACTATGTGAGAGCACAGAGACGCTCTGAGATAGAGCCATTTGACCGCGATAACCGCACTCGTGGAAGCAAATATAATCCGCGGGGATTATGATTGACATCTGTCGAGCTGTAGCTTGTCAGTAGCGCCTGTGCGAGATCGCCGAGAGCATCGCTTGATAGTAAGTGTAACTGTGGATTTTCATGGGTGGGCCTTGATTGTGGTACCTCAATGCTATGAATGTTCCTAGACTGGCAAGCTCGACGAGCCAATGTTTCGAACAGCTTCAGTAATGATCCAAATCCCGCGGTCATTCGAAACGCATACCAATAATAGCTTTAAATGGCGGAACCGTAGGCAGGTATATGAACGACTGTTTGGAGGATGCATATAAAATGCCGTGAACATAGGTACTCCGCAGTAGTGCAAATCTGCACCAAATCGGGCAATGAAGATCGAAGCATTCACATATGGGATATCCAGGATTGCATCCGTCATCACGAGCATGGCTTGGCACCACCCTTGTCTAAGATGCCTCTCGTCAGCGATGTCATTATGGTATTATGCCACCGTGCGAGGTAGCATAAGTCCGAAGCTTGAATTCCGAAGCTTGCAATCGACGGCTCGCCTCTCGTTTCCGCGAGCATCTGTCTTCATGATTAAACTGATGGATTACAATAGAGCAATCTTCCTGGGGATGCACCCCCTACAAATAATTGCTACTGATTAAATATTACAATGTATCGCGCCGCGAAATGCACTCTGCAATCAAATATTCAAGAGCATAAACTGTCGCTGCCATACATCATAGCTGCAACAACTAGATCAGCGCCTTGACGACATGCGCAGCAAAGAAACTCACCGGTTATCTTGACCGAAGCTTTCCCGAATGCCGAGTTCGGACAACCGATTCATCACAAACCTGTGAAACTCGGGGGGGACGCTGTACTCAGCTCCTCGGTTACAGATCAGCCCCGCGATAGAAATCTCGCATCCTTCGGCGCTCTCCACGAGCCTCCACCCATTCCGATGCCAATGCTCTAAACCCCCGCCGGGCGACCTATCCTCGAACCCTCCAAAGAACCACGAAGATCGTGATACGGTCCTTGGCTGCGGTTTCCCGGACAGTTTGGGTAATCTGAGGATCCAGCAGGCGCGGGCCCGAATGGCAGTATTGCGCCGTGTACCACGTGCAAGCTGTAGCCCAGCGTCGCTTATCGAGTCGCGGATCCACCTGAAACCAGGTGCAAATGCGAACGACGCCCGCGAAGAGTAAACCGGGGTGAATCCCCTCTTGTCGTACTTCTCGACGCATTTCTTCGTGCGATATTCATCATCGCTGCGCAGGACCAGTGAGAGACCCTGGACAAATGTTGCGTGCGGGAAGAGCGAAATGGCGTAGTCTGCCGCAATAAAGTTCATAACGGCCGCTGGGAGACATCGTTAGCCACGGGAAATACGAAAGGGAACACATGACGCACTGGAGTGAAAATCGAGAACCGATGTGAGAGCGCACCCACTCGACACGATGAGATCGACGCGTCGAGGCGAATCGACACCTACGAAACGGAACACCAGCTGACCGTAGCGCAAGTTGTACGCATGACGCATGGCCATATGTCGAAGGCTCGGCACCGTGAATACGTCGTCTAGACCGTCGTTCGGCCGCGAGAGATCGAGCAGCTGATACCCGTGATCCAAAATCCACTGCAGAGCCATGGCAGCAAAGCGCTGCGAAACACAGAGGTCCATGTCAGACCCTGCGTAACGGACACGGGCGAAGAGCTGGAGAGCCTGCGACCCAGACACGAGCAACCCTGTGTTGCTCTGCATCTCTCGGAAGCCGCTGACGTCCTCGAAAAACTGTGAGATTATGGCGGGAACGTTGTAAAGGTGGTGCTCGGTAGCCTTGAAATGCCGATACAGGGTGCGATTTGTCCTTGCAAACCGCTGAAGGCTTGGTGTCCCGAGATAGGACAGAAGCAGGCATTGAACGTCGTGTGGCATGACTGGAGGCCGGCGGGCGGGCATCGTGGCAAAGGACTGGACTAAAACCGCGTTGTGCCATCCCCCAACAGTTTTTGTACCACGAGTATGCACAGCACGTGAAATTCGAGGCACTGTGGATTCTAGGACCTGTGCCTCGCACTGCATACACTTGACTCAGTTTGACTCAACGTCCGGGCACGTGACATTTAACTACACTGCTGGAATTAGTAATAGCATGTATTCATCATGCCCTGAAACACTGCTGCGCAAACCAGTTCATACAATTTGTCCGGTCCGGATTACAGGTGGCTAAGGTAAAGCAATTCTATGCCAAGGCACCGAAGGTCGCAGGAACGGCAGCGGGGCATACTGGCGTCGGTAATCAAAATATGTCTGAGCGTAAAATTTCCAAACAACAATTCCTAACTCGTCCATAGATTCCAACCTCCATCCACCCTCCGGGACCGAGAGAAACAGATGAGAGCGAGGCCAGACAGACATGAATGCGAACAAAGCCTTCAGGCAAGCAAACACGTCCTCCCGCGCGCCGTCGCCGGCAAGTGGCGTTGGACCGTCTTCGCACGGTTTCAAATCACCGCCACCCCAGCAAGCAAGCAGCTGAGATCGGCGTTCCAGGGGCGGGATGGCATGCAGTTCGCGCAGCGACGGATACAGTGCCCTGAGTAGTTCGTCCAGCGCAAACAGTTCATTTCTGAACTCGAGTTCCGTCAACTCCCACACGATGTACGATAGCCACTGATCGCTCAGCCAGGAACCAGCGCCTGGACCGGGAATAAACCGCGGCAATCGCTGGCCGTTGAAATCCAGATGTTGTCCCGTTCGCAATATGAATTCCCGGAAAACAGAACATGCGCTATTCCCTGGCGGCTGCGCGCCGCCATCGCGTGAGGGTAGGTCCGTGGGCTCCATCTGCGGCTTATCGCTGGGGTACGCAAATGAGCATGCCTGCTCTGGTGCCGTCACGGTACGCTCTCTATCACGTGAACTGTCAGTCGTCATCGGTGCATGCAATGCAAAGTATCACTGACGGTTCCCGTGGCCATATCCGACGTGATGGTGGACACCACTCGCCTGTGGTAGAGCGAAACTCGAGTGGTCTGAGAAGGTACTCTCCATGCGTTACATCTTCATGCACGTCGCAGCGACTCCAGACACGAAACATCAAAATGCGCGACTTGTCGTAGTCGAACCAGATAGCGCAGTCACTGCCAGGGTTGCCGTGCTCGAACGGAGCACATTCCTCCATGGCTCCGTTGTGTACCTCGCGAAAGTACCGCTTGGCAACGGTATGCCAATCCACCGGCTCCACAGCCAGACGTCCAGATTCTGAGCGACAGGGGCGTTCGCCATCGACGCAGGATTCCAGATAATCACATGCAAAGCATGTGATCCTAGCTGTCTCAACATCTGCCGCCGGCGTGGGATACTGTCCAAAAACGTCGACGAAAGGATCGCCAACCTCCAAGCCGCTGCCACCGCAAACTTCATGATCTGGAATGGATTGCTCGGCAGCGTCGGAAGACGGTGAAGCAGCCGCCTGAGGGCCAGGCTTGCTAAGCATTCCAAGATCGCGCAACATGCCCTCAGCAGCTTCATTTGAGATGCGGCTTTTCAGGATGGCCCGCCACGTTGTGCTGTCAAACCCACGTGTGCTCCAGAGCGACGAAGTGGCTAGTAGCCGAAGATAATATGGTCGAATGGTAAGCCACACATGGACGATGTACGGTAGATTCGTTGTGTCTGCGTTCGCGAAGAAGCTGGCGACCGGAACCCTATGCGGACGCTTCTGCTGAAGAAGGTTGCGAGGAATGGGACAGTCCGCAGTGTGGAACAAAGCGTCAGCACGTTCATCGGTTACGTCTGGCAAAATTTGACTGCCGTCCTCGTAATCCCAGCAAGCACGCCGAGGAAACCAAGCAACCGAAGTCAAGACGGGCTTAATAGGCCGGTTGCTGCGATACGCGTGATTCTTGTTGTATAACCGTGGCCGTTTTCCTGACGCTGCGCGGTCGGCGTTTAGATTGGCGGCGCGCGCTGTTTGCGTCAGTGATCACGTGACAAACTGACAGCTATACCATACCATCTCGTTTGCCCGAAGTGCCTGTCGACGCCGGGGTATCACAATGCAGTCTATCACCCTCGCCAACTCTGGTTATTTCGCCTGTTGAATGCTTTACATCAATGGCTGAGACTGGGCTGAGAACTTGAACAACTTGCCTCCGCCCACATGCAATGCCAGATGAGATGCAGCCGTCTCATCATCCTCGCCGAATGAGAATTCTGGCGGCGGTAAGATAGAGTTATGGTAACCATCGGCATGCGCGGCGACCTCATCCGCGCGCCTGAGATCAGGGGGGATCTCGGCATCGTGGTTGCCCACTTCTGAATAGCCACGGCTCCTAACCTCGCGCAAGAGATCTTTTGAGAAAAGACGAATCCACCAGGTCGGGACACCGAAATGGCCATATATTTTGCATGTCTCCGAATCCGAAACAAAGACGCCGCGGAATGCCGGGTTGACGAAACCCTGCGCGGCTGGGACTAGGACATGCAGCCAATCGCAGCCCAGTCTCGTTGTGAGGTTCTGTTGACGGCGTTGCGCGGCGTTGTACGCAGACCAACCTCGGAGTTCCAGAATAGATCTTTGTAGTTCCACCAAAGTTCGCACAATCTCACCCCGAGTCAGGATGTGATTGCACAGGTGCGTTGTCGCATGGTGAACGGACTCGCGGGCTAGGTACGGGGTGTCCCATTGCTCTGGGGAGGGGTAGCCGAAGTCTCGCAGAGCCCAGACCCGTGCATCGAGTATGACCATGCGCAGTTTCTCACCAACACGGTATAATTCGCAATCCGTTGAAGCCACAGCAACAAAGTGACGACCGAAATCTGGGTCGTACCAAGCAAAGTCGGACTCGAGATTAGAATGCCTGGCGTTTAGCGCAGGGATAAATGCGTGATGCCAGAGACCAGGCTGATGCAGCTGAGGATAGAGCGAATGTTCGAAGTAGCCGCGACGCCCGTCAAGATAAATAGGGGCTTGAGCCTTTCTGCTCGGCGGAAGCCTAGGCACAAAGGGCGTGTTGGAGATGACGAGAAAACGATCTTCGAAGACGCGAAAGAACCGCTGCAGATGACGGGATTCCCGGACACATTCGAACAACTGCGGCCGTGTCGGGTCCTGCCATTCAGCAGCATTGGCGTCGAAGTCACTAATATATCTGTCTCGAGGAGCCAGGAGCGCCTGCCTCCGAGAAAGGCGTAATGTCAGAGGGAGGTCCAACAGCCTGGAATCAGCAACGGTCGTAGATCGCGAGAAACGGACCATTTTCTCCATGTGGAGAAATGCGAGCAATGTAAGATCGTCCTGCTCACTGTCGCTGACAATGAGCCCATCCGCACGCGCGGAAAGAGGTGACAAGCCAGCCATGAGACGGACGCGGTTGATCTCAACAAGCATATCGAACGTAAGAGTGCATCCAGGCCTCCAGCGATGTGACCCGAAGCCGAATCGAGACATGTTTTCCCGAGCACTATGCAATAAAACTGGATCAGCATTAAGAGAGTGGAGGTGTAATATTCAATTCACCGTTCTATCTCCGCCCTTGTGACAGACACCGACTTTGTATATGCGACGCGCAGGTTATGCACGCGTCTATCATCTGGACCGCCATCGGCGTGATTCTTCGCCTGATAGCATCAGCGCTCAGGTTCTTGACGATGAACGAGCGCGTACCATGTCGGATGCTGGACGCGTTATCACGAAGTCAAATAGACGCTCGAAGGCACAGAGCAGCAACCAAGCGGGTCTACAATTCGTAAACTGCTCAAGCCACTGTCTGTGACCAAGCGCGCCTCGGGGATTCCAAATGAGATGATAAGTATGTGGGCGCCAGGCAGACAATAGTAAAACGGACACAAGGAGTGTAGCGGACCTTGAAATCCTCCGGAGCCGAAAAGAATGGAGACGAAACCACGAATGTGTACGAGACCTCTTGATCAGCAGACTTGTAAAGCTGTAAAATAAAAAGGACCGTGATCTGAGGACGCGTTACTCGTCAGACATGAGTGGGTAATCGGCAGAGGTCAGGCTGCGGCCCCTCGGAGATAACACGCAATAACCGAATTCTACCGCGTCCGCCTGTGCTTGAGCGAGTATGTACGCAGAGTCCAAAGCTCAAAAAATGGTAAGTGCAATGGCTGGTTTACGATTGCACAGAATGCAGGGGACTGACTTCCAAGCCATGCTTTTTTGTAGACTCAGCGCGCTCTTGCTGCGACGTCATATTCACATGTATCAGCTCGTCTTCGTATTCTGTGTACGTGCAGCAAGCCACCTTGCAACTGATTGATATGGATTCCCGCTCCCCGTACAGCAGCAACACTAGTTAGCAATTCCAGACATGACCATCCTCGGATTCGCTCCATTTGTCCTCACGTAAAAATGGTGGCAGATGGGTCGTCCGTCCATTGCGCTGACAGGTGGAGCAGGCCTCACGATACACCTTAACGATTCGCTCGATGGGCTGCATGAGGCTCTGCTCGCACGTGGAGAAGCAGCGGTGCGCGCGTTTGTCGTGCATCTGACTCCATGCACAATTTGACCGCCCACAGTCCAGCTACTTATTTCTTCAATACTTAAACCATCTCCAGTACTGCGACTCACCAACACGTCCTTCCCGGTTCTCCAGCGGAGAAGACAGCCTGCCTTCTCAACGTGACGCACACGTTGACACATTCACGACGATAACGGTGAGAGTGATTGTTGTGTCAACAGAGATGGGAACTTACAACAACCTCACGTCGACAGCCGATCTTTATGAGGATTTGAGTAGATTGAACTATGACTGGTCCGGTGATCGGTTCGTGGCATATAAACAACTTCGAGTGTTTCATTATCCCACCATCATGGTCGTAGCCTAGTGGAAATCAATGCAATCTAACGCGAGTCCAGAATCATTTTCTGGTCAACTTGGCTCACGGCAGCTCGTCGGTTACACACGTCGATTACACATATTTCGGCAGCTCATCAGACAAGAACCCCAGCTGCAGATCCTCAGCGACCATGCATGTACAGGCTTGCTCTGCGTAACGTTCTTTGCAGCATTGCCCGCGTGTGAACAGCGAACATGAAACTGACAGCGCAATCATTCGCAACCTCCGAGACGCCTTAAAGAGCCCTGAAGAGCGGCTACACTCTAGAATGATCCATCACTTCCTGGGATGAGAAACTGAATGCACCACGAAACTCACACGCAAACGGCCAAGGGCCCTGCTGGCTGAGATGTTCCTCTGATGGCAGAAGATGAGCGCAAACGTCGTTCGCAGCGTGGGAGGGTGCGACGGAAAGGCACGGAGTTGATGTAGCCACGTCCGCACTACTGGGTACCGGTTGCTGGCTCGGCTGTACAGGATCGGTAGCGCGACTTTGACTGAGATCGCTAATATCCGAGGGTTGCTTAGAAGCGTCATGCGCGCATATCGCGGCGAGGAGCCCAGCGTCCGTGTAAGCCAGGGGAATGCCATCCGGAGACATCTTGAGCAGCAGTCCAATAGAAGCTGGGATAACTTCAAATGGAGCGAGATCGAAGGCGAAGGCCATGCCCGGAAATGTCTGGGATGTCATCGTGGCAGGAGCAAGAGGACGACGCTGCACGGCACCAAAGCACGAGTGGTTTTTGCACACACAGGTGATAGCCGATGATCTCCTGCTGCGCTCACACGGTCCATCCACATTTCCAGCAAGGTCCCCGTGCCTTCCAGCGCCTATCTGCTCATGTGTTCAACATGACAATGGGTTCATATCAATGGGCGCCTCGCCCAGATTAAGCAAACTGTCTGAAACACTTCTTGTCCGGCGTGCCTATCAAGTTCGAAGCAGGGATGTGTTGCTCCACACAGTAGAAATGTGTGACATCCGCTCGCATTCGCGTGCTGCGGCCTCCACTGTGTTGATCAACGTGCCTGCTTCGAACCTGCTGGGCCAGGCAAATTGGGATTCATGACACTGCTGCTTCGTCCCACCCACATGCCAGAGTTCCCAATGCCGATAGCTCAATGCCCGGATTATCTATGGACCATGACTGTCTGCAAATTCCGCAGCTTAAAGTGGGACTACGGGTAGCAACATACGGCTCAGCGAGCTCGAGACGTCCGAGTCACGGTCGGAACCCGTATCCACGGTAAGATCCGCTTTGTTTCCGTGTCACCACAGCTCCAACGCGGCATGGGACGTGCTACTGCGCGCGCGCGCGGAGAACGCGCACCGCGCCATGCAGCCGACGGCCACCAGGTCACCAGTGCGTCTGTTAATATTATTGTGTCACTGACAGCGGCTCCCTCGCGATAGTGCGGCTCTGATGCATCGCGAACCGCGCTCACTGGCAATCTCCCAGATTGGGGGACGTCTCGCCACATTATTTATATGGGCTGGAGTTTCCCTTCCACGGTCGCATCCAAATCGCCTAGTCGCCGATGTGCAGATTTCTGTTGTGCGTCTCACGTGCCTTACCACTCTGTACTCGCTCACCCACCGTAGTTGCTACGTTCGATTCACCCATTGCGGTGTATGCTTTGCCTGCTCCAATCCAGCCTCTGCTAATGCCCCACAGCACTCAGCCCCCTTCTCATCGTCGCCAACCTGCTACATCAAATGTGTATCGACAATCTGTGGGCAGGCTCCCACCCTCGCATGTAGATGCGCATTCTGTTCCCAGGTACGATTTATTGCGTATCTTTGGCAACCACCACTGACAAACGACAAGATGTCTTCTGGTGCGGCCTGGCAAGTGTGGGCTGACTTCCCGGCGCGCTGCCCCTCGTGCGTCTTCCACGCGAGCTTCAACTCGTCTATTCTCTACTAGAGACGCGCACCGGAGCAAGGAATCAGGCTGTCAATTGTAATTGTTATTTACAACCTGCACGGTTCTGCGCAAAACGGACAATGAGAGTGACGCAGATGAGAACATGTAATGTAGCTGACCCTCGAATCATTCCCGCAGATATGCAAAGTTAAAGTCGCAGCCAGGCGTGGATTAGTGTGTTCATGGAAGCGATGTCTCGCAGCAGTTTGTTTGAATTCAGGGTAAAGCGAGAGGGTTGCTCCCAAACGATCAGATTCAACTTTCGAAATTCGAAGCGCAAACAAATGCGCTCTCACTCAACCAAATTGCTGTACCACGTTCATCAGCAATTATCCGAACCAATACTTTCCCTCATCTGTATGCCGATCATTGCACACCAGTTCATGAGGTGATTTAAATCCTTGCTTGTACGTGCCGTGTCTCACACGACCCCAACGTCCTGGCCCCCCTACCAACCCATGGACGAGGACCCCGTCATAGCGCACTGCAACTCGATCAGGCTGCAGGCCCGCGCACACCTATCTCGCCGGCTCCCTGTCCCTGTCGCTCTCATAGCCCTAGACGTCGAGGAGAAGCACTGCAAGGATCACACCACTGCAGTCCCGAATAGTACTGTCCTTTCGGACCCCAGGACAGTCTCGATTCCGCCCGCCACACTGTCAGAAGCTGCGAAGCAAAGGGTGAGCGCTGTATCGCTCCCATCCTCCTCCCATGATTCTCATCTTTAGGGACGCCTGGGCCAGAAGACAGAGATCCGCCAAAGGCGCCCGACCATGAGGAAAAAATGTTTGGGTGGTTGCGGCAAATCTTACACGCGCAATAGGGCAAGGGAAACACACTGGGACAATCATCCGGAATGCGAACAGCGCCATTCCGAGGCTGTCAAAGGCACAGAGCTGGAATCGGAATATGCAGCATGGAAAAAGCGCAAGTTGTTGCGCGAAGAGAAGAAGCGGAATATGATGTAATATATGCATGGTCAGCAGCGTGCGAGATAACAAACCGGCACCTCTCGCCGTTTCGCTCTCAACACTGCTGTTCGGAAACGCTGTGAGCGAGATGTGTAACTACTTGCTACCTGCTCGATTTCACTCTGATCTTATAAACTGACGAGTACAGTTGATATGTTGACCAAGAAATGGAACTTCATTGCAGCACAGAAAGGTAGCTAATCTCTGCATACATGACCATTGCCGAAAGAGCTACATGATCCCAAGAAAATCAAGAAACACGAACTTTACTCATCTGGGGTGGGCGAGACGCGCGAACGCTGAGTGCGACGCATAACATCGCCAGAACCAGCGCGGAAGAAGGACAGAATCTCATCCTGGTTGCGCCCCATCTTGTCGACCTTCTCGTGAAGTCCGCGCAACTCGTCGAGGAGAACATAGGTGTGGACATGGCGCCGGGCAGGACGTCCTGCGACAGGGGGCTGAGCCTGTACGTGACCAGCATTGCCACCCTGCGACTGGCCTGCAGCTGGACGATGCGGCGTCCCTGCGTTGGGTGCGGGCGGTGGTTGTGACATGCCTGCGACGGGGGCGGCAGGCAGTTGTGACGTCCCTGCGTTTAACCCGGGCGATGGTTGCGACGTCACTGCGACAGGCGCCGCCGGCCCTCCTTTGACTGTGCATCGGCGCGTGGAACGACGGGGGACATCGCGAGTGACTTTCTTGCGACGAGGCCCAGCGACAGCAGCATTAGCTGCCACCTTCCTACGCTTGGACTGCGGTGGAATTGAGACCTGAGAACACGTCAAATAAAATAATACGATGACCATTGCGTACTCACCTCGTTGTCATCGTTAGCATCCTCAGATTCCAACTCATCCTCTTCTTCCTCCTCGCCCCCCGCGTCGTCTCCCCCCTCCGCGGCCCCCTCATCTCCATTGGTGATCACAAAACACGTCCTTGTCCGCTTGTTCTGGCACCAGCAACCGTGGCAACAGCGCTCGCGTGTGTAGCGGAGGCAAGCTCTTTTCTTCATGCGCACATTGAAATGGTCCGGATCATACGCACACAAGTCGCAAGCGAAGAGGGAAGGAACGCCTGGCCCCTCGCCAAAGGACTTGTAATACGACAGAGAGCCCGAGATATCGTCGAAAATGTCGACCAAAGCGGTGGGTAGGAGACGACGAGCACCGAGAATGCTGACCAGGGCACCGCCGACTGCTAAGGATGCATTCCACAAGTGCGATTTCTTGTCAATGTGAATACCTGCGAGAAGGGGCTCTAGCATGCTGCAAGTTCGAACGGCCCAGTGATGCTTCGAGTCCCCCTTGACTGCCGCTGACCGACCTGCCATCGCGTCCGAGACAAGTCGATAGACAACATATGCGCGAACGAGAAACCTGAACGCGCGAGCTTCCGCGTCGGGAGCGTCGCCCGCATCAAGGAGATTGGCGTCGAGCGGGACGTACGCGCCGAGAACGAACGCACATATGACACCGTTAGCGTTGGTATCAAGCGTAGGCTAACGATCTTATCAGCGACGAACAAGCAGTGGGAGAAAAGGTGCTTACAAATAGACTTTTGGGATACTTGTCGATATGACAGACATCAGGCCGACGCGCAACGCAGCGAAGTGTGTCTCGGTTAGCATCCAGAATATCGTGGACGGCGACGAGATCATGAACACAGCAAACAAAATCATCAGGTACATCCTGCCGAACAAAGTGCGTGATGGCGGGGAACTTGTACTGCGCCGCGGCCTGGGCGGCGGTCTTGGGGATGGGGACTGGCTTGCGACCCATGAACGCAGGGCAAGACTCGACGGTGGGACAATCGAAAGATACGCAAGCTTTTCAGTAAAGCTTCACGTTCTAAATCGAAGAAAACAACTGAATATCGTGTTGATTGTGTGCGAATGTGAAGTTCGAGTTCATAGAGTGTTCCACGGAAGCGATAACTCAAAGCCTCCCACCAAGTTTCCCGCAGCTCATATCTTCATATCCTGCAGACACTGCGGTGCTACACTCTCACGAACAGACGTACAGGATTCATCTCAGTTCTGCTGTGCAGCAAGTCGCTGGGAGTTATTAACTAGTCAAGACCGCACGACGAATCCGGGGAATCGGCGCCAAAGTCTAAGTCTTAATTGAACATGTGTCATGCAAGTGTTACAGTAACCTTGAATGCGAAATCAAACTCACAATGCACCCAATAACATGCAGTGCAGTAATGAACGCCCGTAACAGCAAGTTGACCGTGCTATCAGAACATTCGACGCGCCTTCCATGAGACTCTGCAGTATGCAGAGTGGAGGCGCTCGAGACAATGCACCCGCTCGGGACCGCGGGCGCTTGACTCCTTTGTTACGGGCGCTTAAATGGCAAGTGACTCAGAATGACTCGATTTCGCTGACAAACGGGCGCTTAAATTCAAACACAGCGGCGGCATACTCCGTATGGGGGACCTCCCCGTTAAACAACGTTCACTAAGCGTGACCGTAATTCCGACATTACGCACCGTCTGACGGGCGACGTTGATAAAGGACAACAGCCTGAACCTTGTATCGAAAGTACATAGGATGCGCCAGCAGGGTGTCAATAGTGATCATGGGCAGAAAAGGCAGATTACGGAGTTCCAAGAACACGTCTGCTTTCTGTTGTCCAGCTCGAACGTTTGCCGCACGAATCTGAACCCGAGCCAGGTGCGCATGTTGGCAAGGTCATCGTGCTCGCAGATATCATAGGCGCAGTCTGATTATGCCTAGGTCGTATGATCAAATGTGTTACGCAACATTCCCAGATACCCGGAAGCCCAGTGCGCGGGGTATATGGCTGAACAGAAGCTGGAGCAGGGGGAAATGAAAGATGTTACTGCAAGCGGCTCGCAGAATATCACGCGGGGCCCAATGTCCGTTTCAGCAGCAAGCGGTGAGTGGCAGTGAGCCCGTCAGATCATTGGGAACGAGTGAACAGTCAATCTGTGCGCTGGGTTGCGAGCGAAAGAGCGTAGACACGGTAGAGTCGGAGATGACAGGATTTTAGCTCCGATCACCTGATCATTTATTTTCTTTACTTCCGCGGCCACAGTTGCATTCATTTTCCAAAACCACTGGCCGCTTCCTACCCGGCATCATGAATAACGACGAACAACCCGATATGAGCGTCATCGCCGGATGGACCATTACTATAGAGGAAGCAAGAAAGCTCCTCACCACCGTCGGCTGGCCTATCCAGGCTACTGCAGCACCAAGCCACGGCATCCGCAAGTGGCTTCTGGAGAAGAAGGAGCCTGACGTTACGATGATGACCTGCACTATGCAGAAGCTCAATGACGAGCAGTATTACGTGAGTAATTATTGCTTTCTTACGCGCAAGATACTCACGATAGCAAAAGGTCATGTTCATAATGGCGTACGACCACAACGCGCCACCGCATACACAGCTTAAAGTGAACTGCCCGACCTACAGCGTTCCCGTCCCGGAAGATAAGCGTGAAATTTCCTCAGAGATCCAGAGCATCATCGCCGACGCGCTTGGGATCGAGACCAGCGCTGTTCCCTGGCGCGTAACGCAGCATCCTGGACAGATGTACGCGTGGGCTCGCGAGTACGTGCTATTTTCTTTTTTAATGTTGCAATGAGGTTCATCTCCTCCCGTCCGCGCAGACCCAGGATGTCGAACCAGCCCAATAAAGAATTTGTGGTGCTGTCAGAGCGGACAGAGTGAAGATGCACGCCTTTCCGTGACTTCAAAGGTGCTTCACAGCCTTCTCTATGACCCTCCTGGAAATGTGAATTGATACAAGATACGGAATATACATGTCTGTTTCGTTGAATCCGTTGCGGGCGTTCGAGATGGTGAGACGTTGGATGAGTCGTGTGTGAGCGAAATAAACAGCGATTGGACGTTAAAACGGTTCAGGTATGTTGACCTCCTAAAACCGATCAATATAGGGCACTATTTACACTCGTACTGCAGGAGGCGGTTATGGTGTGGGAGGAGAGAATCGTGTAGGAAAGCCATATTGGACTCCGCTTTAATTGCTCTTCCCGCCCGCTCTCTCCGAACATGAGGCTGTCCTGCGGAGTACCACAGCCAGCGGCTGCTTTCAACGGGATGGAATGAGTCGACAAACTCCAGACTGCTATCCGACCATTGGCGCCGGGCGGCTCGTTCCTACTCCTTTGCTTCGTCAATTCTCCGAGGCTGCCGAGTGTCGTACGGTGCGCGAGCGCTAGGCGGTAGACATGTGGAGCATATGACCATTTCGCGCGTGTTCTGGCTCAACGCGTCCCGTAATATCCGAAATTTGCGTACGGTTATCAACCACTGTGCGCTATGCACGCGGCACGAACGGCGGTCCCGCAAGACGAATCACGAACGCGTAGAGGAGGGAGCTCCAAGCCGGGCGCCGGGGACCCGAGGAAGGGGCTGTTCGCGCGACGGACGGCCATTCCGCGCGAGTTCACGTCGCACTGTCGTGCTAGTCTTGAACAACAGCGCTGTGCCGGCGCACGCCCGTCCAACGACCTGCGCCGTCCGGACTTATACATCGTCCCGTCGGCGTGAAGCCTCTTGCTGTGCACGCGAACTGGGCCGGCTTCAGGTTGGCGCGTGTCCTCGAAAGAAAAGGCAATTGGCATATTTTCCTCTGCAGTTCGTGGGGCGTTGGCGCAATCTTCTGCTGCGGTACGACACTGTGGTCCTATGTCAGTCCTTGTGCCCATCCAGCCGCGCGGAATGATTCGCTCTTGTCTGCCTGCACACGAGCCCGCTGCATGCTTCTATCTCCACCGCTCGGAGCAGCCGCCGAGACGCCGTGACCTCTGTGGCAGTCCTTAGCTCTCGCTCGTCCATTTCTTTGATCTGTTTCTGAAGCCTCCGAGGATCCTCGACTTCACACTACTTCTTAAGCGTCGCGGCCGAGCACTGCCGCAACGCAGTGCACTCGACAAATGCACTAGGACAACGGCCGTGGGCCGGCCAGAATGGCACAACCTTCGTTTGCGGGCTAGGGCGATGACACTGGCCAGGGCCTGACTCAGAACTGCAACACCGCGAAGCTCATGTAGGGTGCAGCTTGTGTCGATTTCGTTGTTGTGCTTATGTGCCCAAAGTCCGGTGTCGTCTGATGTCATGCCATTGGAAGTTCGCGTACGGCCACAACAAGCTTCTGGGGTGCCAAATGTGCGAGTCAAACCCCTGTCCTGTACCAAAAATCGTTCTTCTCCAGGGTCTTTGTCGCAATAGCATGACCCTGAACTCTGCATCTTGTGATTCGTACGGGGGATGGACTGAAATTGGAGTAAATGTGCAATGTTGGATGGCGATGTCGAGGCTCCTTGGACGAAGATGCCCTGAACTCACGCCCCGCGTGTTGTCCGTGATATGTGCATTCGGAGCGCACGCGGTTTCAGCGGCGAGCGACTAAACATGGCTTATCTTCCGTGCTACCCGTAGAAGCGCCTGAACCCGTTTTCTACAACTTCGAAAACGGTGACTGCTCAGACGGGCACACCATTGGCTACCAGAATTCTATGCACACCGCGTCCTTCATGGGACCGGTAGGGGGACTCGAATTCTCATGATTTGAGCACATGAGCCCACGGAGTCTTGGTCATCATCATTGGCCCATGGCACCACGTCGCATACCATTCATAGTTCAAAATGCTCACGCGACGGGCAACTAGCAGACTAGCTTTTCACTCCGGATTAGGGAAGGTATGAAGATTCACGAATGTTCACATTGATCAATGGTGCCAAGTGCGACACCGTACAGACTATGTTGGACCAGTCCTCTCCCGCAGAGGGGTGCTAGAAGCATTCACTGATACTCCTCGTATCCGTGCAAAGCGAATCTAGAGGTAACGCGATATTGGTAAGGTGCTCGGCAAATGAGGGCTGGACGAACTGCTTCCAAATCAAAACCTGTACTGGATGCTGAATGACTCTCCAAGGAATATCCTCAGCATTGATGCCCAATTTGTCGGCTATATCTTGCCTGATCTTGTAACACTTCTGCTTGGATTTGTCGGAGAGCCTATCCCAAAGGCGCGGCGCGTCGATTCCTGTGTCGGTGGCCTTGGGCCAAGGGTCGATGGCGTAGAACTGATCCGCTGCCAACGTAAACATGAGCTTATCATGGATTAGCAAATACACCGTAGACGCGATATCAACTGTTGTTAACCCACGTAGCGCACTTCAGATGTCGGTGACATGTAGCATTCGATTACGGATTGGCGCTCCTGTTTCTCCAGCCTTTTGTAATAGATTTCAAGGTCGTCTGCAGGGCCCGTAGAACCCTCCTTGGATTGAGCACCAAGCTCTTTCGCGAATTTGCTGGCCTGGTCCTCTGTAACGATCCAACCGCCGACAAGATACATCGTTTCGTCGGTGTATCGCGCATTGCGCTCTTGAATCCGATCATAACGATCTTGGTCTGGAAGTGGTGTCGCCATAATGGTCGAAGCAGCGAGAGACAGAAGGCAAGTAACGATGATCGGAGTTGGAGAGGCCGCTGAGCCCGCATTTTATATGGTTCCGATGCTGTGCACATTGACATTCAGAAACACAACAGTGACAACGGGGACGAACATGCTAAGTAGATCCGTGCCCGCTTCTGGGGAAGGGTCACAGCATTGCACAATGCCTTGTGAGCAAAGCACAACTCCCTAGCAAGTTCTGACTCAAACCGATGCAGGCGCTACATAGTTGTTGTTCCCGAGCCTCTGAAGACGCGTTGAGCCTCGAACCTGCGCCCGTAAAAGAGGACAGCTTTTTGGTTGTACAGGAAGTTTTCGTGTTATTTTCGCCTCTCTTTGTGCGAGGATGCGTCAGCAAGCACAAGGACACCATCTATGGAACTCGAACCGGGATTGCCTGGGTATGCACAACTTCAAGTATAAAAGGCTTTATTCTCTCTCATTCCACAGCATTAACTCGCACCTGAAATCTCCCTCTCGCTGAAGCCGCTTCGTTCACGTACGTTTGCGTCCGCATTGTATCCAGCCACTGATTGCCGCATTATCACACGTCAGGATCATGCCTCCAGCTGCTGCAGCCATACCTCCACCTGCAGCATTTTCGTGGCCAGTGTATGCCAATTGGGTCAAGGCGCGGGCTGAGCTTCAACATCGCTCACCTCCGAAGTTCGAGCATAGTCTTTATGGCGCTTTTACCTCCTTTCTGGGAGAGATGTACCCTCCAGCTCTAGGCTTCATCGTCAAGCCACAGTACAGGATGGCCCATGACGCGCACTGGAACGCTGGCCCGGACCACAAGAGAACTGACTCCGAGGGTCGTGTAACCAAGCTCCACGATGCCACGGCGGAGATTCCAGATTTCCTAATCACATGGCTCGCCGATGTTGGCGCTGTTCAGAAGGCTGTCCTCATTGTGGAATTCAAACCCGAGGCGAAACCCGACAGATATGGCGCCTTCAAGTTTCAGACGTGGAGTGACGATCGGAAACAGCTCTTAAGCTATCTCAAGCTCGCGTCGATGAAGGAGCCCAATTCGATTGGAGTACCAGGCATCCTCGTCTGCGGTTCTGTCGGATATCGATTCACCACCAGCATTGACTGGCAAGGAGATTGCATATTCAACCACCTAGATGATGCTTTGCGTTTTGGAAAGTCTACTAGCCTTTGGTATGATCCCAACTCCAGTGTCTGCGGGATGATGTGGAACATCCGGAATCAGACGATCGCCGGGAGCCGCTGGGTGCAGGAGCAGGCTCAGCAGCTTGCTGCGCCTGCACTTGCTGTTAGCGTAACCCCGAGCCGGGCCGATGAGAGCACGAGCAGCGACCAAAAAGAGTGTCTTGGTGTCCGTATGTCGTAGGTACACGAGGTAGAAACCACAGGACGAGAGCGGACAACAAGATGGGGAAAACACGTACAAACGAACCAATGCTGAACACGTACGCGGCGCGGAAACATAAATCAGCCTCCGGGATCCGTAATGCTAACACTCCCCCTGTTTTCGCAGAGCGTACGCGGTCAGACGCTCCCCCAGAAACCCACAGACCAAGCCAGCTCAGGTGAGCAAACACGAACAGCGGTCCAAAGTTATGATCCGGCGTCGTCCTCCAAAGCGTGATCCTCATCCTCCAAAACGGTGTTGTACCGTCAGCGGTAGAGCGATTGCCACCTGGTATACTCCCAGGTGCGTCCACACACATCCTGATGAGGGAGGGGAACTGGCGCTGATGAAGCACCGCAGTCAACTCCAGCGATCGCGAAGAGACCCGGTATACACCCGAGTGTGCTCCAAAATCCAGATGTTCTGGAAGTGAACAGGCCCCACAGCAGGGACCACCAGCGACGAGGCGAGAAGACAACATTGTCAGGCAAAGCCGGACGAGACACAATGTAATGCTGAACGACGATTGTCGAATTGGTGGATCGGCATCGGCATAGGGTGAGCAAGCGAGGATGTCGATAGGGAGTACTGGCACCCGTCATGGGCAACGAGCGAGAGGTAGTGACGCGGTCGGGCATTGCAGCAGCAGGATCGAGCACAAAGAATGAAGCGGTCCTGTAGAACAAGAAGTCGCCTGGATTGCGGGCAGAGGCCGGCATATGATGCCCAGGGGCGGACTGCAGGCACCAATCAGTGCAGGTCATCCATAACGAGCGCCGAACGGTGTCGAGACTCGGGAACGCCGAACGGTGTTGTCCAATGTGTGAAAAACGAAGTGGAGGTGGCGGGTCCTTATCCCACGGGCTCCTGGAGTCGTTGGGTCCTTATCCCGCAAACTCCTGACGCAAATCGCCCGATCCTCTGACCGGGGGTGGAGGCCGGTGGGTCCTTATCCGCACGCAACCTCCGAGTGCGCGCCGTCCGATCCTCTGACCAGGGACTAAGCGTGCGCGACAGGCGGATCCGCTGACCAGCGCCAAGTCGCATGTGGGGCAAGGTACACCGACCAAGCGACCACACGGCCGTAGACTGGTCCGAGCTACCGCTGTAACCCGGGGTCCCGACCTAGCAAGATGACACGCTGCTACGTGCGGTTTTGGTGAACGGGGACCACCCGTGATCTTGTTGTGTTAGCGTAACCCCGAGCCGGGCCGATGAGAGCACGAGCAGCGACCAAAAAGAGTGTCTTGGTGTCCGTATGTCGTAGGTACACGAGGTAGAAACCACAGGACGAGAGCGGACAACAAGATGGGGAAAACACGTACAAACGAACCAATGCTGAACACGTACGCGGCGCGGAAACATAAATCAGCCTCCGGGATCCGTAATGCTAACACTCCCCCTGTTTTCGCAGAGCGTACGCGGTCAGACGCTCCCCCAGAAACCCACAGACCAAGCCAGCTCAGGTGAGCAAACACGAACAGCGGTCCAAAGTTATGATCCGGCGTCGTCCTCCAAAGCGTGATCCTCATCCTCCAAAACGGTGTTGTACCGTCAGCGGTAGAGCGATTGCCACCTGGTATACTCCCAGGTGCGTCCACACAATCCTGATGAGGGGGGAACTGGCGCTGATGAAGCACCGCAGTCAACTCCAGCGATCGCGAAGAGACCCGGTATACACCCGAGTGTGCTCCAAAATCCAGATGTTCTGGAAGTGAACAGGCCCCACAGCAGGGACCACCAGCGACGAGGCGAGAAGACAACATTGTCAGGCAAAGCCGGACGAGACACAATGTAATGCTGAACGACGATTGTCGAATTGGTGGATCGGCATCGGCATAGGGTGAGCAAGCGAGGATGTCGATAGGGAGTACTGGCACCCGTCATGGGCAACGAGCGAGAGGTAGTGACGCGGTCGGGCATTGCAGCAGCAGGATCGAGCACAAAGAATGAAGCGGTCCTGTAGAACAAGAAGTCGCCTGGATTGCGGGCAGAGGCCGGCATATGATGCCCAGGGGCGGACTGCAGGCACCAATCAGTGCAGGTCATCCATAACGAGCGCCGAACGGTGTCGAGACTCGGGAACGCCGAACGGTGTTGTCCAATGTGTGAAAAACGAAGTGGAGGTGGCGGGTCCTTATCCCACGGGCTCCTGGAGTCGTTGGGTCCTTATCCCGCAAACTCCTGACGCAAATCGCCCGATCCTCTGACCGGGGGTGGAGGCCGGTGGGTCCTTATCCGCACGCAACCTCCGAGTGCGCGCCGTCCGATCCTCTGACCAGGGACTAAGCGTGCGCGACAGGCGGATCCGCTGACCAGCGCCAAGTCGCATGTGGGGCAAGGTACACCGACCAAGCGACCACACGGCCGTAGACTGGTCCGAGCTACCGCTGTAACCCGGGGTCCCGACCTAGCAAGATGACACGCTGCTACGTGCGGTTTTGGTGAACGGGGACCACCCGTGATCTTGTTGTGTTAGCGTAACCCCGAGCCGGGCCGATGAGAGCACGAGCAGCGACCAAAAAGAGTGTCTTGGTGTCCGTATGTCGTAGGTACACGAGGTAGAAACCACAGGACGAGAGCGGACAACAAGATGGGGAAAACACGTACAAACGAACCAATGCTGAACACGTACACGGCGCGGAAACATAAATCAGCCTCCGGGATCCGTAATGCTAACACTTGCACCTTCATTGCCTGAGCATTACGACTACTTGATTGACTCGTATGATCCGGAGAACCTCGATTACGAGGCATCCCTGCATGGTCCTGTTTTGATGAAGTATCAGAGCCTATGGACCACAAGGACTAGGTACATCACGAAACCACAGGCCGTTCTACAGCGCCGGGACAAAACCGACCCACCACTACAAATGCACCAGCATAAAGACTCCTACGGCAATATTACCGAGGGAAAGATCGCCAGGATAGCCGATTTCGTAGTCGCCCAAGCCACGATGGTGGAAGACCAGGAAGATGCTGAAGCGTTGGATCTCATCAAATTCGTCGCAGAACTAAAGCGGGCATTTGATCAGAAATACCAGGATGAGGTCACCAAACAGCTGCACGACGACATGCAACTCATATACGATACCAGTACGGATGGCCAAAATCCCGGAAGACGCGTCCATGGCATGGCCGTCCTGGGGACGAGGTGCTGGCGCGCAGGGTGGAAGAAGCAAGGGGATATATTGGTGCCGACCGGTCCCAACTTTGACCTACCGGGCGTGTCCTTGAAGGAGGACAACAACCATCCGTTCTGGAAGGAATTTGACAAGGAGGTCCCTGATACCGGCAATATGTAGCTACTATAGAAGGACCTGGCCTTTTGAACAAGGGACCCTGAGACTTTCATGTAATCCTGTGAAATGGAACTTGATGATTCATTCAACGATCGTGAGCTGTGCAGGAGCAGTGTACTGGAGGCCGTGACACCAGGTGGCCTCAAATGGTGCTTGAGCGACGAGCCGCTTACTTTAGAATTCCCGTAGCTCGAGAGGAGTGCGTGAGGGTCCTTCGATTTCAGGTCGTACTGTATAGCAGCGCTGGCGCGCTCTCGAGCACGTAGACACGAAGCCAAGTGCAATTAAAGCGGAGCTTTAAACAAGTCTTCCTCGCGCGCGCACCTTTGTCAACTTCAATATCAAGCTCGGGACGTACCTATGGCGCTAGACACATGATGTCCAACACAACTTCCGATTATCCGTTAGTGGCACCTCCGTCTTTCGCGTTGCCCTGGTGTATGTCCGCGCGCTTCAGAGCCGGAGAACAGCCACGCAGAGCCACGCTTGCCGCAAAATACGAGATATGACCGCCTATGCCTGGACTTCGCGCGTTCCAATCTATCCAGTGCATCTTGAACAGCCCGTCACCTGTGGTTTCGCTAGCCGTGCTCCTGCGAACCAGCGCTGAATCGGCTCGCCCGAATGGTTCGCAACAGTTGTCGGGAAACTTCAGATGCCCCATTCATTCTTGACGCGTATGATTTGCTGGTGTTGCGGTGTTCGAAAGCGACTCGTGGGGCGTCTATCAGTTCGATCAGAGCGCAGCGACCACTTGGCTACAACACTACCTGTCCAGCTTGGTGCTCTCGACGTGCTTACCTTGGTTAACTCCGAATATCTGTGCTCTTTGTTCATCCCGTCCGTTGCGTATGACCATAAGTACGATCGACATAACACTCGTACTGCGGTTTGAAACTTAGGATGACGCATGCTCTTCCAACAATTCCAACAAAGACATTACGTCGGAGAGTTCGGCCAACCTTCAGCGCTCCTACTCACGCTTGCGAGCGCTCTCGGTTCTGTCCTCGGCGCTATTGTGCTTTCAGTTTAGTCTCCTCGACCGCCGCACGTCCCGCATCGTCAGTGCTCAGAGTGGAGGAAACACCTCACCTGACAGATAGTATGTATTATTGCACGAGTTTCTGTTCTCATTCGCTTTCTTTGGCGCCTTGTGCTCCTTTAGTACGCAAGGCGAGTTGACCTAATGCCCGGCTGGAGCTCCATCGACACAGCTTTTCGTCTGTAGCCACAGAGCAGGTAAAACGTCCTGCTTGGCTTGCTGGATTAAGCGCCTGTTCCTTTCCCGATTGGGCTGCGCTCCGGATAGACCGCTTAATTGTGCGCCAACGGTCGAACTCTGCTCTCGCTACTCCAAATATGTCTTTTTCGAGGATCTCCTATGATCAACGACCGGTATTCTCTCCAGGTGATCTTTGAGAGCTGACCGTAGTTCCGAAATCCTGTGGCGCTCTGTGACTCTATAAAAGCGAGGTCGCGCAGCCCTCTACTCTCCAACCACTCCAGCTTCAGCCACTCCAGCTTCAGCTACTCGGTCCTGAACGCGACTCACCTTCTCCCACCCCTTTTACGCCATGCAGCAGACCCGTCTCCTCCCGCTCTTCGTCGCGTTCTTCGCGTTCAGCCTCTTCGCGCTCGCCAGCCCCGTTGGCAAAGACGTCGCGGTTGCGCGCGCTGCAGACCCGCTCACTGTTATCCTCAACGCTTTTCTTGAGCTAAAGGCCAAGATTGACGTGAACATCGCTGCGCTCGGTGCGTGTACCCATCGTTTTGTCCATGACATTATGTCTGACACCGAGCCCTACACTCATAGTCAAGCTCAACGTCAAGGCAGACATCTCGGTCATTATCGCGCAGATTGTCGTGGAGATTCAAGCCTGCGTCAAGGTGCTCGCGAGCGTCGGCGCCGTCGTAGACCTCAGCGACAAGGAGAAGATCTCGGCCATTGCCAAAGTCTGCGCTCAGATCATTGTCGTACGTTCAGTCCCGCTGTATTTATGCATTTCAGACTGAAAGCTTGCGCTTTTTGCAGAGTCTCTGTGCTTGCATCACTGTCTTCGCCAAGATCATCGCAAACGTGACCGCCGTGGTGACTCTCGACGTCGCGCTCGTGGGCCTCCTCGTTCAACTCAACCTCTGCATCAGCGGAATCCTCGTCATTATCGCACCTCTGTACGTTCATACTAACTCCCATACACGTGTTATTGTTTGTGTGCGACGTGCTGACTTTCCCTCTAGCTGCGCTCAGATCACCGCTGTCGTTAACCTTGGTTTCCCGCTCGTCTGTTCTATCCTCGGCCTATAACATATCACGCGCGATACCTCCTACGCATGGGGCCAAAGATTCTCATCTCGAGCCTCCATATGGCCCTGTAGCTGCTGTTTTCTTCACGTTTTGATTCCACATTGTTTAATTTCTGTACTTTCACTGGTGTCGTGGCAAGATTGCTAAATTTCACCCTGTAATCTTTTTACCAGACGGATAATATAACTTTGCGTAATACGAGGTTGAGGAAGAAACAGTCATGATCAGGGAACAATGCGGGGTTAGAATTCGTGTCTTCTGCTCCCGTTCCCGTTCCGCCTCCCAAATGGACTTCATCGCGATCTTCAGCTCGTAGCCTTTGCGCCGCTAAGTATGCACGAGTACTAGAATGTTATATCCCAGCCATTTATGCCATGTCAGAGCTGCCTTGTCCAATGCTTCATGCAAATGGAATTTATGAGGTGCGTAAACACCTGCTGTTTCGCTATTCACACTGCCAAGACGCGATTGTTTCGACCGACCTCCTCAGAATCTGTGCTATAAAATTGACATGGTTTCATTATATAGACAGAAAATACGTCTCGGCATCGGATACTCGCGCGCGCGTATGTCACGGACATGCCATTTTACTTGAGTCACTGCAGGTACCGGGTACGTTCGACTCGCGCGAGCAGATTCCGACCGGGGCCGGATGGACTGCCCAGCGCTTCAGAAACTCGAGGTGAACACATATGGCTATTTATGGTCTGTACGACGACGCAGTATAGGTCGAGTCCTACTGCGAGTTATTCGGACGCTGCTCATGACCTAGTTGCAGGATGTGGACGTTTTTCCCATGCTGCCTATCCAATGGAGGACAACGATCCCTCCGCTTCGTCATGGTGAAGCGAAATGTAACCATGGTTATTCTATTGGCCGAGAAAGGCGCGGGCCAATGGCTGAACACGGATTTTACTTGCACCGGTTGCTTCTTTCTAGCCGACCCAAATAGTAGCATGGAAATTTTGTACGTTGACATAATCGCTCCGCGAAGGGATGGCCACAATGACACGAGTTTTCAGGTATATAAAGTGGCGAGCGTGAAGGACCCAGCACTTATCACACATTCCACTTCGTTACCTTACAACTTAGCCCACTCGCCCTTCGCCATGCAGCTCACTCGCGGACTGTCCACCCTCCTCGCCATAACTTATGCTCTCGCGGCGGCCGTTCAGCCCTGGCAGTCGCTCGCCGGCTTGTCTCATGAGGAGGTCGAGGTGTTTGCGCGCACTGTCAAGGTGCCCATCGTCGGCGCTGAGCCAGTCCCCCCACCAATCGCGGACACGAGCTCGAAGCTTATCAACGACGCCGCCCATCCGTACAAGCCGCTCGAGAAAGGAGACCAGCGCGGTATGTAATCCCCATCCATGTTCATTGACATCGCTGAGTAGCCTTGACCAGGTCCTTGCCCTGGCCTGAACGCGCTCGCCTCTCACGGCGTGAGTCTCACACATTTCCGCAGATCTCGAACGACATGCTAACAACACATCATTACAGTACCTCCCGCGTTCGGGTGTGGCCACTCCTGCGCAGATTATCACTGCCGTCCAGGAGGGCTTTAACATGGGACACGATATCGCGACGTTCGTCACATACGCCGCGTTCCTCGTCAACGGAAACCATCTCACCAATCTCATGAGCATTGGTGCGCAATGCCAACATCTTGAGCTCTCGCTGATGGTCGAACAGGTGGTCTCTCGCCCCTCACCGGAATGGCGCCGCCGAAGCCGGCCCTCGCGGGCGGTTTGAACGTACACGGCACTTTCGAAGGTACGATGGCGAGCTTTATTGGAGTTGCATGAGCTTATGCCTTGACTTACCAGGCGACGCGAGCCTCACGCGCAGCGACGACGCCCTGGGCGACAACCACAGCTTCAACGCGACGCTCTTCGATCTGGTAAGTGGAACGCGCTGACCCATATGCATCTGCTGATGAATATCTCAGCTTGTCAAAGACAGCAAGACGTACGGCGGTGGCAGGTACAACCTCACTGCCGCGGGCGAAGTCCGCTGGCGCCGCATCCAAGAGTCCATCGCGCACAACCCCAGCTTCTTCTTCAGCAACCCTCGCTTCAGCACCGCATACGCCGAGTCCATCTTCCCCATTGCCTACTTCATTGACGGCCGCGTCAAGGGCGACGACGTGCGCGAGGCTACGGGGCTCGACCTGGAGGTCATGCGCGGCTTCTTCGAGGACCACCGCATGCCGAAGGATTTCTACCGCCGCGAGGGTGCGTACGGTCTCCATGAAGTCGGCAGCATCAGCAAGGTGCTCCTTGCGATGCACCCGGTCAACCCCGGCTTCAACAACGGCACGGTCAACAGCTACGTCGACGACCCGGATTTCTTCGGCGAGGACGAGGGCAACACGAGCTGCGCGCTCTACCGCAGGTTCGTCAACAACACCGTCGCGCTGTACCCCAACCCCCAGGGACAACTCCGCGATGCGATCAATGTCAACCTCGACAACTTCTACACCATTGCTTCGATGGACGAGGACTGCCTTCAGTCTCACCCCTATGCCTGAGTTTTCTTAGATTTTTGTCGTCCGTCGTACTCGCAGCTAGACTTATAGGAATTTACTCGTAATACCAGCCCTTCCTTTGATCGCCGTGCGATCCAACTTTAGGATTCTTTCATCTCCCGTTTGAACAATGCAATACCCTTCAAGACAAATTCTGGGTGGAGTACTCGGCGTGGCACCTGCGCTACAAGATGCCTAACTCTCAAACTTGCTTGATGCACACAGCCCACTTCTGCTCGTCCTCATTCCACTGATGATTACCGCTGTCAAGGTTTCAGAAATCGTGTGGGATACACAGAGCCATGAACAAAGCATACCTGAGGCGACGGTTGCGAGCATAGTCACCGGCACGGCCGGCATCCAGGGTCTGAACCAGATTGGCGAGCGTGGGATACTGACCCGCGGTGATAGGATTCTTGCTGCCGTACATCTCGGCGAACTTGAGGTGGACTGCGTAGAGCTTGAGGTCCGCAACTGTGAGCTGCACCTACGGCTGAGCGCGCGATCTCACGATTTCCCACCTGGGCCGATACGACGCACCTTGTCGCCGAAGTAGTATGGCCCTCCGCGGGAGGCAGCGAAGCGCTCGTGGAAGCGCAGGAACGAGGGGATAAGCTGCTCGACGTTCTTCTTCTGTGCCTCGCGGCGGGCTTCGACAGTCGCCAGATCGTCGGTCGCGCGGATCCTGTCGTCCATGTCCTTGAGCGAAGACGCGACGCTGAAACACTCGGCGCGCGAGAACGCGTCGGTCCCGGGCACGAGGGACAAAGTCTCTGCCAGATAGGTCTCGATGACGAACGACTCGAAGAGCTCCTGCAAGTAGACGTTGCGCTGTTAGAAGGAACAAGCACCGCGCGGTGATGAGGTGAGTGTGATGGTGGCAACGAACCTTCTTGGTGCCGTCCGCGTTGTGAATCGTGAGCCTCGGGACCCTGCCAAATGTCATAGACTCCTTGAGGCCGGGCCAGTTGCCCACGTAGTTGAAGAACGTGTTCTCATACGGTGCTCCCGCGACATCAAGAATCATCCGCGGCAGGTCGCCTAACGCCGGCACGGGAAAGTACGAGATTTCGTAGCGGGTCGCTTGCGCCATGGTTATCGCACAGTGTAGGGCTGAAAGGTGGGCGTGAGCTAAGGACCCCTCGTTCTCACTGGCAGCAGTGATATACGCTCCTTTTTTTGATTGGTAAGCACGCTTGGTAAGCAACCAACGCCCGTTTGGATTCGGAAGCCGCTGTCAATTTCGCAGTTCCCATACAGTAGGTACCCTACCGATGCTCAGGACCTGGACGCAGACATTGGAAATGGCTGTGTCCGCAGTAGGGCTCGATGATCAGGATCTGCCAGGAAACGACTGGATGCAACGGACTGGCATTGCCATGAGGTACAGATACGGGTGTACTGTACCACTGCATTCAAGTCCATTGTAGCATTTTACCCGTTCACCTCGCCCGCAAGATTTGTTCGCGGAATTATTCAGTCAAGGGATGCCGGAAATATCGGGGCACGTCGCCGCCAACGAACATAACGATAGTGAGACGTCTCCAACGCACAGTGAAGACGCATCTTTATGCATCAAAACGTGGGTGGAGATACGATTTCTCAGAGGAACGAGATTATACTGTACAAAAGAGTGTTTCACACAAGGTATCAAGAAATCGGTGTTCAGCCGCAACTCCGAAGTAAGGCGAGCTGCTACCCGCCACATGGAGAAAACGGAACGAGAAGCTCTCTGATTGTAGATAATGTAAAATTGGCCTCCAGGCGAAGTCCTCCTGCAGATCCACAGCGAAGCGGACGCCAGAGAGTGATGACGAGCAACTGCCACTGACAGAAAGACAATAAATAGCACAGATCCAATCGCTCGGCACGTACGTCGATTGGGGACGCATCGTACCGACTGGCTGCGTACTAAGCGAATCAATAGATTCAATGTGGTCGTCCAGGTACTCCTCGGAGTTCAACGGCGCGTTCCGCCTCACATGTGCTGTTCAGGATCACGTGCAGGCGGACTTCGCCATCACACCCTCGGACGAGTGAGCGCCTCGAACTTGTAGGACGGAAAGAGGTCGCCGTGAGGATCCAGGTACACTTCCCGCTGGCGCCTCAGCTGCCTGTTGCGCTTGCTACCGTAGTGTATGGCATCAAAACAGCTATCGTGAAGATAGCGAGCTGATCTGCGAAGCTGCTTTGGCCGTGTGCACCGATCCAGAGCGTCAGACGAGACGTAGACCTGTGACGTTGCGGACGCTCTCCCTGGAGGTTCATGGGAAATGATCACTCATAGACCAATCCAGGGAGGGGGCGTACGACGTCCATGTCAAGGCTGTGTATGAAAAAAGGGTCGCCGCGGTACCAAGCGTTGTGTTTGCGCGCTTTGCCAATTTCGCATCGCCGCAGCAAGGGATCAGTGGGCAGGAAAGCCAAGAGCTGAACAAGGAAAGCAAATGAAGACGCTGAGTGAGTCCAAACCTCGAGTTCAAAAGGTGTGTCACTCGCCAGAATTCGTCACAATCTAAGGCACCCAACGCAGTGCGATGCTCTGGGATCTTCGGCTCATTCAAGTGAGTAAGGCCACACTGCCGCCGCCGCCACCGCTGTCTGTGTAACCGCCCTGGATGTAATGACGCCAAACTAGAGCAAACCAGGGTGCTTGGCGTCTAGCAACGACAGCGAGCTTGTTGAGCCAGAAGGCTGAGTACTGTAGGCTGAGTAGAAACAGAACGTCATGGCGGCCAAGTTGGAGCTTAGACTTTAGAGTTGGCGCGGCGGCGCGAGAGTAGCACAGGAGTAGCACAGGACTGGAAACAAAGAGCGAAACGTTTAACAAGTCCATGCAGCTCAAGCACTGATGATAGCGATGGTCGCTGCACAGCAGCCAGAAAGTCGCCTGGAAGGATTTGCTGGGGAATGCTCCGCCGCTGAAAGCATACGTGTGCCGAGCGAGAGGCCGAGTTTGCTGAACGTGGATCGAAGCGCACATGCGTCATGAGATGATACCAGTGTTCGACTTCTGAGATCTGAGAACGTCCCGAGGCACGCTTCGTCGCGTGCCGGCGGCGCGATCAAGCATGGGATGGTCGCGCAACAAGTGCCGCCCGCGTCGCCAGGCCTAGGACCGCCCAGGGCCCAGGTACGGGGCCGTTTCGAGGATAGCGGCGGGGACAAGTGCGCGACCTCATGGGAAGCTGCGGATAAACCCAAGGCGAACCACAGCCACTTGAGCCCGTGCCTGGCCGGGGCCGGCTGCAGAGCTCCCTTGTCCGGCGTGCAAACAAACGAAGCCTACTCGGATCCACGCACTGGCCGTGCTGCGTCGCTGCGACGCGGCCTCCGCCAGCGCAGGGCCTGCGGCAGGGCCAGGGATGGGGCAGGACGGGCCGGGGGCAAACCAGGGCGTCAGGTGATGGGCCAGGATCAGGCACGCCGCCGTGCTCGGCACACGCCGAGCTGTCGAAGCATGCGAAATATAAAATCGGACTTGTCCGCCGAGTTTGCATCGTGATTCCCTCGCTGCCACCTCTCCCGCACAATGCGCCTGACCGCTCTTTTTGCCCTCGCCCTGTGCGCCATTGGCGTCTCCGCCGCACCCGCTGCTGCCCCGGAGAAAGGTGCGCACCTTATTTGCCACAGGCCCCATCATCGCTCATGACCTATTTTCGCAGTCGAGCCTTTGGGCACGCCTGGATGGAAGCGCGACGACGGCCCCGTAGTCGACGGCACGCCTGGCTGGAAACGCGGCGGCACGCCTGGCTGGAGGCGCGGAACCCCCGGCTGGTAGTCGCCCCCCGCGAAACAACAACGGTGCGTGCGTGCCTTGCGTTCGCTTCCCCGCGCCCTCACAACGAGCTCCCGCCAACAGAAACCCTCATGTCGATTGCTCCCTTGAGACTCTCTCTGGGCCCCTGCTTGCTGTAAACAGCCGTTGCCGCGCGCGCCGTCCTTCTCTTCACCCACACGACACGTCGCGCGCTTTTTTTTGATTTTATTTTCTCTCGTTCGTCCTGGCACTAGCCGCCTCTTACCTCTCTTTAGTTTCTAGTTGTTGTCTCGCCAAGTAGCACACTGTACTACCTCAAATCCTACCCTCAAGCCACGCCGCGCTGCGATTAATCTTTTGCCTACCTACCTTTCAGTCGTTTTGGCGCGGACAGCGGGCCAAGTCGACGTCATGATGTTATTGGCGCCGTTCACAGTCCCCGTGAAGCATGTCAACGCCTATTAGACTGGCCTTCCCCGTCGTCGACGACAGCCAGCAAGGCACATGAGGGACATGCGCCGCCCTGATAGTGATAGCGTCGTGATGCATCAAGTTCGCTACATATATCGCCAGCCACCACCGCCATCCCGCCATCGTTTCACCTCTTACTGCGCTGATCGTGTTCGGCGTTGCCTTGCTTGCTGGCACCCTCGGCGTCGCAGACAGTCCGCACGAATGGAGTGTTGAACGTTGAACGCTTGGCGGATCAACCGCGATAGCGGGTGTACGCTTTCCATTCTGGGAACGCGTCACACGCGTCCGCGTCCCGTGACTGGCGTGCTCGTGCGTCGATGGGTTCTGAGAGCGTGCGTCATTCTTCGCCAGTCTCGTGTGTCGGGGATTGCTTCCAGCGCCGCCGCAAGATCCCGGAATGGTGCAAACTGACTGTATCATACTATCAGATGCGGGCCGAGTGTATCAGCGGTGCATGTCGACTGTATAAGATTGTAGGGGTGACTGGGACCGCATCCGGACCGCGGGATACAGTGCACTACAATTCCCTGGGTCCCTGTGCTTGCGCAGGAACTTCCGCAACACCGCATGCTTCCGGCTCCCTGCATTCCTCCGCCGCTCCGAAGCCAGCACATCTTAGAAAGGAAAACAGCTTTATCTGATCATGTTGCTGTTGCTGTCATCGGAGATGTGCAGATACAGCCCCGCAGAGCAAGGCCTTATCAGCAGATGTCAGCGAGCGCCATTTGAGACTGGGCACGTGCGAGCAATCTCGTTCCTCCAGTGCTGGAGGGCGAGGCCTCTGAGTCCTTAATCTCACTTTCGGTAACGATCTTCTGCAGGGGCAGACTCGCGTTATACGCTCCTGAATGTAGGAATGATCACAATCTCCGATGGCAGCGGCGCTGTGCGGTCATGGCGATCGCATCCGTCTGCACTCCCAGAACAGGTCGCAGCAGTTGAATTTCGTCAGACAGCGACAACGTGTCCACTAATCAGGCTGTTTATGAGGAATACGAGATTCAAAATCTCAGACACCGTGTAAGTTACTGGCTTGGAAAGCTGTTGTAACTTGCGGAGAAGAGTCTTAATGAGAACTGGTTTGAAATCACTCGGGTCGTGAGTATCCAAATAACTCCAATTCCAAAAGGACTGAGGCTCCTACAATGAGCCTCAAGTTGCTTAAATACAAGTAATCCGAGTCATCAGCTAAGTCAGGGTGAGTCAGAATGCTATCTACGTTGACTCTGGTGCTGCGGGAAACCAAGTCAGCACTGAGTCAGTTCTGAGTCACACTCGAGTAAGTCTGGTGAGTCGGGGTGTGTATTGAAGTACAGTAAATGCCGATTAGGCTACGAAAATACAAAGGCTACGAGATCGTTCTGCAACGGTGGTTGCGGCCGAGCCGGTCAGAATTGGTACCGGCGACGGGCTGCAACCTCACGCGCGTTGCACCCGCCCTCCCGGCCTGTAGAACAGGACGTGGAATTAGTCCTCAGTGACCGTATCCTCACCCGTGTCTCCTTCCAGCTCCATGCCTGCCAATCCTTCGGTGACAGACTCCGTCGCGCTGGGAGCTCCGTCCGCGTCGACCATGTCGAAGTCGGCGAACTCCTCGGGGTACTGAGGCGCATTGGGAGCAGATACCGCAGCCTCCGGTTCGCGGGGATGAGTAGGGAAAGCCGAGCTTCCTTCGGCGGTTGTGAATGCGCCGAACATGAAGTTCGAAAGGTCGCGCCCGAAGGCAGATGGTCCCGGCGGCGATGCTGCGGAATACGGCGTGCTCTCACGCATGGGAACGTCGCCGTGCATCTGGTGGAATCCAGCGCACGTAGACGGACCGAAGTTCTCCTTGTTGCTGTGATGCCAGTTACGGCGCGGCGGCGGACGGCCTCCGCGGCCTGTAAGGAGGATATCAGCGCCGATGCGATCGTCCTTTGGGCGAATTCTCGCACCTCGAGCTCCGCGCGACCTCTTGTTGAACCAGAAGCGAGGTGGGGCGAGAGGTGGTGCGTCTCGGCGCGCCATGACAGCGGTCTGAATCTGCGAGGTGTGCAGACGCTGGACGCTGGTGTCGTGGTCGAGAATAATCTTCAAGGCGGCCACTGGGATGGCGAGCTTGTCGGCCTCGCGCTGTCGAGCGGCCTCAGCACGCCCATCTTCGATCGCCTGACGCTCGAGCTCGGCCAAGCGCTGCACTCGCGCCATCTCAGCGTCGATGGCCGCATTGCCGCGCTCCGCTGAGATCGCCTGTGGGTTGGCGTCGTGGAATGCGTCGTAGTTGGCCGGCGCATGACCCGGGAAGCCAGCGCCAGAGAGCATGGCGCGACGGATTTGAGTCGCCCAGCTGCAGCACATGACGAACGCGAAGTCGTCGAGCGAGGAAGGACGTGTGAAAGACATTGAGAGGCGGTGATTGAGTGGGGTAGAACTCCTTGGACTGGTCGGTAACATTCTTCCCGCATTGATCCCTTTTATATTGCGTTGAGATCGCTGCACGGATATGACTCGTACGGCCGCAGCTCGTACTTCCGACTCATTCGCCTGCTGCGGCTGTAAAGGCTTCAAACCGAAACGGCGGTGAGCGTCCCAACCCATAGCATTGCAATAGTCCCGGAATTCCTGCAGCGCAGCTACTGCGGGCAGGGATTCCTCGGAGATATGGCCATTACTCCATTTGGCATAAAAGACGTATTCTTCCCCAATTCGTTTATGGCCGACGATTTCCGTCACCGCCTTTTGGCTGTGTTCAAGCGGGATTCGAGTCACGTGTTCCCAGGTTCGCCCCGGGAAGCGCGCGTCGTCATTCGGCACGTATGGGCGCAGCAATTCTGCATGGAACACATCGTGAATCTTCCGTTTGATCATGTCGGGACTGAGCTTGAGTCTGTAAGCTGCTCCGGGCTCAACGACTTTGATTATCTCAAAGGGGCCAATGTATTTCCGGACCAACTTCCGGCGCAAATCCTTCGGGATTTTGAGATTCTTGGTGCTCAAATACACCTTCTCTCCTGCTTGGAAGTTGGCCGGCTGCCGGTGCTTATTAGACTGCTCAGTCTGACGCACTCGCGCTTCGATTATCGCATCGTGGGCGGAGAAGATTGCTTCGCGCATTGTTTCCGCGAACTTCTCCACACCGGGATATGCCGACGTTTTCTGCCAAGTAAGAACCTCCGGTTGCCGTCCGTAATTCAGGTAAAACGGACTGTAACCAGTAGTGGCCGACGTAGAACTGTTCAGCGCAAACTCGATTGCTGGGAGCTTCGCGGCCCAATCTTTTTGGTTCTCAGAAATACACTGTCGAATCATCTGCCCGACCGTGCGATTTGCGCGCTCAGTCGCGCCGTCCGTCTGGGGGTGATAAGCAGTGGACATCCTGAGCTCTATTCCGGTGAGCTCATGTAGTCGTTTCCAGAAGGGATTCGTGAAAAGCACATCCCTGTCGCTGACGATCGCCTCGGGCAACCCGTGAAGCTTATAAATCGAGTGGAACAGAAGTTCCGCCATATCCAGCGCCGTGTAATTGGTACGAGCAGGTACTAGGTGAACCATAGATGTTAGGTGGTCGATGATAGTACAGATGCGGTCGAATCTCCCATGTCTAGCCTGAGACATGGGCAGCGGCCCTATAAAATCAATTCCGATCACTTGCCACGGACGATCTGGCACGGGCAGCGTTCTGAGCATGCCCATAGGTGCCTGGGTATTGTCCTTGGTCGTGCGACAAACGTGACACGAGTCTACGAAGGCTCGCACGTCCTCAACCATCTTTTTCCACCAAACATCTTGCCGCAAGTAGATAAGAGTCTTGTGCGCGCCTAGATGAGCTAATAACGAGTGCGCTTGGTCAATGAGCACTTCGCGCAACTTTCTGCCATTCACGATGATGTCGGGAATGCATAGGAGTTGCTTTGCTTGCGGCTGGCTGCGCATAAAAATGCGCTCCTCTCCCTCAGGTCCTTCGACCTCGAAGTTTCGATAGTGACCGGGATTTGCCAAGACCTTGGCAAAGAACTTGTCAGAGTGATATTGGCCCTCCACGTCGCGGTGAATGTCCAAATTGGGTGTCGTTGCCGAGACTACTTGTCCTAGACTCGGTTCGAGCTGATTCTGGTTCTCTGCCAAGTCCGAGTTACTAGCCTGGACACCGTCTTCAGGCTCTCTGTCATCCAATTCGAGCTCGGACTCATCTAGGACAGACCCCGGGCTGGAAGCGGACTCTGTCTCGCTTGCGGAGTCGGGATCAGACTCGGCAGCCGGTTCATCAACCCGTTGCGCGGGCGCCGTCTTCCTGGAGCGTCTTAACCGGACTTCAGGGATCGGCGGACCTGGTTCTCCACGCACCCGGGCTGAGCGCCGTGGTGCATTGTGTTCGTCCGGAGTTAATCGGGCCAGGGTCAACACAGCCCGTCCGACGAACACCGGCGCGGACATTGGGGTTTCGTCGTCTGAGTCGCTGTCCGACTCGTCTGAATCATCCTTGATGAACTCAGACGTTGTTCGTACGGTTCCAGGCTGGTCGTCGCTGTACAACCGCGACAGACTGTCCGCCAGCACATTGTTTTCCCCAGGAACGTACTCAACATGGAAGTCAAATTCATTTAGAACATAAAGCCACCTCATCTGTCTCTGAGACAGATTCTTCTGTCCCATGAAGTGTATAAGTGACTTATGATCTGTGCAAATGCGAAATTTCACGCCGTGCAGTTGCGGACGGAATCTTTTGAGAGACTCAACGATGGCCAGTAATTCACGTTCATGCACCGGGTAATTTTGCTGCGCACTGTTGAATTTCCCACTCCAAAAGGTCACCACCTTTGCAGTTTGCAAATCCGATCCCTGGCTGATGTAACCACTGCCACCGGTCAGGGACGCGTCGGTGACTAAATTGATCGGCCCGGATTTAAGCGTGTAGTCAATAGCGTGACGGCGCTTATCCCGGTGTGCTTGCACGATCGACTTGACCTCTTCGAAACTGCGCTGGTGGGTGTCCGTCCAGCGAAACGTCTTGGTCGAGCCGACGAGCGAGGAGAGGTTCCCCATTGGCACCCGGATTCCTTTGCAATCATTGGCTAGAAAGCCGACTGCCCCGAGAAAGGACATAAGAAGGCCCTTATTGGTGGGAGTTGGCCAAGCCACCACTGTCTCCACCTTGTGGGGATCCATCTTTATTCCATCCCGATCAATGACATGGCCGAGAATGTTCAATTCGTCGGCGAAAAGTTGCATCTTCGCTGGATTCAGGAAGAACTTCTCCCTCCGGAGAACTGCAAATACTTTGCGCAGGTGTTCTACGTGTTCGGCCGCTGAATCTGAATAGACAATGATATCGTCAAGATATACGTCCATAAAGACGCCAATATACGCGGAGAAGATGTGGTTCATGAGCGTCTGATAAGTCGCTGGGGCATTGCAGTCTCCAATTTGCATAACTAGGCTCTCCAGGGTTCCGTCGGGCGTATTGAACATCGTCCGAGCGATGTGATCAGGATTCACGCGTATCTGCTCATAGGCATCTTTGCCATCAATGAGACTGCGAAACTGGTGCTTCACGACGTTTCGCAGAATCTCCTCGATGTCTGGCAAAGGCGCTGCCACTTTGACCGTATTTTCATTCCTGGCTCGAGTATCTATGACGGTACGAATTTTGACTGTACCGTCCTTGCTTTTCGGCTTGGGAATAATCATCAGCGGGCAGCAAGTGCCTCCCGCAGAATAACGCCATCTCCCAGTCTGTAAGTAATCTTGTTTCTTCTTAATCCATTGTGGACGCAGTGCCTCAGGGCATCGAGATGGTCGGTACGGATATATCTTCGCCGGATCCTTCAGGGGGATCTCGTGATTGATTGCGCGCAAAGGCGGAAGCGGGGTGTTTGCAGCTTCCTGAAATAGATCTTCCGCTTCGCGGAAGATTTCGGCCCGGAGATCGTCTATTGACTGATCCGCTATCCGGGCGGCCGCACTGCGCAACACGAGCATACTCTTGCCTTCCAACTCGCGCGACTCAGTGCTACCCACCAGTACCCTGGTTGGGTTTAGGCCAATGAGCACGCTGTGCTGCCAGATGAACGGAGTACCGAGTACGATGTCATACGTATCCACGTTCGCGACATCCCAGGTGCGTTCCTCATCGATCTCCTGGTATTGAAATCGGGTCGTGCACTCAACGTTCACCTTAGACCGTGACCCTACGATGGCAAGCTGTAGGTCAAGGGGCTGCTCCTTAGCCTTGCACTTTACTTTTAGTTGATCAGCTAAGGTGGTGGACATGAAGTCCGTCAACGACCCAGAATCGATAAGGGCGGTACATTTCTCGCCATCAATGAGTACATGGACTGATACAGGCATAGGGAACATTCGACTATCTCGTTTCACGCGCATTCCCCCTCTAGAAATCGTCGTCGTCGTCGTCATCGACGGGCTCGTAGCTTGGGTCTGCGGTTTCGTCGTCCGCTTCCTCGGACGAGCTCTCGTACCCATTCCGGCTCGCGAGGAGGGGGTCGCGCTCGGCGTAGAAGAGATGCGCACGGCGCAGCTCCTCAGCTCGGCGCTGCTCGTGGAATGCGGCGGCGCGGCCGGACACGGCGACCCAATCTGCGACACGCTCCGCGGCCTCATGCTCGTGCAAGAGCGGATCCCTCTCACGCTCGTCGTCGAGGGGGATGGACTCGAACTCGCCGTCGGCGCTGCTCCACATCTCCACGCTGTCGCGGGTACTGGCGTCGTACTGGCGCGCGACGGGAGTGCTGAACGCGGGCGGATCGAAGTCGTCCATCTCGAGCTGATCGCCAGGGACTGCCTCCAACTCCGGGAGGCTGGGTGGAGCGCTGACTCCGTCTCCCCATTCAGACGACTCGCGGCTGGCCACAGAGGAAGGAGGGAGCGGCTGAGCGGTGGGGACGAGAAGAGTTCCGAGAGGGACAAAGTCCGCGAGACCACCGTCGTGGATGCGATGGAAGCGCGCGAACGACGGTACGTTGTTGTAATCAGACCAGAAGTCGTTGACGAACCGCGCAGTACGGGCGCGTTCGATGCGAACCTTGGCCAATTGCTCCCACATGAGGCGGCGGTTCTGTACGTGGTCGTCGGCGACGTACGGGAACGTCCAGTCGGCGCCCTCGCCGAGCTCGAAACATTTCTCAAGTGGGTAGCACTGTCGAGCGGTGAGTTTCCACGCGTTGATTCAGCGCGAGCCTCACGCACCAGCTGTCCGCGGCCGTCGAAGAACTCGGGCGCGCGCACGATGCGCTCGAGCGTTACGCCAGCCGCGAGTTCGTCGCGCTGGATTTCGAAGCAAAGGCCGAATGCTTGGTCGCGGACCCAGTAGCAGCGTCCGTCGGTCTGCAGCAGCCATCGCTGCGTGCGCTCGAGACCGAGTTTGATCGCCTCGTGGTGCGTAGACGCGGCCGCCCATTCTCCACTCACATATGTCAAGGCTCCTCGGATGGGAATGGGCCAGGGGACGCCTGGAGCGTCGACTCTGAGCTCGTACTCGCGCTCGCGCTCAGCGATACCGAAATGCTTGAAGTAGGTACGTCCGAAGTCGAACGTACCGTCACGGAACTCTGAAAGCGGAAACTCCAGCTCAAGGTGGTGGAGAACGTCATAGAGGACAACAGTCCCAGCAGCGACGGGAGGAGAGGCGAGGCTGTCGGGCGTCTCGACGAGGAAGCGATCGGTGGGTTCGTCGAGGTTGCCGCGCGCTGGTCCAGTGCTGATCGGGTTGTACCACTCGAGGGCAGCATCGAGGATCTGGTCGCGGAAGAGGTCCGCCATCCTCGTCTCTGCCTCAGCGAGGTAAACGGCTGCCGCGACATATGGGAGGAGAGGAGCAGGTCCAGCCGACATTACACGCACTGCAGCGGAGGGGAGGTCTTTCATCTGCCGTCTAACCTTCGCTCTTTTAGGACGCGATTCCCTGGCCACCGAGCTCTCGGTTTTCGGTGAGACGGCCGCTGCGCGCGCGGCGATGCTGCCCGATTTTGCAGGACACGAGTCAGCCCTGTGCCCAACCTCGTGGCAATGGAAGCACTGGCTGCGAGCAATATGCTCGGCAGCCTGCTTTCGGGTCAGACGCGCACCCACGGCCGGCGCTCCTCGCCCTCCGTCACCTCGTCTCTGGGTGCCTGACGGGCGAGAAGCGGCTGCGCGAGCGGATTTCACAGCAGCGCCTGCAGGCGCTGCGCTATCTCTTTGTTCACGAGAAGCGTCGTCAGGGCCACGCTTCCGCCTCCACGGAGGTACGTTCCCACCCCTCGACGCAGCTGTCTTGGCCGAGTTCTTTCGCTCCTGTCGCTTGCGCTCGAGTTCGCGACGCTCGACTCGGTACGCATAGTAAATCAGAGTCTTGACGTCGCTGAATTCAAGGCTGAGACCTTTCTCAATCCAGTACAATCGGATGTACGGGTCCACGCCTTCCCATAATATACGCTTTACCGTGCTTCTATCAATGTCATCATACCTGAGAGACATATTCTCAAGATCTTTGGCATAATCCTTGATTGGTCTGCCCCTCTGTGTCGCAGCCATCAACTTGTCGCGCAAGTCTTCCCTGAAATTCATCGGGAAACAGAACTCGTACATTTCGCGATAAACGCGTTTCATAGTCCAGCCTTTGAGCTGCATCGCGACGTAATTCGTGTACCAAATGCTCGCATTTCCACTGAGCGCATGGCGAAGATTATCTACTGCTTCACGATCGGTAAGGTCTTTGGACCGCTTCCAAGAATCCCACTTGCTAACAAAGGCTTCAAAAATGTCATAGTCCGCTTTGCCATCATAGGTAGGCATTGGCAATTTCAGATCCTTCCGCCTTGTACTTTTTCCTTTGTCCTTGCGCTTGCTCTTACGCCGGGATTTACCGGCACTTTCCTTTTCCGTATCCGACTCGCTCGAGTCGGACGAATCTGAGGAATCCGACGAGCTAGACTCATCAGACGAGCTGGAAGAGCTGGATGAACTCGACGAGCTGCTGCTACTGCTCGAACTGGACGAGCTCGAGCTGCTGCTCGGACTGCTAGGATCATCGCCGGATGCTTCGTCACTGCTCTCGCCCAGGTTATGCGCGCGCTGGGAACCACCTAAACGCCGAGATAGGAGCCCTCCCGGAGGCGGTACTGATACCGCCCGGGTTTTGGACTCTTTTTTCCCGCGGAGGTCGGCGGATTTGGGCAGCACCAAATCCTCTCGCCGAATCGGGCTCTGCGCGTGCCGCTGGGGTCTGCTGTGCTTGCCGTGCTTCTTACTGGCTGCGGATTTGTCGGCATGCTTACGCGCTTCAGATTTGCTGCGTTCCGTTCGCTCGTGCCGACTTTTTCCGGATTTCCTTTGTGCTTCATGGCTACGCGTTGGCTCTTCAGCCGGGTCTCTTGGCGCCTGGGAAGTAGCCTGGTCGGGTCCAGGCTTATCAGCCTCGCTTGCACCGCCCGGCGGTGCCCGGAGCAGCGTCAGCGCGCTCCATTCCTCGTCAGGAGCGGTCACGTGACTTGGCGCGCGTGCATGGGCGTGCTCAGGTTCCGGTCGCCCTGGCTCATTGTGCACTGGTGCCCGAGCCGGCGGCATCCGAGGTGCAGCTGGTCTGTCGCCCGGCAGGTTTCTAGTCACCAGGGGGAAGGCTGGTCCCGCGGGCGCTCTCGCTGTCCTTGGAGTTGCCACAGCGTGCGCGGCGGTCTGTATTGGTACAGTCTGAGGGCTCTGCTTGCGAGGACCAGACTGCGCAGGAGCTCCTGGATCCGATTCAGAGTCGGCCAGGTCTCCGTCATCCAAGGGCTCCGTATGATAACGCGTGTGCGTCCGCCGCGGACCAATTTTGGTTGTAGTCGACGGTCTGCCCCACCCGTTATACATCTTCTTTTTATGCGGGTCCCACACCTGAAACCCTTGTCGCCGTTCTTCAGGGATGTCCGAGGCGACAGGAATTCGGTCATCTGAGCTGTTGGACTGCGAAAGAATACCTTGCCGCCACTGCTCATAAAACCTTTGATGTCCGCGGACATATGCGCTATCAGCCGCGTTGGTTTCAGAAATCCGAATACTAGGGGCCGTGGGAATCTCCTTTGCGGGCTGAGTACTAGAGCTCAATGTTTTATGGCTCTCAGTCGGAGAGGCGGTCTCTACTCGGGCCTTGTATCGATTCCCAGCGGGGACGGACACCGGCGAGCTGCTAGATGAACTAGTAGTATGCTGGTGAGATGTGTAAGGCGAGTAAACAAATGGTTTCGCTGAAATGACTGAAGCGCTCGGCGGACGGCTGCTACGCGGTGTTCCCAGTTCGGACAAATGGCCGCGAGAGGCCTGCTCGAAAGGAACGTACTGAGACGACAGCCAACTCGTTCGTGCTGACGCAGGATCATTCGTACCGCGAGAGCTTTGATGTGGGGCGTGCACGCTGCTGCGGCGAGCACTAGAGCTGCTCATTCTTGCTGACTCAGTCGCTCTCAGCGACTCAGTTTGCTGAGAGCCACGTCCGGAGCTTGATGGCGGCGGAACGGTCTGTGAGAAATCAAACGGCGGCGGCGGTGGCGGCGGCGGTGGTTCAAACGGCGGACCACCAGCCGTCCCTCGCGGCGATGTGCTCTCTGGCACATGATAAGACTGTCCACCTGTGGAATACCCTTCCCAGGGGTGAGGCGGACTTGTCGCGCCCTCCGTCGCATGCTGACGGGGAATCTTAGGCGCACTACTGCTGCCCTCCGCAGTCGGTAACGGGGAAGAAGCCATGAATGTCTCATATTCTCGTTTTACCGAAAGGGGCGAAGCTCCTCTGACGCTCTCGCCAGGGTCTGCTCGACTGTTCGGAGCTGGCGTATGATACGCCGTAGGGAAATGGAGGGGGGAAGCAGAGTGTTTCAGCGGCGGCGGCTCTTCCCATCCTCCGGGAATGAGCTGTGTGGCCTCAACCTCTCCTTCCTCATCCTCCACGACGGGTGCACTGCGCAGGTTCCATTCATGCCGGTACGTGCCCCTGCGGGTTACGGCCGGCGTGAGTTCTCCCTGGCGCAGTTGCACTCCGCCCACAATTGTCCTCTTCCTTGGCTGATCAGACCTGGAACTGGACATGATAAGTAGTTAGTTGTGAATAGAACTAGAGATGTAACTGAAACTCAAAAAATGTAAGTTACTGGCTTGGAAAGCTGTTGTAACTTGCGGAGAAGAGTCTTAATGAGAACTGGTTTGAAATCACTCGGGTCGTGAGTATCCAAATAACTCCAATTCCAAAAGGACTGAGGCTCCTACAATGAGCCTCAAGTTGCTTAAATACAAGTAATCCGAGTCATCAGCTAAGTCAGGGTGAGTCAGAATGCTATCTACGTTGACTCTGGTGCTGCGGGAAACCAAGTCAGCACTGAGTCAGTTCTGAGTCACACTCGAGTAAGTCTGGTGAGTCGGGGTGTGTATTGAAGTACAGTAAATGCCGATTAGGCTACGAAAATACAAAGGCTACGAGATCGTTCTGCAACGGTGGTTGCGGCCGAGCCGGTCAGAATTGGTACCGGCGACGGGCTGCAACCTCACGCGCGTTGCACACCGAATGAGAGGTCATCGGGATAGTCGTGATAACAGCTCTCACTTTGTTGTACATACCAGCCGACGGCAGAGACTGATCCAATTTTTCGCCGTATGCAATTCCGGAACGCCTGTTGTAGATGTTCGCATAGGATCGCAATTGAAGTAGCGGATTGAGGGTTACAGAACCCCCTGGGATGTTTTGATTTCTGCTTTGCGGAGGCGGACAGGAGTTGACCTCGGTTGAACAATCACATTTCGACATTTCATGGCGCACATATGATCACAGGCTAGAAGTACATACTTCACACCATACGAGCTAGATTGTACAGGTTTGAATCTGCAACCCTCGTTCGCCTGTTCGGCAATTTCACGTTGTCGGCTCTGTCTGAATGCTAAACGAGTGAGCGAAGAAGCCAAAGAGTTGACTGTTGAACATCAGTGGCGAACTAGCACACACGGTAGGACATACGTTTCGGGTCGTGAGCGCGTATCATGTGCTTCTAAAAGCAGCAAGGGCCCTGGGTGAGCAGGAATGCGCGTCGATATTACCCACAGCTTACTTACGTTCAAGTCGTTCTGATAGAAGAAGATGAGCGAACAGCCTTTGAACTCGCACGGGAACCGGCCATCCAGGATTGCACCATGGTTCGGGTGATCCTTGGGTACGTTCGGCGGCGGTTTCTGCGAGGGAACGGACGGGGCGACGGGGATTAGTAGGGTAATACAACATCGGTGACCGACTCACTCTTGCTTACGGGTGCGTTGTATGTCCCGTCTACCGAGATGCCATTTCTCACGCATTAGTTGCACATCGCCTGAAGACAGTCGTGGACTACGACCGCCTCATTGTTCTCGACAAAGGTCAGTGTCTCTCAGCACCTGTATTGGGGCCAGACTGAGTCTTCCACAGGAAACATTGTCGAGTTATCTCAGCCGCAAGCAAGGAGGTTAATCCCGCAATATGGCGCTCAAGAGTGGGACGTTCTCCGAACTAGAGGCAATCGCAGTCGCTGCAGCGAAGAGTAAAGACACCAGGACGTAGATCGGGGTAATTCAGTAAGAGTAGAGCAACATATTGCTTACTGTGAGAACGCTGGAGTTGTAAGCTTGACGAGCAATTTGCGCTCTACCTGTCGAGGTATATAGTCGCCCATCGGAAGCAGAGGCAAGTCACGACGGCAATTCCGCTGTGCATACGAACCCTGAGGTTATTATTGGGCTATAGCGACCGTGAATGGCGGGCGATACCAAGAAACAAGAAGTGCGAAGTGGGGTACTGTACACATGCGATCGATGTCGGTATCGTCCCGGCTGGACAAGCAAGAAGGAGGGGACAGCAACAAATGCACGAAAGCGACGGAACGAGTGGGAATGGGGCGCGCGTCACGTCCCATCTGGAGGTTTTGGTGGCCTGCACAGAATTGCGGCATCAGCAACGGAAGGGAAGGGCAGCGTGCGGACGGAGATGGAGACGGAGACGTACTGCCGCTCCTCGCGCGACTTGCTGGAAAGGGGGGACGAGCCCTCGAGCTTGAGCGCCGCGTCCCCGACGGGTGTGTCGCCGTCTAGAGTGTGTCGGGCCTGCGGGAGCGAGTCGGCGGCGGACATCGGCGAGGTCGCCGTCGCGGTCGCCGTGCCCGTCTGAGCGCTCGCGCTAGCTCGATGCCGCGCGGTCTGTGCGGGCTCGGCAATGGCGCCGCCTGCAGGGATCAAGTTGAGCTCATGCCGCACGACAAACGCGCTCGTGCGCAGCGAGATGCGCCCCAGGTTGCCCGCGCGGTGGTTGTCGAGGCGTTCGCGCAGGTCAGCTCGCCTAGGGTTGCGAAAAAGCGGGCGCGTCAGGCTCACGAGGTTGGAGGAAGCTAACGGCGACGTACGAGTTCAAGGTGGTCATGAGCGCATGACAGTACATTTTGCCTGTGCAGCTGAGGAACAGGAAGACGAGGCTGCTTTGCTGCCGCTGCCGTCAGTGTGCAGAACGAACCGCATACAGAAACACGCACGTTGATATAGAACGAGAACGTCAGGCTGAGCGCGATGCACACTAGACACGGCGCGGCGCTCTCGACCGCGATGCGCGCGACGCGGAAGATGACGGCGTCGAGGGCGTGCACGCCCGTGCGCTGCTGCAGCAGATGATAGAGCACTAGCAAAGGCAAAGGAAAAGCGGCTGTGAGAATTTTTCATTTGGGAAGGTCGTCCGGAACGTACGGATCGTGGTGATTGTGAGGTCCAGCCCGACGGTGATGGTCATCCACGCAATAACTGCCCGCAATGGTTAGCTCAAAGTTGACAACGCGTCTGGCGACGACGACGCGGGAGGCTGCGCGGTCTGGACTTCACTTACAGCTTGGGAAGATGCCGTCGTAATAAGCCGCGATAGAGGTGAACTGGAGACATGGGGAGTTACGGTAGGACAGTGTACATTGAAGAGCCACGTACGAGTGCAATTCCAGCCGCCGTCTCGAGCACGATGGCTGACCCCAGCGTGATCAATGTCCTGCGCGAATTGCGCGTCATCTGCGGCACAGTCACGTTCGAGTGCACGTCAGAAAATCGCACTGAGCGCGTACCCTGGAGCAACGAAAGACCTGGCGCGGTTCATCTTGCGTCAGAGAGATGCATACCGAATTTGTAAGACTTGCGAACCAGTGCAGCTTGAATCAAAGACGTGACGAGCGTGTTCTGCCAGTGCAAACTATCTTTAGCACTTTGAGGAGCGCATGCAGGGCAGAGTCCAGCGACTCACCAGGGCGGGGTCGGCCCAGCTCTGCTGCAGCGGCCGTCAGCCTCCAGGTCGAGCTTTGCATTGGAGAGCCGTGCGAACCATAACCACAATCTGGGCGCGCCGCCGGCCGTCACGGTCAGAACGCGCGATTGGGTTTGCCAAAGCGAACGCCACGCACCCAGGGCTTGTCGAAAATCATGACCTCCCAGACGTGATACAGGGTGAGGCAGGACTGCATGCTGCAAACTTGGTCAGCACGCGGTTGAATGCAGGGGGAAGGAGCACCGTAACCCACGTCCCGAGCACGAGGATGAGCGCAACGAATGCGCGGATACGGCGATCGTCGTCGAGCCCCCGGCCCTGCAGCCGAAAGTAGTGCTCGCCCTGCGAGAACAGCAAGCCCTGGAGCAAGCATTGCACTGAGAAACGCAGCATCAGTGCTCCAGGCACGCAAACGCGCCAAGGACGATACGGACCGAAGCCGGCGAGCAAGACAGGCCCATGGAAGTGCCGCTCGCGCTCCCGCTCGCTCGCGTCCATGCGCTGAGCGGTCGACGGTGGAAAGAGCACAGAGCAAACACGGCAACCGTCACGACCATTCGGATGACGCTTCGCGTTGATGCGCACGGAAAATCCCATCCACGCCAGCCGATTTTGGAAACTGGTTCAATCCGGAACCTTTTCCAGTCACAGTGCGTTCCCATGAGCGTTTTGGCACGTCCAAAGTGCCTATCAGCAAGCTGAAAACCCTACATTGTCCTTCGCTGTCCACGGCAGACCGCCCTGCAGCTGGCTTTTTCGATTCGGGCTTCAGAGTTCGCTGGCAGCCTTCAACATCCGCCTTTCCTCAATGGTCGCGAGATGCAGTGGAGTCTGTCATGAATGCATTTCCCAAAGCATACCGGGAACTGTTCTTTTGATACCATTCAGGGACGCATACTCTAAAAGTCCCTCAGGACCTCAAGTCGGCAGCAAAAGAGTAGCCATGGACAATGGCTTGGAAGGCAGCACGGACTGGCGCAAAGTTGAGCTCGATCACATAGCACGCCGCCCCAGTGACTGCGGAGTTCAGGTCTCACGAATGGCTGCTCAGTGATGTTCCATCACTAATTGTCCGTTTGATGTGTAAGACAGAGCTGAGAACTGCACGTGCCGCCAACAGGACGCCGGAGGATTTACAAGAATGCTTCGCCTGTATGGGGACCCGAAGACTGGCAAGCCATGATATAGAGTCGAGGAAGCCAGCGGAGTCAGAGGGCCGGGAGTGCTCGTCGAAGATTTCGGATCCAACATGATGAAGTTGATAAGAAAAAGACGTGACAAGGGCAAGAGTTTCACTTGATTGGCGACATACTGTTCCCACGGCAGATGGGCGTCAGGCAATCGAAAGTGTTTGGTGCTGAGCGCACCATCGCGTACGACGCCAGGCGCCGCGTTATTGGCCAAAGATCACGAGCAGCGACTAAGTCTCTGGCAGCTGCTAAACACTTCGGAGAAATCAGTCCAGTTTCCAGTCAGGGAGAGTCCTTCGATGGCGAGTATCAGAGGGAATTTCGCCTCTGGTAAACAGGCGAGCGCAAATTTAGTGACGTCGCTGACATCCTCCGTCCGTTTTCCGATCTCCTCGGTGGCTCTGAGGATGAGCCGCTGCAAGCGCGCGCACGAGAGCCCAGGGAGCGCCGCCTCGCTTTGAAATCTCGCGTCGCGTTCGAGAGTGAGCGTGAGATCCTCAAGCGCGTTGAACGGCCCGAATGTGCTCAACCCAACGAAGTTCGCCCAGAACTCCAATGCGAGCGTAAGGCGAACGACGCGATCCGAAAGAGCTGGCGTGGAGAACGCGGTATCGCGTGGGTGCCACGAGATGGTGACATCACTCAGCTGGCGCGTGTGGTTGTCAGGGTGCGATGCGCTGCGCAGGACCGCAGTGTAGACGATTCTGGACTTGTCCGCGACCCGCGGGAAAGAAGGGCGGCGGACGGAACGCAGGAAAGCAAGTTCCAATGTGCCAGGTAGCGTTGCGGCAAGAGCGAGCACAGCAGCCGGCTCCGGGTAAATCAGCGAGATTTTTGTCACGGCGGAGAGGGGAAGCTGGAAGTCGAACCATACGTCGCAAGCATACCCGCTGAACACCAATTCCGACATGCGCTCCCAGGCGTTCCGGGAGTGCCACCCCGCGTGATCCAGCGTAACAAAGTCATAGAGAGATAACTCCCGAATGAGTGGAGAGTGCTCGAACAAGTTGGGGACGACGAGCGCGGGTCCCCGGCCTCCGATCTCGTGGTCGTTTGGGCTGAACTGGATCTTCAGCGATCGCAGGCTGCCAAAGCATATGGGCATGGTATCGTAAAATCCGACATTGAGCATCTGCACCTTTCTGAGCACTGGCGCCTGGTCCGAAAGGAAGTGTGGAGGCAAGATCGGGGTGGGCTGTCCTGGAGGGGGCATCATGTTGTCCAGGAGAAGATGGTCGAGTATGTCCGCCGGCTTGCGAAGAGCTTCCAGGATGGGCTGAAAAGGAATATCGCCACTTTGTCTGAGAGACAATGAGAGTATGTGACCCAGATGGTTTGTTATGTGTGACATGAAAGGGCGCAAATCGTCCAAGACAAGTCGAACTGAGATAGGCCTTCCGTGGGAGCGAGATAGACGCAGCAAGAAAGCGTCTGACGCTCCGGGCGGGTCTTTGTGGGCCAATTCCAGCTTCCCATAGTATGTCGGATGGTTGATGGCGCATTCCTGCCAGACTACGCTCACGCGCATAGCTCGCAAGAGGTCTGGTAGATCCATATAATCCAGTATTGTATGAAGCAGTAGGCGCATGCACTGTTGTGCCGCGGTGGATGCTGGATCGGTCATCCTAAGACGAAGGTCTGAAGACAGCGCGGTTCAAGCTCCGCTTTTTCTCAACCAACGCTGTCCGTCAAACATGTCATGCATATGCCAGATTGAGACATCTGCGGAGCCCAAGACAGCCTCTTCAATGCAGCACCTGTGCAAGAACACGCCGGAGAATATACAATAACGCTTCATCTGCACGGGGGTACGAAGTTGGGGAAGCAAGGGGAAGCGGCGATGCACATTTCATGAAGCTAGCAGGCCAGTGCCAGGAGCGAATTTCTCGTCAAGCTTACAACCCAGCGTTCTCAGAATAAGCAATATATTGCTCTACTCGAACTGCACTACCTATATCTACGTCTAGGTGTCTTTACTCTTCGCTGCAGCGACTGCGATTGCCTCTAGTTCGGAGAACGTCCCACTCTTCAGCGCCATATTGCGGAAGTAACCTCCTTGCTTGCGGATGAGATTGAGTGGCGTGTCAAACTCGACAATGTTTCCTGTGGAAGACTCAGTCTGGCCCCAATACAGGTGCTAAGAGACACTGACCTTTGTCGAGAACAATGAGGCGATCGTAGTCCACGACTGTCTTCAGGCGATGCGCAACTGATTGGAGTGAGGAATGGCATCGCAGCAGACGGGACACACAACGCACCCGTAAGCAAGAGAGAGTCTTTGAACTCTTCACGAATAGTTGCCTGGATTTTGGTGTCCGTCTCGAAATCTGTTCAAGTCGTCAACACGAGGATGCTGTGTGGCCAATTAAGTACGCACCAATAGAAGACGTCGCCTCATCCATGACGATTATGGCGCTGCGGCGCAGCAAGGCACGGGCTAACGCAACGAGTTGCCGCTGGCCCTGCGAGAAGTTTGTCCCGCCAGCAGAGACTTTGGTATTGAGCGAGACGCTCTGCCGAGCGTCATCCACCCGCGTTGTTACAGAAGACGCCGAAGCCGCGATTTCTGGTGCATCATCTCCATTGGATATGGGAGACGGCGCCCGTGACGTTCTGGCGGAAGCGAACGCGCTGGCCGGGCTGGACACCAACTGAACGCGCGTAAGCACATCCGCACATTCTTCGTCGGTAAATTCGTGGAAGGGATCCAGGTTGTCGCGAATCGTGCCGCTGAAAAGCGCAGCATCTTGCGGGATGAATGTCTATGATGCAGTCAGCGAGATGCTTGAGGGGCCGGGAGTGATGTGAGCGCACGATTTTGGACCTGAGGTCTTGCAGGCCGATCGTTGTGATGTCGATGCCGTCGACAACGATGCGGCCTTCCGCGGGATCCACAAATCGTAGGAGTGACATGGCGATCGTGGACTTGCCGCTGCCGGTACTGAGAGACATGAGCTTGAATATACAGAGATTAAGCGGAGCAGCGAGCGTACCGTCCGAGGAGACCAACCCGTTCTCGGGCGAGAAGATTGAACGAAATCTTGTGCAGGACCGGGGGCAGGTCGGGAGCGTATTTGATGGTCAAGTCCTCGACAGATAGAAGCGGACTGTCTGGTCCCCCGGACGATGATGGCCAGTATGCAGGTGGACGCCGAGATTCGATAACGGCGGGCGGCTCCTGCGGCAGGTCGAGATATTCGATGACTCGCTCAACAGAGCTGCATCGTAGGTTAGAGGAAATTGAATGAACGTATGGAAGGCTCACTTTAGATCCAGTTCGAGCTGTGTGATGAACCTGCATGTCCAGTAAATGCTCATCGTGAGATTCATCGCAGCCGTGATGGTCACGCCCGCCCAGCCTGCAATCCCGCCAGATGACGTTATTGTGGACAGGCCGATGAGCGCAGTGGCCAACACGGTAGAGGCGCCGATTATATCAAAGCGGAAAAGCAGGTAGCGGTTGAGCATCCAGAAGGTCCACCACATCTTGTTCATCAAGTCGAGCATGTTAAATAGGCTGTCCAGGAATCGCTGCTCGGCACAGAACGCTCTGACCGTGACGATACCCTCGAGAAGCTCGCTGAATGACTGGAAGACCGGAGAACGGGTCACAGCTTCCATACGACGAAGATCGCGTCCTGGACGACCCGAAGGATCATTATCTTGTGTCGGCACCCGTAAGAGATCCATTCTCACCAGTATTGAGATAACCAACTGCAAGGCGATAGTAAAGGTATGCCACCGCGATCGCGGGCACAAGGAAGCCGGGTAAAATGTAAGAAATCGTCTGAGAATGATATGAGACCGTATTTTGTGTTGCAGACAGACACATACTATGATGCCCGCAAGAAACGATGCGAATGTGCCTATAAGCTATGTGAGATTGACATCAATAACAGGGCATCGTGTCTCGGCTTACCTATGAAGGTTCCCAGCGACGAGGCCAACGACGAGTCAACCACCTCGATGTCCCTGCTGAACCTGTTCAGGATTCTTCCTATGGAAGAATCAGCAATGAATAAAGCCGCGCAGAAGAACAACATGCCAGTCGGGGTGACATCGAACCACCTGAACGGCGCGTGAACGACAGTAACCAGTAAATTTTTGAAGAGTATCCGACTGGCGCGGTATGCGCCGATGTACTCGATAATCTGGTTGGTGAGGCCCATGAATGCTGTACCGAGGGTGATCGAGGCGTAGATCCCGACATAGAACATCGGGTGTTCGTCAGTGGAAGGCAGCTTGGGCGAGGTCGTAGCGCCTATTGCATGCGCTTGCAGCTCGTGAACAGGTCTCAGCCCGGACGGAACGTGTTGTACGACGAAGGCCGATGCATGAGCAAGGCCGGAAGGGGGTTGTGCTGTAGTAAGCGAAGCCTGAGACATTTATTAACGACAAGCCGTCCGCGGCCAGACGGCAACCATACCTCGCCCCAGACCTTAATCCAGAGAAGCTCGCTAACTTTGAAGAGCTCGTACAGCGCGATGAACGCCAGAACGGCTATCCAGGTCCAGTACGACGACGCGCGCAGATAGGTGTTGTAGATGCGCCATTTGACGCGTCCTTCGGCGCGCGCCTCGTCCTCGACGAGCTGCTTGGGCTTGGCGGCCGCATCTGCCGGCTTCTGCCCATCCAATTCTCCCTTTTCTGCAGCTGGAGCTTCGACCTCGGTTTCGGCGTCATGCTTGATGGCCTCGAGAGCGCCGCGTGCGCGCAGCTCGCGCGGCGTACCCGCTGTGTCAATCCGGCCATCCAGAATCCTGACAATAAACTGCGCGGCGGGAAGCATGAGCTCTACGTGATGCGTGACGAGAATCTGAGCATATTTCAGCCAAATAACTCCCGACGCGCGTGACAGCAGAAATGCATACCACAGTTCTATTCGCAAGAAGCGGGCCGCGAAATAGCTTGTCGAGCAGTTGACGCGCTGTATGACTGTCCACGGCGCTGAGAGGATCGTCGAGAAGGACGAGGGTCGTGTGTTGGTACACCGCGCGGGCGAGCGCGACTCTCGCCTTCTGGCCGCCCGATAATGAGACGCCGCTGATGGCAAAACAGTCAGGTAAAATTTCAACGAGGACAAGGAACCGGAACGCACCGAACACCAATCTCAGTTCGATCACCGTCGTCCAGAATAGCGAGGTCCGGCTTGAGCGCACACGCCTCCAGCACCGCGTCATACCGCTCCTCGTCGAGATTCTCCCCGAAAAGGATATTGTCACGGATGGTGCGGTGCTGCAGCCAAGGAGACTGCGCCGCATAGCTGACCTTACCCGCAGGTAAAATCAGGCGCCCGCCGGCCGACACCTGCGTCATCTCCCCGAGGAGCGCATGCAACAGCGCCGACTTGCCGCTCGCCGTCGGGCCGGTCACGAGGGTGAGCTGGCGCGGCGGAAACGAGACGTTGATATTGCGCAGCTCGAACGGCGTCGCCTCGTCCTCCTCCTTCTTAGTCGCAACTTCGTCCGCGTCGCGCCGCCAGAATCGCAGGCGCAGGTGGAACCGCCCGAACCACGAGCTCTTTACCTTCTCCTTCTTCTTCTGCTCGCCGACGTTCCACACAAACGAAGCGTTCTCAATCTTCACGGTGTCGCTCTCGGGCGTGGGCGTCGGGCGGTTGTGGCTGGCCCTGAACGAGCCTGCCTGCGTGACGTCCTCCTCCTCCAAGAACGACTGGATACGCTTCGCGGACACGCCGACTTGGAGGAATTGGGTGATCTGCACCGAAGCGATCAGAGAGTTGTCGCTGCTGTCCGATGTGGAATCTTACAAAGTAAGGAATAATGTTCAATGGGTTTCTGATTTATACGGCGGTCTCAGTCGCGCCTAGTGAGAGCACAAAGCAACGTACTGCAGCATGGAGAACAGCGCAATGGCCTAAGAGTGTAACCGTCAGCTCAGATCTTTACGCGCAGTGGAAAAGCAGGAGGGCGCACGGTGAAAGCGACGGGGACAGTGAGCTTGTGCCCCGTCCAGATGTAGACGCTGAACGACGTCACGCTGACGAACGAGGGCACGATCATCCACAGCAGTCCAAAGCCCGTGTCAACTATCCGATCTGCGCTGGCGATGAACAACCGTGGAATGAACGGCGCTGCGACTCAGACGAGCCTTTGACGAGCCACGAGAGTTCGGTCTATGTGACCGAATGAATTTAAGGTGAACGTCAGCAGAACATGGGAGAGACATACCGTCCGGGCGTCGAGCGCGCGTTCGATCCACTTCTCGCCCCACGCAAAGAACTTGATGAACTTGATCTGTGCATGCGTTAGGGGGACATTGGGTGGGACGGCGGGTCGTGATATGAGACTGACCTCGGTGATGAGCTCGTTGAGCACGGACATGCGCTTGTCCGTCGCGCTCAGCTTCCCCTCCTGGACGCGGATGCCCGCCTTGGTCAGAGCCCAGTTGATCGGCAATACGACGATAAATATCGCAAAGCCCGCAAACGCGGACCAGCCGAGCACCCTGCAAGTCCGCCGGTTAGGATGGTCGGGCATCGCGAGAGGGATGTATGAAGGGCGTACTGGTACAACAGCACGCAAGCGACGACGATCTCGACCGGCGCGCTCATCAGCATGAACACGCCGGTGGCAAAGTCGGACAGCCGGATGGTGTCGTTGCTGAAGAGGTTCACGATGCGCCCGATGTCCGCGCCGCCCTCGCCGTCCCCGGTCACTCCCTCGTCATCTGCGTCTGCGCCATCCGATTTGTCTTTGGGCGCGCCGCCGGTGCTGGTGAGCGCCTTGCGGCGCAAGGCCTTGTCGTAGATGGCCGCCATCAGCTCGCAGCGGATGTTGGCTGCCATGCGGCGTGAGCGCCAGAGGTACTGCAGGTCCGACTCCGTTTTGGTTACCGACGCCGCGAACATGAGCAGCGCGAAGACGACGGCGCTCGCGCGCGCTGACGTGGAGGCCGTGCCGTTGATCGCGGCCAGCAGACGACTGGGAAAGAAGATAGTCCGTCAGAGACTGAAAAAAAGCGTTTGATGTCCGGGCATACTTCAGAAGCATCGGTTGGCTGTACTGCAGCGCGACCGAGGCGTAGACAAGTCCGAGATGGATGCTGATGCATCAATCAGCATTCGCAGAACATGCGTAAAGGAGGGAGGACAACGGACATGATATCGCGAGCATGGGCCACGAGCAGGCGACGGAATAAAGTGGCACTAAAGGGACCAATCAACACCCCCAATCGAGCGCGAAGTCGGGCGGCACGCACCGGATGATTCTCTGGAATTTCACAAACGACGGCTTTGCGCGGAGAGTGGGGCTCATGTCCCACACATCGTCCTCATTGAGCGTGTTGTTTGTCCCCTGTGGCAAAAGCAGATCAGAGAAAATCCGACGTTTACGAAGAGTAATATTGATCAACCTTTGCAATGATGGGATATACCCATGAGAAGGTCAGCCAGCCCCAAAGTGTCGTATAATCCTCGGGGGAGACGCTCGCGCCCTGCAGTTCTGACGGCTGAGACGAAAGCAAAAATCACAGACAACAAAGACGCGTACGATTTTTTCGCCGTCGACATGAGCGCTTGGAAGAGCCAGTGGACGGCTGACAGTCAGCGCCAGAACTATGAAAACGGCAGCGAGGTTTGTGGCACGCGCGAAGAGCGCCTCCTGCGGCGGGAGCGGGGTGCCATCTACAGCGTGGAAGAAGAGAATGGCGCCGTTATCGAACACGGCGAGCACAAGATGCGCAATCCATAGAACGAAAAGCCCGTAATGCGGTGTCGGGCTTGGGCGGAGGATCAGGCGCGCGGAGCTATATACCCATGTCAACCCGATGAGAGCGGGCGCCCACGCCACCGATGCCGGAGTAAAAAGGGCGGCGACGGCAATCCACGATACAGCTTCCGCGGACGATAGGATAATAAGCGCGATAGTCGACGCGCTGTGCGTCTTTTGCGGCGGCGCGACGGGGCTGGCGTCGTGCGGATACAGGATTTCCTCCGCCTCCTGGAGCGTCAGGAACGGCGCAAACGGGAAGGAAACAGCGCGTTTCGACACGCCAGCTTGGACCAACGCGCGAAAAACGAGAATGAACGCGATTGCGGCGGGTACGCCGGCCGTCCACAACGCGCGCGAGCACGCGGATGTAATGTCCTGTGACCGTTAAGACGTTGTTTTCAAATGTACGCATCGGGCGCACTAACCCAGGGACTGGATTCTGGGCACAGCGCGCTCATGGCCAAGCGCGATGCGAGTGGCAGGATGAGGAACGGGATCGGAGTTGTTGCGATTGATTGCGCGACTTATAAGAAATAGTGCCTGACACCCACCGAGAATCCCGAGTCACGGCGGCTCCGAGTCGACGTCGGTATCATTGTCAGGCAGCCAGACGGCACTCATCACGCAACTGAGCAATGACTCGCGGTCAATGTCTGAGCCGAAACGCCGGGTGTCGCTGGAGTCAAGTCCCTTGATACGACACTTCGGGACAGAGTAGGGATACATCTTACAAAACTTCATATCCACACTTACCTCCCCCGGCGTTCCTGACTCACACTGCTATGGTCAGCAAATGAGCCTGATTCAGTAACCTCTAAACCTTTGAAAGTATCATTGCAGAAATATCACGCCATCCTGCACATCTCTCATGCTTCTCACCGCGGACTGCTAAAAGCGCGCACCAAGCATACCCGGCGTTCTGGGCCTCCTGTGATTACTGTGGGCTAGTCAGCGCATACATCTTCGGTGCCCACCTCGTGAAGCCTTCGGACATGCCAAGTATTAGCGCGCAAAAGTCGAGCGAGCTCATGGTGCGACAAGCTAGTGCGGCACCCACGGCCAAAACCACGTAACGAGACAGGGGGCGTAGTGCAAGATCGACAATTCTCGGGTCAGATATTACGCATCACACACACAAAGGTATAAAACGACGCACGTATTCAAGTTCCTACTCACCCAGCCGGTCGTGCGCGGCGGCCTGGCCGTTCCTCACTGGCAGCAGCCCGTGCTGACGGTCTGCCTCTATGATGAGGCACCGCTGAGCTCGCTCGTCTCACTGCCATGTGTTGTCGCGGCTGCCTGCTTCAGCCTGAGGTGCGTCTCCCCCGTCGCCGTTTGGCTGTGTGCCTCGATTGACGCCGGGATTGCAGGCTTTCGATGCGTCGGATTCGAGCTGAGGAATCGTTGACGCGCCGCACCTCTGACGGGAGCGCATGGTCTCACCCCTAAACTAATCTCACGGCGCACACACGATGCTGTGACATTATTTATCGGTCCTTTATTCACGCAGAGGACGGAAGGAATGGACGGACGGACGGAAGGATGGATGGATGGACGGGAGGGACGGGAGGGTCGGAACGGAGGACTGAAATGAACTGAACTCGAATCTTTGCACAATGATGAAGGAAGTTCAATATGTAACTCTATTTTTCGCGCGCGCCGTGGAGCCTCTGAATGAGAGCGCTGTCCATGAACTCGAGCACATGGCCCACTTTCCAGACGCCGTCTTCGAGCACCATGTCGATGATATAAAGGAACTCATTCTCGCTGTATCCTGATTTGATTAGACTCGGACTGAGACAGGGGATTGGGTCCGTGATGAGGGACGGTAGCTCACTATTATGAGTCATTAAGTGCACATTTATTCCGGCCCATATAAAGTCGGCTCCGGCCGACACATAGCACAGGCGGCCACATCCGCACACACATAACAAATGAATGCTTTTCGGAAACTCGTCTCTCTCAGGCATCTATCTAAATGGGATGGTGTGTAGTAGAGCAGCTGTAAGATTTCAGGGCCTCACATGCACAATTGAGTGAGCCACAGGTAATTGATTCCTGTGTATTCTTGATTGCAAGTCCAGGCATGCCTCTAGGACTACCAGGCACTCATTAAATGTTATTCTCAACATGGTAATGGTCAATGGAGGCCTGAGACTGAGAAGGAATGCTGATCTCAGTCCCAAGACCTGAATTCTCAAATTCAGGTTATATTCTCCATCACATGATTTGAGATTGACTGTTCACTCAAGTTTTCAATGTTAGAGTGTTGAGCTTCATGCAAATTACCCAGTATGAGGTATCTGGAGTGCGAGAGGAAGCTGCTCATCCGGAACGGCCGCTGAACGGACACCGGAGTCGGAGTTGGAACGCGTCCGGCGTCGGATGCGGCCGAGCCCAGCTTTTTTCCCCACTCACTGCGAGATTATCACTTTGTGCTTACATGCAGCCGCATTGCTGACAAGAGGGTGATAGAGCGTGAGCCAGGGTGTCATTGCAGCTGAGCTCGGCCGTATCCGACGCCGGATACATGTGTTCCGACTCCGACTCCGGTGTCCGTTCAACGGCCGTTCCGGATGAGCAGCTTCCTCTCGCACTCCAGATACCTCATACTGGGTAATTTGCATGAAGCTCAACACTCTAACATTGAAAACTTGAGTGAACAGTCAATCTCAAATCATGTGATGGAGAATATAACCTGAATTTGAGAATTCAGGTCTTGGGACTGCTTCTGCAAAAACCCGAATGCTCTGCAGCTGCAGCGACAGCTCCTTGTGCATTCCAGAGCAACCGGGTCGCTGTATAGCACTTGAGAGCATTCCAGAGCAGCCGTTTAATGCGCCATAGCATCCCAGAGCAATCAATTGATGCTTCAAAGCACTCAAAAGCCAAACATGGCCGCTTTCGCGCGCTTTGGCTTCCGCCGCGGCCCCACCTCAATTCTGCCGTGGCCGGCTCGTTGCCATCGGCCCACGCTCATCACGATGGTCACCAGGAAGACTTGGTTGGGTTTTCGCTGAGTTCGAACAGCCTAAGTCTCTTCTTCCCCCTTCCCAACATGCCGCGCCGCGCTCACAGCGCTGGTCGCCCGCCTGTCCCCACTCGTTCTCCTGCTCCTCAAAGCCTTCCTGTCAAGGCTGTCTGTCGGCAAGCCCAGGAAGTCGTCAACGTCTCGTGTCACTGTCTCGTCTCTCGCACTTCGACCATTCATGGCTCTGGTATTTAGGCTCTGCTGTGGTGCTCTAGCTGATCTGGGACTCGTCTGCTGCTCTGGGGTGTCGGCTCTCTTGCGGCTCTGGGCTTTACTCCTTTGGATCTGGCTGCACCTGGTTGCTAAGCTGTTGGGCTCGCTGACTGTTTGGCATCGTTGCTGTGTATACTGACAAGTCTTCTTACCAGGCATCGCGCGACACCCGCAACGATGTGTACGTTCATTCATATTCTCTGTCGAAGAACTTCATTCTCATATTTGTACAGGTTCAACGTCCTACGCACACTTCGCGAGTTCAATACACGCGACGCTCATCTCGCGCCTTCCTCATGTCGAGCGTGTGGGCGCGATTATTTGTTACACTAGTAGTACTTGTTAATATACATCCTACTTATCATTCGTATTTGTGTCTCGAGAGCCAGAGGAAAAGTCAGCAAGCACCAAAGCAATCCTGAACCAATCTATCAAATGATGGGCTGTGCGCATGCCGGTATCAGCGGCGGTCTGGATATCACGGAGTTGCCTAAAGCGGCCGCTCCATAGCGCTATGAGAGCGCTATGAGAGCGCTTTCATAGCAAGCCGACTGCTTTGGAGAAGAGCCCTCGCTACTAAAGGGGGTACGTGTCTATGGCTGCTTTGAGTGCTCTGGAAGCTCCAACGCACTCCACAGCAACCCCCGGTTTTTACAGAAGTGAGATCAGCATTCCTTCTCAGTCTCAGGCCTCCATTGACCATTACCATGTTGAGAATAACATTTAATGAGTGCCTGGTAGTCCTAGAGGCATGCCTGGACTTGCAATCAAGAATACACAGGAATCAATTACCTGTGGCTCACTCAATTGTGCATGTGAGGCCCTGAAATCTTACAGCTGCTCTACTACACACCGTCCCATTTAGATAGATGCCTGAGAGAGACGAGTTTCCGAAAAGCATTCATTTGTTATGTGTGTGCGGATGTGGCCGCCTGTGCTATGTGTCGGCCGGAGCCGACTTTATATGGGCCGGAATAAATGTGCACTTAATGACTCATACACTATGGCTTCCCGTCCGCTGTGAGACTTCAGCTGCACATGCGAAGCGCCTGTCTCAGCACACGAAAAGTTTACTCCTATCTCGTCATGGCGTTGTGGAAATATGAGGTTTCGGTTTCCTTTTGTCTGTGTCCCTGATGATGACCAGTATGATCACGACCGTTTAGGAAATATGAGGTTTCGGTTTCCTTTTGTCTGTGTCCCTGATGATGACCAGTATGATCACGACCGTTTAGGATTAGTCTCATTTTCACGATCTCCATAGTTTCGGTCCGCTCACAACTAGTCCCTCAGTCTTTGCCTTCCACCGCACTGTACTGAGGTATGCATCCCGATGTTCTCTCACAGTCTGTCTGTACTCACGACGTGTCCTGTAGACTTCTGTTCCTTCTCAGGTAGTCTACAATCTATCAGTCTTTGCCTTCCACCGCACTGTACTGAGACTTCTGTTCCTTCTCAGGTCCCCGAACAGAGCGTCTATTTTCTACAGGTTATGAGCCCCGCGCTCACCTGGGAAGGACGTCAATCAGTGCAAGGAAGACTCGCTGCGCAAGAAGTGCGCTTCTATTGAACCGCTCGCTGCACGCACCGCACGCTAGGCCGTAACCATGTCGACGACGACGACGAACACGACTGCGATTGAACCGGGCATGAAAGCGCCCATGCTGCAGGCGAATGGCGGCAACTGGTTCACCTGGAGAGACCGTATCGAGCTCCAGCTGAACCGTCGCAATCTCGGTCACCTCCTCCGGCCGACGCACATCATCCCGCCCGATCCCGAGGAAGCTACGGACTTCGACTGGGACGATATCAAAGCCGACAAGCAGAAGTTAGCGGCATATCGAGCTGAGGAAGCCACATACCTCAAGTGGCAAGCGGAGAACTCGAGTGCGTTGCTCCACATCGTGTCGGGGCTACCGGACAATGTTGGCGGAACGGCGATGCGCAAGAAGATCGTCGGCGCGGCCTGGGTCTGGCTTGTCCGCGAGTTCCAGGAGAAGGGTGATGCCTTCGCGCAAGAAGTTCGCCGTCAATTCGAGGCTAAGCGCTGCCAGGCGAACGGCGATCTGCGTGCTCACCTCGAGGAGATGGAGGTTCTCAGACAGCAGTACGACGCAGCCGCTGAAGAGGCCATGCTCGAGAGCGAGTACTCGCGCACCGTCCTGGCGTCGTTGCCGGCGTCGTTGCCGGATTACTACCGCAAGCAGGTCGCCAACATCCGGGCCAACGCCACGGCCCTCAGCCTCCCCGCGCCGAAAGCAGAGGCGCTCCTCCGTGCGGTCCGTATCGAGTACGACCGCTTGCAGGTCGAGAACCCACCCAAGTCGAAGAAGGCGGCCGACGACGTCGCGTTGGCCGCTGACACGAAGAAGAGTGACCAGAAGAAGCGGAAGTTCGACATCTCCAAGGTCAAATGTTACGGCTGCGGAGACAAGGGTCATTTCGCGAAAGACAAGAAGTGTGACCCGGCGAAGAAAGCTGCTTACGAGGCCTCGAAACCGCAGAAGGCGGCGGCCGCGAACACGGCGGCGACCTCCGAGAAGAAGGAGACCGCGCACGCGGCGCGCGCCAAGTCGCCGGACCTCGCGTTTGTTGCGCACGCCGGCGCAACAGTGTGCCTGCCGATCCCCGATGCGCGAGTTGCAGACGGCGACGACCCGTCCACATGGCTAGACGGGCTGTGGGACGACGGCGAGAGCCTTGACGAGCCGCCAGAGGTTGCCAGTGTTCCGCTGAGGGCGCTGGCAGTCGCGGAAGAGGACGCTCCCCGTACCGTGTCCGAGATTGTCGACTCGGGCGCGAGCAAGCACATGTCTTCGCTCGGAAGCCGCTTCGTGTCCTTGCAGCAGACCCCACCGCACGCGATAGTCGCTGCGGAGGGTGTGGTCTTCCACGCGACGGCGCGCGGGGATTACCTTTGGAAGCTGCCAACAGGCGACGGAGGTCAACGCGACATCATCCTGAAGGACGCGCTCTACGCACGGGCACTGCAAGGGACTCTCGTTTCAGTCTCTGCCATCGACGACGCGAACTGCGAGGTGCGATTCTCCAGCGGCACCTGCAAGATCTACGATGCGAAGCGTCGCGTCGTAGGCGTCGTACCGCGTTCGGGCGGACTGTATCAGGTTCAGCGTGAATCTAACGAAGGAGCGCGCGCACACTTCGCATACGCGTCAGCAAAAAGGCCACTCACCTGGATGGAGTTGCATCGAGTGCTTGGCCACGTCTCGCCCGCGGCGGCCAAGGCACAGTATCTCCGCGGTGGCCTGAAGGGCGTCGAGGTCGACGAGCAGTCCGAGATATTCGACTGCGAATCCTGCACGATGGGGAAGCTGCGCGCTGCCCAAATTCCCAAGGAACGTGAGGGACCGCGTTCCCTAGTCTTCGGCGAATGGTGGTATTCCGACATCTGGGGGCCTGCCCAGGTGGAAACAGCGGGTCGTAAGCGCTACGCGGACATCTACACCGACGACGCGACTCACTGGCATGAGCTCTTCCTTTACCGAACGAAGGATGAAGCTGAGGATACCATCATCGATTTTGACATGTGGCTCGAGACGCAGCACGGCGTCCGTCTCAAGCGCTGGTGTACGGACCAAGCGGGCGAGTATAACGCTGGGAAGGTGCAGGAGCACCTGCGTAAGCGCGGCATTGTGCATCTGCAGACAACGCACGATACACACCAGCAAATTGGCATCGCCGAGCGCTTCAATCGCACGTTGTTTGAGCGCGTCCGCTCTGGCCTACACGCGTCAGGCCTGCCGAAGAACTTGTGGGGTGAATGTGCGCACCATCAGGTCTGGCTACTCAACTCGCTGGGAACCCGCGCGAACCCAGGCGGCAAGTCGCCGTTCGAGATGCGATTTGGGCGCCCGCGCGATATATCGGGCGTGCCAGAGTGGGGTGCACCGTGCTACGTCTTCGACTTGGAGACCGGCAAGCTCGAGCCGAACGCTGAGCGCGTGTATTGGCTCGGGTTCGATGGGCAGACGCCAACGAAAGGCCACCGCCTGTGGTCGAAGAAAAGCCACAAGGTGCGCGTCGAGCCGGCCGTGAAGTTCCTCCGTGTCGAGCCCGACCGCGAAGAGGAAGTGTTCGTCACCGACGTGGGCGACTTGTTCTGGGACGACGTTGACCGGCAGGCTGCAGATCCCGGGGAGGATGTGGATGTCGATCCCGCTGATGGATCTGCGCCCGGCGGTCCCAATCGTGGCCTTCCGGCGCCGCGCACACCGGAACGCGCCCAAGCGCCGGTTCCTGCTCCTGATGCGCCACAACGCCCGCGCGCGCCCGCAGAACGCTTCGCAGAAAGGCTGGCAGAGGTTGACGTGGACAACATCGTCGAGGGCACACGCGTACGCAAGCCGTCCCAATACGTACGAGACGTGTTGAGCGGCACCGGCACGGCAGACGGCCGTCCCGGCCAGCCAGTGTTACCGAAGGGGCTTCAAGTGCCGCCCACGCTTCCTGGAAACGACCATGCTACGTTCGCAAACGCGCAGGACCTGTTCGGCTACGAAGATTTCGCCGTTGCCTTCGTCGCGCAGCACGCGGACCCCGAGTTGCTAGAGCCGACGTCGCACGCTGAGGCTCTCGCGTGTCCAGACGCGGACCGTTGGATCGAGGCCGAGCAGGCGGAGCGTGCCTCGCTCAAGGCCAAGGGTGTCTACGAGTGGGTGAAACGCGAGGACGTCGCGGCGAAGGGCAGGAAGCCGGTCGGTAGCAAGTGGGTCTACCGCGCGAAGCGAGACGCTGCGGGCCACCTCGTTCGCTACAAGGCGCGGCTCGTCGCGCAGGGCTTCTCCACGGTCCCAGGAATCGACTTCACGGACACGACTTCGCCGGTCGTGACGCCCGAGACCCTGCGGTTTATGATATCGCTCGGCGCGCTGTTCGACTGGGAATTGCACCAAATCGACTTCGACACTGCCTTTCTCAACGGGAAGCTCGACAAAGAAGTTTTTATCGAGCCTCCGCCGGGTTACGACGACGACCCGCTGCACCCCGTTCGACTGTTTTGCTGGCTGCTGTTGAAGGCTCTGTACGGCTTGAAGGACGCCGGAAGGATTTGGTATCTCACGCTCGTCACGGCGATGCTCGAACTGGGTTTCACGCGCTCGCAGGCAGATATGGGCCTGTTCATTCTGAAGTTGCAGCATACTCTACTCCTCGTCGCCGTCAGCACCGACGACTGCTTGTGCGCCTCCCCGAACGTCGAGATCATCCAAGGGGGTGGCAAAAAAAAAATTCCTGCACCGTCCCGAAAAATTCCATAACAACTCTCGAGCGACCCTCTCCCCCTCTGTCACGTGACCTGACAGGTGACAGTTCCCTATCTGGGACGCCGTATTGATCCCGAGGTTCACCTTCGAGATTGTAGTTATTGTGATACCAGGGTGTTAGCACCCCAATTGACAGCAGATATTGACGAGGCAATGCATAAGAAAGCCGAGATGATGAAGGACTATTGCTTGGGCACGACTCCCCTCAGCAAGGCTTGCCGAGAGTGGTTGAGGAGGATTTTGTACTGCCCATGGCCCTCTGTATGGGATGAAGCCAACCGCATCTCCCATAAATACCCACATACATCTCTTTAAGATTGCCACAGCCACTGTATAAGATGATTGCCTTTGCAATGCACAGTGAACGGCCGTCCGTCTGATTCCGGTGTCGGAGGCAATGTGCCGAAAACGGACTGCAAAGTATTATTCTGTGAATTCAGCTGCTTTACCTACATGAGATGCTTAGAAATGGGTTATATCACCTCTAAAAAGCTAAACCAATTCTCTCAACCATCCCCAAAAAATAATTCAAGATATTAAAAAAATTCCATAACAGCATCTGCGGGGGACCCTCCCCCTCCCAGTTGCTTCCGGGCGCTTAACAACTGCGTACCCCTTGAGATCATCGCTATCTTCAAGGAGGAGATCGGCGCGATGTACGAGATCAAGGATCTCGGCGAGGCGCAGTGGCTACTCGGGGTGGAGATCATACGCGACCGACCGAAGCGCACCGCGGCGCTCAGCCAGCGCGCGTACGTGGACACTATCCTGCGGCGTTACGGGATGGACGACTGCCGCACGTACTCGACGCCGATGGATGTCAACGCGCGCCTGACGCCCGATGACTCGCCGAAGACGGGGGAGGAACACGCGAGGATGCGCGGATTCCCTTACCGCGAGATGGTCGGCGCGTTGAACTACTTGGTCCGCTGGACTCGTCCCGACATGGCCCTAACTGTCAGCCTGCTGTCGCAGTTCTTGGAGACGCCGGGACCTGCGCACGTCGCGGCGCTGCGACGCGCTTACGGCTATGTTCGCCTCACGCGCGATATGAGGCTCGTTCTCGGCGACACTGGCAGCAACGACGGGCTCGTTGGCTTTACGGACGCCGACGGCATGACGCAGTGGCACCGTCGCGCGATGTCGGGCTACGTGTTCCGCTGGAACGGCGGGACGATCGCCTGGTCTACGAAGAAGCAAGAACTCGTCTCGCTGTCTACAACGGAGGCCGAGTACGTCGCGCAGACGCACGCGGCGAAGCAGGCGATGTGGTTGCGCACACTCGTCGGCGAGGTGCTCGACAAGCTGCCGGACCCTACGACGATCTTCGCGGACAACGACGGGGCCATCAAGCTCACGCGCGGTTATCAGTTCCACGCGCGCACGAAGCATATCGATATTCGCTACCACTTTATTCGCTACCTCGTCGAAGCAGGAGACATTCGGCTCGTCTACTGCAAGACCGCGGATATGCTCGCGGACATCATGACCAAGCCGCTCCCGTCGATCAAAGTCAAGCACTTCGCGTCGCGCCTAGGGCTGTATGACGCTTCGGCTTGAGGGGAGGATGTGGAAATATGAGGTTTCGGTTTCCTTTTGTCTGTGTCCCTGATGATGACCAGTATGATCACGACCGTTTAGGATTAGTCTCATTTTCACGATCTCCATAGTTTCGGTCCGCTCACGACTAGTCCCTCAGTCTTTGCCTTCCACCGCACTGTACTGAGGTATGCATCCCGATGTTCTCTCACAGTCTGTCTGTACTCATGACGTGTCCTGTAGACTTCTGTTCCTTCTCAGGTAGTCTACAATCTATCAGTCTTTGCCTTCCACCGCACTGTACTGAGACTTCTGTTCCTTCTCAGGTCCCCGAACAGAGCGTCTATTTTCTACAGGCGTACCTGAGCAACGACTTTGCCAGCCTCCGCTGCTTCGAAGATCTGCACGATCTCTTTCTACAATTGCAGTATCAGCAATACGATCATCTAAAGCGCTTCACCGCGACTGACATCATTAACGCCATCCTTGAACATCTTACTGGCAACCTGCATGGCAGCACCCAGCGCAGCGCGTCCGACGGCGTCCGGGATACCCGTGGAGCGCGGATGCACCTCGAGCACGAAGGCCTCAGCGGTGTGGGCGAGTAGAGAGGGTGTGTCTATGCGCATTCCTGCGTGGAGCCAGGCTTTGACAGCTTCGATGCGAGGAGACTCTGAGGACATTGTGGACACTGGAAGAGATGCAGACCAATCTCCGGGGCAGGTCCCCGGAGGAAAGCATGTTTATATTCGCTACGCAGCCACCGGGCGCTCAGATGTGCAGGGCTCAGACCTCCCGGAGATGAGTCCTTAAGTAATATCCCAAGTCTCACTATAATTCATACCGATCACTCTTTTTTTCGAGTGATGTGATGTGCAGGTCCCGGAGGAAACGCGGAGCCTGAACCGTGTCTCTCCGCTGCTCTCCTCTGTCACCACTCTTTGACTTGCCATCGTGCCCTGATTACCGGATCGCGCTGAAGTCTGACTGCGATACGCGTTGCCTTTGGGACTACTGCTGACCCTGCTTGCGATCGGACTCAGGCACTGGATCTGGTCATCCGGCTGAAATGACGCGTCTTCATGGCTACTTCGTTTTGATACAACGTCTATCGAGAAGGTTCGTGCTAATGGATACCCATAAACTATGCCCTGCGCGCTGTGATGATTCATTTGCTGGGCTTTTGCGTTTTGCGCGTCGGATTCAACAGCTTGCTTGTCGTGTTTCAATCACTGCTTGGTTCAATGACGACACTGCAATGGCAACATTGAGTCCCCTCTTCTTTCTTCTTGTTAATGGCCGCTGCTAGTCGGGATCTATTGCTTGCACACCTGGACGACCAGATTCATGAGTTCACAAAAAATTCCTCAAAATCCCCGCAGAACCTGCAGCACTCGGAGTGATCCAGACCTCGAGGTCATCTAAGGTTGAACTCAATCCCGAGGAGGACTGCTGCACCCCCATAATCGATCCGATGCTCCTTCACTTGTGGTGCTCGAAATCGGGATGAAACACGAGGTAGCGGCTCTCATTCATCATCTGCCTCTGGAATCAAACTGTGACGCTGGGGCCGGGCCTCATGCGGACACTCTACGCGGTCGCTTCGCTCAATTCTGCAAGTCGGGTCAACTTCTGCTCAGGATTGCTCCTGATTCGGATGATTTGACGTCACACAGCTTGCGCGATCGCGCGGAACGACCAGCGCGAGAAGTTTACAACTCCGCGTGACCTGCTCTCTTCCTCCTGCCTGCCTGCACCTTCAATCCGCATGCCCGACACGACAAAGCTCGCCGAGCAGCATCTTCTGCCGGTCGTCGTGGCCGCTAAAGTCGCAGTACTCCACCCACCCGCGTTGCACGCGTCCGACAGCGATGGCTGGTGGGCGGCCGAGGGCGCAGCATGGCTTGAGCATTTGTGCAGCGAGCTGGATATGAACCCGGCCTCTCTGCCGGACGAGCCGACGCCCGCCGACGTCGAGCATCTCCGCGCGGGCGACAAGGCCGTGCTGCCGCGCTCGGACGCCCTCGACCGGCAAATCGCGCTGCTTCTGCTTCGTCTTTGCATTGCCGACAAGCACAACAGTGACAAGAAATCTGCGCCTGCGTTGCGCTACACCGCGGCCGCGCGAGCTCTGATATCGCATACATTATCGATTCTGCAAGTGCCCGGTGCGCAAGCCGTGCTGAACGCCGCAGAGCGTCAGATTGCGGACGAGCTGTACACGAAGCTCGAAGACTCCAAGAGTAGCGAACGGACCGAAGAGCTACGCAAGCAGCGCGCGGATGGTTGGGGAGGCAGCATCGGCCGCTGGGCTGCGACAGGTGTTGGCGTCGTGGTGCGTTCTTAGCTCTGCAGCTACGTTCTCCGCTGACAGGAAACGCGAAGTTGGGGGGTGTTGCAATAGGCGTGACGGGCGGCCTCGCAGCACCGCTCCTCGTCCCGCTCGTCCCTTTCCTCGGCCTGAGCGCCGCCACAGCGCCCGTCGTACTCGGCTCGCTCTTCGGTCTCGCCGGCGGCGGCCTGACGGGTTACCGCGTACGCAGCCGCTGGGCGGGCGTCGAGCGCTTCCAATTCGTCGACCTCTCGCCCAACGCTCTTGACGACGAAGCCTACAGCGACGACTCCGAGAAGCAAAAGCGCATTCTGAGTTCTCGCGACGCGGCGCCCAGCATGACCGCGACCATCCTCATTCCCGGGCTGCAGATCCACAGCGAGAACGAGGCGCTCTCGGCGTGTCGACGCGCGGTCATCGGATGGGAGCGTGACGTGTATGCGCTGGACCACTCGCCGGCCGAGATGCTCCGCGTTGGGCGCGCGCTGAACGACTGGATCTTCGGGCAGGTGCTCGCGCGCGTGAGGAACGAGGTCATCAAAATGACGGCGCTTGGCGCGGTCATGGCTGCGCTCGCGCTCCCGGTAACTGTGTACGGCGCCACGGGCATGGTCGTGGACAACGACTGGGTTCGCGCTTGCGTGCGTCTGACTTGCCTCCTTCCCGTCGAGCGCGTTTGCTGACGAAATTGCGGCGCATTATGCAGGATCGCGCGAAGAAGGCAGGCCAGCTGCTCGCTGACGTACTTCGCGAACGCGTGCAGGGCGAGCGGCCCGTCATCCTGGTCGGCTCCTCGCTCGGCGCACTAGTGCTGTTCGAAGCCTTGCTCGTCCTCTCCGACCCCAGCTCCTCACTCCCTTCGAGCCCGCCGCTGGTAGACACCGCAATCTTCATCTCCTCGCCCATGTCGCCCTCTGCGGCAGAATGGGCGCGCGCGCGGCGCGCCGTGGGGCGGCGCATGGTGAATGCGTACTGCGCGAGCGACCTCGTGCTCGCCACCGTCGGCCGGCTGCACGAGGTCGTCGGCGGCGGCCTGCGCGGGCAGTATGGGAGCGTCATGGGGCTGGCGCCGTGTGAGGTTGCCGGCGGGGAGGATGTGGATCTGGGCGAGGACGGGACGATTGAGGGGCATTTTGATATTGCGGGCAAGTATGAGGATATTTTGCGCGCTGTGGGGGCGGAGGTGTGACTGGGAGCGCTGTGCTTGGGGCCCAGGTGTGAGTGTGCGCTGCGCATGGGGGCCCAGGTGCGTGGTGGCGCCCGCTAGACGTTTTTCGAGCATGTTGTATCCATACACGCGTTGTAGCAGTATAGTACTGTAACCCTTCGAATGACTAGGGATCTGGACCTCTACCGATGACTCGTGCGTGCGGTGCGGGTCATCATTTTCACTCAATTATCTGTATTGCTTATCTCCTCCAGCTGCAGCCACCCGTATGTTGAACGGAGAGTCCTGCGGAGTGGTCTCTCTGCAGTTTGAAGCACGGTGAAGGAGAACACGACTGCTTGGTGACGTCCTCCGATTCCGACGCATCTTCCGCGTCGCACTGCTCCTCAGGCTTGGCGACGTCCTCCGCGCCGCTCGCAACGGGCGGCATGGTGTGTGTGCGCTCCGCAAGCGGGGTGTGCGGTGGCTTCCAGTCGTGCTGGTAGCTTCTCCCCATGGCCGAGCGCCTCCTGACGCTGATGCACAAGCGTCTACATGGCATAAGGGAAATGAGTGTCCGAGTCCCAACTTGCGCTTCGGGCAACGTACCTTTGAGACTGAGACAAGGACCATGAGAATGGGTGATCGTCGCAGGGACACGCACGTTGCAGTCAGACTCTCAATGGGTTGCGGGAAAGTGGGAGAAATAGTCTTGCTGGATTATCATCCGGATCGTTGCGTCCGTGGCAACATCTGCTGCCCAAATCAGCAACGAGTTTTCCCAATGAAATACAAAAACTCACGACACTGCGCACTCCGACGCAAGCGCACTCACAGTATAAAGAAAACCAGACGTACAGTACATATAGTACCAGCTCGATGACAGGAAGGGAATTTAGTGATCATTGAATATCGAAGTCGCGCCCCATGGTCTCGCTCTCCCCGCACAGCGAAATGCCATCAAACCAGAGTCTAGGTCGCGCCGCTCGGGAACAGAGGAGCTGCGAGAGGAGACTGTAGAGGTCGTCTGCTGTGACAGACAGATGTCCCGTCGAGTGCTCCTCGCCAGTACAGACGAGGACATCCGTCAGCGCAGGCAAGCGTAAGGACTGCACCTTCGCCGTATGCCGCGAAGGTAATCCCTTCTCGTCGACCATGAGCGTGAAGGTGTGGCACTTCGGCATTGCTTCGAGGTGCGGCGCCAGGTATGCGAAGCGCGAATGCAGGCGCAGCGTCGTTATTCGTTCGAGAAACGGCGGAGAGAAGAGGACCTCGCGCGGCCAGTCCTCGAGGATGTGCGATTCGTGCTCGACAAGCGTCCGCAGCCGCCCGGATACGGTCGAGCACAGTGCGATGTGGACAAACGCGCGATGAAGCGCGCTGAAATCGAGTTCGATGGGACCCTCGAGGTGACTGAGGAGCAGCTGCGTGATAAAAGCGTCCGGGCGCCGACATATGATGTGGTTGATAGAGCCGATGTTCGGGATCGAGAAGAACAGGGCATCGTAGTTGCAGTGGTCGATGTGAACTTCGAGTCCCGTCAGCGGTGGCGGATGCGCCATTGGCTTCGCAATGCCTTCTGACCACGCGTCAAGAAGCGATTTGCCAAAGATGCACAGTGTTTGTAGCGCAGGAAAATGAGCGAATAACGCTGGGTTGAAAGCACGTGGCCGTTCGAATGAAAATATAAGCGTTTCGACGAGTGCAAAGGCGGAAATTGGTTGCATGGGGAATTCGACATCGGACAGCGAGGCGGCCAGTAATCGTGGACATGATCCGCCAAACAGGTCCGGCGGGAGCACAACAGCTTGCCCACCGTGATGATAAACACCTAGCAAGACACTCTCCATACGAGGAGCTGCTGTAGACAGTGTAGAGATTGCTCGAGACGCGACGTCGGTATGCAGGTCCAAAGCGAGGTTGACGACACGAAAGAGATTACGGGTGAGGGCCGGCAGGACGATCGAACAGACCCGCCCCGAAGACGCGTCTGGAAGTCGTATTGTAATTTTAATATCCCTGTCCGTACTGTGATCAAGTCGGGCATGGAACAGGTCAAGGGCCGTTGTCGAGACGGCAGCAAGGCGGATTTCGCGCCAGTAGATAGGATGCGAGTGGGCCACAGCCCGCCAACGCGCACAGACATGCGACGCTACGATCAGTTCTTCGAGTGCTAAACGGTCCATGACTATCGAGAGGAGCTCGACGGGCAGGCGGCAGGCCATTGGTGCGAAGATAATGGACATTGGGCAAGCGCGTGCGCTGAGCCTGAACTTTGATGCTGCAAGCCTAGGCGCCCAGCGCTCGACGCCATCAACGATGGGAACTGTAACCCATGCTCCTCTCTAGACATTTAGCTTATATATTCCGATTGGAGCATACAGCCCGATCGCACGGCAAAGCTGAGGGACTGCACGTATCACGGAAGATGTGTTCGTGTAGTACAGCGGACTGGCGAATTTGAGCACATGTGGAAACACTAATAGTATAACAGAAGTACACTACATGATACCTCGACAGCATAGGAAAGGAAAAAGGTCAGTGTTGTGGGTCGAAGTCACTCCAGACAGCTTCGCAGCTCCCGGACAGCGATATGCCATCGAGCCAGAGTGTAGGACGCGACGGTCTCGGACCGATGAGGTGCAAGAGCCAGCTATGAAGTTCGCCCGCCGCGACGGTCATGCGCCCTGCGGGGTGCTCCTCCTCAGTGCAGACAAGCACATCCTTCAGTTCGGGAAAACGTAGGGACTGCGCCTTGATCGTATTCTCCGCAGGAAGTCCCTTCCCCGTAATAATGAGCACGAAGGTTCGGCACTTGGGCATTTTATCGAAGTAGTGGGCGAGATACGCGAAGCGCGAATGTAGACGGAACGTGGTGATCCGTTCTAGCAGTAACGCCGACAACAATACTTCCCATGACGAGCCCTCGGGAAACTTGACTTCGCGTTCGGCGAACGACCGCAATTTGCAAGACGAGGGTGAAAAGAATGAGACGCGAACGAAGGATAAAAACATCCCGTGCAGTTCCAGTTCGAGGGGGCCCTCCAGATGACTGAGGAGCAGCTGGGCTGTAGACGCATCCGGCCTTCTGCAAATGATGATGTTTATGGAGCAGAGGTTCGGGATGGAGAGGAAGAGGTCGTAGTTGCACTTCTCCATGTGAACCTCGAGCTCTGACAACGGTGGGGCGGTCGCGAGCGAGGCGGTAAGCGAGGCTGATGTTGAATCCAGTCGAGTGCCCACACAGGACTTGCCGAACATGCAGAGGCTCTGCAGCGCAGGGAAATGGTCGAATAAAGCCGTTCTGAAAATACGTGGCCGCCTGGATGCCAAAATAAGGGAATCGACGCGTTGAAAGGCGACAATGGGAGGCTTGGGGAAGTCAACGTTGGACAGCGTAGCAGCGACCAGTCGCGGACTCGACCTCGCAAACAGATCGGGTGGAAGTAACACGGCGGGCTGCTCCTCGCTGCAATGGAAAAACTTCAACCGTAGGGAGTGTAGACGCGGAGCCGCTTCAAGCAACGCAGGTATTGCCTGTAACGCAACGTCTGCATGGAGATCCAAAGCAAGGCGAGCTACGCGGGAGAGATGCCGGGTAATGGCTGGAAAGACAATCGAATGCAGGCGCGCAGAAGGCGGAGTGTCCGCTAGTCGTATGATGATGTTGATATCACGGTCGGTATAGTGGTCGAGGCGGGCGTGAAAGAAATCGAGAGCGGTTGTTGAGACGGCAGCGAGGCGGATTTCGCGCCAATAGGTAGGATGCGAGTGGGCAACAGCCCGCCAGTGTGCACAGACATGCGACACATTGAGCAGCTCATCAATGGTCACCGAGTCCATGACCATTGAGAGGAGCTCGACTGGTAAGCGGCAGGCGCTTCGCGGGAAGATGACGGTCATTTGGCAACCGAACGTGCTGAGTCTGAATCCGAACTACGGACCGAGCCCGACCGTTGACAGTTTATTGACAGACGCGAGTCATGGCCGCAAAACACCAGGCACCCGCGCGTGCATGCTTCGACATTATCCAGATTCGGCATAGGTTATGCTTGGCTCAGGGTTGCAGCTCGCTAATCAACGGTTGCAGTGTCACGGGGATTGTGAGCTCTCACGATATGATCTTGGATGGGAGTCAGACGAAGAACCAGAGACATATAAGCCCGCAGTTCACTTGTGACTCCTCATCCCCCGCGTCTATGTCTCACCCGCAGAGGAAGCCGGAAATCAAGTCTCGCTCTCATGGTCCCGACAGGCATCATGCGTCCGATCATGATGAGGACGGCGACTATGAA